>JAGIQG010000035.1:13330771-14003271 GCA_024679065.1 Sphyrna mokarran
GACTGTAACATGGTCTATGTAGAATCCCTACAGTGTAGAAGGAGGCCATTCGGCCCATTGAGCCTGCAATGACAAAAACCCCACGCAGGAATTAAGATAATAGCAAAATACTGCAGATGCTGGAATCTGAAACCAAAACAGGAAAATGCTGGAAAATCTCTGCAGGTCTGACAGCACCTGTGGGGAGAGAGTAGAGCCAAAGTTTTGTGTCTGGATGACCCTTCATCAGAGCTAAAGCTGTGACAATGGGCCATCTGGACTTGAAATGAGGCAAGCTTGATGGGCCGAATGGCCACCTTCTGCACGGCGAAGATATCATAAATAGAGTGGCACAGTCATAGTTGGGGTGTTGAGAGAGAGAGATCAGGTTAATATATGGTAGGCCCACTTAATGTGTGCATGTGTGTGTGTGTGTGTGTGTGAGAGAGAGAGAGGTTTGGGTGGTAGTGGTTAGCCACGCTGTCTCACAGCTCTAAGGACGTGGGTTTGATTCAAAGCTCGGGTCACTGTCTGTGTGGAATTTGTACATTCTCCCCATGTCTGCATGGGTTTGCTCCGCTTCCTCCCACACTCCAAAGATGTGCGGGTTAGGTCGATTGGCATTGCAAAAAATTGCCCCTTCATATCTTGGGATGTGCAGATTAGTGGGATAAATGTGTGGGGATAACCCCCCGCGGTGGGATTGTTGTCGGCGCAGACTCAATGGGCCAAATGGCCAATTTCTGCACTGTAGGATTCTTATTATTGAAACAACTGCTCCCAAAAGACGAATCTTGTTCTGTACAGTAGAAAATACATTGACTATGAGGATGTTCAGTGAGGAGGAAGGGTTAAAAGTGTTCCAGAAGCCCTCTAGTGGTATCTGAAGAAGAGAAAGAGAGAGAGAGACACACACATACACACACGCACACACACCAATGGGCGTATCGCCTCAGTGACATCAGCCAGGCTATTTAAGATGTTATGGCAGCAACAGTCAGCGCAGTAAGAGGCGAGAGAGGATGTGTATGTGATACAGCAGTACACCCAGAGAGAGAGACTTCCAGCTCGCAACCCTCTGGAACAGCTGCATCCATCTATCCATTCCTACTTAACACATCCAGGAAGAGAACGAAAAATATCCAGAGGGAGAAAAATTACAAGAGAGAGAGGCTCCTGTTTTAATCAAATCGGATTTTGAGAAGATTTCTGGGGACAGTTTTGTAAGAGAGAGAGTTGAACTAAAAAGACGTGTTCTCTTGGGGAAGAGAACTTAATGTGCCTCTGAATTTTGACTCCAGTCATTTTGTCCAGAATTTTGCCTGAATATTGACTCTTAAGGGCACGACTCTCTCCTGATCACGGTTATATTTTTCTTCTTCTTATGTCTACGAAGATGGAGCAGCCGTTTTATCATGATGATGCCTTCCTGGTGGGTTACCCGGGCTCAGAGAGCGCCCTGCACGACTACAGCTCCAAGTACATGAAGCAGAACATGCACCTGAACCTGGTGGAGCCGGCTAGCCGCTCGGTCAAGCCTCACTTGCGGGAGGAGAACTTGCTGGGCGCCCAGGACGTGGGTTTGCTGAAACTGGCTTCGCCGGAGCTGGAGCGTTTGATTATCCAGTCCAGCAACGGTGTGATCACCACCACCCCCAGCCCGGGTCAGTACTTCTGCGGGAGGAATATCACCGATGAGCAAGAAGGCTTTGCAGACGGCTTTGTCAAGGCGCTGGAAGAGTTGCACAAGATCAACCACGTCGCCCCCAATGTGTCCATCTCCATGAGTTGCAGTGCAGCGCCCAGCAATGCCTACGGCTCCCCAGTGCCCACCGAGGTGCCCCCGGTCTACACCAACCTCACCGCCTACAGCAACCCCCCCAGCAACCCACTGCAAGCCCCCGGCGGAGGCTCCCAGCCCGGCAGCGCCTACCCCACCGCCACCATCAGCTACCTGCCCCAGCCCCAAGGGTTCGCCCTGCCCGCCGGCCACCCCAGGCTGCAGACCCTGAAGGAGGAGCCGCAGACGGTGCCCGAGGTGCAGAGCCGCGGCGAGACGCCACCTCTCTCCCCCATCGACATGGAGAGCCAGGAGCGCATCAAGGCCGAGAGGAAGCGCATGAGGAACCGAGTGGCCGCTTCCAAGTGCAGGAAGAGGAAGCTGGAGAGGATCGCCAGGCTGGAGGACAAGGTGAAGAGTCTGAAATCTGACAACGCTGGCCTGGCGTCCACCGCCACCGTCCTCAGGGACCAGGTCTCCCAACTCAAACAGAAAGTCATGACTCACATTAGTAGTGGCTGCCAAATAGTATTAACCCAGAAACTCCAGGGCTTCTGAGACGCAAAGACTGGAAAGGGGAGGGAAACCAAAAAGTGTTTTTTTCTTTTCTTCGAAGAGGAACAAGAAGCCTTTCTAATGGAACTCCCTAAAAAAAAACTGCATGTGGTCTGAAATGGGACTTCAGTCTGGGCAAGACAGAGCAAAATATCAAGACCTCAAATTCTGTACAGCAGGTAACACTTGCACAGAGAACTGTCCAGTGTATAAAGTCAGTTCAGACATCTACAAATGTCTAAAAGGAAAGAACTGTCCTTTCTTTCCCTCCCCCTCTTCCCTTCCCTTTGGACTTGATATACTTAAAAAAACAAAAAGGACAGAAGGACCCTGAAATGTCTCTGGAAGTTGCACTCGAATTGTAAATTATTATTTTATCTTGTTTTTTTTTTAAAATGGTCTTTGGTTTAGTTTGTAACAAACTGTATTTTGAAATTGCTGTTTCCTTTCCTTTCTGCCAAGTTCATTGTTTTTGAAATATTTAAGTAAATGTTTAGATCTGTGAACTTTTCGAGCTTTTGTCAGTCTGTTCTTTGACAGGGGAAGAAATTGACAAGATTTGGATGTTACTCCCCCTACTCCCCCCCCCCAATTCCGATTACCATCCATCTCTTTACCCCCTCCTCAGCAGACATCATATAGATTCCTGGGGTTTGAGTTGGTATTTCCATGCCCGGCATTCATAGAATCCTTACAGCAGGTCATTTGAGCCATCAAGCCTGCACTAAGGACCCAATGTCCTATTCCAGTAACCCCATACATTTACCCTGACTAGTGCACCTGACACTAGGTGGATTGGCCATGCTAAATTGCCCCTTAGTGTCCAGGGATGTGCAGGTAGCTGGATTGGTCATGCTAAATTGCTCATTAATATCCAAGGATGTGCAGGTTAGGTAGATTGGCCATGCGAAATTGCCCCTTAGTGTCTAGGGATATGCAGGGTAGATGGATTGGCAATGCTAAATCACCCTTTCATATCCAGGGATATGCAGGTTAGGGGGAATTAGCTATGCTAAATTGCCCCTTAGTGTCCAAAGATGTGTAGTTTAGATGAATTGGCCATGCTAAATTGCCCCTTAGTGTTGAGGGATGTGCAAGTTGTATACATTGGCCATGCTAAATTGCCCCTCAGTGTCTGGGAGACTAGGTAGGGACAGGGCGTGGGTGGGAATATTGTAAGTGCAGACTTGATGGGCTGAATGGCCTCCTTCTGTACTGTAGGATTATATGATAAATAAGAGTCAATTTAACATGGCCAATCAACCTAACCTAATCTTTGGAGCGTGGGAGGAAAATAGTGCACCCGGAGGAAACCCACACAGATTTGGGGAGGATGTGCAAACTCCACACAGACAGTGACCCAAAGCTGGAATTGAACCCGGGTCCCTGGCATTGTGAGGCAGCCGTGTGCAGTAAGGCACCACTGTGTCACCTTGCTGCCGCTCGAGGGATGAGGTTAGAGTGGGAAGTTATCAAAATTTGGGATAATTGGTGTAAATTGCCCACTTTTCCACCAGGGAACCCCAGCCGCACCCCATCTTTCCCCCACCGCCCCCCGACTCTCACATCCTGGTTCTCCCAAACTTGCATTTCAAAACAAGAAGGTGGGGTTTTAATATTTTGAAATTTTCATCAGGTTTATTCAAATGCTGGCCTTTCAAGTCTGGACCTGTGGTGAAGTCATACCAATTAAAAGGTTCACTTTGTAAAAGCAAAACAAACAAAATATGGAGAAGGAAAGGTGACTGCAGCAAAGTTGGAAAGGGTTCCTGAGATACAGGAACCAGACAAGTCCCAGGTTCCATTTGCAGTTTCCGCCAGCTCAATGGTTAGCTAGCTGCATTTGACCTAATAGGTTCTGGTATTCGTAGGATCCCTGCATGCAGAAAGGGGCCATTCAGCCCATCGAGCCTGCACTGACAACAATCCTATCTCTATAAACTTCTGTATTTATGCTGCTAATCCTCTAACATTAAAGGGAAATTTAGTATGGCCAATCCATGTAACCTGCACATCTTTAGATACTAAGGAGCAATTTAACATAGCCAGTCCACCTAACCTGCACATCTTTGGACACTAAGGGCAAATTTAACATGGCCAATCCACCTAACCTGCACATCTGTGGACTGTGCAAGGAAACCAGAGCACCTGGAGGAAATCTACTCAGATAGGCAGGAGAACATGCAAATTCCACACAACTAGTGACTTAAGCCGAATCCGGGTCCATGACTGTGTGAGGCAGCAGTGCTAACCCACTATACCACTGGGCTGTCCTCTAGGCAATGCTGTGGGGATTGGGTGAGGTTGGAACAGGACTTGGTTGTGATGCCCCCGTGTGGTCAGATAGCCTGCGCAAACACTCGTAGTGCTTTGTGCAAAGGACAGTTTGGGTGATGTGCCACAGGTAGACCAATGCCAATATCCCAGCAAGGAATTCAATTCTTCAAAAGGCTGGGGCATTGAGGATATTGGTGAAGAAAAGCAAGGAGTACGTAGCAGTAAAAGGAATGTATTGAGTGAGTGAGGACTGTCCTAATGGATATCGTTAAAATGATCATAAGAGTGGCCATAGAGAGAATGACTTTCCCTTCTGAGGAAAAGAAAAGTACAGTCTGTCAAAATGAGATTATAGAATCCCTACAGTGCAGAAGGAGGCCATTTGGCCCATCAAGTCTTCCCTGACCGTAATTCCACCCAGACCTTATCCCCATAACTTTACATATTTACCCTGCTAGTCTCCCTGAGCATGGCCAACCACCTAAACAACAGATCTTTAGACACTAAGGGACAATTTACCATGGTCAGTCCACCTAACCCTCACATCTTTGGAGTGTGAGAGGAAACCAGAGCACCTGGAGGAAACTCCCCCATACATGGGGAGAACGTGCAAATCCACACAGACAGTGGTCCAAGGCTGGAATTGAACCCAGGACCCTGGCTTTGTGAGGCAGCAGTGCTAACCACTGTGCCACCGAAATCCAACTGGGAACTCAGTAGAAATCTCACTGTTCAAAAATTGGTGAAAATGTGGAAGTACCACAAGCAAATAGTACGGTGCATTTGAGGGAAGTAATCATGAGAGAGAAGGAAAATAGCATGTTACACAAATAGATTGGGAAATATGGGAGGAGCATACATTAGATTATGTTTATTTATGAGTGTGACAAGTAGGCTTACATTAACACTGCAATAAAGTTACTGTGAAAATTCCCTAGTTGCTACACTGTTCCTCTAGTCACCTGTTCTGGTGTACTGACAGAGAATTTAACATGCCTAATGCACCTAACCAGCACGTCTTTTGGACTGTGGGAGGAAAACGGAGCACCCGCAAGAAACCCACGCAAACGGTGACCCAAGCAGGAAATCGAACCTGGGTCCCTGGCATCGTGAGGCAGCAGTGCTAACCTCTGTGCCACCTTCCCACATAGATTTGTTGGGCTGAATGGCCTGTTTCTGTCCTGTATATCCCGGGTAGGGGAAAATAAGAGAAACACAATTTGTAATGTCAAAAGAGGCAAGTTGAGAGGGCACCCCATTGTAATGTATAAAATATTAAACTGTGTGGAGAGGGTGGGACTAGAATCTTAACCAATGTCTTAATAGAGGACTGAAAGAGACAGATACAGTTGAAATGTAGCAGAATGAACTACTTCAGTCAAAAAGTGGGAAATTTTTAAAGACATCTTCAACGTAAGACATCACAACTTAGTTAAAGGGTATGAAAAAAATAACCAAAAGAGAAAACACTAGAAAATCTCAGCAGCATCTGTAAGGAGACAAAAGAGCTGACGTTCCATCATTTTCTCTTTTGGTTTCAGATTTCAGCATCCACAGGAATTTGCTTTTATAAAACAGTAAGTTGAGAAAGTGACAGATGAGCTTTAACGGGAAGGGTAGCCTTTTTCCCCTTGTTGGCTAATTCTTGTTCCCTGGGGGAAAGAAAATGTATGCTTCCTTTAAATTCAGCAATGAGTCGGTCACCAGCTGTGAGTGCAGTGGTAAACAAAGGATTAGTCAAAGCCCTTTGAATCATGGTCTGTTTGCCATTCAAGAACTGCAGCAGAATGTTATTGTTTTGACATTCCGCTGATGCCCACACTCTCAAGAGGTGCCAGTCCACCATCAGTCTTATCCATCAAGTAAATCTGGCAAAGGTTTTGCTGAATCTCTGCATTGTCAGGACTGGGGAATGGGGGAGAAATTTGGCCAGGATTCTTTAGGATCATAGAATGCAATAGTGTAGAAGAGAAGGCCATTCAACCCGTCAGGTCTGTACCTGACCACAACCATCCCAAATCCCACAATCTTAGCTAGTTCTCCTGACACTAAGGGGTAATTTAGCACGGCCAATCCATATAACCCATAGACTGTGGGAGGGAACTGGAGCATCCGGAGGAAACCCACGCAGACACAAGGAGAATGTGCAACTCCCCACAGACAGTGACCCAGGTCGGGAATTGAGCCCAGGTTCCTGGCGCTGTGAGACAGCAGTGCGAACCACTGTGCCATCATGCCTTCTCATGATTCCCATCAAATGATCCCTTCTGGGAAAGAACCAGGCATTTCTATTGGGATATTCATGGCCGTTTTTTAACTGGAAGGAAGTTGCTGTTGATATGTTGGGGACACAGCATCTGTTTTTCACACACTAACACCTCGCAAACTTCAAGAAGAAAGAGTAACCAGATAATATTTTGGTATATAAATATTGACCAAGACAAGTTTCACTCCTCTTCAAGTCGCACTTGTATATCTACTCAAGAGGGCAGCCCAATATTTAGTTCAGCGTCTCGGCTAACAGTGCAGTAATAGATTTTGTGCTCAGTCCCTGGAAGGAGGGAGAGAAGGAGGGAGGGAAGAAGAGGGTGGGAGGGAGGGAGCAAGAGGGTGGGAGGGAGGGAGGAAGAGGGTGGGAGGGAGGGAAGAAGAGGGTGGGAGGGAGGGAGGAAGAGGGTGGGAGGGAGGGAGCAAGAGGGTGGGAGGGAGGGAGGAAGAGGGTGGGAGGGAGGGAGCAAGAGGGTGGGAGGGAGGGAGCAAGAGGGTGGGAGGGAGGGTGGCGTCACTGAATTCTCAATCTTCTGACTCCAAGGCCAAGGCTTCCACTGTGTATCCCGGGTAGGATCAACACTTAGTGGTAATATTTATGAGCTTGACTGACCAGTGAGTTCCCCTTATGCAAACTGTTCCATTAAAAGGCCACCAGAGGAATACAAGTGTCTGTTTTCCTTTGCTAGAGGAGAGAAGGCATACTGACGCGCGCATGTAGTATCAAATCCCTACAGACCACAAGGAGGCCTTTTGGCCCATCGAGACTGCACCGTTCCATAACTTCATTAATCCCCCAAGCAGTAAGGGGTAATTTGGCACAACCAATCCACCTAACCTACACCTCTTTGGACACTAAAGGGAAATTTAGCATGGCCAATCCACCTAAACTGCACATTTGGGACACCAAACGGCTGTTTAGCATGGCCAATCCACCTAACTACACTTGTTTGGACACAAAGGGCCAATTTAGCAATGCTAATCCTCCTAATCCACACTTGTGGACACTAAGGAGCATTTTGCATGGCCAATACACCTAACCTGCATGTCTCTGGACATTAAGGGGCAATTTAGCACGGCCAATGCACCTAAACTGCACATTTGGTACACTAAGGGGAAATTTTGCATGGCCAATCCACCTAACTTACACCTCTTTGGATACTAACGGACAATTTGGCATGGCCAATTCCCCCTAACCTGTGGGAAGAAACTGGAGCACCCAGAAGAAACCCATTCAGACATGGGAATAACAAACAAAATCCACACAGACAGTGAGCTGAGCTGGAATTGAACCCGGCTTCCTGGCACATGAGTGCTAACCACTGTGACATCGTGCTAGCCCAAACCGTAGCTCAAGCTCAATGTGGCGTATCTGTTTTTAGCATGCATTCAAAGAGTTAACACTAATGGAGTCATTACAAGCCTGGATGCAAACTATTTTAGCGAATAATTATAAGGTTGCCCCCCATGAAACTTGTGAAGTTCTATTTACAAGAACTCGTTTGTAAAAAGTAAAACTGCACTTGTACGAAAATGAAAGTTGTGAACATATGATCCTTTCATAATTTGTGGTTTAGTAAATATTAATAATATAAGTTCATTTCTAGAGGGATGGAATACAAGAACAGGGATGAACTGCTGAGACTGTATAAGGAATGAAGCATTTGTGGGTGGTGGTGGTGGCAGGGGGTGGGGGGGGGGGGGGTGGTGGTGGTCAGCATGGTTAGCACTGCTGCCCTCACGGACCTGAGTTCAATTTCCGGCTTGGGTCACTGTCTGTGCAGAGATGGCACATTCTCCCCATGTCTGCATGGGTTTCCTCCAAGTGCTCTGGTTTCCTCCCAGTCAGAAGGATGTGCTGGTTAGGGTGCCTTGGCCGTGCTAACTTCTCCCTCAGTGCATCCGAACAGGCGCCGGAGTGTGGTGACTCAGACATTTTCACAGTAACTTCATTTCAGTGTTAACATAGGCCTACTTGTGACTAATAAATACACTTTAAAAGCTTTAAATAAACTTTTCATATGAGGAATGGTTGAGGATTCTGGGTCACTGTTCAGTGGAGTTTAGATGAGGAATGATCTAATCGAAACTTACGGAATACTGAGAGGCCCGGATAGAGTGGGTGTGGAGAGGATGTTTCCACCCATGGGAGAGACTAGAACTCGAGGGCACAACCTCAGGCTAAAGGGACGATCCTATAAGACAGAGCTGAGGAGGAATTTCTTCAGTCAGAGAATGGTGAACCTGTGGAATTCATTGCCGCAGAAGGCTGTGCAGGGGAGGTGATTGAGTGTCTTTAAAACGGAGGTAGATAGGTTCTTGATCAATAAGGGGATCAAGTGTTCTATCTCAGGAATACAGCAGCCAATTTGTGCACAGCAAGATCCCACTTTGGCCAGGTCATCTATTTGGTTGAGGAATAAAGTTTGGTGGGGATCAGAGAGAAATACCTTCTCCTTCTTCAAAATGTTGCCACAGTAACTGTCCACTAGAGAGGGGAAGGCGATTGGTTTAATTGCTCACCCAAAAGACTCTTTGGCTGTGGGCATCATTGGCTGGACAAGCATTTGTTGCTCATTCCTGATTGTCCTTGGACTTGTTAGGCTGGGGCATTTCAGATGGCCATTAAGTGTCAACCACACTGCTGTGTCAGACCAGCTAAAGGGTGGCAGATTTCCCTCCCTAAAGAAAGGAGGACATTCGTAAACCAGAATGGTTTATAACCAACGATACTCAATCGTGGTCACCATTACTGAAACTAGCTTTCAATCGTAGAATCTATTAGTTGAATTTAGTTTCAATTTTACCCCAGCTGCTGTGGTGGGATTTGAACCCATGCTTCTATACTACCAGCCTGGCCTAGTTGGACTACTAGTCGAGTGACATTACCACGATGTCACTGTCTCCTTGAGCAGTGTGGTACATCCTCTGCACTGTACTGGAGTATTGGTCTGGAGTTTGTGCTAAAGAGTGCTATGTCCCTTATTAATACATTTACAGAGACAGAGTGGGGAAATGGAACTGATTGGATTGCAATATAGTGAGCTGGCATAGACCTGATGGGCCAAATAGTCTCCTTCTGTGCTCTACTGACTGCCAGGAGGTAAACTAAAACAGATCTTAAGATTTTTCATCTAAAGATTCCCACGTGAATATATGGATTAGCTGCTGGGTTAGTCAGTGAGGGAGGATAGTGTGACAGAGGAAGTTCAGAATGGGTCTGAGTCATACAAGTTTACTGTACAGAAACAGGCCCTTCAGCCCAACTTGTCCATGCACCCACTTTTTATTATTAAGCTATGCCAAATTGCCCATGTTTGGCCCATATCCCTCTATACCCATCTTACCCATATAACTGTCTAAATGCTTTTTAAAAGACAAAATTGTACCCGCCTCTACTATTGTCTTTGGCAGCTTGTTCCAGACACCCTCTGTGAAAAATTGCCTTTCTGGACTCTTTTGTATCTCTCCCCTCTTAAACCTACACTTTCTAGTTTTACACTCCCCCACCTTTGGGAAAAGATATTGACTATCCAGCTGATCTGTGCCCATTATTTTATAGACCTCTATAAGATCACCCCTCTGCCTTCTGCGTCTCCAGTACATTCAGGCAACAAGCAGCCTTGTCAACTGCCAGCCCCCATTGGAAGATAATAGGTCTCCAAATCCCTAGCAATGCTGACTGGATTTCCTTTGTGCTGGTGAATAATTCAAAGGAGGGATTCCTTTTATGGTCAGTGGCTGCTGGTAAGCATTAGGATTAACCACAGATACAATAAAATGAGTTCAAAGTCCCACGAGAAGAAGATTGGCTCTTTAGTTTGTCCTTGACAGCTCCCTGCATCCTCCTCATCATTCAGATATGAGCCCTAAGAGGATGTTCGTGTCCAAAGACACAGGCTGTTTGGGTCCATGATTATACTTGGCAAAGTAGTGATATGGTTTGCCATTTCCCGCAATGTGGCAATCCAGGAAACTCTCCCACTCTTACCGCCTGCCATCAGACTTATTTGGAAGAATTTGCAGGCTGATAATTGACCACATTTGGGCCATGTTATGAATAATCTTTTCATGGCTTTCCAGCCCTGAAGCAGAAGCAGAAAATAATCTCAGCAGGTCTGACAGCATCTGTGGAGAAAGAATATAGCCAATGGCCCTTCTGAAGCAGGGCTTGAACCTAGATAGTCACTGCTGCCTCACAGCACTAGAGACCTGAGTTCGATTCCGGCCTTGGGTCGCTGTCCACGTGGAGATTACACCTGCTCACTGTGCCTGTGTGGGTTTGCTCTAGTTTCACAGTGGGAGGCCATTCAGCCCTTCAAGCCTATCCATTATGATCAGGACTGACCATCCAAGTCAATAGCCCAATCCTGCCTTTCCCATATCTCTTTGATCCCCTTTGCCTGAAGTGCTATATCTAATTACTGGTGGAAAACATTCAATGTTTTTGCCTTAACTATTTTCTGTGGGAGAGAATTCCACAGGCTGGCTGAAGAAATTTCTCCTCATCTCTGTCCTAAATGGTCTACCCTGAATCCTCAGACTGGTACCCCTGGTTCTGGACTCCCCCCACATCGGAAACATCCTCCCTGCTAGAATTTTATAGAGATCCCCCTTCATTCTTCTGAACTACAGCAAATCAATCTCTTCTCATATGCCACACCTTCTCCAGGAATCAGTTTTGTAAACCTTCTCGGCACTCCCTCTACAGCAAGGTAAGGGGATCAAAACTCCATGCGGTATGTAATTGCAACAAGACATCCCTGCTCCTGTACTAAAATTCTTTTGCTAATTTTTTATTAGTGTAACAAGTAGGCTTATATTAACCATTATTAGTGTAACAAGTAGGCTTGCCTCTATGACTCCATTGCCAAATGTGGGCAATTAGGATTGGCTTAAGGGTTTAAAGAAAAGGGTGGCATGGACAAGGTGGGCTGAAGGGCCTGTTTCCATGCTCTATAACCTCCATAACTCGCTAACATTGCAATGAAGTTACTGTGAAAATCCTCTAGTTGCCACCCTCCTGCACCTGTTCGGGTGCACTGAGGGAGAATTTAGCACGGTATATCTTTCTGTGGGAGGAAACCAGAACACCTGGAGGAAACCCATGCAGACATGGGGAGAACATGCAGACTCCACACAGTCAATGACCCAACTGCTGTGAAGATTCACTTGATGAAGGGGCAGTGCTCCAAAAGCTTGTGATTCTGAATAAACCTGGATTTTACCCTTGTGCTGTGAGATTTCTTACTGTGCCCACCCCAGTCCAAAACTGGCATCTCCAGGTTATTTATTCCATATTAACTTGTCCTTTTTTCCTCCCACAATCTAAAGATTTCTAGGTCTGATGTATGAGACGAGATTGAGTTGATTAGGATTGTATTTGCTGTAGTTCAGAAGAATGGGGCGGGGGGGGGGGGGGGGGGAGGGGGCTGGAGAGTGTGGATTCTGATAGAAACCCATAAAATTATCTACAGGGTAGATGCAGGGAGGATGTTCCCAATGGTGGGGGGAGTACAGATGTGGAGATGCTGGTGTTGGACTGGGGTAAACACAGTAAGAAGTCTCAGAACACCAGGATAAAGTCCAACAGGTTTGTTTAATAGCAAACACCATTGGCATTCGGGGCTTTGCTCCTTTGTCAGGTGAGTGGGTCACCAGTGTTATAGAAGTTTACAGCATGGAAACAGGCCCTTCGGCCCAACTTGTCCATGCCACACACAAAGCCCTAGAAGTTAGTGGCATTTGCTACCAAATAAACCAGTTGGACTTTGTTGGGGGGAGTAAAAAAACCAGGGGGTCACAGTCTGAGAACACAGGGATTTCTAGGTTAGGTGGACCAGCCATGGTAAATAGATATGACCTTTTAAAAAACAAATCAGTTACTCAATTCAAAGGTTTTTATTTCAGATTTAATTTATGTCGACATATATTCGTGTGCATAGATTTCTGCTGGCAGGTTGTTACAAAATCCGCTGACGGTACAAAAGGCTGGATTGCATTTGCTTCCTGCCCTACCCTGGAATTGTGCAAAAACTTGGTGAGGTTGCAACAGTGCTGGCAGCGGGGAGAGGGGGGGCCGGGGATTTCCGCTCTGACGCGCGGAAACCAAGTCCAAATATGGGCAAAAGCGGAACGGCGATGACGTCTGAGCGGCTGGCTTTCCGGGAACCCCCTGGTAGGTGTGCCCATCCCGAGCCGCTGGGAGTTTCCAGGCCTGCAATTTTCAAATGCGCGCATCCTTAAAAGAGACAGATTAAAGAAAAACAAGAGAGAGAAAAAAAAACCCTTCCAATTTGCAAATAGATCTATTTTTATACTCTAAAAAGTGGCTCTTGAAAACAAGTGAGACAAAGGGCTCAGAATGGTTTTATTTGATATAAAACTCCACAGCCAATTCCTGTTTTTGTGTCTGATAAACTTTAAGTTATAATTTTAATATCAGTGTCTGGCGCAAGGCAACAAAGTTACTGGGTCTTACATGGGTTAGCACTGCTGCCCCGCGGCGCCAGGGACATGGGTTGGATTCCTGCCTTGGGTTACTGTCTCCCCGTGTGTCTTCTCCTACTTTTACCATGTGGGTTTCCTCTGGGTGCTCCAGTTTCCTCCCACAGTCCAAAATACATACTGGTTAGGGTGCATTGCCCGTGCTAAATTCTCCCTCGCTGTACCTGAACAGATGCCACAATCTGGCAACTAGAGGATTTTCACAGTAACTTCATTGCACTGTTAATGTAAAGCCTATTTGTGACACTAATAAAAAGTGTGTGTTTTTATTTATTCATTCATGAGACATGGGTGTCGCTGTCTGAGCCAGCATTTATTGCCCATCCCTAATTGCTTGAGGGTAGTTGAGAGAGTCAACCACATTGCTGTGGCTCTGGAGTCACATGTAGGCCAGACTGGGTAAAGATGGCAGATTTCTTTCCCTAAAAGCAATTAGTGAACCGGATAGATTTTTTTCAACAATTGAGAATGGTTTCATGGTCATTAGTAGATTCTTAATTCAGATTTTTTTTATTGAATTTAAATTCCATCATCTGCCGTGGCGGGATTTGAACCCAGGTCCCCAGAACATTAGCTGGGTTTCCGGATTAATGGTCTAGCAATAATACCACTAGGCCATCACTTCTCCAATATGTGTGTGTAGTTTGTGTGAAAATCCCGAGTCTCCACACTCTGGCACCTGTTTGGTTAGATAGAAACACAGAAAATAGGTGCAAAATAGGCCATTCGGCCCTTCGAGCCTATAGCACCATTCAGTAAAATCATGGCTAATCATGGACTTTCAGTATCACACTTTCACTACACTGAGAGAGAAGTTAGCACGGCCAATGCACCTAATCAGTACGTCTTTCGGACTGTGGGAGGAAACCGGAACACCCAGAGGAAATCCATGCAGATAGAGGGGAGAACATGCAGATGACGGTGACCCAAGCCAGGAATCGAACGTGGGTTCCTGATGCTGTGAGGCAGCATTGCGAACCAATATGCCACCGTAGCATTGATAAATGCTCCCCTGTATACATCACCACCGAAAAGTCACTTAAAAGAATAACATAAACTTAGATGAAACATTTGTTCAGTGAGAAAGAGAGAAAACAGAAATATTTTCAGATGACGAATGATTTTATTTTGGCATGCCCATTCATTGTCTTCAAATGTGGCACAGTGGCACAGTGGTTAGCACTGTTGCCTATCAGTGCCAGGGACCCAGTTCGATTCTTGGCTTGGTCACTGTGTGTGTGGAGTCTGTACATTCTCCCCATGTCTGCATGCATTTCCTCCGGGTGCTCCGATTTCCTCCCACAGACCAAAAAACGTGCTGGTTAGGGTGCATTGGCTGTGCTAAGTTCTCTCTCAGTGTACCCAAACAGGTGCTAGAGTGTGGCAACTAAGCAATTTTCAATTAACTTCATTGCAATGTTAATATAAGCTTTACTTGTGACTAATAAATAAACCTCAAAAAATGTCTAACCCCAATCAGTGATACAGAAAATGTAGAAATACACAACAAACCCTGATTAAAATCTGTGAAGAGAAAGTTTAATGTGAGACTGTTTAATATTTATTTCTTGTTTTGACTATTTTTTTCTGTTGGATGGGGGGGTTTGACTTAAATAAATGATACAATTTCTGTTATGAGGTTAGGGCCGAATGACTTCAGTGTGAAGGTGGATGTGTTTCATGTCATGATATTTATTGTCTGATTGTGTGTGTGTGTGTGTGTGTGTGTTTGTGTCTGTAGTTTGTGTGAGTGTGTGTGTGTGTGTGTGTATGTGTGTGTAGTTTGTGACGTGGAAAAAGAAATCTCCTAAATATTCCTTAGTGAACACAAGGTCCCTTTAAGAAGTCTTAGGAATGACTCCAGTTCCACAACGTGACACTGAACTTTGTATACTGTGTCTGTGTTTCTGTACAGACACTGCTGGCTTTCAGAGGCATAAATAGGGCGCTGCCTCATTCAGTGTCCAGCTTTAAGGAAAAGCTAACATGTCAGTTGGTCCATCCCAGCACAGAGACACTGAAGACTTCCTTGATGCAGCAACAGTTATTAGTTTTTCCTAGTTCTCGCTCCCCTTTCTTGTCGGTGTTGATTCATAGTTGGATTGCAAAAGCCTAAATGTGACTCCGCACGTGTCCAAGTTCTGTATCCCTAGAATTCCGGCCTTTCCCACATCCCCGATTTCCTTCGCTCCATGTCTGGCAGTCATTCCTGTCTAGACCCTAAGCTCTGGAATTCCCCCCCACAAAGCTTTTCCACTTCCCTCTGAAGTCTAAGGCACTCTTTAAAACATATCTCTTGTTCCAAGCTTTCAGTTACCTGACCTAATGCCTCCTCCTTTGGTTTGGTGGTAATTTTTAAAATCTAATAATGTTCCTGTGCAGTGCCTTGGAATGTTTTACCTGTGCCAAGTTAAAAGTGCTATATAAATGCAAATTTCCACTGCCTGAATCTCGACTGAATTTTGGGGAAATATCACAAGCAGTTCTGTAATACATATACTCGCACGTACACACTCAGTCTCACACACACACATACACACACACTCGCACTCAGATGCACACACACACACTGACACATACACACACACACTGACACATACACACACACACACACACACACACACACACGAGAGAAAAAGTCCTTAATCTGAAACATTAACTGGTTTTTCTCTCTCTCCATAGGTGATGCGAACCTGTTTTTGTAGCATTTTCTCATTCTCATTTCCAGAATCCAGAATATTTTGGTTTTAATTATGTGTTTAATTCACTGCCACTTCTCTTCCAAGAATGCCTACCTTGAAGAAGTTCTGCTCCTGTCTAAGATGGGATTTATGCTTTGTCTTTTTCCCCTTGTTCACCTTTCCATTTTCCTCTTTGTGTTTGATAAGGTCTCTACCAAAACTCCTGTTCACCTTCCTCGGCCACCGTCCCAGGCTCTGACTTGTTCCCTATGGATTTTGACCAACATTCCAGCCTTCATATTTTTGTACTCAGCCAAAAATGCCGGTATTTCTGAGATATTCCACGTTCCATAAACTTCACTTCCTAAGATCTACGCTCAGTGCTATGTGTCACCATAACTATACAATCAACCTCTCTCCCCAGGTAACACTGACCCTTGACAAAGAAATTCAAAGATTCTTGATCTCTGTATCTCTCAAGACTGAGGGGGGTGGGGCTGCGGAACCAGACACAGTCCAGATACAAGTTACGAATGCTCGGGTAGATGGTGAGCATTTCATAAATTGCCATTAAAAATCTATCTGGTCCACCAATATCCTTTGGGGAAGGAGATCTGAGACTGGTGAGATCAGGTAAGGGTGGCAAATTTCCTTCTCTAAAGAATATGAATGAATCAGGTGGATTTTTACAACAGTTGACAATTTGGACATAGGTATTGCTGGCTGGGTCAGCATTTATTGCCCTAGTTGCCCAAGGGCAGTTGAGAATCAACCACATTGCTGTGGCTCTGGAGTCACATGTAGGCCAGACCAGGTAAGAATGGCAGATTCCCTTCCCTAAAGAGACATTAGTGAACCGGATGCGTTTTTCTGACAATCGACAATAGATTCATGGTCATCTCAGTTCTCAATTCCAGATTTTTAAAAATTGAATTCAAATTCCACCATCTGCCGTGCTGGGATTCGAACCCGGGTCCCCAGAACATTAGCTGAGGTTTTCACAGAACATAGAACACTACAGCACAAACATGCCCTTTGGCCCACAAGTTGGACTGATCATATCCCTAACTACTAGGCCTACCTATAACCCTCAATCCTATTAAGTTCCATGTACTCATCCAAAAGTCTCTTAAAAGACCCTAACAAGTTCGCCTCCACCACCACCGACGGCAGCCAATTCCACTCACCCACCACCCTCTGAGTGAAAGATTAGTAGAGCGAGATTTTCAGGCCTCACTCGCCCAGAGACTGTAAAATCCCACTCAAAGTGAATGGACTTTTCCGAGGACAACCTCTTGCCCATCCCAAGTTCCGTGGCAGGTGGAATGGTAAAATTCCAGCCACAGTCTAGCAATTGTACCACTAAATCATTGCCTCCTCTTATGGTCAGTATTAAACTTGTAATTTGTTCTTTTTTTGATTGAATTCAAATTCCACCGTTTGCTGAGATGAGATTTGAACCCAGGAGCCCAGAGCAGTACTGTAGGTCTCCGGATTACTAGCTCAGTGACAATACCATTACACCACAGCCTCCCACTTCTGATGTTCTTCTTATGTAAAGATCAGAGAAACTATACTATTTTGACCTCTTTAAGGTGAGAATGTAATGGGGTGACACAGTTGTTAGCACTGCTGCCTCACAATGCTAGGGTTCCAGTTTCAATTCTGGCTTGGGTGTGGCGTTTGCTCATTGTCTGTGTGGGTCTTTTCTGGGTGCTCTGGTTTCTTCCCACAGTCCAAAAGACGTGCTGGTTAGATACATTGGCCTTGCTAAATTTTCCCTCAGTGTACCCAAACAGGCGCTGGAGTGTGGCGACTGGGGGAATTTCACAGTAACTTCATTGCAGTGTTAATGTAAGATACTTGTAACAATAATAGATAACCTTAAGATGTGCTGGTTAGATGGATGGGTCATTACTAAATTCTCTCTCTGTATCCGAACAAGTGCTGGAATGTAGCGACTCGGGGAATTTCTCAGTAACTTCATTGCAATGTTAATGTAAGCCTACGTACGACACTAATAAATAAACTTTAAAATGAGCTGGTTAGATAGATTGGCCACCCTAAATCTCCCTCAGTGTATCCAAACAGGCGCTGGAGTGTGGCGACTGGGGGAATTTCACAGTAACTTCATTGCAGTGTTAATGTAAGCCTACTTGTGATACTGATAAATAAATAAACTTTCATGTGTGAAGAAGACCTTGCAGAATATTAGCAAAGAAACACTCTGGAATCTCAGCTGCCTTAATATTACGACGTCTGCCGTGAAAGTATTAGAATACTTGCTGAAATGTCATCTTGGCAACTCACAGTAATTGCAAAAACACAATCCAATGCCCATGTTAAAATGTTAAACGGCAGAGAAACTGGGTCTTTAAAAAAGTGAGTGGAACATGTGAGATTAGGCTTATGCCTAGAATTTGCATTTATGTAGCACCTATCATAAGCTCACAACCTCCCAAAGCACTCCCATCAAACACTTTGAAAGTGTAGTGACTGTTATGATGTAGCAATGGCGGGATCCAATATCCACCCAGCTGGTACCCGCAAACAGAAATGTCGTGTGACCAGATTATCCAGGGTTTTGCTTCATTTAGATAGAACTTTTCACACACAATTCGTTCAGAATATTGGAAATGTATTTACTGGTGGCACAGTGGTTGGCACTGCAGCCTCACAGAGTCAGGGACCCAGATTTCATTCCAGCCTTGGGTGAGTGTGTGGAGTTTGCATGCTAGAATCATATAGTGCAGAAGGAGGCCATTCAGCCCATCGAGTCTTGCACTGACCACAATGCTACCCAGGCCCTATCTCCATAACCACACACATTTATTCCAGCTAGTCCTCCTGACACTATCGGGCAATTTAGCGCAGCCAATCCACTTAACCTGTACATCTTTGGACAGTGAAAGGAAACCCATGCAAACATGGGGAGAACGTGCAAACTCCACACAGATGCTGATCCAAGCTGGGAATCGAACCCGTGTCCCTGGCGCTGTGAGGCGGCAGTGCTAACCACTGTGTCATCATGCCACCTCCCCTATGTTCTCCCCATGTCCACGTGGGTTTCCTCCAGGTGCTCCAATTTCCTCCCAGAGATGTGTGGGTAAGGTGGACTGGCCATGCTAAATTACCCCTTAGTGTCAGAGGGACTAGCTAGGGTAAATGCATGGGTTCATGAGGCTAGGACCTGGGTGGGATTGTGATCAGTGCAAACTTGATAGGCCGAATGGCCTCCTTCTGTTAGTGGGATTAGCAGGGTAAATCCGTAGAGTTATGGAGATAGGATCTGGGTGGTATTGTTGTTAGTGCAGGCTTGATGGCCTCCTCCTGCACAGTAGGGATTCTATGATGCTATGATTCTAAGAATGGGCAGGTTGGGGGAGAATTTTCCTGATTGCCTGTGACGGGATAGTAGCGGGCAGAAGGGTCATGCAAAGAGCCATTGACCTCAGGGCGGGAGTTTCCAGTTTTGCACCAAAGGAGCAGCCATTCAGCCCATCCATCGACAAGAGATAGCAGCTTCCAAAGGAGGGGACAATGGTGAGCCTTGTAATTTCACTAGGTATACAACCATTGTAATTGATGGTGTTGTTTGTTTGCATGTTGTGCATGCGTGGAGCAGTAGGGGGGGAATCCAACCCGTATGAACATAAGCTAAGGCTCTTTCAGGTAATTACAGCATCAATGGCACAGAAAAAAAAACCCCAGCATTTGTGTATCAGTGGAGCAGGTCCTGCACTGAGAATGTGTAGGTGCTGCTAGTTTCTTGTGAGTGTTTCTCAGCAGCGTGACTTGATACATGGAATGCAGACTGGGTCACAACATGCCTTTTCGAAGAAGCAATACTTATCATCAGAATACTCCAAATCTTCCAAAATGATTTATTTGCAGCATCAAGGAATTATTGTTAGTTTAGCATGTTTTGAATATCGCCCCACATTCTTTCCCGGAAAGATACGGCCCTCACACGTTTGCAAAGACACTTCTTTCTCCCTCTCCCACCCCCAGTGCTCTATTTTTCTCTCCTTGGTTCCTAAATGCAGTGCCAGGTTTCAGCCTGCTCTCAATTACCTGCTGGCTGTTATTTGTGAACCTACACCACTGGATCAGAGTCTGGGCAGGAGTGGTGGAGAGTGAGAGGAAGCGGAGAGAGGAGGGAGGGAGGGGATGGGTTGGGGAAGGAAGCAAAGGAGAGATGGAAGGGATGGGGAAGGGTCGGGGAAAGGGGGCAGAGGAAAGTTGAAAGAGACGCGGAAGGGTCGGAGGAAGGGAGCAGAGGAAGGATGGAGAGGATGGAAATGGTTGGGGAAGGGGGCAGAGGAAGGATGGAAGGGTTGGCAAAGGGTTGGGGGAAGGGGGCAAAGGAAGGATAGAGGAGATGGGGAATGGTTGGAGGAAGGAGCAGAGGAAGGATGGAGGGGATGGGGAAGGGTAGAGGATGGGGGCAGAGGGAGGATGGAGGGGATGTGAAAGGGTCGGGGATGGGGGCAGAGGAAGGATGAAGGGGATGGGGAAGGGTTGGAGGAAGGAGCAGAGGAAGGCTGGGTTCGGAGAGGGATTGATGGCAGCTGGTTAGTTGATGTGTACATCAAATGCATGCCAACGGGGTGGCACAGTGGCACAGCAGTTTGCACTGCTGTCAGGATCCAGATTCGATTCCCGGATTGAGCCACTGTCTGTGCGGAGTTTGCATGCTCTCCCCATGTCTGTATGTGTTTCCTCCAGTTGCTCCAGTTTCCTCCCACAGTCCAAAGATGTGTGGTTCAATGAATTGAACATAAGAACATAAGAAATAGGAGCAGGGGTAGGCCATCTAGCCCCTCGAGCCTGACCCGCCATTCAATAAAATCATGGCTGATCTGAAGTGGATCAGTTCCACTTCCCTGCTTTCTCCCCATAACCTTAATTCCCTTATCTATCAGAAATCTATCTACCCGTGACTTAGATATATTCAGTGAGGTAGCTCCAACATTTCAATGGGCAGAGAATTCCAAAGATTCAACACTCTTTGAGTGAACAAGTTCCCCCTCAACTCTGATCTCAACTGCCCCCCCACTCCCCTATTTTGAGGCTGTGACCTCTAGTCCTGCTATTCTTTCTAAGTGGGAAGAATCTTTTTTCTGATTTAGCTGTGCTAAATTTTCCCTTCGTGTCAGGGGAACCAGCTAGGGTAAATGCATGGGGTTATGGGGATAGGGATGAGATTATGGTCGGTACAGACACAATGGGCCAAATGGTCTCCTTGTGCTCTGTCTGATTCTATGATTAATCACCTGGGCTTGGTTCCCTCTCCGGCTAAGGTAGTCTGGCTCCTTGCTCCAACTGTATCGAAACAAACCATGGCATTTAGCCCATCGTTTGAAGATAATTGCCAAGGATTTGCCTTTGGGTAGACAAGTGAAAAAATCTGAAATCTTTAGATCTTAGCAAGTCTCACAGGGACTCATAGTCTCATTGGGAGTACACCAAGGTCCGTAGGAGATCTTACCCAGGATCAATAGGATTATTGAGATTCCTCCTCCCAGGATCTACAGGATTATTGAAACCATCTATTCAGGGTCTATGGGATCATTAGGATCTCCCATTCAAGATCCACAGGATCAGTCAAGTGCCCCCACCAAAATCCATAAGATCATTGAGATCTCCCGTTCAGGATTCATGGGATCATTCAGACCAGGATCCACGGGATTTTTGAGATCTTTTGTTTGGGATCCACATGTTCATTCAGATTCCAGAGTCTATAACAGCATTGAGACCACTCCTGGTAAAATCCGTAAGATCATTGCAACCGCTTCTGTCAAAATCCATTGGATTATTCAGACCTCCCAATCAGGATCCACGGGATCAATCAGAACCCCCCCCCCACCCCCTCCATCAGAATCCAGGACCCCCTCAAAGGATCATTGAGGATTTTCCCAGAAGGTGGCATAGTTCCAGTGGGGTGGAGAGTGCGTGATTCAATTTATTATTGTCGCATGCATTGGGATACGGAGAAATGTATTGCTTCTTGCGCACTATACAGGCAAAGTAAGTTTATTTATTAGTCACAAGTAAGGTTTACATTAACACTGCAGTGAAGTTACTGTGAAACTCCCCAAGTCACTACAATTGACGTCTGTTCAGATCAATGCACCTGACCCAGAATGTCTTTCAGACTGTGGGAGGAAACCCGCAAGGTGCAAACTCCACACAGACAGTGATCCAAGCCGGGAATTGAACCCGAGTCCCTGACACTGTGAAGCAGCGATGCTAACCACGGTGCCACCATGCCGCCCCTGTTACTGCCTTCAGCAAGTTCTTAATATCATTAAAAAGCATAGGATTCATAGGACAGGAAAGGAGAGAGCACGAAATAAAGTGCTGCAGTCATATGTAGGGTGTAGAGAAAGATCAAACTTAGCGTGAGATGGGTCCATTCAGAAGTGTGATGGCAGCAGGGAAAAAGCCGTTCTTGAGTGTATGGAAGGGGTTGGATGGACTATTTCAATCTTTTTCATATCTATCACTGATCATATTATGAACTTGCACCTTGAGCTGTTTAGAAATCAAAGTCAGCATTTTACACGCTCTGAATCTGAATAGTCATTTCCTTGACAATGAATAAAGAATCCAGATAAGATCAGCAGATAATTGAGTTTTTTGTGGTTAATCGAGCAGAGGACGTGACAGACGCCTAACTTTACCAAATAATATTGATAGCCTCCCGAAGGTCAGCCCTCTTACAGTAACAGGGCAGTGGGCATGAGAGATGATCTAAAGTCAACTTGTGGCGTGACCCATGAAGTAGGATGTTGATGCTGAGTGGCGTTTCAGTTTCCCGGTAGGTTTTGTTTGTAAGGTAAACACTGACACCGAGCCGTTTCTGTGAAAAAAGAGATGCGTGGTCGTAATAAAAATTCCCTGAGCCTTTGCCAAGCGAGAACATTTTAACGGTGTGCTTGCGCACTGCTATATTAAATGCAATTTGCCAGGCTTGCAAAATAATTAGCACCAAACGCATTTTTTAGACTTGACTATATCCTGCACCTGAGAATTGTAATGATGTGGAGATGCTGGCGTTGGACTGGGGTAAACACTGTGAGAACTCTCACAATGCCAGGTTTAAGTCCAACAGGTTTATTTGATAGCAAACGCTACTAGCTTTCAGGGCTGGGCCCACTCACCTGACAAAAGAGGTTGTTCGGCCCATCAAATTGTACCGAGGGGCAGCGCAGCGGCACAGTGGGCGGCACTAGCTAGCGGCACTGCTATCTAGCATTGTTCAATTCCCAGCTTTGGGTCACTGCCTGAGTGGAGTCTGCACATTCTCCCCATATCTGCATGGGTTTCCTTCGGGTGCCCCAGTTTCCTCCGAAAGATGTACTGGTTAGGTTGCATTGACCCGAACAGGCGCCGGAGTGTGGCTACTAGGGAAATTTCACAGTAACTTCATTGCAGTGTTAATGCAAGCCTTACTTGTGATTAATAAATAAACTAACAATCCTACCCAGGCCCTTTCCCCCTAACCCCACGTATTTACCCTGCTAATCCTCTGAATCTACGGATCAATGTGGCATGGCCAATCACCCTAACGTGTATATCTTTGGACTGTGGGACGATCACCTGGAGGAAATCCATGCAGACATGGGGAGAACATGTAAACACAACACAGACAGTCACTCAAGGCTGGAATCAAACCCAAGTCATTCTTCAGTATCTGAGGGGAAAATTCTCTCAGTCAGAGCTGCTGAAAATTTCCAGCATTTTCTGCTGTTGTTTTTGCAGAATTCTGACTTCATAGAAAGAATCCTTGCAGCATAGAAGCAGGCCATTCAGCCCATCACATCTGCACTGACTCTCCAACGGAGCATTCCACCCAGTCTCTGCAAACCCAAGTATTTACCCTGCTAATTCACTCTTGCATCTTGAGACACTATTTTAGCATGGCCAAACCACCAAATCAGCGCAGCCATGGACACTAAGGACCAATTTAGCACGGCCAATCCACCTAATCTACACATCTTTGGATACTAAGCGGCAATTTAGCATGGTCAAACCACTTAATCAGTGCATTCATGGAAACTAAGGGGCAATTTAGCATGGCCAATCCACCTAACCTGCACATCTTTGGGACACTAAGATGCAATTTAGCATGGCCAATCCACCTAACCTGCACATGTTGGGACTGTGAGAGGAAACTGGAACACCTGGAAGGAACCCACGCAGATACTCCACACGAACAGTCACCCGAGACCAGAATCAAACCTGGGACCCCCACAGTCGGATAGCAGTGCTAACCAGTATGCCACAATGCTGCCCTGACGTGAGACATGAGATGTAAGAAGATCACTAACATCAGCTTTACAATAACGCAAAATCGTCAATCGCAAATTATCCATTAAATACATGTGGTTATTGAAAAAACAATCTATTATAACCCACTGCACATGAAAGCCCTGCGTTAGAAAGAGATCCATCTCCTAGCCGCAGCGTTTCACATTGCAGGTGTCACACTTAAGACATCACACTTCATGTGTCACACTGAAAGTGTCACAGGTCGGACGTCATACTTTGAATGCCACAAAATGTTCCAAATGGAGAGTGATCTTTAAGACGGACATGTGTAAAATAGAAAGACAGTCATTTCCTCCTTTTCCTTCCTGTGCAGGAGTCAGGGATGTACAGATAGGTGCCCAAACAACAAAGAAATGACTCCGTCCTAACCGATCTCAAGGCGTATCACTTTTAGCAATTAAATCTTCCAGTTCAGAAACAAGCAGGTGCAGATTAGTAACATAACTAACACATTGTTGGCCGTATACTACCGTGCTCCACCCTTATGTACTGGTGGAACCAGTTTTGTTTTAGCCAAGCCAAGCAATAGATATGGGCAGTGGCTAAATTGAACTCTTTGTGCCTTCGGCTGAATTCTGTCAGGGGGACATTGAGTCAATGATTGGGTCACCACAAGGCCTCACCGCTCGCGCCAATTTGCTGCACCAAAGCTTTGGACAATGTGGGAACAGTTGAGGAGTGACCAGCATGGCAGGTCGAAGCCGTGTGGGTGGACTGTGGAACCGGTATAACCGGAATACAAAGTTAGCATCGGCAATGAAGGTTGGGAACATACCAGTTTGCCATTGGAAACCCATCCGGCTCACAGCCAGGAGAGGATACCTGCCATCCTTAGCTGTTCTGGTCTACAGGTAACTTAGATGTCATTAGACCATAAGACCATAAGACTTAGGAGCAGAATTAGGTCACTCGGCCCATCAAGTCTGCTCCACCTTTCAATCATGGCTGATATTTTTCTCATCTCCATTCTCCTGCCTTTTCCCCATAACCCCTGATCCCCTTCTTGATCAAGAACCTAACTTTTTCCATTTTGACCCATAGCTGCCACCACCCACTCCCCCCCCCGCCCACTCACCATCCCAACTGGCTGAGCAAGCCACTCACCACCATCTTCTCGAGGGCAATTAAGTGGGGTCGGTAATTCATCTAAGAATGAGATGACCTCTAGCCTCGCTGCAGTGGGAGGGTGGTAGGTAAGATCACACTCATTAGAACGTAAGAATTAGGAGCAGGAGTCGGCCATCTGGCCCCTCGAGCCTGCTCTGCCATTCAATAAGATCATGGCTGATCTTTTCATGGACTCAGCTCCACTTACCCGCCTGCTCACCATAACCCTTAATTCCTTTACTGTTTGAAAATCTGTCTATCCTTGTCTTAAAAACATTCAATGAGGTAGACTCAATTGCTTCACTGGGCAGGGAATTCCATAGATTCACAATCCTTCATATGAAGAAGTTCCTCCTGAACTCTGTTCTAAATCTGCTTCCCCTTATTTTGAGGCTATGTTCCTAGTTCTGGTTTCACCTGCCAGTGGAAACAAGCTCCCTGCTTCTATCTTATCTGTTCCCTTCATAATCTTACATATGTCTGTAAGATCTCCCCTTATTCTTCTGAATTCCAATGAGTATAGCCCCAGTCTATTCAGTCTCTCCTCATAAGCCAACCCCCTCAACTCCAGAATCAACCTAGTGAATCTCCTCTGCACTCCCTCCAGCGCTAATATATTCTTTCTCAAGTAAGGAGACCAAAACTGTACACAGTAACTCCAGGTGTGGCCTCACCAGCATCTTATACAGCTGCAACATAACCTCGCTTTTTAAACTCCATCCCTTTAGCAATAAAGGACAAAATTCCATTTGCCTTCTTAATTACCTGCAAACCAACTCCTTGTGATTCTTGCACAAGGACATCCAGGTCCCTCTGCACAGTAGCATGCTGCAAATTTTTACCATTTTGCTGTAATTCCAATCAAAATGGATGACCTCACATTTACCAACGGTACATTCTATCTGCCAGACCCTTGCCTACTCACTTAGACTATCTATATCTCTTTGTAGACTCTCAGTGTCCTCTGCACGCTTTGTTCTGCCATTCATCTTAGTGAATTTTGACACACTACACTTGGGATCTTTTACCAGCACTCAATACAGACATCTCAAAGTTTAAGCATCTCCTCTAACAGTGCAGCACTCTGTCAGCACTGTGCTGGGTTAAGTGCGCGAGCTCTTCCAGGGAAACTAGAACCCACAGCGTCACTGACTCACCCACTAGACCACGGCTAACCTGCCCGATTTACTGCGTATTGGTTTGACATTTACTAGTAAATGGTGCAGGAGTGGGTACAGCAAGTAAACACTGACTTCGAAGTTGAAAGGTTCCCATGAACAGGCGTGAGAGAAAATTAATGCAGCATTTCTTTTTCCGATTGTGTGTGCTACAAACAACCACCTTCAGCACTGAGGGCAATCAGCGGCTTTGGGGAGGGCAGGGTGCTATGTCCTTTGCAGAAGACTTGGTACATGCCCAGGTGAATCTGGAGTGGAAACACGCAGTGCCCCAGCAAAGGGCACTGTCCAAGACATGCCTGGCCTGTCAAAAATAGAACAATATTTCCAAGAATGGCAGCAATGCTGACTATTTCCACAGGATCATGGAACCCCTACAATGCTGAAGGATGTCATTTGGTCCATTGCATCCATGCTAACTCTCTAACAGAACATCCCATCCAGCGTGCTGGTTAGGTGCATTGACCCGAACAGGCACCAGAGTGTGGCGACTAGGGGAATTTCATAGTAACTTCATTGCAGTGTTAATGTAAGCCTTACTTGTGACTAATAAACTTTAATTTTTGACTTTAACCCCATAGCCTCACATACTTGCTAATTTCCCTAACCTGCAGATCTTTGGACACTAAGGGGCAATTTAGCCTGGCCAATCTATCTGACCTGCACTTTTTTGGACACTAAAGGGCAACTTAGCATGACCAATCCACCTAACTTGAACATCTCACAGCACCAGGGACCCTGGTTCAATTCTGGCCCGAATTCACTGTCTGTGTGGAGTTTGCATGTTCTTGTCATGTTTGAATGGGTTTCCTCCGGGTGCTATGGTTTCCTCCCACAGTACAAAGATGTGTGGATTAGGTTGATTGGCCACGCTAAATTGACCCAATATTGGGGGGATTAACAGGGTAAATATATGGGGTTACAGGAATAGGGTCTGGATGGGATTGTGGTCGGTACAGACTTGATGGGCTGAATGGCCTCCTTCTGCACTGTAGGGATTCAATGACTCTACGATCTTAGGACATTAAGAGGCAATTTAGCATGGCTAATCCACATAACCTACGTATCTTTGGACACTAAGGAGTGATTTAGCATGGCCAATCCACCTAATCTACATATCTTTGGATACTAGGAGGCAATTTAACATCGCCGATCCACTTAACCAGCACATCTTTCGAATTGTTCTGGCAGGGACTTGTGTGATGAGTTTGAGAGGACAAGTGGGGAGAGGGCGGCAGGATCAAACAGCTCTCGGTTGCAAATTCACCCTTAAATGCATCGCAATTGGAACAGGTTCAGCCTGAATGTGAAGAGGAGGGTGTGTAGTGGACCAATCGCCCTCCTTCTTCTCCCCGCTCCACTTCCCCTAGCACAGTCTTTACACCATCCCTGCCCTTCTCCACCCACTGAACTGTTGGCGTTTGCAGTGACGCCGCTGCCTCTCCGGCAGCTCAGGCTTTGCTCCGCTCGGCTTGTCCCAATGTGCGTCAAAGCGCGGCTGAAGGAGGCGTTTTTTTACTGATTTCATCGATTCCATTGCGTCTCCCCCCCCCCTCCTCCCCTCCCCCTCCGGCAGTGACATTCACCAGAGCACCGCCCCACTTCATCAATACCAGTGCTAATTACACCCACACTCTCTCCTCCACCAAGGATGCTGCTGCGTCCTTCCCCAGATCCTCATTGTAACTCGGTGCTGCCTGTTTTTTTTAAAAAAAACAATTCCCCCCCCCCCAATCCCTGCCCATCAGATCCACCCCTCTTTCTCACAGCGTGGCTATAAGCACTTCTGCTCAAGTCCTTTGCCCCAGCACCATGGTCAGGGCAAGGTCCAAGTGTCAAAGTCATCTCACCCAGAATGGGGATCTAACCGCACCCCCCCCCAACCTCTCCCCGGTCCTCCCTCACCAATTCCCACCCATCCCCCAGCTGGTACCAATCTGACCCACTCTGTCCAGAATGGGGATCTAACCCCCACCCCCCCTCCAGCTCTCCCCGGTCCCTCCTCACCAATCCCCCCCCCACCTCACCACTGGTACCAATCTGACCCACTCTGTCACCCATCCCTCTTACCAATTCCCAACCCCCACCTCCGGTTAGCAATTTGAGTGAGATTACTGTCCCTTTATCAGGAGGATGTTGAAACCATTAATAAACTGCAACTCACAAGAGAAGAAATTGGATAAAACATTGGATAAATAGAAACTGATATGCTGGTGGAAACCTTTTTATATTTGTTCAGGAGTCGTGGGTATCACTGCCAGGACCAGAATTACCCATCCCTAATTGTCCCTTGAACTGGGTGTGTTTCTTGGGTCATTTACTATCAAATAAATTGGTTGGATTTAAAATTGGTGTTGCCAGACTCTTACCCAGTCCAACGCCGGCATCTCTACATCATTTCAGAGGGTTAGTTAAGAGTGAACCACAGTGGAGTTACATGTTTTGATTTTCTTTGATCTGATTTATTATTGTCAGCGATGCTCATGTCCCACGTTACTAATATACAGTGAAAAGCATTGTTTCTTGCACGCTGTACAGACAAAGCATACCATTCATAGAGAGGGAAATGAGAGAATGCAGAATGTAGCGTTACAGTCATAGCTAGGGTGTAGCAAAAGATCAACTTAATGAAGAAATTGAGAGTTTAAAAGCGTTAGAATAGAGTTCTAGAACCATAGACCAAGAGTAGAAGATAGAAGATATGCTGAGCACAGCTCGCAAAAAGTTGCTTCACTCCATCTTAGACTAGAATAGAAACAGAATGTAGGCCAGACTGGGTGAGGACGGCAGATTTCCTTCCCTAAAGGGCACTAGTGAACCAGATGTCTTTTTCCAACAAAATGGTTTCATGTTTGTCATTAGATTTTTTATTGAATTCATATTTCGCCATCTGCCATGGCAGGATTTGAACCTGGATCCCCAAAGGGCCAGTGACAATGCCAGTATGCCACCAATTCCCCACATGATTAAAAAAGGAAGTGAAAGGGTGAGTTTGATTCTGTACTACATTATAATAATTTAGAGTCCCTGCCTATGGATCACATGATATTAGAGAGGCATAGGGTCATTACGGCACAGAAGGAGGCCATTTGGCCCAATGGGCAGCATGGTAGCACAGTGGTTAGCAGTGCTGTCTCACAGCACCAGGGTCCCAGGTTCAATTCCCGGCTTTGGTCACTGTCCGCGTGGAGTTCGTATATTCTCCCCTTGTCTGTGTGGGTTTCCTCCAGGTGCTCCAGTTTGTTCCCATACTCCAAAGATGTGTGGGTTGGGTGAATTGGCCATACTAAATTCTCCCTCAGTGTACCCAAAAAGGTGCCAGAGCGTGGCGACTAGGCTGTTTTCACAGTAACTTCATTGCAGTGTTAATATAAGCCTATTTGTGATTAATAAACAAACTTCACTTTACAATTCATTCTTTCTCCACCTTATGACTCACAGGATTTCATGTTGCTGTTATGGGCTGTTGCCAAGGCTTTTATTCCTGTATAGCTGCTAGGCCCAAAGCCTTGGAATTCCCTCCCTTAACAACTCAGCTTCTCTATCATGCCTTTTTAGGAAGATTTGATTCAATATTGTCACATGTACTAGCATACAGTGAAAAGTATTGTTTCTTGCGTACTGTACAGACAAAACATACAGTATGTAGAGAAGGAAATGGGACGGTACAGAATGTAGAGTTACTGTCATAGCTAGAGGGTAGAGAAAGATCAACTTAATGCAAGGTCGATCCATTTGAAAGTCAGCAGGGAAGAAGCTGTTCTTGAGTTATTTGGTAAATGACCTCAGACTCTTGTATCTTTTTCCAGAGGAAGAGAGGCAGCAGTGCTAACCACTGTGCCACTTTGCTGCCTGATCTTGAACATAATAAAAAATTGTTTCAAACAAAATTTGACACCAGACACCCAAGGAAGTGTTACGACAGAGGTTGACTTTGACATGGCGGAGATAGTCCTTCACCTCAACAGGTGTAGTGGAGAACATGACCCTGTCTACATCAACGAGGATTAGCGGAAATGATTGAGAGCTTCAAATATCTAGGTGCCCAGATCACCAAAAACCTGCCCTGGTTTCCACCACCCCCCCCATACCGACACTAAAGCCCACCAACATCTCTACTAACAAAGAGACTAACGAAATTCGGCATGTTAGCTACAACACTCACCAACTTTTCTAATGCACTACAGAAAGCATTCTTTCTGGATATATCACAGCTTGGTATGGTTGCTGCACTCTTGCGGCCCAAGGCCACAAGAAACTACAAACGGTTATGAACATAGCCCAGTCCATCACGCAAATCAGCCTCCCATCCATTAACTCTGTCTAAACTTCCTGCCACCTCGGAAAAGCAGCCAGTATGATCAAGGACCCCACGCCGGGGACCTGGGTTCAATTCCCAGCTTGGGTCACTGTCTGTGCAGAGTCTGCATGTTCTCACCATGTCTGAATGGGTTTCCTCCGGATGCTCCGGTTTCCTCCCACATTCTGAAAGACGTGCTAGTTAGGGTGCATTGACCTGGATTGTGGTGACCAGGGGAATTTCACAGTAACTTCATTGCAGTGTCAATGTAAGCTTTACTCGTGACTAATAAACTTTAAACTGAAGTCTTCTAAATTATTGGGATGGTTTGAAATTTGGTATTCTTGCGTTTGTCCTGAGGGGGAGGAAAGTAAAAATTTTTGGCAACATGTCTCTTTTTTAACAAAGATCGTGACAAACATGCGATATAAATGTTAAGTTGTTGTTATGGGAACCTCATTACCCCAAATGCCCCGTAATGAAAGGGGAGAAAGGAAAACCAAAGCTTCATCAAAAGTTTTGCTCAGCAGTTTACAAGCTAATTAGCGACTTGTTCTTAAGGTGTGAAACTTTTAAGTTTCGAATGTTGATAGTTGACCTCATTAAAATATGCAAAGGAGTGGATGGTGTTAAAGTTTAATGTTTATCTTTTGTTGGTATCACAAATAGGCTTACATCAACACTGCAATGAAGTTACTGTGAAAATCCCCTTGTTGCTACACTTTGGCGCTGTTCAGGTACACTGAGGGAGAATTTAGCACGGCCAATTCACCCTAACCCGCATATCTTTCAGACTGTGGAAGGAAACAGGAGGAAACCCAAGCAGACACGGGGAGAACATGCAGACTCCGCACAGACAGTGACCTGAACTGGAATCAAACTCAGGATCCTGGCGTTGTGAATGGCAGTGCTAACCACTGTGCTGCCCTGTCTATTGCGGAGTCTGCACATTCTCTTGGTGTCTGTGTGGGCTTCCATCGGTTTCCGCTAGCCACAGCGTCACCCACTATCTTCTTCACAAAATAGTTCAAAGTGTAAATGCCAGAGAGAAATTGCTGGAAACTCTCAACTGGTCTGGCAGCATCTGTAAAGGAGACAAAAGAGCTGATGTTTCGAGTCTGGTTTACCCTTTGTCAAAGCTTTGGCTAGAGGGAGTTTTTTCACGCAGAGGGTGGTGGGGGTGTGGAATGCACTGTCAAGTGGTGGGGGCAGGCACTCTGGAGTTATTTAAGAAATACTTAGATGGGCACATGAACAGAATGGGAATGGAGAGGTATAGAAAACTAATTTAAAATAGGGATCATGAGCCTTGGGAGTCCCTGGGAAGTGTGTAAATAGATGATGATATTGATGTACTTGTTTTTATCCTACAGGTGCTTTGGTCCACCATGTTGTCTAACTAGGGGCATACACGCGATAGGTCGTGAGAGGGCTGCTCTTGGATTTTTTTCGAGAGTGCTTCACGTCGTTAGTGTACGCTTGACCTGGACCATTTGATGGGCAATACGACAGCTCAGTGACTATTGCTGTACTGTGCAGATACATGGATTTGGGATTGTGTCTGTGGGAGTTTGCGCATTCTCCCTGTACTTGCGTAGGTTTTCTCTGGGTGCTCCAGTTTCCTCCCACATCCCAAAGATGTGCTCTTAGGCAAATTAGCAAAACAAATTCTCCCTAAATTGTCTCAAATTTGGTTTTTAATCCATAGATCTATAAACATAGACAGGGATCACAGGTAGAGGTAGGAACATTGGGGTGGCGGCACGGGTTCATTGGGCCGAAGGGCCTGTTTCCCGTGCTGTTTTGTTCTTTGTTCTTTGATTTTTGTTATCTCTTTTCTCTCCTTACAGGTACTGCCAGACCCGCTAAAGTTTTCCAGCATTTTCTCTTCTGTTTTCAGATTCCAGCATCTGCAGTAATTAAAGTGCTTTTAGTAAAGTGCAAAACACCTCACTGATATTTCTCTTTGGATTTATGAGGTTAACATGTTTGGCACAATTTAAAATGTAAATCAAGTGTAACATTTTTAAAAATGAATTCTCCTTTTGAACGCAGAACAAGAGAGAATTGAGCATTAAAAAAAAAATACACATCATGTTGTTTTGCTTCAAATCACTTCTGGTAAATATTAGGCTTCACAGAGGACGGTTGGGATCAGCCGGGTTTTCTCGCCACAGGGAATGGTGGCCAGCGCACTTTGTCTAATTTAGATCCCGCAATGTTCACACTAAGGTGTTCACACTGTTATAAGAAAAGGCCGGATAGACTGAGACTTTTTCTCTGGAATGCAGCAGCTGATATGTGATCTTATAGAGGTCTATAAAATGATGAGGGGAACAGATCAGCTACATAGTCAACATATTTTCCCCAAAGATAGGGGAGTCTTAAACTAGAGGGCATCAGTTTGAGGTGAGAGGGGACAGATACAAAAGGGTCCAGAGGGGCAATTATTTCACAGAGGTGGTGAGAGTGGCTGGAACAAGCTGCCAGAGATAGTAGTAGAGGCGGGTACAGTTTTTTTTCAAAGCATTTAGACAGTTACATGGGTATGATGGGTGTAGAGGGATATGAACCAAATGCGAGCAATTGAAATTAGCTTAGGGGTTTTAAAAAAAGAGGGGTGGCAGGGACAAGTTGGGCTGAAGGGCCTGTTTCCAAGCTGTAAACCTCTATGTCTCTATGAAGAAATCTGCAAATCTACAGCCTGACTAATTACAGAATTGCTGCAAGTTTGAATGTCATACATAAACTGCCAGGGTTCGAGATGCAAACAGGCGGGATTTTACAGCCTCGCTCATCCTGTAACCGGAAAAATCCTGCCCGAGGTCAACGGACCTTTCCGTGGCCCGCCCCTCGCCCACTCTGATTCCCATGGCGGCCAACATGTGACATGGATCACGGTGATTGGCACTGCTGCCTCACAGTGCCAGGGACCCAGGTGTAATTAATGCTTTCAATCAGGCCACTGGGATTGACATATTGGATTAAGAATCCCTGATTAAGGATCCAATTGATGGGCCAATCAGGGAGTCTTTTCCTTATAATTAAGCGGGCGTGCCATTTCCCCTGGTGCTCCTGAAAGTAGGCTATTGACTTATAGCATTCTATAATAGTTAATTTATTAGTCACAAGTAAGGCATACACTAACACTGCAATGAAGTTACTATAAAATTCCTCTGTGTACTGCTGTTGGAATTATAAATAAAGGGATTTTGGTGAAGAGATTTCTCCCTCTGAAGACTTATTACACCAGAGTGTGGCGATTAGAGAATTTTCACAGTAACTTCATTGCAGTGTTCATGTAAGCCTACTTGTGACACTAATACAAAAACTGTAAACTTTAAAAAAAATACAGTGAATCCGATCAGGGCGAGGGCCCTTCCTGGGATGATTAGAGAATTGCTAGTGCGCTTACTCACACTCAAGTTATCCCTCAATCCCCATCTTCACACTTTGGTAGCCAATGATGATGTTGCTTTGTGTCCATTGAGAAATGACTATGTAGTTTCAGTGCCCCCTGGTGGGAAAGAGAGACAGGACTAAATCTTTTAAACCCAACTCCTGCTGTCCAATACCTCCTCCTGCTGGTTCAATCAAAGAATAACAACATCTGCTGCTGTTTATATTCATTAGAATACTGATAGTGCAGAAGGAGGTCTGCACTGATCACAATCCCACCCAGGCCCTATTCCCATAACCCCATGCATTTACTCTGCTAATCCCCCTGACACTAGGATCAATTTAGCACGGTCGATCAACTTGCAGGGGTGGCACAGTACCACAATGGTTCGCATTGCTGCCTCACAGCACCAGCAGACCGAGGTTTGATTCCTGGCTTGGGGTCACTGTGTGTGTGTAGAGGCTGCACGTTCTCCCCGTGTTTGCGTTGGTTTCTTCCGGATGCTCCTGTTTCCTCCCATAGTTCAAAGATGTGCAGGTTAGGTGGACTGGCCACGCTAAATTGCCTCTTAGTGTTAGGGGGGACTAGCTAGGGTAAATGCATGGGGTTATGAGGATAGAGCCTGGATAGGATTGTGGTTGGTGCAGACTCAATGGGCTGAATGGACTCCTTCTGCACTGTAGGATTCTGTGATCTTTAAACTGTGGAAGGAAACCAGAGCACCTGGAGGAAACCCATGCAGACATGGGGAGAATGTGCAAACTTCTCACAGGCAGTTACCCAAGGCCGGGAATTGGACCTGGGTCCCTGGCACTGTGAGGCAGCAGTGCTAAACACTATCCATCATGCCTTCACATGGTTTGCACTGTCCAATGCAGAGTCCCAGAGTGAGATTATTCATTTAGGTAGGAATAACTGCAAAATAGACTATTATTTAAATGCTAAAAAATTGCAGTATGCCGTTGTGCAGAGGGACCTGAGTGAATTGTCCAAGAATCTTAAGGAATCGGTTTGCAGGTGCAGCAGGTAACTAAGAAGGCAAATGAAATTTTGTCTTTCATTGCTAGCGGGATGGAGTTTAAAAACAGCGAGGTTATGTTGCAGCTGTATAAGGTGCTGGTGAGGCCACACCTGGAATACTGTGTACAATTTTGGTCTCCTTACTTGCGAAATGATATACTGGCACTGGAGGGGGTGCAGAGAAGATTCACTTGGTTGATTCCGGAGTTGAGAGGGTTGGCTTATGAGGAGAGACTGAGTAGATTGGGGCTATACTCATTGGAATTCAAAAGAATGAGGGGAGATCTTGTAGAAACATATGTGATAATTGGTGTTCCTCAGAGGTCAGTGCTGGGACCTTCGCTGTTTGTAATATATATAAATGATTTGGAGGAAAATGTAACTGGATTGATTAGTAAGTTTGCAGATGATGCAAAGGCTGGTGGATTTGCGGATAGCGATGAGGACCATCACAGGATACAACAGGATAGAGGTCAGTTGGAGACTTGGGCAAAGAGGTGGCAGATAGAGTTTAATCCAGACAAATGTGAGGTAACGCATTTTGGAAGGTCTTATAAAGATAGGAATTAGATAGTAAATGGCAGAATCCTTGGGAAGGGCAGAAGGATCTGGTGTACAGGTGCACAGGTCACTGAAACTGACAATGCAGGTGGGGAAGGTAGTCAAGATGGCATATGGCATGCTTGCCTTCATCGGCCAGGGCATTGAGTTTAAAAATTGTCAAGTCATGTTGCAGTTTTATAGAACCTTAGTTAGGCCGCACTTGGAATATAGTGTTCAATTCTGGTCACCACACTACCAGTAGGATATGGAGGCTTTGGAGAGGGTACAGAAAAGACCCTCTCCAAAAGGTCTTGGTATGGAGGACATTAGCAATGAGAAGTTGGAGAAACTTGGTTTGTTCTTACTGGAGCAACAGAAGTTGAGAGGAGACTTGATAGAATTCTACAATATTATGAGAGGCATGGACAGAGTGGATAGTCAGAAGCCTTTTCCCGATGTGGAAGAGTCAATTACTAGGGGGCATTGGTTCGAGATACGAGGGGCAAGGTTTAAAGGAGACGTACGAGGTGGATTTTTTTACACAGAGAGTAGTGGGTGCCTGGAACTTGTTGCCGCGGGAGATAGTGGAAGCGGATATGGTAGTGAATTTTGAGGGGCATCTTGACAAGTACATGAATAACGAAGAACAAAGAGAATTACAAGTCAGGAACAAGCCCTTTGGCCCTCCAAGCCTGCACTGATCATGTGTTCCTAACTAGACCATCCGTTCGTATCCCTATATTCCCAGTCTATTCATGTGGCTATCTAGATAAGTCTTAAATGATCCTAGCGTGTCTGCCTCAAGCACCTTGCTTGGTGGTGCATTCCAGGCCTCCACCACTCTGTGTAAAGTACATCCCCCGTACATCCATATTGAAAGGAGAGAGTGCAGAATGTAGTGATACAATCATAAACAGGGTATAGAGAAAGAACAACCTAATCATACGGAGGCATGGTGGCACAGTGGCCAGCAGTGCTGCCTCACAGCGCCAGGAACCCGAGTTCAAGTCCCAGCTTGGACCACTGTCCGTGTGGATTCTGCATGGCCCCCCCGTGTCTGCATGGGCCTCCTGCACTTTCCGCCCACAGTCTGAACGATGTGCGGGTTACACTGAGGGAGGACTGAGCATGGCCAATGCATTTAACCAACAGGCCTTTCGGACTATGGAAGGAAACTGGAGCACCCGGAGAAAACCCACACAGACATGGGGAGAATGTGCAGACTCCACACTGACAGTGATCCAAGCTGGGAATCGAACCCGGGTTCCTAGCGCTGAGAGGCAGCAGTACTAACCACTGTGCTGTCACTGAGGTGAGTACGTTTTCACAATGTGGAAGAGGTTTTTGAGCAAAACCTGGGTTGTCCATCAGTGAATGCGGAAGATCAGCAACTATCTGACAAGGAGCAGCTGGGTTTCTCCCACAATGTGTTTACCAGTAAGAAGTCTCACACCACCAGGTTAAAGTCCAACAGATTTATTTGGTAGCAAACGCCACTAGCTTTTGGAGCGCTGCTCATTCGTCTAAGGGAACTTGGGTTCATGTCACACTATATGTAATCTCCACGACCTGGCTGGACTTGCAAACTCTCACTAACTGTCCTGTCTGGAGGCAATACACATCTCTTTAACCTGTGCTTAACACACTGTTCACTCACATTGTCTGTACCTTTAAGACTTGATTAGCGCATTCAAATAATTATTTTGTAAATTGAGTTTGTGTCTTTATATGCCCTGTTTGCAAATAGAACTTCCACATATCTGACGATGGAGCAACACTCCAAAAGCTAGTGGCATTTGCTATCAAATAAACCTGTTGGACTTTAACCTGGTGTTGCGAGACTTCTTACCGTTTACTCCAGTCCAACGACAGCATCACACAGCCCACACAACACCACCAAATCAAGCAATACTTGGCTATTGATCTCATTAGCATTTGTAAACCAGGTGCTGCCTTTGAGAAATGAGCAGTATCTACATTTCAAAGGGACCCTGTTGGCCTGAAGTGCTTTGACAGGGATAGTGACATGAAAGGGTTTTCTATAAGGAATTCTTTTTCATAGAATCCCTACACTGCAAAAGGCCATTCGGCCCAACAAGCCTGCAACAAAAACAGGCCCATCTAGGCCCTATGCCCGTAATCCCATGTATTTACTATGTTAATCCCCCTGACGCTGAAGGGACAATTTACCATGACCAATCCATCTAACCCACACATCTTTGGACACTAAGATGCAATTTAGCATGGCTAATCCACCTAACCTGCATATCTTTGGACATTAAGGGACAATTTCACATGACCAATCCACCTATGGTTTTAGGTAGGCATAGGCTTGGAAGGCCTACCTAACTTGTGCTGCACTGGTCTTTGTCAGGAGCAGAGAACAAATGGGTCTTGGTGCCAGTTAGAATTAGCTCAGGTTGATGGAGGTTAAGTAGTGAGAGGTTGGCTAAGGCAGCATTGGGAGATAACAGACACAGGACAGGATTTTCCATTCACACCCACCTCCAAAAACAAGAAAACCTCGTCTGAGGTCAATGGAACTTTGCATGGATTCCCCCACCCACTACAATTCCCCTGGTGGGCAGGACAGGAACAATCGCCCCAGTGAATTTAACTTTGCAATTTACTCTTTCAGGCCTGGTTTCAAATAGCTAAAAATTTGTGGTCAGTAGGGATCTAAGCTGCTTCGAGCAGATTTGAATAATTCCATGCACTCAATAGATTTGTTTCCTTAGCAACAATGCTCCAACATAAATTATTTGCCTATTTAAAGCAGCAGCAGAATTTTTGAGAAGATGCCAAGTTTGATTTGATTGAGGACAAAATGACTTAGCTGTTCCTCAGCCTCTGGTTGACACTTGCCTGGTTTGAAGCATAGTAAACCCTTGGTTTCTTTGTCCTCCTGCCCCCTTCCCCTCACTCCTACCCTGATAGCCCTACTGTGGCAAGATGGGGTAACCAGCCTCCCCTCCACTGACTCCATCTACACTTTCCATGGCTCAGCTAAGCAGTGTAATCAAGACCTCATACACACACTTCCACGATGGCTAGCACCGCTGCCTCACAGCGCCAGGGACTCACGTTTGATTCTGGCTTTGTAGAATCCCTACAGCACTAAAGGAGGCCATTCGGCCCATTAAGCCTGCACTGAAAATACCTCTCAGGACCCGTTCCCGTAATGCTGCAAATTTACCCTGCTAACCCCCTGACACTAAGGTCCAAATCAACCTGACCCAAACACCTTTGGACTGTGGGAGGAAACCAGAGCAAATCCACACAGGGAAAGAATGTGCTAACTACACAGTCATCTGGGTTGGAATTGAGCTGTGAGGCAGTAATGCTAACCATTGTGCCACCCTGGCTCAATGTCTGCATGCATTTTCCTTTGGGTGCTCTGATTTACTCAGTCTGAAAGATGTGCTGGTTAGGTACACAGCTAAATTCTCCCTCTGTACCCAAACAGGTGCCAGAGTGTGGTATCTAGGGATTTTCACAATAGCTTTATTGCAATGTTAATGTAAGCTTAGTTGTGACACTAAAAATTTAAAGTCTGAAATCACATATCAACCAACCCACTCAAGAACAGCTTCTTCCCTGATGCCAAGCTTTTGAATGTACCTACCTCATTAAGTTGATCTTTCTTTACACCCATGACTATAACATTACATTCTGCACTCCTTTCATTCTACCCTGTACTGTGAATAGTATGGTTGCCTGTGTAGCATGCAAATAATACTTTTCATTGTATTCCAGTAAACAATAAACCAAATCAGGGGAAATTAACAGACTCAAGTTCTACAAATGCTACCCACTAACAGAGCACTGTTACAAGTGGCTTTAGGTTTTAAAAAGTTTTAATGTTGACCAATATGTTGTCTGCACCTTCAAAAGGGTCATCCAATTATACTGAGCAAAGCCTATGTACTGGTTTAGTACATAGCATAAGAACACTTAACTATGAATTGGTGTGGTGTCACATCTTCAGCTGCAAGACAGTAAGATAGCTTACCATCTTCTACACAATCCATTGTTACTGTATTCCAGAAGTTGAACACCCATGTTCAATGTATTGAACTCACTTAACCTGGTACCAAACTCATGTAAACTTTAAGTTGAACTGTAGCTGCAATAATTGATGCACCACTTAAGAAAAACCCCCCATTCTCTAAGTTAGAAAGCCCAATGCTCAGATGGATTGGGCAAACCCAAATCCCTTGCTTGCTCCAAAAAAAATTTAGAATCCAATTCAAAGAGGCCCCCACAAGTATCCAACTTAGACATCCCCATCTTGGGGGTGGGGAAATGACTGCAACATTTATCACTGCAAGGAATTGCATTGTGTAGAACTCCCCCAGCCTCAAAGTTCATAGCTGGGGCTTTGTGAATCAACTATTGAGGGGTTGGTAATCATGTGCACTAAAGATTACATGAGTTGCATGTGCACAGCTAGTCTAAAGGCAAGTATTCTCATAAGTAAATTTCTTACATGCTGGGTAGGTGAATTAGTTATGTTAAATTCCTCCCTCAATGTACCCAAACAGGTGCCAAGTCTAATACATTCACACAATGAAGTTAAGCTTACTTGTGATCAAAAGTCTGATTATGTACCAACTGATTCACCTGCTACCATTGAAACTACCACAAGTTGATCTTTCTCTACATTCTAGAGATACTTGTAATACTATATTCTACGCTTCCTGAATAGTATGCTTAGGTTGTAAAGAGAGTACTTTACTATCCCAATACATAAACAGCATAAGACCTAGTAGCTTCATGAGCACAGAAGTGTTCCATGCTTGGTTGTTGAGATTTTAAATGTTTAACCACAAGTATGCTTACATTAACACTGCATTGAAGTTAGTGAAAATCCCCCAATTGCCACACTGGCACCTATTTGGTGCCAAGAGAATTTAGCACAGCCAATGCACCCTGATCAGCACATCTTTCAGACTGTAGGAGGAAACCCATAGACATGGAGAATGGGTAGGATCTGCACAGTGACTCAAGGCTGGAGATTGAACTCTGGGTCCCTGGTGCTAGGAGGCAGAGTTAACCAGTGCCAAATTTAGAATTGCCAATACACCCAACTACGTATTCAAACTGCGGAGGAAACTGGAGCACTGGTGGAAATCCCTTGACATGGGAGAATGTGCAACTGTGCAGTAGTGACCCAAGTCAGGGACTGAGCCCAGGTCCCTGGTGTTGAGAAGCAGTGCTAATCACTTTACTGAAGTGAGAATGTTGCCAAACCCCTGCATGACAAAATACAAGCACAATTTACAAAGGATCAGAAAAAACAGCTGTCATAGTTGGAGTTGTGAAATTGTGTGAAAATCAAATGGGAAAGCCTGACAGCAGCCAATAAGAGAGCTTTGAATCAAGTTCAGTGATGAATCAGTGAATGTGCTTGCTACTTGAGCACTGCTTAAGATGGGCAGTGTGCAATGTCCCATTGGTACTGCTTTGCTGAGACCTTTAGAAAAAAAGGTGAATGCAGGTTTAGCACACCCAATTCTGAAAGCTTGCCAGCTACATTAGCTCAAAGCTAGAGAAACTCAATATTGAGCACAAGTGAGCCCAACAAGTTGTCTATTAGATGACATCAAGCCAGAGTATTTCCCCTCCCTCCTACATTGCCTGAAACTTTAGATGCATCCTTACTAGTATCATTAAGATTAAGTTTCTGAAGCTGATGGAAGTCAGAGGAGCTACTTTAACTCAATTTGCCACCATGCCTGAGATGGGTTGGATGGCACTGCCTAGTCAGCTCAAATTACTGAATTCTATTAGAATGAGTAGACAAACAAGTTCCAATATTCTGTGACCCAAAAGGTAGAAGTGATCCAAGTAACCACTGTGACAATGGCAAACACTGCTGCCTCAGTGCCAGGTTTGATTCCTAGCTTGGGTGACTGTAGAAACCCTACACATTCTCCATCTCTATAGCTTTCCTCCCATAGTCCAAAGGTGTTAAGTAGAGGGGTCAGTACAGCATGACCATAATTCCAGGTGAGTTAGCAGGGTTAATGAGAGTTATGGGGATAAAGTGAGATTGTTGGTGCAGGCTCAATGGGCTGCGTGGCCCCCTTCTGTCTTGTAGGGACCCTATGATTTGAGTATTGCTTTAGCTACAGGTTTCCCCCCACACACTGGGCTCCAAATCTAAATATGTAATGCAAAGACAGTTCTGCTCTTTCAATCTTTTTATTCTGGCACAGTAAAAAAAAAAAGAAACATGTCACAAGAGCACAAGCTATACCTCGTCACTTGGAGCACAGATGCACAAACAAATACCAAAAGCATCCTAGTGTGCAGCAATCTACATCTGGTCTCCACATGTGCCTGCAATTAACAAAAAATACAACATTCTCCTTTAACCCACAGCATTGGGATTGGACCCAACATCTATTGTTTCTCAAAGAATTTTTTGCTGTCATTCACATCAGGCTTGATGGTGTCTTTGCCAGGCTTCCAGCCAGCAGGGCAAACTAGGAGAGAAACAGAGAAAGGTTAGTCTTGTACAAGGAAAATGGCTCTTCATTCTGCTAGCTTATGGAATGTGTAATCACTAACAGCCCAAACTCCCTTTGCCAAATCTCACACCCTCACCCTTGAAAATGAAGGCCTGCAAGGCTAATTTTAACATTAGAAATGAATTGGGGCAAATAGGATCAAAAGTTATGGAGAAAGCAGGATTAGTCTATTGAGGAAAAACAGATGAACTTAGGGCCTTAATGTTTGTGAGGAACTTGGATGTGGTTGCAGTCAGACATGGTTAAAGGAAGGGGAGCAGTGGCAACTGAATATTCCTGGTATAAAAGTGTTTCCAGGTGTGACAGGAGGGTCCAGAAGGGGTGGGGGAGTGGTGTTAGTTAGGGAGAGCATCACAGCAGTGCAGAGGGAAGACAATACAGGAGTTAGGAGCAGAGTTGAGGAATGGAAAGGGGGCGATTACAGGCCACCCAACAGCCTGCAGGTAGTTGAAGGTTATGTGTAAAGACATTTTGGATAGGTGCAGAAAGAAGTTGTTATAGTGGGAGATTGGAAGATACCTAGAGCTGGGGTCTTGGATGGGCAGGAATTTGTAAGGTGTACTGGAAGGATTGTTGGAGCAGTACATGGCTAGCCCAACTAGAGAAGGGGCTATATTGGATTTAGTTCTGAGTAATGAGCCAGGGCAGGTGGTTGATGTTGTAGTAGGGGAACATGTGGCTAACAGTGACCACAATTCTGTCTACTTTAGGATAGAGATGGAAAAGGATGCTTGTTGCCCTAGGGGCAGGGTACTAAATTGGGGGGGGAAGGCTAACTACAGTCAGATTAGGCAGGAACTTATGAAACTGATTGGAAACAGTTGTTCAAGGGCCAGTCCATGCTAGGCATGTGGGACTGTTTCAAGAGAATACTGAAAATGTTGCAAGGTAGTGTGCCAGCCAAGAAGAAAGATGGGAAAGGTAGGATTAGAGAGCTGTGGATTACTAGGGATAGAGGACTTGGTTAGGAAGAGAGGCATATGATAGGTCAAAGCAGCTGGGAACAGAGACAGCATTGGAGGAATATATAGAGTAGGAGAGAGCTCAAATGGGGAGTTAGAAGGGCAAAAAGGGAGCATGAAATGATTTTGGTGGATAGGATTAAGGAAAATCCAAAGGCTTTTTACTCTTATGTTAGGAATAAAAGGGCAGTTAGAGCCTGAGGGAATGGCAGAGATTCTGAATGAATACTTTGCATCAGTATTGACGAAGGAGAGGGGCTTGTTGACAGCTCCTGTCTGAGGGAGCTGTGGACCCAGTTGAGGGAAATATCCATACTGAGGGAGAAGTGTTAGAGCTTCTAGGTAGCATTAAAGCTGATAAATCTCCAGGGCTGATGGCATTTACCCCAGGCTGCTTAGGGAGGTGAGGTGAAATTGCTGGGCCTCTGACAAATCTTTGTCTCTTCTTTGGACACAGGTAAGGTCCCAGAAGACTGGAGAATAGCTAATATTGTACTGTTGTTTAAAGAGGTAGTAGGGATAACCCTGGGAATTATAGGCTGGTGAGTTTGACATCAGTGGTAGGGAAGCTGTTGGAGGGGATTCTGAGAGATGGAATGTATAGACACTTAGAGCATTGTGATCTGATTAGGGATACACAGCATGGATTTGTTGTTAAGGGGAGGTCATGCCTTACAGATCTGGTAGGATTTTGAAGTGACAAAACTGGTTGATGAAGAGTGAGCTGTTGATGTCATCTATATGGATTTCAGTAAGGCATTTGACAAAGTCCCTCATGGGAGCTTAGTGGGGAAGGTCAAGGCTCATGGAACACAAGGACAGGTAGATAAATGGACAACTGGCTTGGTAATAGGAGACAGTAATAGTGGAAGGTTTTTTTCTAGCTGGAGGCCAGTCACTAGTGGTGTGCCACAGGGCTCAGTACTGGGACCTCTATTTGTAATATATAAATGACTTGGAAGAGGGAGTAAGTGGAGTGATCAGTAAGTTTGCAGATGATACAAAGATGGCTGGACTTGCAGATAGTGAGGAGCATTGTTAGGCAACGCAGCAGGACAGATAGGCTGGTAGCTTGGGCAGAGAATTCAATCCTGAAATGTGAGGTGATGCATTTTGAGGAAGAATGTAGGGGGAGGGTATGATAAAGGGTGGACTTGAGTATAGAAACAGAGGGACCTGGGGGTGCAGTGCACAAGTCTGAAGGTGGCATAGCAAGTGGAGAAGGTTGTGAAGAAAGCATATGGTATGCTAGCCTTTATAGGAAGGGGTGTAGAGTACAAGAGCTGGCCTTTAATGTTGCAGTTGTATAAAACATTGGTTAGACCTCATTTGGAATATTGCATTCAGTTCTGGTCACCTTACTACTGGAAGGACGTGGAGACAGTGCAGAGGAGGTTTACCAGGATGCTGCTTGGTTTGGAAGGTCTGAGTTACAAGGAGAGGTTAGGCAAATTAGGACTGTTTTCCTTAGAAAGATGTAGGCTTAGGAGATCTAGAGGTGTACAAGATGAGGGGTATAGATAGAATAAACAGGGTTAAGCTTTTTCCTAGGATGGACTCAGCACAAGGGGTCACAGGCTTAGGGTGAGGGGGGCAAGGTATAATTTGGATGCTAGAGGGAGTTTCACAGGTGGTGGGGGTATGGAGTGTGCTGCCAAGTGGTGGGGACATGCACTGAGTTAAAGAAATACTTAGATGGGCACATGAACAGAATGGGAATGGAGGCATATAGAAAACTGATTTAAAATAGGGATCATGAGCCTTGGGAGTCCCTGGGAAGTGTAAATAGATGATATTGATGTACTTGTTTTTAATCCTACAGGTGTTTTGGTCCACCTTGTTGTCTAACAAGGAGCATACATGTGATGGGTTGAGAGAGGGCTGCTCTTGGATTTTGAGTATATCCTAGTGCTTCATGTCATTAGTGTACACTTGACCTGAACCATTTAATGGACAACAGCTCAGTGACTATCACTGTACTATGCAGATACATGGATTTGTGCCTCTATGGGAGAGAGTGCATTCTCTGTACTTGGATTTTCTCCAGGTGCTCCAGTTTCCTCCCACATCCCAAAGATGTGCTCTTAGGCTAACTGGCAAAAGAAATTTGGTTTTTAATCCATAGATCTATAAATATATGGAGGAATCATGGGTAGAGGTGGGAACATTGGAGTGGCCACATGCACTCATTGGGCCAAAGGACCTGTTTCCCATGCTGTTTTGTTCTTCATTCTGAGTTGAGTGATCAGCCATGATTGAGATGAATGGCAGAGCAGGCTTGAAGGGCTGAATGGTCTTCTCCTGCTCCTATGTAAATAGTTACCAGACTTAAAATAATCCAGCTTCAGAAAGTATAACTTTTACAAAAAAACTACAATCAGCATTGCAGAGGTAACTGGTTAGTTAACATGGAGTTTACTAATGCAAGGAAGTGACCAGGAAGCAGCTAAGGAACCAGGAAGTTTGTATTTAGCCTTTCAAGATGGAGGCCATGATTGTGCTCATGGCTTCCAATAGCAACATGGATAATATTGCAAATCAGAAAACTAGAATCTCACTGGGAACAGGCAAAATTCTGGCCCATACAGGAACCTCATTTTCACATGTTACAAATATTTTATTATTGACTATATGGTGGGGAAACCTGCTATTCTCCCCTCCCCCAACTTTAAACTCAGGAGGGGGGTCACCAAGATTTACAATGTGAAGCAGTCAAAGAAAGCTACTTGGGGGTTGGGGGGAGGGAGTGGGATGCATGGCCTGCCCTTAACATGGGCATTAATTAGGAGCAGAAGTAGGCAAATACTGCCTGCTCTGCCCATTAAAATCAAATTATGACTGATTGCACCCTGGTCTCAAACCTCCCACATCCCTTTAACCCATTTTAAATCAAAAATATTTGTCTCCTTGAAAGGAATGATTCAGATTCCACTGCACTATAGGGCGGTGAGTTCCATAAATTCACCACCCTCAAGTAGTTCCCCAGTTTTAATCTACTGCCTCAACCTGTGACCTCTTGTTCCAGATCACCCCATAAATGTAGATCCAATATCTCCTCTTATCAATCCTTTTAAAATTTTATACCTTGATCAGATCCCCTAAATTTAAGTACCAGCTTAAACTGTTTAATCTCCTCACACCAAGCTTTTCATCTCCAGAATCAATTCAGTGACTCCTCTGAACTGTCCCCACATTACCCAAGTTGATCTTTCTCTACACCCAGTTATGACTAACATAACATTCTGCACTCTTCTTCCCTTCTGAGAATGTTTTCTGAAGATGGTGTGCAAACAATACTCTTCACTATGTTAGCACATGAAGAATCAAAACCAAGCCAAGCTAGACACTACTCTGCATGTGGTCTCACCAACAGTTGGGCCACACCTCTAGAATGTACACAAGAATGCCCAAATTATCAGGAGAAAAATCTAGCTGTGTACTAGTTTCCCTTGTCTCAGCTGGAGTCGAAAATTCCCCCCTGGAGTATCTGTAATGATACATTACCCTCTCCATGTTTATCAGTGAATTGGAAGGCCTGAACCAGCCTCAGGGTCTCATCCACTGAGCGGCCAACAGGAAGGTCATTGATTGTAATCTGTCGCAGAATTCCTTTGTCATCAATAATGAAGAGTCCTCTGAAGAGGGAAGAAAACAAAATCAATCCCAAAAATCCAGTTCAACTCTGAACATCCCTGAAGTACAATTCATATCTGACCAAAGTTTTTTTTGCATCAAGATGAAAATGAAGGCAACAGGTCCTAATCAGCATGGCAGCAGTATTGGCATTACTGCCTCTGAGGGACACAGGGTTCAATTCTGGTCTTGGGTCACTGGCTTGGTGGTGCAGTGATTGAACTGCTACCTCAGTGCTAGGTTTAATTCCTGCCTCAAGTCATTTTGTATGGTTTACAGTCTCCATGCCTGCATAGGTTTCCTCCCACAATCCAAAGGTGTAGGTTCCCTGAATGAGAGGCTATGGGAATAGGGCTTGGTAGGATTGTGGTTGGTGCAGATTTGATGGGCCAAATGGCCTCCTTCTGCATTGTAGGGATTTTAAGTACTTAAAACCAACTCATACTTAAAACCTTAATGGAATCAAACATGAACAAAATGATGTTACTGGCTAATCATGCAAATTTCCACTGCAATTAGCAATCTCTTGGAACTGACCTGTTCTCAAGTAACCCAAAGAAATAATGTTGAAATTTCCAACCAACCTGTAAGCAATTCCTTCATCCTCCTTCAGAATGCCATAGTCTATGGAGATGGACTGAGTCAGGTCAGCAACTAGTGGGATATCCATATTACCAATACCACCCTGCTTACGAGGGGTCTTAGTCCTGAAAATACAAGATTAGTTGCACTTAATTTGCAAAGCTACATTTGCTGTACTCAAGCAAACTCAAATGTATGGGCTGTCCTCATGCAGGTGTTTAAGACTTGCATTCCAACTATTATCTTGTAATAAAGTGTATGTATGCATGTCCTGTTTGTGAACTGAACTCATGTAATGCTCTGAAAACTCATGCTACCAAATAAACCTTTTGGACTTTAACCTGGTGTTGATATTTTACTGGGCATTATGACATTAAACAATTTATGACCAAGGAATGACATAGGCTATTTGTGCCACTAAGATCTTCTGGTCCTGCCAGCAAGGTACCCCCACCATTATTCAACAGGTTACAAACTGGCAAACCCAGTTCAAAGCTGCTTATGTATTTGAGTCCACAATCACCAGCTAGTGAAAGTTCAGTCATTGACCTAAATGTGGTTCCCCTATTCCTGGAGTTTATTTGATTAGGTGGTGAGATAATCATAACTACAAACATTGATTAGATTAGCCAAACCTGAGGCAAAGATTTTTAGTACAAGAATAGACTTCTCAACCACATTCTATCAGGAGCTTTTATTGCCCATCCCTAGTTGCTCACTGTAGGATGAAGTGTGATCAAAGATGTCACAATAAAATCACCAGTAATTCAGCTCTGTAAATGATCTGGTGCTCCAGGTGTGGAAATGAATTAGGGAATAGTTTTAAAAAGTTATGCACCTGTATCCACTAGTTAACTATCCAGGACCAAACTGTAGTAACACCTTGGTCCTGGATAGTTAGATACAGGCATACAACTTTCCAAAAGTTAGATCAACTACTTGACACTATTCCCCAATTAGTTTTCACAGCTGTGAACTGTAGTGCATTACTAACCCCTTCAATTGCATTAACATTTCTTTTCCACTTTTTGCCTAACCAAAGAGGGGAACCACTCAAAGCAACTGGTAGAAACTGAGATATGTAGGAAGGCTCAGTTATTTGGAAGGAAGCTAAAAATTGTCACAAATCAGCCTTTAACACTGCAATGAATTACTGAAAATTCCCTAGTTGAACCATTCAGGTGCCAGAATGGTTACATGGAGGGAGAATTTAACATGGCCAATCCACCTAGCCATCACATCAGGCTGAGAGGAAACCCATGTAGAGATGGTGAGAACATGCACACTTGTCACCCAAGTCAGGATTGAACTTGGATCTCTGGTGCCATGAAGCAGTGCTAACACTGTTGTGTAAATGAATGGCCAACATGGGGCTGGAACCCACAACCCTGTGGTTAACAGTCATGTGCTCTGACAGCTAGCTAGGCACATTCAATCCTAAATGCTTGGAAATATAGAACAGTACAAGCACTCACTGTTGTGCCCAGCTATGTCTGAACCCAAGATTAAGTTATCCCACTCCTTATCATTCTGATGTGTTCCATGTACCTACTGAGTAACTGCTTGAAAGTTTTTAAAGTGTCTGACTCTGCTATCAGGTCTGGCAGTGCATTCCACACTCCCACCACTGAATAAACAATATAGCTTGGACATCCTTCCTATATCTCACCATGAACCTTATAGTTATGCCCCCTAGTAACAGCTACATCCTGAAAAAAGTCTCAGGATCCATTATTCCCCCTCATCTTATAAACCTAGAAGTCTAAGTCACCTCTCCTCCTCCACTCCAAAGCAGAAAGGCACAGCTCCCTAACCCTTCCTCATAAGGCTTATCCTCCAAACCAGGCAACATCCTGGTAAATCTCCTCCACATTCTCTCCAGTGCTTTCACATCCTTCTTACATTGAAGTGGCCAGAACTGCAGTGAATATCAATAATTAAGTCCAAATTCTGTTTGGTTTTAAGATTGTCTAAGCTTCTTGCTGCCACAAGTTCATTGCCAGTGGAAAGGAACTCTTACCAGGCCAAGTGGCTGAAATGAGAATCTGTGGAGGCACCAATCACTTCACAGTTGATCTTGCGAAACTCAGCAGCCCGGTCACTGAACGCTATGATCTCCGTCGGGCAGACAAAGGTGAAATCCAGGGGATAGAAGAAAAATACAACATATTTCCCTAGAGTTGGAGAAAAGTTAGTATCAACTTAAATGTGATCTACTTAGCTAGGATATGTAACAGGCCTGAAGACCCACCACATTGTATACCAATTCATATGACAATAATTCTGGTGAAAAGTATTGTTTCTCATGCTGTACAGAAAAAGCACACTTCTAGCATAGAGGTACAGACAATGTTAGAGTCAGCTAGGGTATAGAGAAAAATCAACTTAATACAAGTTAGATTCAAAAAAGTGATCACAGCAGGGAAGAAGCTGTTCAAGTCAATAACTATCTCATTTGTTGACACTGATAATTCCTTTACAGTTCAAAAATTTAAGGATTGTGATTATGTGGGTAAGTGGAGCTGAGCCCATGATCAGCCATGATCTTATTGAATGGAGCTATTTGAGGGGCCAAATGGCCTGCTCCTACTTGTAGTCAGGAGATATTGAACTAGTTCACCAGATTCAGTCATCATTGTTTGAGAACCAACCCACTATGGTGGTGTCAATTTGACAATCAAATTGGAGAGGGAATGTGGCCAGTTATAGGTATGAGTATTGTAAGGGAATTGAGGCCACAGCTTTGTGGGGCACCAGTGTTGATGCCTATCCTTACTGGCTGTAATCCAAGTTAGGAAGTTCAGGATCCAATTGCAGAGGGAGGAGCTAGAGTTCCATCAGGATAATGGTCATAAGTGTCAGGTTTACAGCATGGAAACAGGCCCATCAATGCAACTTGCCCATGCTGTCCCTTTCTTTAAAATCCCTAAGCTAGTCCCAATTGCCCATATCCCTCCATACCCATCTTACCATGGAATTGTCTAAACATGGACAAATTCAAAGTCAGATCTGCTTTTACCACCACCTCTGGCAGCTTGTTCCAGACACTTACTGCCCTCTGGACCCTTTTGCATCTGTCACCTTAAACCTATGCTCTAGTTTTAGGCTCCCTTATTTTTGAGGGAAGGCTATGTAGCCCTTTCATTATTTTATAGGCTTCTATAAGAAGAAGCCCCTCAAGTCCAGAGTACAATGTCCCAATTTATCCATTCTCCTTATAATCAAAGGATCAAGTCCTAGTAGATCTTTTCTGCACTTAATATCTATATAGGGTGACCAGAATTGTATACAGTATTCCAAGTGTGGCCTTACTAATGTCTTGTACAACAAGATGTCCCAACTCCTGTATTCAATGTTCTGACCAATGAAATCAAGCATGCTAATGTCTTCACCACTGTCCATCTGTTACTCCACTTGAAAGGTAACAGGTGCCCCAAGATATTTGTTCTTTAACTCTCCCCAACACCCTACCATTAACAAGTTCTGCCCTGGTTCAATCTACCAAAGTGTATCACCTTGTGTTTAAATAAATTGAACTCCATCTGCCATTTGTCAGCCAACTGGCCCAATTGATCAAAATTGGTGTTGAAAGCTGAGCTGCAGTCAATAATAGGAGTCTGACATAGATGGTATCTGCTGTGGACCTTTGTAGATGTAGGCAAACTAGTGGACTTAGGTAGTCTGAGAGGCTGGAATTGATTTGAAGCACTTCTAATGGAAGTCAGAACCTGGGTCCCTAGCACTGAGGCCATGAGTATATGGAAGAGAAGGGAATGGTTTAGTTTGGAGGGGCATTGCTTTTTATTTTGGTCGGCACAACATCGAAGGCCAAAGGGCCTGTTCTGTGCTGTATTGTTCTATGTTCTATGATGTAACCTGGTATTGAGACTTTACTGTGCTGTGAGGTGGCAGTGCTAGCCACTGTGCCACCCAAAACTGAACATTGTAGTTGTTTTCATTGTAGCATCCAAGAATAGGGACAGTTAGGAAGGAAGCAGTTTTATAACTGCATTTTATTGCCTCAGGATGATTCTGCATTTTAACAGCAGCTTCCCAACTCAAGACCTCAAACCCCCCAAAGTTTCTACTTCAAAATCACATGTAACCATCTATAATCCAAGGAATATAAAACTAGTCTATACAACTGTCACACTTTGTACTTGAGTATCAAAGTGCTTTGATTACAGTTCTAGGACAAAGTCCTGTTCAGCTTTACTGAGCCTGCTGCAATTCAGCATAGAATTAAAATCTCTTAAAACCCAAGACAGCAAACAGCAGAAAGCTACATTAAGGGTTCTTACCTTTGTAAGAGGACAGGGTCAGGTCCTTGAATTCTCCATTTGGCATCACTGCCTTGGCAGTGAAGTCAGGGGCAGGGTGTCCAATCTTAGCCTTTCCAGCTGCCATTGTGAATGGTTACTGTATGGGAGAAGAGTTATTCAAGATAAGTCAGTCTCAAACAGCACTTACTGTTAATAGGCATCCTTAAAAGTATGCCTAAAGCAATAGGTACCTTGCTTTGTATCCCATAGATAGCACTGAAAATCTAAGAAGCTTGCCCAAAGCCCAACAGCCTTTATCCAATATTGCCCAAGTTCCAAAAGTTTTAAAGTTTAGTGTCACAGGTTGACTTAAATTTTCACAGTAACTTCATTGCAGTGTTAGTGAGTTACCACTCTGGCACCTGTTTGGGTACACAATTTAGCATGGCCAATGCCCCTAACCAGCACACCTTTCAGACTGTGGGGGGGGAAGCCCACAGACATGAGAGAATGTACAGACTCTGTACAGATTGACCCAAGCTGGGAATTCAGTCTGGGTTCCTGGTGCTCTTCGTGCCAATCACTATGCTGCCCAAGCAATCTGTACAATAAGGCCACATGCAAAATGCTACAGTTAAACATTTTCCCCCTATATTTGTTCAGTCATTGATCAATTGCATCAAGGCACAAGTTTAGACAGAATCAAGTACTCATATGCAAGTGTTGACAAGGGCTTTGGATTTCTAATCTATTTTGTGCAATGGCCTCTGGCCCAAGGGAAATCATTGACTATGCTGGTGCCTTCTACAGTAGCCTAGCCCATCATTGCTTACAATCTTCCTTCATATCTCAGAAGGCTCTATAGGACAGAGTATCCAAACATCCAGGGGCAGGAAAACCCACCCAAAATTTCATAGCAATTTTGCCATGGAATGAAAATTCTATAGTCAGATAACCCAATCTGCTTGGCATACTATTTTCATTGTGTTGAAGAGATCAATGTGCTTCCTATAGTCAATTAGCATACTATGTGGCACTCTTCCATCCACTTTTATCAGTTAAAAGCCAATGGATTTAGGACAGCATAACTGTCAACACTGCTGCCTCAGCACTGTGGATCCAGGTTTGATTCCCAGCTTGGGTCATTGTCCAAAGATGTGCAGGTTAGATGATTGGCCATAAAGTGTCCCTTGTCAGGGGAACTAATCAAGTTAAATGCATGGTGTTATGGGGATAGGGCCAGGGGGGTTTGAGGTTGGTGCTCAGACCAAAAAGGCCTCCTGCCTTGTAGTGATGCTATAATTTAATCTCTAGTTAACTTTTTGCACACTAAACTCCTCAACTTTTTAAACTTAAGTGTAAAATGAGCTCCTTTCAGGATCATTAGACTTAGGAAACTGGAGTAAATGTCACTGAAGGCCAGTGTTTTCAGCAATCTGAAAAGTTGTCAGTTAAGATCAATTACAAGTCTTGAATAATTCAAACATTGAAGGCAACACTAAAGCTTTCTGGATTTAAGACCTAGTTCAGGGCGAGGGCTATTGAGACAACCATTCACAATCACCAGATGGCAAATGCATTCAAGCTTATCTGGGGAAGATCAGCAAACCAAGCAACAAAGAAAAACATCTAGCTTGGACAAGTTGTAACAGTCATGATGTAGAGATGCTGGCATTGGATTGGGGTAAACAGCAAGTCTGACAACACCACATTTAAATCCAACTGATTTAAATGATAGTAAACTTAAGCTTGAGATTCTCCTCTTTATTAGGTGACAAGGTATTCACCTGACAGGAGAACCTAAAGCTTGAGTTTACTATCAAATAAATTGGTTGGACTTAAACATGGTATTGTCAGACTTCTTACTAAGAAAGAATGGCACAGGAGGCCATTCAGCCCATCAGCTCTCCAAACAAGTTTGAGTTCCATTCAACCAGAAACATTGGTATGCAGCAAGTCACCTATTCTTGAAATCTCCCTGGATAAAATGCAGCCACCTGCCTGATCACAAACATCAAGCACAAATAATCAGGCTACAGTTTTACACCAAATGCAATTTTAAACAAAATACAAATATTGGTTTAAGAGCAAGATTAATCCCAAAACACCACTAATATGGAGGCAATCACAATGATGTTCAATAACTTAACATCCCAGGGTTACTATTGATCTCAAACTGGATTAGCCATAGAAGTTCTGTGGCTACCAGCACACTAGGAATACATAGACAAGCAACTCAGATTCACAGAGCCTGTCCATCTGTCAAGGGGATGGATGAACACAAGTCAGGAATGTGATGGAACACTTCCTACTCGCCAAGCAAGTGCAAAGCGTTGTTAACGTAGTCCAGTCCATCATACAAACCAGCCTCGCAGCCATTGACTCCATCTACATTTCCTGCTGCCTCAGAAAAGCAGTCAGCATTATTAAGCACTCTGGACATTGTCTTCCACCTTCTGTCAGAAAAGGAAGCAAGTCTGAGGTCACATGCCAATTGACTCAATAGCTTCCTGATTGCTGTCAGACTTTACCTACTTAGCATTTAATTTGATTTGATCTTTCTCTACACCCTAGCTATGACTGTAACACTACATTGACTCTCCTTCCCTATGAATGGTATGCTGTCTGTATAGCATGCAAGAAACAATATTTTTCACTGTACATATAAAGCAAACCAAAGTCACTACAAGCATGGCAATAAATGCCAGCATAGCCAACAAACCCATATCCACAAAATAAATGCATGGGTTACAAGAATAGGGCCCAAGTGGGATTACAGTCAGTACAGACTCAAATGGGCCAAAAGGCCTCCTTCTGTACTGTAGGGATTCAAAGAAAACTATTAATAAATCTCCTTTCAGGCAGACGCTGACATAAATAGCAGCCTTTAAATCATTTACAATTGAGGATGGCCTCATTTTCCCTCTAGTGAAACTGTAGCAAGGTGAGGAGTTCAGCGGTACTAGTTAAGGAAACATTGGCAAGCAAATTTATTTTAAGACATTTCTTCATGGTGGGAAGTTCAGTCATTACAGTAGGTTGGAGAACAGGAAGTATCATATCCTCAACTCTTTACAAGAGGAGACACGAGTAGTGGAAACTCAAGAGCTTATACAAAACTAGTGGGGAATATAATTGGGAGCAGAAATTCAACACTCCAAGCAACGAGTTAACGGAAAACACGAGTTCCACCCGCGCCCCCCTCCCCCCCCCAAGAAAAACCAAAGACTAGGCTATCACAGTAACTTCAGTGTTAACGCAGCCGTGATGTGGAAATGCCAACATGGGACTGCGGTGGGTACATTAAGTCTCACAAACAGGTTAAAGTACTGTTAGGAGATTCGTGAATGCAAGCCTATTTGTAACTAATAAATAACAACTTTAAATGTTGCCAGATAAGTTTTAAAATGTTGCAGCATGGCAAGTTTTAAATCCCTATCCTACACTTGGGGAATGCTGTTAAAATGTTGCAGGATAGCTCAGTTGAAATTCGTGTCCTATGTTGTGATTATTGCGGACATAATAAATAAATATTTATAGATATATTGTGATTGCTACGGATGATAGTGTTATCAATTTTATGTGAAGATCAAGGTTACGCGCAAGTCATGTGGAGCAGCAGAAGAAATATTTTTTGAAATCTAGACTTTAGTTTTTAAAGTCGATTTTTGTAAGTTGGTTGCTCTGGGTGTTATATGATTCCTCCTGTAAGTTGAAAGGGAGGGGGGGGTGGTGGTGAAGAAAGCTTCAGGGTCCTTCAAAAGGATTTGCGTCACACACAGCGTCCTTTGTGTTGTTAGTAAGGAGCCATTCACCCGCTAAACAAAAGCGTCAGCCCCTTTCAGAATATCTGTAAGGGAAATAAAATCACTGCTCCAAATGCACTTTTTGCAAAAAGAAAACCTTTTAGCTAAATAGTTTTTTTTAAAAAAAAATGCAAACGCAAAGACAATTTCCCCCCCCTACAGTGGATTGAAACACACTAGCGCTCTCTGCATACAACCATCACTTACCCTCGTCTATTCAGTGCTCCTGTAGATAGGACTCACTCCTCCACGCCTCCTCCCTTTATAATCAGGCTGAACTCGCGAGGTTTGAACATCTAAGTACAGAATGACTCAGCACAATACATCACTTAAAGGGACCGCCAGTCTTGTGAATTCAGCGTGACTTTCTAGTTTCGAGATGTACTCGTCGCGGTGCAACTTTTAGAATGAATGCTTAAATAAATAGTCACTTCCAGAGGGGATAAAGATGGTTAGAGAATGGATTGGCCATGCTGAATTGTCCCTTGGTATCCAAGGATGTGTAGGTTAGGTAGATTAGCCATGCTAAATTGTCCCTTAGCGTCCAAAGATGTGCAGGTTAGGTGGATTGGCCATGTTAAGTTGCCCCTTGGTGTTCAAAGATATGCAGGTTAGGTTGGTTACGCTAAATTCATAGAATCCTTACAGTACAGAAGGAGGCCATTCAGCCCATTGAGTCTGTACCAAGTACAATACCACACAGGCCTTATTCCCATAACCACACACACTTATCCTGCTAATCCCCTGATACTAGGGTCAATTTAGCATAGCCAATCCACCTAACCTGCACATTTTTGGACTGTGGGAGGAAATCAGGGCACTTGGAGGAAACCCACGCAGACATGGGGAGAATGTGCAGGCTCCATATAGACAGTCACCTGAGGTCAGAATTGAACTTGGGACCCTGGCACTGTGAAGCAGCAGGGCTAACCACTGTCAACATGCTACCCCATAAATTGCCCCATAGTGTCCAAAGATGTGTTGTTAGGGTGGATTGGCCATGCTAAATTGTCCCTTAGTGTCCAAAGATATGAAGGTTCAGGGTGGGGGGGATTAGCACTGATAACATGGGTGGGTTATGGGAATAGAGCATGAGGTGGGCTTTGGTACAGAATGATGTGTCAAGAGAGTTAGTGTAGACACAATACACCGAATGGGCTCCTCCTGCATATTAGGGATTCTGAGAGAGATTGTGTGTGAGAGGATGGATGCTGGAGAGAGAATGTAAGCAAGAGAATGGTGAGAAAACTTGTGGGAGATAAGCTTAAGTTTATTTATTAGTGTCACAAGTAAACATACATTAACACTGCAATGAAATTACTATGAAAATCCCTAGTTGTCACACTCTGAGGCCTGTTCGGGTACCGAGGGAGAATTTAGCATGGCCAATTTTTTTGTTATTTGCTGGCACTGTTTTCAACCAACAATTTACACAGCACCTTTAATGTGATAAATAATCTCAAGACACTCCACTGGAGTTCATTTAAGCAGAATTTGAGACTGAGCTGTACAAATTGATATTATGCCTTGGGGAGGAAGGGGTGGGGTGGGGACACAATGGTACAGTGATTAGCACTGCTGCCTCATGGGTTTGATTCTAGCCTCGGAGTTTGTACTTCTCCCCGTGTCTGCATGGGTTTCCTCCGGATGCTCTTCAGGCCAACAATTCTTCCGCTTCACCCACCCACTGTCACTGTGGAAAGCCTTGGTGACTTTAGTCATTGTAAATCAAAATGAAATATAATAACACATCATGGCTGGAATCTTCCCAGTCCCCGGATATGAATCCTGCAGTGCAGAAGAAGGCCATTCGACCCATTGAGCCTGCACCGACAACAATCCCACCCAGGCTCTGTCCTCAAATATTTGCTCTGCTCATTCAGCAGACGCTAAAGCACAATTTGGCATGGCCAATCAACTTAACCTGCACATCTTTCGACACTAAGGGGCAATATAGCATAGCCAATCCATATAACCTGCACCTCTTTGGACTGTGGGAGGAAACCACAGCTCCCGGAGGAAACCCACACAGATACGGGAAGAATGTGTGAACTCCACACAGGCAGTGACTCAAAGGCAGAATTGAACTCAGATCCCTGGCGCTGTGGGTAAGCAGTGCTAACCACTGTGTCACAGGAGGAGAGTGATGGGAGTTGGACATCAGCGCCTGATTTCAAGGTGGATGGGCAGGAACATTTGAGAGATAAGGTTCAGCGAGCTGACGCATTCCCCACATCAGGAAGATCTGCAGCTGCAGAGACTCCCTTTCCATCAGACTGGTTATCATTAACTAGTCATAAGAACACAACACAAGAAATAGAAGCAAGAGTTGGCCACTCAGCCCTTCAAGCCTGCACAACATTCAGTGTGATCATGACTGATCTACTCATTTGTAGCTTGCCTGAAGCTCTCAGTAGGATTGTCCTAGCTGAGGTCTGACAGATAGCTGGAGGGGCTGGTTGTGAGACCCCCCCATACACTAAGGGGCAATTTTGCATGGCCAATCAACCTAACCCGCACATCTTTGGACTTTGGGAAGAAACCGGAGCATCTGGAGGAAACCCAGGCAGACACGGGGAAAATGTACAGACCTGAGACCGGAATTGAACCGGGGTCTCTGGCACTGTGAGGCAGCAGTGCTAACCACTGTGCCTCCGTGCCGCCCTTGGTCAGAGCAGTCTCCATACCAAGATTGGATAGGATGCTCTCTATGGTGCATCTGTAAAAATTGGTGAGAGTCGTAGCGGACGTGCAGAATTTCCTCAGCCTCCCGAGATAGCAGAGGCATTGCTGGAGTGCGATTAGGTCCTGAACATTTTTCCGACTCATGTTCAGAAAAGGAAACAAGAAGAATCTACCCTCAATAAGCCCTTGTGACGTTGACCAGTAGTTATCCCCATTGTGGAGTTGTGTCAGACATCTTGAAAATGTCACAGGACCAATAAAGGGCACACAAAAAATATTCCTGTGAGCGTGCATTACAGTTTAACTGCCAAATATATTGTTCGAGGTATTCTGTTTGAATGAACTGTTTTCAGTTAAAACCTGAATTATGCCACTCTTGTAGGGTCCCATAGATAAGAACAACAGCACATTCTTGGCATGGTAAGAGAGTTCAGTTAGACACTGACCATAACACACCCTCGGGTGTGTCTGTATGTCTGTCACAAGATAACATGGTGAATATTCATTGCATCTATTTTCAGAGATTCAACAAGGAACTTTTAAAAGTGAATAGTCATAAGACAGTCTTTTGTATGTGTCACTGTCATTTTCCTTGACAGTAAGGAGGAATACTGGGCAATCAGGTTTCGGGAAGGTGGAATGTCATACAGGTCTTAGGCCTTTTAACTGTGACCTTTAATTTAAGTTCATTTATTAAAGTCACCAGTAGGCTGACATTAACACTGCAGTGAAGTTACTGTGAAAATCCCCTAGTCACTACAGTTCCAGCGTCTGTTCCGTGACATAGCCAGTACATAGAACTCTACAGTGGCAGCAGGAGGCCATTCGGCCCATCGAGTCTACACCGACCACAATCCCATCCAGGCCTTATCCCCACAACCCCATTCATTTATCTTAGCTAGACCCCTGACACTAAGGGGAAATTTAGTTAGCATGGCCAATCCACCTAAACCTCACATCTTTGTGGGTGTTGGAGGAAACTGGAGCACCTGGAGGGAACTCACGCAGACGAAGGAAGAACTTGCACACAGACAGTCACCCAAAGCCAGAATTGAACCTGGGTCTCTGGCGCTGTGAGGCTGTCATGCTAACCACTGTGCCACCTGTCTAAAACTAACTGGCACATCTTTGGGCTATGGGAGAAAACCAGAGCACCTGGAGGAAACCCAGACAGACATGGGGAGAACGTGCAGATCCATACAGACAGTGACTCAAGCCAGGAATCAAACCTGGGTCCCTGGCACTGTGAGGCAGCAGTGCTAACCACTGTGCTACCATAACTTACTGCACTAGTGTATATATTGTGTGTTTGCCAAGTCTGTTAAGACAACAGGTTATTATGGGATGTCTAACTGCTCTAAAAGTGCCTGATAAATGCAAGTTGTCCTGCATAAATTTGCTTTGGGGAGTGGCACAAACTGGGTGGTATCACTTTGACTGCCCGATGTTATACCTTGCCTGACACTGATGGTCCCTTTGACTTTAGTAAGACTGAATTTCATATGGGAAAAAAAAGAAAGAATTGTCTTAGCAGTTTCCATGACCTTCAGATGTCTGGAACAACCAGTGAATTACTTTTGAAGTTACAATCACTTGGGAAACAATGCAGCCAATTTGCATACAGCAAGCTCCCACAAACAGCAAAGTGATTGCTATCGTGATGGGCTAGCATGTGGCACAGTGATTAGCACTGCTGCCTCACACCGCCAGAGACTGGGTTCAATTCCAGCCTCAGGTCACTGTCTGTGTGAAGCCTGCATGATCTCCCTTGTCTTCATAAGTTTCCTCTGGAAGCTCCGGTTTCCTCCCCCTGTTCAAGATATGCAGATTAGGTGGATTGCTCATACTCAATTACCTTTTGATTGTCAATTGATTTTTTGATTTATTATTGTCACATGTATTAACATTGAGTGAAAAGTATTGTTTCTTGCACGCAATACAGACAAACCATATCATTCATAGGGAAGGAAAGGAAAGAGTGCAGAATGTAGTGTTACAGTCATAGCTAGGGTGTAGAGAAAGAACAATTTAATGCAAGGTAGGTCCATTCAAAAGTCTGACAGCAGCAGGGAAAAATCTGTTCTTGAGTTGGTTGGTATGTGACCTCAGACATTTGTATCCTTTTCCTCCCGAAAGAAGGTAGAAGAGAAAATATCCAAGGTGTGTGGGGTCCTTAATTATGCTGGCTGTTTTGCCAAGGCAGCAGGAAGTATAGACAGAGTCAATGGATGGGAGGCTGTTTTGTATGATGGACTGGACTACATTCATGATCTTTTGTAGTTCCTTGCAGTCTTGGGCAGAACAGGAGTCATATCAAGTTATGATACAACCAGAAAGAATGCCCTCTATCGTGCATCCGTAAAAGTTGGTGAGATCCATAATTGAAATGCCAAATTTTCTTAGTCTTCTGAGAAAGTAGAGGCATTGATGGGCTTTCTTAACTATAGTTAAGGGCAGTATGGTGGCACCATAGATTGGAAACAGGCCCTTGGCCCAACTTTTCCATGCCACCCTTTTGTTTAAAGAACTAAGCTAGTCCCAAATGCCCGCATTTGGCCCATACCCCTCTGTAATAATCTTACCCATGTAACTGTCTTTATAAAAGACAAAATTGTACCCACCTCTGCTACTACCTCTGGCAGCTTGTTCCAAACATGGTTAGCACCTGGTACCTGGATTCAATTCTCAGCTTGGGTCACTGTCTGTGTGGAGTCCGCAAATTCTCCTATGTTTGCATGGGTTTCCTCCGGGTACTCTGGTTTCCTCCCACAGTCCAAAGATGTGCGGGTTAGGTTGATTAGCCTGCTAAGTTGTGCCTTAGTGTCCCACGATGTGTATGTTAGATGGGTTAGAGAGTAAATATGTTGGGTTTTGGGTATAGGGCCTGGATGGGATTGTTGCTGGTGCAGGCTCAATGAGCTGAATAGCTTCCTTTAGTACTGTAGGGATTCTAATGATGGCATGGGAGGACCAGGACAGGTTGTTGGTGATCTGGACATCTAAAAACTTGAAGCTCTCGATCCTCTCTACTTTGTCCCCGTTAATGATGACAATCTCCTTCATTTTGTTGCCATTGCGGGAGAGATTATTGTTGCTGCATCCATCCACCAAATTCTCCATGTCATTCTTATATTCAGTCTCATCATTGTTTGACATCCGACCCACTACAGTGGTGTCGTCAACTAATTTGAAAGTCCAATTGGAGGGGAGTTTGGCCGCACCAATAGATGTACAAGGAGTGTATGATTCTTTTTGTGATGTTGATTGAGGGATGACTATTGGCCAGGGCACTGGGAATAATGCACCTATCACCCCATTCAATAGGATTTTGTACATCCACCCGTGTAGACCACTGGGGCTTCAGTTTAGAATTCCTTCTGAAGGGCAACGCATCACACTCTCAGAACCACGGCACTGTCGCAGCCTGGATTTTTGTGCTCAAGTCCTCCATTGAGACTTGAACCTGGAACGTTACGAAACAACAGCAAGAGTTCTTTATTAATTCATGGGACATGGGCATTGCTAGCTGGGCCAGCATTTATTACCCATCTCTAGTTGCTCTTGAACTGGGCCATTTCAGTTAAGAGACAACCACATTGCTGTGGCTCTGGAATCACATGTAGGCCAGACCAGGTAAGGACAGCAGATTTCCTTCCCTAAAGGGATATGAGTAAACCAGATGCATTTTTCCAACAATTGACAAGGGTTGCATGGTCATCAGTAGATTCTTAATTCCAGATATTTTTTATTGAATTCAAATTCCACCATCTGCTGTGGTGGGATTCGAACCCAGGTCCTAAGAGCATTAGCTGAGTTTCTGGATTAATAGTCCAGCGTGATTCCACTAAGCCATCATATCCTGTTTAACTATCCAGGCATAATTAGGTTGTGGGATCTTGCTGTGCATAAATGGGCTACTGTAAGTCTGACATTAGTATAATGACTGTCCTTTTAAAGTATTTCATTGTCTGTCATGCTCATTGGCACATCCCAGGCACTATAAAAATGCAAGTCCCTACCCTGCCAACCCACTTCCGCCTCTCCATGGAAAGCCAGCAATCTGCCACGTTTAATATTACACAGTAGTTCATGCTGGCAAGATAGAATGGTTCAAGGGGTGGGGCCTTTGTTCATTGTACTTTGAGTTGGAGGAAGTAAAAAAAGGTCAGCTTTCATGTTGTGAGGGTTAATAAATAAACAAGCAGGATAGAAAAGCGTTTTGAAATAGCTTATTGAGCAATAACTGAAGGGAAGCTGTCAGAAGATGGCTGTGGATTGTATCAGGCTAGCAAAGTTACTGGGGCAGCCAAAATTGACATAGTATTCATGCTTCAGACATCGAGCAGAGATAAAAATAGATTGGAAACAGGCCCTTGGCCCAACTTTTCCATGCCACCCTTTTGTTTAAAGAACTAAGCTAGTCCCAAATGCCCGCATTTGGCCCATATCCCTCTATAATAATCTTACCCATGTAACTGACTTTATAAAAGACAAAATTGTACCCACCTCTGCTACTATCTCTGGCAGCTTGTTCCAAACACTCATCACCCTCTATGTGAAAATCTTGCCCCCGCTGGACCTTTTTGTATATCTCCCTTCTCACCTTAAACCTATGCCCTCTAGTTTTAGACTCCTCTATTTTTGGAAACAAATGGTTGGCACAGTGGTTAGCACTGCTGCTTCACAGCTCCAAAGATCCCCAGCTAGTGTCACTGTCTGTGTGGAGTTTGCATATTCTCCTCGTATCTGTGTGGGTTTTCTCCGGGTACTCCGGTTTCCTCCTACAGTCCAAAGATATGCAGGCTAGGTTGATTGGTCATGTTAAATTTGCCCCTTAGTGTCCTAAGATGCGTAGGTTAGAGGGATTAGTGGGTAAATACGTAGGGAAATGGAGGTTGGGCCTGGGTGGGATTGTGATTGGCGCAGACTCGATGGACTGAATGGCCTCTTTCTGCACTGAAATATTTCTTTGATGATATTTCTATGATATTGACTATCCAGCTGATCTATACCCCTCATTGTATTATAGACCTCTATAAGATCACCCATCAACCTTTTATGCTCCAGAGAAAAAAGTCTAATCTATCCAGCCTCTCCTTATAACTCAAATCATCAAGTCCCTGTAGCATCCTAGTAAACCTTTTCTGAACTCTTTCTAGTATTTTCTATAATAGGGTGACCAGAACTGTACACAGTATTCCAAATGTGACCTTACCAATATCTTGTACAACTTCAACAAGATGTCCCAACTCTTGTATTCAATGTTCTGACCAATGTTGTGGGAGGGCAGCAGAATATTGAGAATTACTTGGAACATATAACACAGGTACAGGCCATTCCGTCCATCTGGTTTATGCTGCACGTGATCTTCCTTCTCTCTCTCCACCCACCAATCCTTTGTAATCTAATCCTAAAACTATGGCCAGAATTGTCTGCAAGTGAGAATGGAAAATTTGGTGCTCAGCCACATTTCCCGCGCATTGCAGTGGATTCCTGCCTGCACGAATGGCCAGAAGGTTCCGGCCTAAGGGTGCCCATCTTACCAGTCATTCGTGCCACGCTCCCCGCTGCAGCGAGGTCAAAGAATTTGGCACCTGGCCAAATCTCCGTTCACTGCGGTGAGATGGGAAAGTTCCGCCAGTGCGAATGGCCGTAACATTCTGAACTATGGGCTAGATTTTCCGGCCTTGCTCATCCCAAAACCGTAAAATCTGCCTGAGGGAATGGACATTTCCATTGCCCGCCCTTTGCCTGCTCTGATTCCTGTGGCTGGTAGGGCAGTAAAATTCCGCCTATATCTTTCTATTTCCGTTTCCTTCCAATATTTAGCTTATTTTCCCCTTGAACGCAATTCTACTCATGGTGGTGCAGTGCTTAGCACTGTTACCTCTCAGCACCAGGGATCCAGGTTCGATTCCCGGCTTGGGTGACTATGCAGAATCTGCACATTCTCCAGCGTCTACATGCATTTCCTCCAAATGCTCCAGTTTCCTCCCACAATCTGAAAGACGTGCTGGTTGAGGTGCATTGACTGTGCTAAATTCTCCCTCAGTGAACCCGAACAGGCGCCTGCGTGTGGTGACTTGGGGATTTTCACGGTAGCTTCATTGCAGTGTTAATGTAAGCCTATCTGTGACTAATAAATAAACTTTACTTCTTACTCAACTTCTTACTCTGCATTCTCACTGCTCTTTGTAAGCATATTTCTCCTGGATTCCCCATTGGATTTATTGCTGCCTCTGCCACAAGTGGAAATGTTTGCTCTGTGTCTATCCGACACCAAAACCCTTTCATAATCTTAAAGAGCTCTATCAGGTCGCTCCTCCACCTTTTTTCTTAAAAAAGCAATAGATAAATACACCACGTTGGTGTCAGATTGGGAAGACTGAGGTTTTGCAATCTCTGTAGGCAGTTATCAATGAATCAATTGGCAGAACTACAAGGAGTACAAACAACAAGCTGGATTAGAAAACAGCAGCAAAGAATTTTAAAAAGGCCATCCTGATTTCAACAAATAGGTCATTAAAAGGTGCCTTGGCACATTCCCAAGCATGACTGGCAAGGCCTCTGATTCTTAAGAAATTCTTAAGAAGTACAGATCGACAAGGAACACACTGAGTGAAATTTCTCAGTGCCATTCCTGGCATACCTTGAAGAGAGAGAGGGTGTGAAACCAGTGCATGGTTTGAAGGCAAGCTGCAACACAAGGCAATCGCAGGCTTTCACAATGTGTCTCCTCAACAATTCCGGGGGAAGGACATGGGCTTAAGGTTCCACTCCAGACATTTGAACGCATAATTCAATCCAACACCACACCACAGTTCTCTGGGAGTGCTGTACTGTTGTTATTCGATTTGATTTATTATTGTCACATGTATGCAGTGAAAAGTGTTGTTGGAGGAATCTTACAGTCTCACTTGACCTGAGACCGGAAAATCCCACCTGAGGTCAACGGACATTTCCAATGTCTGCTGCTCGCCTACTTTGATTTTGTGGCAGGTGATAGGATTCCAATGTGTATCTCAAACATTCAACTAAAACCTGACATTTGTCCTTGATTTGATTTGATTTATTACTGTCAAATGTACTTGGGATGCATTGAAAAGTATTGTTTTTATGCGCAGACAATATAGACAAAACATACTATTCATAGAGTACATAGGGGAGAAGGAAAGGAGAGGGCCCCCATCATACCCTCTAATTCGATCTTTTACTTTCATTCTATGCTTCTACAACTGCTTTAAACTTTCAAATAATGTTACTTCCAGCAATCTCTGCTTTCATGGTGGCACACTGCTGTCTCACAGGGATGTGGGTTCGATTCCCCACTCAGGTCACTGTCTGTGTGGAGTTTGTATGTTCTCCCCATGTCTGCATGGATTGCCTCCAGCTGCTCCAGTTTCTTCCCACAGTCCAAAGATGTGCGGATTAGGTGCACTGGCCATGCTAAGATGCCCCTTAATGGTTGCAGGATGCATAAATTAGAGGGGTTAGCGGGGTAAACACGTGGGATTACGGGGATAGGGCCTGTGTGGGATTGTTGTTGGTGCAGACTTGATGGGCTGAATGGACTCCTTCTGCACTGTAGGGTTTCTGTGATTCCATGTGACAATAATAAACCAAATCAAAATAACTGTTACAGTATCTGCATTTTGAAGCAACACATTACAGTGATGTGAGATATCACTAAGATGTAATAAGCCACTCTGTGGAACCATTGTCTAAGAATGTCAAAGGAGATTTGAAGTTGCAGCTTATACATCAGGTTTTACAGAACTCTGAAATCTGCAAAAGGCAGTCAGTTGTCTGAGGCTTAACAGTGTTAGGCATCTGGTACTGACACACCCTTGCTCGGGGAGCTATTCACAATTGTTAAAGGAGAAGGTTATCTTTTTTTCCCAAAAATACACTTTATCCATAAAATTTATAAAAGTACTTTCCAAAACGTTTCAAATTGAATATTACAGAAAGGGCTACTTTTCTCCATATGGCATGTTCTGCTCTGAGATGTCTCAGTACAATACTCTTTATATTGGCGATATACATTTGTTTTTCAGTTGTGGGAAATGGGTTTCACTGGCTGGCCAGCATTTATTGCCCATCCCTAGTTGCCCAAGGGCAGATGAGAGTCAACCACGTTGCTGTGGCTCTGGAGTCATATATAGGCCAGACCAGGTAAGGATGGCAGATTTCCTCTCCCTAAAGGGACAAAGGTGAACAGATGGGTTTTTCCAACAATGCTTTCATGGTCATCGATAGGTTCTTAATTTTTGATATAGTTTCTTGAACTCCAATTCCATCATCTGCCATGGCGGGATTTGAACTTGGGTCCCCAGAACATTAGCCGAGTTTCTGGATTTAGAGCCTAGTGATAATACCACTGAGCCATCACCTCCTCTAACAAGCCACCAGACCTTCAGGGGATGGACTCTATGAATGGTATGCAGAGTGGCACGGTGGTTAGCACTGCTGCCTCATTGTGCCTGGGACTCGGGTTCATCTCTGGCCTCAGGTTACTGTCTGTGTGGAATTTGTACGTTCTCCCCGTGTCTGTGTGGGTTTCCTCTGGGTGCTCCAGTTTCCTCCCACAGCCCAAAGATGTGCAGGTTAGGTGGATTAGGCATGCTGAATTGCCCTTTCTGATATTCTAATTCAAAAGGCAGTCGTGTTCACCACTGAGGTGAACACTATGTATGCTGCGAATATGATTTCTGCTCAACACCATGCGATATTTTTCTTCTGATTATTCATAGCTTGAGGCAGATTATTTGATAATATCCCTATTTGTGGTCAAGATCAGGAGCGGTGTTACATGCAAGAAAATCAGTTCCTGTTTGCTGATCTATTATTGTGTCACGTGCTGGAAGGCTACATTGAGAGGTTCCCAACACCAGTCATGCCCTTTAGTCTTATTAAGGGGAGTTTTGATAATGTATTCCCAGTTGGTGGCGCTCTATGACCTTTGTATGAGTAATAGAGTAAGAAGTCTCACAACCCTAGGTTAAAGTCCAACAGGTTTATTTGGTAGTAAACGTCATTACCTTTTGGAACGCTGTTCCTTCCTCACCTGACGAAGGAACAGTGTTCCAAAAGCTAGTGGCGTTTACTACCAAATAAACCTGTTGGACTTTACCTGGTGTTGTGAGACTGCTTACTGTGTTTAACACAGTCCAACACCGGCATCTCCACATCATGAGTAATAGAGGCCATGAATGTTCTTTGTTGGAAGAATCATAGAATCCCTACAGTACAGGAGAAGGCCATTCAGCCCATCAAGTCTGTACCCACCATTACCCCACCGAGGCCCTATTCCCATAACCCCACACATTTACCCTTCTAATCCCCCTGACACTAGGGTCAATTTAGCACAGCCAATCAACCTAACCCATACAATCATGGGGAGAATGCACAGACTCTACACAGATAGTGACCAGAGGCTGGATTTGAACCCGGGTATTTGGTGGTGTGAGGCAGTGGTGCTAAGGGCAGAGAAAGTCCTGTTTGACAGTTAAAAGATTTCCAGTGCATTTACAGAGGCTCAGTGGTAGAACCTTTCTGGCAATTGAAGGCCAGATACCTGTTTTGCACTTTGTGGAGTCTCGAAGCACTTTGCATGATTAATTAAAGCAGCGTGATTCTGTAAGCGGTCATTTTGTCCTGGTGATGATACACAACTTTCATTTTTACAGCAAAAATACTGCTGCTGTTACAGAAAATGCTGGAAAATCTCAGCAGGTCTGATTTGATCTGATTTGCACAGTAAGTAAGTAGTCTCACCACACCAGGGTAGCACGAGCTTTCACAGCGCTATTCCTTCATCAGGCTCGTGTTGTGTTGTGAGACTACTTACTGTGCCTACCCCAGTCCAATACTGGTAACTCCACATTTGATTTGATTTGATTGATTTATTATTGTCAGATGTATTAATATACAGTGAAAACTTTTGTTTCTTGCATGCTGTACAGACAATACCTACCATTCATAGAGAAGGAAGCAAGAGAGTGCAGAATGTAGCATTACAGTCATAGCGAGGGTGTAGAGAAATATCAATTTAATGTGAGGTAAATCCATTCAAAAGTCTGACAGCAGTAGGGAAGAAGCTGTTCTTGAGTCGCTTGGTACGTGATCTCAGGTTTTTGTACCTTTTTTCTGATGGAAGAAGGTGGAAGAGAGAATGTCTGAGGTGCATGGGGTCCTCAATTATTCTGGCTGCTTTTCTGAGGCAGCAGGAAGTGTAGACAGATTCAATGGATGCGAGACTGGTTTGAGTGGGCTACGTTCACGATCCTTTGTAGTTTCTTGCGGTCTTGGACAGAACAGGAGCCATACTAAGTTGTGATACAATGGGAAAGAATGCTTTCTGTGGTGCTTCTGTAAACGTTGGTGAGAGTTGTAGCAGACTTGCAAAGTTTCCTTAGCCTCCCAAGAATATAGAGGCATTGTTGGGCTTTCTTCACTATAGCATCGGTGCAGGGAGACCAGGACAGTTGTTGGTGATCTAGACACTGAGAAACTTGAAGCTCTTGACCATTTCCACTTTGTCCCCATTGATGTAGACGAGGACATGTTCTTCATTATACTTCCTGAAGTCGATGACAATCCCTTTTGTTCTGTTGACACTGAGGGAGACATTATTATTGTTCACCAGATTCACTATCTCATTCCTATATTCTGTCTTGTCATTGTTTGAAATCCAACCCACTATAGTGGTCATCACTGAAAATCGAGTTGGAGGGGAATTTGGCCACACAGAAAAAGCTGTATAAGAAGTATTGCAGGAGGCTGAGAACACAGCCTTATGGAGCACTGGTGTTGAGGATGATTGTGGAGGAGATGTTGTTGCCTATCCTTACTGATTGCAGTCTGTGGGTTAGAAAGCTCAGGATCTAGTCGCAGAGGGAGGAGCCGAGTCCCAGGCCACAAAATTTGGAAATGAGTTTTGTCAGAAAAATGTTGTTAAAGGCTGAGCTGTAGTCAATAAATAGGATTCTGACTTAGGTGTCTTTGTTAACTAGGTGTTCCAGGTTTGAATGCGAGGTCAGGGAGATGGTGTCTGCTGTGGACCTGCTGTGGTTATAGGCAAACTGTAATGGATCCAGGCAATCTGGGAGGCAGGAATTGATTTGTGGCATGATTAACCCTTTGAAGCACTTCATAATAATGGATGTCAGAGCCACCAGCTAATAGTCATTGAGGCACACTGCTTGGCTTTTCTTTGGTACTGGGGCAATGATTGTCTTCTTGAAGCAGGTAGGGACCTCATATTGTTTTAAAAAGAATCTGTTAATTCCTCTGCCTCAGACCTCTGATCTGCACAGGATCTGAGTGCTCATCTGGGTACCCCATCCTGGCCAATCACTGAGTTGACTTTCGAGAAGGCTGATCTGACATCTGCAACGGTGATCTCAGATCATCCGAGGCTTCCAGGGTGGAAGGCGTGCTCTTATTGACCTCTTGCTCAAAATGGGCATTGAATGCATTGAGCTAATCTGGGAGGGGTCCGTTGGATCCAGTGATTTTATATGCCTTCATCTTATAGCCTGTTATGTTTTGCAAAATTTGCCATAGTTGACGGGTTGGGTGTGGCTAGCCTGGGACTCTAGCTTGGTCCGATATTGTCTTTTGGCATCTTTGATGGATCTCCATAGTTCATATTTGGATATCTTGTATAGGTCAGGGTCACCTGACTTGAACGCCTCAAACCTGGGCTTAGCAAGCAGTAGATATCCCTTTTCATCCATAGTTTCCGGTTGGTAAATATGCCGATTTGGTTCTTTGGCACACAGTCTTCTACACAATTACTAACAAAGTCAGTTACTGTAGTGGCGTACTCGTTTAGGCTGGTCACAGAGTTTTTAAATACTGACCAGTACACTGACTCTAAGCAGTTCTGTAGGAGATTAGCCAATTCCTCAGACCAACATTGCCCAACATCCTTTCACAGATTCTCTCATTTCAGCTTTTGTTTGTAAGCCAGAAGCAGAAGCCTTGTGGTCTGATTTACCAAAGTGTGGGCTGGTGATAGAGCAGTAGGCATGTTTGATATCTGTGCAGCAGTAGTCTAGGATGTTTGGGTCTCTGGTGGAACAGGTGACGTGTTGATGGTATCTTGGTAGGATATTCTTGAGCTTAACCTGATTGAAGTCTCCAGCAACAATGAACAAGGCCTCGCGATGATTCATCTCAAGGCCATTTGCAGTGGTGCATATTTCGTCTGGAGTGGTCTTCACAGCCAGGAGGGGTGGGAGCTAAACTGCTGTCAGGGTATCAGAGGTGAACTCCCACGGAAGGTAGTAGGGGCAGCAGGTATTTGAGTTCTGAGCAACAGAAACTTGACAGTGTTCTTATGTCTAGGTACCAAGCAGTGTTGATTAGAAAGCAGACCACACCTTCTCTAAGTGCGGTACAGTCCATTTGGTGGATTGAGAAGCCCTCTGGTTGTAGGGCTTCCTACAGTCCGGCAAAGCAGGAGTGAGCCATGTCTCCATAAAAGCGAGCACACAGCAGTCCCTCAGTTCCCTTTGGAAAGTGAGTCTGACTTTAAGTTCATCCAGCTTGTTTTCTAGAGATTGGACACTTGCCAAAAGTAGGCTGGGGGAGGGTGGAGGCGGGGTGGGGGAGGGGGGGGAGCTTGGGAGCGTGTTGCTTTGCTCTCACCTGTAGGCTTCCCACACTTCCTGACGTGACTACTTCTTTTCGGGCCTGGAAAATGGTGAGTGTATTATGTGGTGTTAACGGTGTAGGTGTGTCCAATGAAGTTCTTTGATTTGGTTGATGGGTAGATGGGGGATTTGTTGCCTTGCTCACGGTTCCTTCTTTGGTCGATGTGTCTACGCAGTTCAGCATTCCAGGTCGTTATTGAGTTACAGTATATATTTGAAGGTCAGAACTCTGACAGCATCTGTGGAGAAAGGATAGAGACAACATTTTACATCTGGATGACCCTTCATCGAACTAAAAACAAAGAAAATGGAAGGAAGCTTTTACTGGGGTGAGGTGAGGTGAGTACGGTGCTGAAATTGATGTAGATAAAAAGACAAAGGAAATTTAAATGGTGACGATGACTTTTGAGAATGGTGCTAAGAGCGTTCATTAAGCGATCGGAATTGTAGGTGACAGAACAAAGGTGTAGAATGTAGAAAACTATGGGTGGCAGAGTGGTTAGCACTGCTACCTCACAGCACCAGGGAGCTGGGTTCAATTCTAGCCCCGGGTCACTATCTGTGTGGAGTCTGCATGTTGTCCCCATGTCTGCGTGGATTTCCTCTGGGTGTTCTGGTTTCCTTCGCAGTCCAAAGATGGGCTGGTTAGGTAGATTGGCCATTGTAAATTGCCCCTTAGTGTCAGGGGGAACTAGCTAGAGTAAAAACATGGGGTTATGGGGGTAGGACCTGGACGGGATTGTGGTCGGTGCAGACTTGATGGGCCAAATTGCCTCCTTCTGCATTGTAGGATTCTATACCCTTCAGTGCATTTATGGTGCTATATCTGCAAGTTCCACATTCTCTGTGTAAAGCTGTTCATCCTGTGTTCCCTATTGGACTTATTAGTGAAAGTGGTAAGTTGGGTTCGCTCTCAACCTCATTAAAATATAATGGCCACATGTGGCACAGTGGTTGGCACTGCTACTTTGCAGTGCCAGGGACGTGAATTTGATTCTTGCTTGGGTCATTGTCTGTGCAGAGTCTAGACTTCTCTCCACGTCTGCATGGGTTTCCTCCCATCATCCAAAAAACATGCTGGTTAGGGTGCATTGGCTATGCTAAATTCTCCCTCAGTGCACCCAAACAAGTGCCAGAGTGTGGTGACTAGGGGATTTTCACAGTAACTTCATTGCAGTGTTAATGTAAGCCTACTTTTGACATGAATAAATAAACTTTAATTTGGGCAGGAGAATAATACATTTGTGCACAGCGGAAGATCGGGATCCAGCCAGCAGAGTTTTAATTATAAGCAGCAATTATATAAATGCAACAGCCATTAATTAGTTTTTTTATTGCTATACAGTATAAGGAAAGATGTTGGCTGAGTCACTGAGACTCTAACTTCCTTTGAACACCATCAAGAGACATTAGACAACATCCATCTGAATAAGCAAGCATGCTGCTCCCATAGTAACTGTGAGGTAGTTGACAGATCTTACATCCATCTGATAAAAATACAGTGTGCGTTGGAAATCTGAAATGAAACGGAAATGGCTCATCAGCATTTGAAAGCAAAACCTGGGCTTATATTTCTGGCGGAATAATTCATAAGAACATTTCAGGCTCAGAGAGAACTCACTGCTATTTTAATATTGGAAAGCAAAATCCTTACAATGAGATTCAGCATATTAAAATAATGTCTGGCATTGTGGCCACATAATTGGAGAACAGCTAACGTGGTTCCCCTATTTAAGGAAGACTCTTGGCACATCATACCATAGTACAGTGGCACAGTGATTAGCACTTCTGCTTCACAGCTCTAGGGACCTGGATTCCTGGCTTGAATCAATGTCTGTGCAGGTTTACATGTTCTCCCCGTGTCTGTGTGGGTTTCCTCAAGGTTCTCCGGTTTCCTCCCACAGTCCAGAAGGTGGGCTGGTTAGGTGCATTGACCCAAACTGGCACCGGACTGTGGCGACTAGGGTAATTTCACAGTAACTTCATTGCAGTATTAATGTAAGCCTTACTTGTGACTAATAAATAAACTTCCACCTTTTTCATTGGGAAAAAGATACAAAAGTCTGAGGTTGTGTAGCAACTGACTCGAGAACAACTTCTTCCCTGCTGCTGTCAGACTTTTGAATGGACCTACCTTGCATTAAATTGATCTTTCTCTACACCTGAGCTATGACTGTAACACTACATTTTGCACTCTCTCCTTTCCTTCTCTATGAACGGTATGCTTTGTCTGTATAGCACGCAAGAAAGAATACTTTTCACTGTACCCTAATAACTGTGACAATAATAAATCAAATCCTTTTTCACAGGTTACACATTATTTGGCTCTGGGGTTGGGAACTACAACTCCCAGAGGGCATTGCGATTGGCCGCACATGCGCACTACCATTCCCCAGGTGGTGACTCCCATTAACTTCAAATTAAAATAAAACTAAACGAAAACTACTGTAAAGTTTTATGGTTAAATTTGTTGTAACCCTGGACATCACAAATTAAAAAAGAGTAAAATTTGGCCATTACCCTAAGGTCAGAGGTCAGTCGGCGCTGAGCGCGGGAGAGCTGCTCTGACAGTTGGTCTCGAGCTCCCCGCATTCACCGCTTTGGGAGTTTGGTGTAAAACTCCTGATTTTATTTTTTCAGTTTGCTTCTGTAACCACACGGGCTGCAGCAATGGATCTGAGTGAGTTTGAGCGAGACAACAGCAGCAGCTGCCGTCTCGTGTCGGCCGTTCCTGCTGTTTGCCGGACGGAGGATTGCAGCCTGGGGGTGGATGAAGCGGGCCGCGGCCCGGTGCTGGGTGAGTCATGGCGGCGGGAGCCCCTCCCACTCAGCCTCGGAGCCCCGCCCCTCACCCCGGGAGCCCCCTCCCACTCTGCTTCGGAGACCCTCCCCCCTTCCTTGGATCCTCCGCCATCAGCCTCGGAGACCCCCGCCCGCCCATGGAGCCCCGCCCCTCACCACCGGAGCCCCGCCCCCTCAGCCTCCGAGACCGCCCCTCACCCCCGGAGCCTCTCCCACTCAGCCTTGGAGACCCTCCACTACCCCCGGGTCCCCGCCCCTCAATTTCGGAGCCCCGCCCCTCAATTTCGGAGCCCCGCCCTTTTCCCTTCGGAGTGCCACCCCCTCATTCTGGCCCCTAGTGCCTACATACTGATCGATGCGGACTCTTCCCTGACTCTCCCCTCCATCCTGGCATCACTCTTTCCTATCCCTGTCCATGCTGCGTTTCTCCCTCCCCCCCGTCCCTCTTCTCTCTGTTCTTCATCTCCCCTCTGTACCCCCTTGTCCCCCCTCCCTCTTTGTTGTTCCTCCTCTTGGGTTCCCCCCTCTCCTCCTTTGATTCTCTCTCTTCCTCCCTTTTTGTCCCCCTGTCCTCCCCCTTTTTCCCTCCCCTCCCTCCCTTCACCCCCTCCCCCTTTTGTTCCCCCTCCGGTCCCCTCTTCCCCACCTCCTCTTCTCCTCTTCGTTCCCCCTTCCCACTTCCATTACCTCCTCTCCTGCCCTTGTTCCCCCCTTTTCCCTTTCTCATCCCTCTTGCTCCCCCTCCCTTGTTCTCCCCTCTCCCTTGTCCCCCTTTCCCTCACCACCTTGGGACTCACCAATGCCATATTAAACATGTCAGAAGAGCTGATTTCATGAGCAGAACAAGGCTGGTGAGACTGGGGGAGGCGAGAAACAAGGTGTGAACCTGATTGTCTGCCTTTCACTCAATCTTACAACCTCGCATTGCCAAATGCCAGGCAGGATGAGATTGTAACATCACGCTCTAAGCGTTTGTAGAAGGAAAAGCAAGGTCGCATCTTACATTTTTAAAAATTGTCAGGATAGTTCGAAACACTACAGAGATCCCAATCTCTCCCTATCATTGTGAAGAAGCACCTCACAGTCCTTCATTGGTGTTATATCCATGTGCAGACTAAACAATTCATTTAAAATGCAGTTGGACTGGTTGCAAAATGAGTTTTTATGGCAGCACAGTGGTTAGCACTGCTGCCTCAGAGCACCCAGGGTCCCAGATTCGATTCCTGGCTTGGTTTATTGTCTGCGGAGTACATTCCCTCTGGCAGTTGATATGCAAGTTAGGTGGATTACCCATGCTAAATTTTCTCTTAGTGTCAGGAGTATTTATGTAGGGTTAGGAGGATAGAACCTGGATGGGATTGTTGTCACTGTAGGATTGATGGGCTGAATGGCCTCTTTCTGCACTATGTGGATCCTTTTCTATGATTAAAGCTAAGGAAAAACTTGTCCTTTAGTGACCAGAGAATGCTTTTGTGATAATTGGCAAAAGAACCAGAAGAAGTTTGGGAAGAAATACTTTGACGCAACAAGTTGTTACTACTAGAATGTGCCAATTAGAGTCGTGGTGGGAACTGATTCACTCATACTTAGGAAAGGGAGTTGGACAGTTAATTGAAAAAAGACAATATTTTTAGTGTTATGGGAAAATAATAGGATAGTTCTTTGAAGGAAGTAGTAACAGGATTAAGTTCAAGTTTATTTATTAGTGTCACAGGTAAGTTTACATTAACACTGAAATGAAGTTACTGTAAAAATCTCCTAGTTGCCATACTCCGGCATCTGTTTGGATAAACTGAGGGAAAATTTAATTTTAAGTTTATTTATTAGTGTCACAAGTAGGTTTACATTAACACTGCAATGAAGTTATTGTGAAAATCCCCTAGTCGCCACACTCAGTATACCCAAGGGAGAATTTAGCATGGCCAATGCACTTAACCCGCACATCTTTCAGACTGTGGCAGGAAACTGGAGCACCGAGGGGCATACACATGATGGGTCGTGAGAGGGCTGCTCTTGGATTTTTTTTCGAGAGTATCCTAGTGCTTCACGTCGTTAGTGTACGCTTGACCTGGACCAACACGACAGCTCAGTGACTATCGCTGTGCTGTGCAGATACATGGATTTGGGCCATGTGGGAGACATGGATTTGGGCCATGTATGTGGGAGTTTGCGCATTCTCCCCATGCTTGTGTGGATTTTCTCCGGGTGCTCCGGTTTCCTCCCACATCCTAAAGATGTGCTCTTAGGCTAATTGGCAAAACAAATTCTCCCTAAATTGTTTCAAATTTGGTTTTTAATCCATAGATCTATAAACATAGATAGGGATCACGGGTAGAGGTGGGAACATCGGGGTGGCGGCATGGGCTCGTTGGCCGAAGGGCATGTTTCCCTTCGGGCTGTTTTGTTCTTTGTTCTTTATTCACCCAGAGGAAACCCATGCAGATGCGGGGAGAACGTGCAGACTCCACACAGACAGTGACCCAAGCCGGCAATCAAAGCCGGGTCCCTGGCGCAGTGAGTCAGCAGTGCTAACCACTGTGCCACCCAACATAAACTCGAACTCAGTTGTTATATATGCCCTGCATGTCCTGAGTGTCGTTCACTGACTTCTACACCTGTGCTGAGTGTTCACACAGCAGTGTTGTGCCTAATGCTTCCTGTTTTGCCATGTCCTCAGGGCCAATGGTGTACGGAATCTGTTATTGCCCGCTTTCCAAACAACAGCAGCTCGAGGAACTCAAGGTTGCAGGTATGGAAGTCAAAACACTTTCTCTTTGAAAAGCCAGAATGCTGCTGATAGTGCAGTCAAACTGCGGAATGGCGCCGCGCCCCAAAGGCAGAAATGACAAACAAGCAAATAGCCCGTGATATGAGCTTTACTCTTTATCGTGTTATCAAAACTTGGGTTTCATCCCTGACTCCAGTATGCTGTGTAATTTTGTGCTGACATTTCTGATTATTCAATAAAGTTTAGATGATACCTGGAACTTATCTTACAATATCTATTGTGATTTCTTTTTAAAAATATATCAAACGTACCTATTCGGTACTGGTGACAAATTGCTGCTGATAAAAGCTTCAGAGAAACGGCACTTTTCCCTAGATTCTTGTCTGCATAATGTTAAACATGTCCCAAACGAGATGGAAAAATATTGTAAGATTCACTGACTACTTTGTTTTGAATTTTTTGTCTCCTAAATTGTCCTTGTCCTTGTCCATGTAACCTTCACTGCTTTTTTTCCACAAACAAGATGTGATGTATGAGCAGTTTCTGAAAAAAACTCCTGAACCTAACTAGCAGGAGTTGCTGGTTTTGTGAATTCAGACTTCCTTTCCCAGGCCCAGAACAGTAGCATTATTTTGGTTTACCTTGGTTTCTTTACTCTGTGTGGTTTACATTGCGAATCACAGAATACTATAGCGTAGAAGATGCTCTTTGGCCCATCGAGTTTGCAGTGATGTTTGAAAGGCCCTGAAATCCCGCTTAATCCCACTTGCCAGCACTTGGCCCATAGCCTTGAATGTTATCATAGAATCCCTACAGTACAGAAGAATGTCATTCGGCCCATCGAGTTTCTACAGCCACAATCCCACCTCAGGCCCTATTCCCGCATACATTTAACCTATAAATCCCCCTGACATCAGGGTCAATTTAGCATGGCCAATGAACCTAACCCCCACATCTTTGGACTGTGGGAGGAAACCAAGCACCTGGAGGAAACCCTTTGTAGATATGGAGAGAATGTGCAAACTCCATTCGGACAGTGACCTGACGCCGGAATTTAACCTGGGACTCTGGTGCTGTGAGGCAGCAGTGCTAACCATTGTGCCACCATGCCCACCCCCTCTAATGTGTTCACCTCTTTCCTATAAAGTGGTGATCAGAACTGCACACAGTTATGATGTGCTAAGTACTCATCCAGGTACTTTTTAAAGGATGTGAGGCATCCCACTTCCACCACCCTCCCAGGCAGCGCATCCCAGACGGTCTTTGCTTCTGGATAAAAAGGTTTTTCCTCAAATCCCCCTTAAACCTCCCACACTCATTTTTAATTTGTGTCCCCTCGTAACTGACCCTTCAACTAAGGGAATCGAACCAGCAGGAGCTAGGTCCTCATCCACCCTATCTGTGCCCCTTATAATCTTGTACATTACGATTAGGTCACTCCCTCAGTCTTCTCTGCTGTAACAAAAACAACCCAAGCCTATCCAACCTCTCTTCATAACTTAAATGTTCCATCCCAGGCAGCATCCTGGTGAATCTGCTCTGCACCCTCTCCAGTGTGTTCATATCCTTTCCATAGTATGATGACTAGAACTGCACACAGTGTTCCAGTTTGGCCTCACCAAAGTTCTGTTCAACTACATCATGATCTCTCTGCTTTTGTAATCTATACCTTGACTGATAAAGACCCTTCTCACCACCTATTAATCTGCCTTTCTGCCTTCAGAGATCTATGGACAAATATGTCAAAATTAATTGCTCGAAATAATCTGGCCCTTTGAGATGAGGTGAAGTCCTTTGAGGTGGTTGATCCTCCAGGGTTGCATATATCTCCTTTGCAGTGTTGAAATCAAGACAGCTCACTAAGAAACGTGATCCACCGTCTCTGATTCTAATTTATTCTGCCTCAGAAACTTATTTATTGTTAGTTGCAAAAGTAGATTTACATTAACATTGCAATGAAGTTATTGTGAAAACGCCAAGTTGCCATACTCTGGCACCTGTTTGAAGTTTAAGTTTATTTATCAGTGTCACAAGTAGGCTTACTGTGAAAAATCCCTACTCACCACACTCCGACGCCTGTTCAGATACACTGAGGGCCAATTTAGCACAGCCAATGCACTTGAACCAGCATGTGTTTCAGGCTGTGGGAGGAAACTGGAACACCTGGAGGAAACCTTCATGGAGATGGGGAGAACGTGCAGACTCTGCACAGACAGTGACCCAAGTCGGGAATTGAACCTGGGTCCTTGTTGCTGTGAGGCAACAGTGATAACCAGTACACGGAGGGAGAATTTAGTATGGCATATCCACCTAACCAGCATATCTTTCAGACTGTGGGAGGAAACAGGAGAAAACCCATGCAGACACAGGGAGAATGTTCAGACTCAGCACAGACGGTGATCCAAGCTGGGAATCAAACTCAGGTCCCTGACGCTGGGAGGCAGCAGCGCTAATCATTGTGCCAATGTGCCGCCCTTATTTCTGTTTGCTGAGATTAAGAGCCACTTTCTAATCAATCTTTTTTGTCTTCTGTCTGATATTGTACACCCTTTCCTTTGGTTTCACTGTTACCCTCTCGGATATGCCTCCTGCAAGCTGCAATCATTAATGTGTGGGACTTGCAAGCATGAACTGTGTTTTCCCAAGATCTGATAGGCTATTGGTCTCTTCCCTGTACTGGACTATGTTTGTTGCCTATACCTGACCTTGGTGAAGGATACATTCTGATTACTAAGCTAAACGCAGGTTGCGGTGGAATGATTTAATTTCTCTTTCTGTTCTCTTTTGTAGACTCCAAGACACTGACGGAGAAAGAGAGAGAGAAGCTGTTTGCCAAAATAGATGAAGCCAGCGACTTTATGGGCTGGGCCCTGCAGGTCCTTTCCCCCAATATAATCTCCACCACCATGCAGCAAAGGTACTTCTCAGTGTATCCATTTCATGGAGGGGTTGCTTTGTGGTATATGAATGCTGCAACAACATGAAGGCAACTGACTTCTTGCAGATGTTTCATTGGGCTGATTGTCCCCTGTAGACTGGTGCTGGAGGTTTTATAGGAGAGTTACAATGAAGGTGTTGAACTCCTTCACCACCCCCTCTTATCCCAGGTTGGAATGCATAGAATCATAGAATCTGTACAGGGCAGAAGGAGACCATTTGGCCCATTGATCCTGCACTGACCACAATCCCATCCAGGTCCTATCCTCGTAACCCTAAGTATTTACTCTGCGAATCCCCCAATACTAAAAGGAGAATTTAGCATGGCAATTTAGCATGACCAAACCACCTCACCTGCACATTTTGGAGTGTGGGAGGAACCCGGAGCACCTGGAGGAAACCCAAGCAGATGTGGGGACAATATGCAAATTCCAGACTGTCACCCGAGTTTGGAATTGTCAGGCAGCAGTGCTAACTGCTGATTAATTGCGACTCTGCCTCAATTCATATTTTTAATCACTTGGCAGTTATGACATTAGGGTTTGCCCAGCTTTCAATGTCTGCAGATTTAGATGGCCATTTCTTAATCTTGCCTTTCCCTTGATGTACTCTGACAATCAGGCATTAATTGTTGATGCATAATCTCAAACACTCATCACCATACTGAAGCTTTCGACCCAGTTGGAAAACTAATAAAATGATCATTTAAGTATAGTACACTGAGAGAGAATTTAGCATGCCAATCTATCTAAGCAGCACATCTTTTCAGACTGTGGGAGGAAACCGGAGCATCTGAAGGAAACCCACACAGACACAGGGAGAACGTGCAGACTCCACACGGACAGTGACCCAAGCTGGGAATCAAAGCCGGGATCAAACCCAGATCCCTGGTGCTGTGAGACAGCAATGCTAACCACTGTGCTGCAAGTTGAGCCAATGCCAGAACTATGCATTGATGACCATGGTTAACTCATATTTCTTGTTTCCCAAATCAGAACCAAATACAACTTGAATGCGTTGTCTCATGATGCTGCCATTGGGCTTATTCAGTACGCCTTGGACAGTGGTGTTCAAGTGAAAGAGGTGAGTAGGAAACATGTTCTGCTGAAGAAAGTAACTGATCCGCTCTCTCCCACCACATACTGCTCTTTTATAATTCAGTCTGGAAAATATAATCCATACATTGCAGAAAGATGCCATTCAGCCCATCAAATCTGCACTGACCACAATTCCACCCTGACCCTATTCCTGTAGCCCCGCATATTTATCCTGCTAATCCTCTGACGTAAGGTCAATTTAGCACGGCCAATCAACTTAACCTGCACATTTTTTGCACATTTGAAACCGGAGCACCCAGTGGAAAACGATGCAGAATATGCAAACTCCACACAGATAGTGACCCAAGGCTGGAATCGATCCTGAGTCCCTGGAGCTGTGAGGCAGCAGTGCTAACCACTGTGCCACCCAAAACATTGACTTTCTGCTCAAGTCTCCTATAATTGCTGTCTTCTCCCATCTCAGTGAGCTTCAGGTTTAGCCATTCCTTCGGATGCTGTGGTCTTTTTCCATCATTCTGCTGCTCTTGGGATTGTAATGTTTGATTTTTGCCCATTGTGGATGGCAATTTTAGGATACATGGTTATAAAAAATTATTGACAGGAAACAAAATTAATAATTTTGAAATTAATCTGGTCTTGTCTAATCCTTTAAAGCAGAGATGAGGAGGAATTTCTTCAGCCAGAAAGTGGTGAATCGTGACGCAGAAGGCTGTGGAGGCCAGATCATTGAGTGTCTTTAAGACAGAGATAGATAGGTTCTTGATCAATAAGAGGATCAGGGATTGGGTTGAGAAAAAAAATCAGCCCTGATTGAATGGCTGAGCAGGCTCGATGGGCCAAGTGGTCTAATTCTGCTCCTATGTCTTATAGTCGCAATCATTTAGCTTTTGTTGTACTGGCAATTGCTGATCACATATTGTGTTTTATAAACATTGATCTGTAGGTTTGTTGTTCAGTTTGATGTCTGGCCAGCTGAGGTATTGTTGAATGTTGCTTTAGTTAGTGCACATAATATGATTCATTTATCATCTTACCGTTATATGATGTACAACTAAAGGCGAGGAACCCTAAATAGATGGAACACATTCCGAACAATTAATTTGCTACTTCATGTACTGCAAATACCCACCGTTATTTCATTCTGTTTTGTTTGATGCAAGAAAGGCCAAACTTTAATTCTGGATTGCTGGAAAAACTCAGCAGGTTAGGCAGCACCTGAGGAGACACATAAACAGGGTTCAGGTGGATGAGCTTTTGTCAGATGGATGCCAAAATGTTTTCAAAGAGTAGGGAAGAGATCTTTTAGCCAAGCTTGTGATTTTTAACGGATCATAAAGCTACTTCGCGCTTTACAGTTCCTGTAATGTGATAGGGTAGATTTTTATTGGTGCTATTCAATTGGGTTGCTTGATAATCATGCTTCCTCTCTACTTTTGCTCATTAATTGAAATGGAAAAAAAATACACATGAAAAGTTTTGCGGGCAGCACAGCGATCAGCACTGCAGCCTCACAACACCAGGGACCTGGATTCGATTCCTGGCTTGGGTCACTGTCTGTGCGGAGTCTGCATGTTCTCCCCATGTCTGTGTGGTTTTCTCCAGGTGCTCCGAATTTCTCTCTCAATCTGAAAGATGTGCTGGTTAGGGTGCATTGGCTGTACTAAATTCTCCCTCAGTGTACCCAAACAGGTGCCAGAATGTGGTGACTGGGGGATTTTCACAGTTGCACTGTTAACGTAACCCTACTTATGACACTAATAAATAAACTCTAAACTTCTGCATTTATATTTGCCTTTACTACAGTGATGCAACTCCAAATACTTCAGAATTAAAAAAAAAGGTCACAACAGAACGAGGAACTGAGGAAATTATATAGTGAGCACAACTTGCTTGGTAGATGTAAATCTTTAACAAAAAAAATTGCTAGCTCACAAGAACAATTACCAGGATAAATGTCATAAAGATAGCATTATTTGATAATCTGATCCTCATTATTGCTGTCTGCAGACTGCTGGTGAATCAGTGAGGGAGTTTGGACAGATTGCTTTATCTTATTTCTTGTAATATCCTGGTCTGGAAACTCTGCTGTCAAGTTGGCTGCTACATCTACAATCTGGTGTTCTGGTATCAGCGCTATCTAAGGTTTAAGCTTACTCAATGTGGCTTTGTTTTTGTTTGAAAATAAATTTATATCTTGTGGTTACAGAACTAAATTTCTGGCATCCAAACCAGAGCGTGCAGTGATTTTTTCAAGTCCCTTATTAGATAATTGCTCACTTCTCTATAGAGGTGGCAAAATATCTTTATTGCTTTTCCATGGCAGCACTAATTACTTTTTTCAACTGGGTATCTTTAGGGTTTTATTAATATATATATTTATGTTTATAGAATCCCTACAGTGCAGGAGAGGTAATTTTAATCAGGCAATTGAAGTAGTCTTGTTAGAATATGAACTCCCTGATTAAGGGCCCACAAAAAGATGTCTTTGATTAAGGGCCGTATTGATAGGCCAATCAGGAGCCTCTTGCTTTGTATTTAACCAGGTCCTCTGGGATTCCTAGTGTAGACACTCAACTGAAAACATTCTGTCTGCAATTGTCAGACTTGTGAATAAAGAGCTTTTGGTGAAGGGACTTCTGCCTCCGAGGATTTCCTCCACCTGTCAAGTCTGCACCGACTCTCTGACAACGTATCTTATCCATGCCCTCTTCCCCCACTCAATCCCTGTAACGCCATACATTTCCTGTGGCTAATCCATTTAACCTGTAGGTTTTCAGACACTAAGGGCAATTTGTCTTGGCCAATCCACCTAACCCGCACATTGTTGGACACTAAGGAGCAATTCAGCATGGCCAATCCAACTAACCTGCACACTTTTGGACACTAAGAGGCAATTTAATCCACCTAACTCTCACATCTTTGGACACTGAGGGGCAATTTAGCATTGCCAATCCAGCTAAGATACACATCTTTGGTCTCTGGGAGGAAATCGGAGCAGCAAGAGAAAACTCACGCAGACACAAGGAGAGCTTGCAAACTCCACATAGACTGTCACTCAAGGCTGGAATCAAACCCAGCTCCCCAACGCTATGAGGCAGCAGTGCCATCCCAAGAAGTGTAAGATTTCTTTACTGTGCTGTAATTTACACACTCCTACTGCAACAGATGATGGCTGCTTTGCGAACAGTTTGATCAGCTGAATATCCACCAGTACACAATTTATTAAGCCTCTGGCTTTTTAAGGTTAGTGCCTAGGACACTTTTTATTTGCTGATTGTAGCACACACCTTCATCAAGGAGGTCGATGAAGCTGCTGTGTGAAGAATTGATTTGACTGTACCAATGTAAATGATTATCCTGGAGAAGTTTCATTAATAGCTGGAATTGAACTGTCATTTTACCATTTACATCAATAATAAATTAATCCTGTTGCTTTGATCTAAAACCCATTAACGTAACACTCATTTCCAGCTGCTCTGAACTGGCCTTTTAAGTTTGTTTTCATTCTCTGTAAAACAATTTAACCATTCACATATAGAATATGTTGGAAGCAGGACGCACAGTGGTTAGCACTGCTGCCTCCTCACAACAACAGAGACCTGTTCCCAGCTTGGGTCACTGTCTGCACATTCTTGCTATGTCTGCGTGGGTTTCCTCTGGTGCTCTGGTTTCCTCCCACAGTCCGAAAGATGTGCCAGTTAAGGTGCATTGATCATGCTAAATTCTCTCTCAGTGTACCCGAACAGGTGGCGACTAGTGGATTTTCACAGTAGCTGCATTGCAATGTTAATATAAACTTACTTGGAACACTAAGGGGTGGCACAGTGGATAGCAATGCTGCCTCACAGTGCCAGGCTCCCAGGTTTGATTCCTGGCTTGGGTCACCATCTGTGCGGAGTCTGCACAGAATGTACAGACTCCAATTTCTTCCCACTGTCCAAAAGATGTGCGGGTTAGGTGCATTTGCCATGCAAAATTCTCCCTCAGTGTACCGAACAGATGCCGGAGGGATGTGTAAGCACACTCGTGATACTGATAAATAAGCTTAAATTTAGATTGTAGGTCACATCTCTGTTTCATGTATGGTGCATTTCCAATTTTAACTGAGTTGTTTATTCTCAAGTGATTTTTTAATGTGTTTTAAAGGCACAATTTCAGTCCCTTGTGGTAGAATTTCTCTGCTTATTGAGCTGACAGCCGTTCACCTTGATATTTACACTGCTACAGTAATAGTTGAATCTCTGCTTATTCTTAGGTTTATGTAGACACAGTGGGACCTGCTGAAAAGTACGAGGCAAAGCTGAAGGAACGTTTCCCAGGGCTGGAGGTCACTGTCAGATCCAAGGCTGATTCCTTATTCCCGATAGTCAGCGCAGCCAGCATCTGTGCTAAAGTGAGTGCCGGTTGTTGGGAGCGTTTTCTGGGTTGTGGGAGCACCTTCCCTGCACAATGAAATTGTGGAGAATATTGATGGGGGGGCAGCTTATGGCCTGCGATCAGCATGTTGGGACCGCACAATGCAAAATCACTATGCAACCCCATGCTTTTCTCATTTTCACACTCTCTTAAATTGGCCATTTGATGTGCCCCTTTACTCCCCGAAGTAAAATGTGTTCCTATATTTCAGTACGCTTTTAAAATGAATTTTGTTTTCAAATTAATATATTGAACACTTAATGTCCTGATGCGCAGTTTAGAAAATAATGCTTTAGGTATAATTTACGGTGATGGCTTTGTTATGCTTATGGTGCTAACATTTGTTAGCACTGATGCACCAGAACCCGGGTTTGTGTGGAATTTGCACATTCTCCCCATGTCTGCATGGGTTTCCTCTGGGTGCTCTGGTTTTCTCCCACAGTCTGAAAGATGTGCTGGTTGGGTGCATTGGCCATGCTAAATTCTCCTTCAGTGTACCCAAACAGGTGCCAGACTGTGCTGACTAGGGGCTCTTCATAGTAACATAAAGATAAAGGAGTCTAAAACTAGAGGCATAGGGTTAAGTGAGAGGGGAGAGATGTAAAAGAGTACAGAGGGGCAATTTTTTTCACATAGAGAGTGTCTGGAACAAGCTGCCAGAGGTAGTAATAGAGGCAGGTATAATTTTGTCTTTTAAAAAGTATTTAGCAATATACATGGGTAAGATGGGTATAGAGGAATAAGGGCTAAACTTGGGCAATTGGACTAGCTTAGTAGTTTAGTTAGACTGAAGGGCCTTTTTCCATGCTATAAACCTTTATGATTCTAACTTCGTTATTAAATTAAGCCTACTTGTGACCACAATAAATAAAACTTTAAAACATTTAAGGTGCAGCAATCAGAAATAACTGGTCAAACACAGCAGTTGGTTGGCTGCAGAATGCATTCCTTAGATAGAAGTAGCAGGAGTATTTTATTTTAATTTTTACAACTTTCTGACGGTTGACATGCATAATGATCATGTCTAGGGTTTCTGGTGCATCTCCCCTGTTGCAAAGGAAAGGTGTGACTGCAAACTGTGGCCTCAGGATGGCAGTAATGGGCTACATTCCCATTTACAATTTGGAAGAAAGGATATGACTTGAATTTAATACTCAACCCTTAAAGTATATGATACCTAATACTGAGTATAGAATGCCTTTCCAAAATAAATGTGGAAATGTCAAATGCAGAGCACTATTTCGAATCGGAGAATCCATACAGTGCAGAAGAGGCCATTTTTCCCACCAAGTCTGCACCAAATCTCTGACAGAGTCTGTTACCTAGACCCTTTGCCCCACCCATGGTTAATCCCATATAACCTAACATTTGGAATACTGAGGGGCAATTTAGCATGACCAATCCACGAATCCATATATCTTTGGACTGCGGGAGGAAATTGGAGGAAATCCACGCTGACATGGGGAGAATGTGCAGAGTCCACACAGGCAGTTGCCCGAGGCCGAGAATCGAACCCAGATCCCTGGCACTGTGAGGGAGCAGTGTTCACCCGCCGTGAGGGAGCAGTGCTCACCCGCCGTGAGGCAGCAGTGCTCACCCGCCGTGAGGCAGCAGTGCTCACCCGCCGTGAGGCAGCAGTGCTCACCCGCCGTGCCACTGTGCTGTGTTCATGAAAGAGTTCAATCTGTGAATGATTTAAAAATAGTGAAGCATTCAGAGGGGAAATAGAACTCAGACAATTTATTTGGATACATGATTTGTTATTAATTACATTTATTAAATGAGGTAAATGTTCTTGTAATATTTTTTGAAATGTAACTGCAGTCCTCAGAGAGTTGATGAGCCGAGCTCGCCTGGTTTCTTAACTTCCTATACTCTCTTCAGGTTGCTAGAGACCATGCTGTTCAATCATGGAAATTTGTTGAAGATCTAGCCGACGTAGACATGGATTACGGCTCAGGATATCCGAATGGTAAGAGTCGCTGGTAGCAGATGGATGACATGTGCGGTACAGTAGAGGAGTGATAAGGGCTATTGACCTCTTGCTAGCAGGAAGAGTTACACCACATATTCTGAGGGAAGGAATGGAAGAAGGTTTCTCACCGTTCTTTCCATTCCTTCCTTCTCAAACATCACATTGAGTAATGATGTTTCTCCTGATGCATTTGTTCCATATTTACCTTTAAAATATATCCTTTTTTAAAATTCATTCTTGGGACATTGACGTCACTGGCTGGGCCAGTACTTATTGACAATCCCAATTTGCCCCTTGAGAAGGTGGTGGTGAGCTGCCTTCTTGAATCGCAGTCTATGTGTTATGGGTTGACCCACAGTGCTGTTAGGGAGAGAATTCCAGGATTTTGACCCAGTGACTGCGAAGGAATCGCCGATGTATTTCCAATGAGTGAGTGGCTTGGAGGGGAACTTAGAGGTAATGGTGTTCTCCCTGTATTAGTTGCCCTTGTCCTTCTAGATGGACGTGATCTTGGGTTTGGAAGCTGTTGTCTAGGATCTTTGGTGAATTGCTGCAGTGCATCTTGTAGATAGTACACACCACTGCTACTGTGCATCGGTGGTGGAGGGAGTGGAATTTTGTGGATATGGTGACAATCAAGCAGGGCTCGTTTGTTCTGAATGGTGTCAAGCTCCTTGAATGTTGTTGGAGCTGCACCCATCCAGGCGTTACAGCATAACCCTCATAGAGTGACGTGAAATATTAGTCTGGGTTTATCTTGTCTGTGCGTTTGCACTTTGTACATTTTGAGGTTGTGGAGAAATTGAAGACATCTGATATCTCCATTTCTGCGCCCATTCTCCCCCCATCTCTAAAATGATGTCTTTTTGAAGAACTGATCGATTAAAGTCTTCTGATCTATTGTTGAAAATGGCCACATGAATGCCTTGTTGTTATTGTTAGGAACGATCAATTCAACTTAGAACGGCATAGTGATTAGCCCTGCTGCCCAGGTTCAATAGCGGCCTCAGGTGACTGTTTGTGTGAAGTTTGCATGCTCTCCCCATGTCTGCATGGGTTTCGTCTGGATTTCCTCCCACAGTCCGAAATGTGCAGGTTTGTTGGATTGGCCAAGCTAAATTATCTACTAGTGTCCCAAGACGTTTAAATTAGGGAGATTAGAAGGATAAATATGTGGAGTTACGGGATAGTGTCTGGGTAAGATGCTCTTTCGGAAGTCAATGCAGACCCAGTGGGATGAATGGCCTCTTTCTGCACTTTAGGAAGACTATGATTTTGTATTAAAGGCATGATATGGAGATGCTGGCTTTGGACTGGAGTAGGCACAGTAGGAAATCTCACAACACCAGTTTAAAGCCCAACAGGTTTATTTGGAATCATGAGCTTTCAAAGTGTGTTCCACTCACCTGATGAAGGAGCAGCAATCCAAAAGCTTGTGCTACTAAATAAACCTGTTGGGCTTTAACGTGGTGTTGTTAGCCTTCTTACTGTACTGAGGGCAGTTAGCCAAAGATTTTGTGTTGTTTTCATTGCCTGAGCTCCACCACTGTCTGCTTTATGTTTTCCCTGTGATCTGTTGTTTATCTCCTGAGTGGAAGAGAATGTTTATCCTTCAATTAGAAAACAAAGAGAGAACTTGGTTCAGTTGCAAAAGAATATTATAAAGCAAGGTGTCACTGCTAGATACTGTACAATGTCAAATATTGCGTTTTGAAAATCACACTCTGGTTTCCCATGAACGCTGACTAGTTTTTAAATGTTATCTTTGGTGCTGATTATGAGAACAAATTTGACTGGCGGACACGTTGAGCTCTCACAACATTGCTCTCTCAACATGAGTGAGGGATAAATATTGAGATTTTGTATGCAAGATACAAGATCAAGTATACACGATTCTGCAGTACAGACTGAAAGTGAACTGAACGTTGTATGTGATAAGAGGTTGATGGTGACACAGTGGTTAACACTGCTGCCTCAAGGCATCAAGGAGCTTGGTTCAACTCCAGCCTCAGGTTGCTTTCTGTGTGGAGTTTGCACATTCTCTCTGTGTCTGCATCGGGTTCCACCCACAATCCAAAGATGTGCGGGTTACGTGGATTGGCTATGCTAAATTGACACTCAAATTTGTTCTTGCAATCAGCACCAAAGATAACACTTAAAAACTAGTCAGTTTTCATGGGAAGGCAGAGTGTGATTTTCAAAATGCAATATTTGACATTTACAGTATCTAGCAGTGACCAGGACACCTTGCTTTGTAATATTCTTTTGCAACTGAAAGTTCTCACATTGCCTTCTCACTGAAGGATAAATATTCTCTTCAACTCAAGGGGACTAACAGGGTAAATATGTAGGGGTTATGGGAATAGGGCCTGGGTTGCTTTGTTGTCGGTACAGGCTTGATGGGCCGAATGGCTGCCTTCTGCACTGTAGGGATGTTATGAAATGACAGTGTCCCACCAAGAAAAGAGTTCATGTATGCCCTTGAATTATTTCACTTTGACTGCAAACAATATGAACTGCACGCAAAATAATGTATGGATCCTACACCACTGTGTGTTTATTTTACTCTGCTGAGTTATATTGAATTGTTTCAGCGCAAATCGACGTCCAGGATTCGCAACTTGATGATTGTAGCCTTGCTGCTTGGGAAGAAATCAAATAAACTGGGAAATGGGATCTATTGTTCCATTGAATCCTGAGAGTTTCAAATATTGATGCACAAGAAAAATTCCAACTGAAATTTACCGGCCTTTATTCAATGTTTGCAGGATTTTCAGAATGCTTGCTCTTAAATTTTAGTTTAATTAAAATGGATAACTTATTCATGTCGAACTTGCTGCAAAAGATAACCAGTAGGTTTAATTTAGTTGCTAGGATTTACATAGGAATGCTCTAGCAAGGCGTTACTTTTTGTTCAGGGATTCAATTGTGTCTTTTTGTACTTTTCTTGCAGACCCCAAAACAAAGGACTGGCTGGAAAAGCAGGTGGACCCTGTGTTTGGCTTCCCGCAGTTTGTGCGCTTTAGTTGGAGCACGGCCCAGGTGATTCTAGATAGTCGGGCCGTACCTGTGCACTGGTATGTGACTAGCCAGCAAGAGTCTTGTCTCCTGTAGGGTGAACCTCATCATTGGGTAACAATTCTTTAGAATTCGCCTCACTGTTTATAAGCCCTATTAGAAAGTGATGTTGGCCATCTTTTCTATCACCTGAATGTACTACCTGTGTCCCAAACAGGGCTTTATAGTATACCAGTCTTAGATGCTAGACGACCACCACATCCGATTCTCTTCATGGTGGCACAGTGGTCAGCACTGCTGCCTCACAGCGTCACTGACCTGGGTTCAATTCCGGCTTTGTGCAACTGTATGTGAGGAGTCTGCATGTTCTCCCTGTGTCTGTGTGGGTTTCCTCCAGGTGCTCCAGTTTCCTCCCAGAGTCCAAAGATGTGCAGGTTAGGTGCATTGGCCACGCTAAATAACTTCTGGTGTCCAAAGAAGCGCACGTTAAATGGATCGGCGATGCTAAATTGATCCTTAGTGTCCAAAGATGTACAGATTGGATGGTTTAGCCGTAGTAAATTGAGCCTTAATCAATGCACGAGTTACATGGGTACAGTAAAGAGGTGGGCTGGGCAGGTGCTGTTCCAGAGAAATGGTGAAGATTCAATGGGCTGAATGGCTTCCTTCTGCACTGTGGGAATCAATGGTTCTAACAAGATTAGGCTTGGCCATGATGCTTTTCATAGATTAAAGATTACAAATGACAGTTTGCTACTCGAATGAGGTGCTACCCGAGTAGACAGTAAATGTAGAACTATATCTCAACAACTGTCTGTATTTACAGTATAGGATAAAAGGGAAAAATTTAACATAAAACTGGTAATATTCACTTTTCTCTTCTGCAACAACAATCATTACATATTAGATAAGTTAATTTGGAGCAGAGGGATTATGATTGGGTTCAAAGATACTATGCTGAAGAGGAAAGCCAAAAACACACCTTAGAAAGACTATCCATTCAGTGATATCTCCTGCAGGGATATACCCGCAGATCCACCATTGAATCACAGCATCTCTACAATATAGAAGAGACCATTCAGCTCATTGAATCTGTACCAACCAAAATCTACCCACACCCTTTATTCCCATAATCCCAAGCATTTACCCTAGCTAGTCCCCCTTGACAAGCCCTCCCCAGGAGGGGGTTCTTCTCTGAAGTTTACTGCCGTACTTTCTATTAAGGCTAGCTCGCTAGAAATTGGGAGTGATTCTGACTGTTGACCCTGCCCTGTGCTGTAGCCAGAAGGGATAAGGCCAACTGTAGTAGCTTCAGCTAATTGCAAAACCCCAGGCATCAATTTCTTTGAAGAAATCTTCATTTCTTGTCTTTGTGCCACAGCACCAAATCATGAAGGATGCTAATAATATTTGTGTCATGAAAATCCTCATTCCTGGACTATAGTGTGCAATGATTCAGAATTTCAGCAGATGGCTCTATCGCCCTGGTGATGAGAAACAGCCGAGCAGTACGCTCCATAACGATCATCGTGATATCAAATGCAAATAATGAAGTGATATAGGTAAATCTTCATACATGAGAAGCGTGGAATTTAGATGGTGCAGAATTGCTTTCCTCCCCTCCCCACTAATTTTAGAAAGAAAAAGAAATACTTGCAAAAGTGTGTATGCATTTAAGTAGGAGCTGATCATGTTGAAACACCCTATGAGAATTGCTTTTGAAGTGAAGGTATTGTAGATGAGAATGGCACTTATATTAGCAACATAGCACTAACTGCAATGAGATGCAAGAGTACTTTTTAGAGGATAATGTTGGCTTAAACTCCCTCCAGTCCTTCAAAAGCATTCTTACGGGACGTTTAATGTCTACCTAGCTAGGCAGATTGGACCTCGATTGTACTCACTTGAAGGAAGGGAATCCCGTTAATTCCCTGCAATATTGGTCTGTCATGTGCCGAAGTCCTGGTTTTGAAATGCTTTGACAATTAAACTCATAGAATGAGGCCATTCAGTCTGTCGTGTCCATGCTGGCATTCTGAAGGAGCAGTTCACCTAGAGCTGCTCCTCACTTTTTGTCTGTCAGGCTACATATTTTTCCTTTTTGTAATAATCTAAACACCTCTGAGTATCTCAATTGAATCTGCCTCCACCTCTCACTCAGTCAGTGCATTCCAGATTCTAATCACTTGCTACATGAAAAAGGCTTTTCCTCTTGCTGCCATTTGCTTCTTTTGTCAATGGTCTTAAATCTGTGTGCCCTGGTTCTACATACACACACACACACACACACATCCAGACACACACACACAAATGCATACATCTCACACACACATCCCCTCACACATGCACACACACGCACACACACACACACAAGCACATGCACGCACATGCACACAGTCAATGTTAATAATCATGTTCTATGTACACACATACACACTCACACACACAGTCAGTATTAATAACCATGTTCCTCACATACACAAATGCGAACAGTTTCTCACAGTTTACAGAAAGAAGCTAATCCTGTTTCTGTAGTTCAGACATACTTTTCCAGTTATTATGAACCACCTGACAGCGGGAGTTTCTAGTCTAACATATTATTCACCATAATGAAGTATAGTTGCCATTGTTGTTCCTTTTAGGTGACACATTCTGTAAAAGGTTCCTGTCAGTGCTACTATAAAAAACACAATTGAAATTTTCTGGAATTGTTAAATAGAAAGTGCTGGAAATACTCAGCAGGTGAGGCAGTCCCAGTAGAAAGAGAGGAAAACAGAGCAGTTTAGATCTTTTACATATAACATTACATTACAGCGCAGTACAGGCCCTTCGGCCCTCTATGTTGCACTGACCAGGGGACATTAACACCGTTTCTCTTTCTGCAGATGCTACCTAACCTGTTGAGTATTTACTGCATGTTCTTTTTTCATTTGTTTATGTCGTTGACATATCAATACTGCAATGAAGTTACTGTGAAAATCCCCTAATTGCCATGCTCCAGCATCTATTCAGATACACTGAGGGAGAATTTAGCACCCTATACACCCTAACAATACACCCTAACCAGCACATCTTTTGAATTGTGAGAGGAAACTGAAGCACACGGAGGAAACCCAGGCAGACACAGGAGGAATGTACAACTCCACACAGACAAGCCGGGAATCGAACTGGGCCCCTGATGCTGTGAGGCAGCAGTGCTAACCGCTGTGCCAACCTATCGATGGTTAGCAATTCTTGTTTGAATTTAATGCAGTTAACTGTGATCATACTCAATGCATTACAAAACGGGAAGAAAGGAACATTGCAAGATGAGCTATTTAACAAAACAGGCTACAAAACATTGGGGATAATTTATAGACAGTATTTTGAAAGCTGTACTTTAAAGCTTTTTATTTAAATGGGGTTGAGTTTCCTTGAACTGTCCGGAAGCACAGGCTTATGAGATTCGACCAGTCAATTCCCCCTGCCAGCAGACTGATAGATGAGCTGTTTTCACCATAACCACACTGCCCTTCATTAAATGAAGTCCTCTGGCTACGTAATTCACATTGATTTTATTTATTTTCTTGTGTCTCCTTTCCAAGCTCCTAACCAGCAGTGTGCGTGTGTTTTTTTTTCTAATTGCCTGGCAGGAGAAAATATTCAGAAAAAGAAACTGCTGTCGTCTTTTACAATTTTAACCTTCACAGTGGTGACTCTTGTTGCTGTTATTTTAGCAAGTGAAAAATAAGCTGAAGCCTTGTTTAGTGTAACCCATTCTTGCGTCAAAATAGAATCCAGTAATCTACAATGCATTCAGCATCTTAAATTTTTTTTTAAGATTCATTTGTGAGGCATGGGCATCGCTAGCTGGACCAGCATTTATTGCCCATCCCTAGTTGCTCTTAGAGGGTCGGTTGAGAGTCAACTACATTGCCGTAGCTCTAGAATTACATGTAGGCCAGACCAGGTAAGGACGCAGATTTCCTTCCCTGAAGAACATTAGTGAACCTGATGGGTTTTTCTGACAATTGACAATGGTTCCATGGTCATCTGTAGATTCTTAATTCCAGATTCCGTCTATCGTGGCGGGATTTGAATCTGAGTCCCCAGAACATTAGCTGAGTTTCTGGATTAATAGGCTGGTGGAATACCACTAGGCTATCGCCACCCTGTTTAGAGATTTGATCCTGTTGGGGTGGTTAGCACTCATGCCTCACAGCATCAGGGATCCGGGTTCGATTCCCAGCACGGGTTACTGTCCATGTGGTTTGCCTGGGTTTCCTGCCGATGCTCCAGTTTTCTCCCACAGTCCAATCATTTTTAATTGTAATTGATTGCAGTTTAGCCTCCCTTGCTCTACCAGGAAATCCATCATGCAAGTTGACCAGTCTGGTGTTACAGCTGGTCCCTGGGCCAGATCACTCAATCCCTTATTAGCCAGCATAATCAAGGATCCCATGCACCCCGAACATTGTCTCTTCCACCTTCTTCTGTCGGGAAAAAGATTCAAAAGTCTGAGGTCATGTGCCAACCAGCTCAAGAACAGCTTCTTTCCTGCTGCTGTCAGACTTTTGAATGGACCTATCTCATATTAAGTTGATCTTTCTGTACACCCTAGCTATTACTGTAACACTACATTCTGCACCCTCTCCTTCTTTGTGAGCAATATGCTCTATCTGTATAGTGCACAAGAATCAATACTCTTCACTGTATCCCAATATATTTAGCAACAATAAGTCAAATCAAGATCAAAAATTAGTATCTTACCCTCTGTGGGAACTATCTTGACACAAGCACCAACTTGTTAAATCCTACTTTTGATATTGTTAAGCCTCTGGGTGAGGAGGGGTGAACTGGCTCCAATAATTTATTCAGACCCCCTCAGTTGGCTGCAATAAGATTACTTCAAAAAACGTCTCTTTCCCATGCAGAAACCTTTTCCAGTTCCAATATATTAATGTTTTAAAAGGATCCAATTTAACCAGACTGAGATTATTAGTTACTAAAATGTGAAAAAAAAGTACATTCACACCAAATAGCATCATAGAAGCTACAGCACAGAGACAGGCCCTTCAACCCAAACTGGTCCATGCTGACCAACAAGTTCATTTAAGCTAACCCCATTTGCCTACATTTGGTCCATATCCCTCTAAACTTTTCCTATCCATGTATCTGTCTAAATGCCTTTTAAATGTTGTCAATGTCTCTGCCTCAACCACTTCCTCCAGTAGCTCATTCCCAAAACATATAACATATAAAACTTACATTAAAAAGTTGCTCCTTAAGTTCCCATTAATTCTTTTTCCTCTTAACTTAAACCTATGCCCTCTAGTTCTCGATTCCCCAACCCTGGGAAAAAGACTGAGTGCGTTCACCCTATCCATGCTTCCTGGGATCTTACACATCAGTGTAAGATCATCCTTAAGTCTTCTATGCCCCAAAGAAAAATGTCCTAACCTGTCCAATCTCTACTTATGACTCAGTCCCCTCAGACCTGGCAATATGCTTGTAAATTTGTTCTGCACTCTCTCCGATTTAGTAACGTCTTTCCTATAGCAAGGTGACCAAAACTGAACACAATACTCTAGGTGCAGCCTCATCAACACCTTGTGTAACTGCAACATAACTTTCCAACTTCTGTACTCAGTGCCCTAACTGATGAAGGTCAGCACGCCAAAAGCCGCCTTCACTGCCCTATCTACCTGTGACTCCACCTTTAGAGAACCATGCACCTGAACTCCAAGGTCTCCCTGTTCCACGATACTACATAAGGTCCTTCTATTCACCATGAAAGTCCTACCTTGATTTAATTTACAAAATACAACGCCTCGCACTTATCTGTATTGAACTCCATTTGCCATTTCTCAACCCACTTCCTCAACTGATCACCATCCTGCTGTTCTTGATAACCTTCCTCACTGTCTACAGTACCATCTATTTTAGTGCATCTGGAAGTGAGCGGTGAGTACAAAAGTAAGTTTAAATGAATCAATCTTTGACTTGTCAATGAGGAATAGATAGTGAAACCTTGCTGATGTTTGAAATTTGTGATTTCAGCAGTTGAATAGTTTTGATATTCCAGGGTTCAGTAATTTAGGTGGGAGAGAGTTGTCTTGCTTCCTTTTCAGCTGTGCCTTTGTTTATTTCAGCAATAGAAGAGAGAGAGAGGGCGTGTTATTTTTTGTTCCCCAGACGAGAGGGAACTCTGCTGCTTTTCCTTGTTTCTATGTCACATAATCTGACATAGCCAACACTAGTCCAAACTGATCAAGTTTGCAGCTGGCTTTTTATCCCAGTGTCCTGTGAATTCCTGGAGAAGGAGAGAACTCACATAACATCTGGAACGCAACTTACATGATGTGATTCCTTCTGAGGTGGCATTTGAATTCCATTATCTCTACAGGAGATTACAGTCAGTTGCTTTGTTCCTTTGATGTGTCTCTGTTTGGAAAAAGGGTGTGATATTCCATTATCTCACATACTGAAGACAATTGTAATAAGGAATTCTCAGATAGTCACTGAATTTACATGAACATAGAACATAGAACATAGAACAATACAGCACAGAACAGGCCCTTCGGCCCTCGATGTTGTGCCGACCAAAATAAAAAGCAATGCCCCTCCTAACTAAACCATTCCCTTCTCATCCATATACTTATCAACTAACCTCTTAAACGCCACCAAACTTGGCGCATCTACAACAGCTGCAGGCAGGGCATTCCACTCCCTAATCACTCTTTGAGTAAAGAACCTACCTCTGATATCCGTCCTATAACTCATACCCCTTAATTTAAAGTTGTGTCCCCTCGTGCTAGCTTTTTCCATCCTAGGAAAAAGGCTATCACTGTCCATGAACAAAAATGTATACTCTCAGTCATCTCTGTTTTGTATATCAAGTCCAGTAAGAAGTCTCACAACACTAAGTTAAAGTCCAACAGGTTTATTTGATAGTAAACGCCACAAGCTTTTGGAACACTGTTCAAGTCTACACTGACCAGGGTCCCACTCAGGCCTTGTTCCCGCAACCCCACACACTTACCTTGCTCATCCCCCAACATTAAGGTCAATTTAGCTTTGCCAATCAACCTAACCTGCACATCTTTGGACTGTGGCAGGAAACCCACGCAGACACAGGGAAAATATGCATAAAAGTTCGATATATGTGTATGTAATTTAGACTTTTGCTCCATTACCATGACACTCCTCACCTTCTACAGAGCAAGGAGAAAGGCCCTATCTTAAGTTTATACACCTAACTATTCAGGAGCAGATTGTTTGGCCCAATAGTTCTCTGCCAACCTACATCTCCCATGTGACCCATTAACTTACTCTCACTCAGCTTGTTCTCCATATGCTCTTCACTATTTTTGCCTTTTCACAAGAATAATTTTAACACCATTTTAAAAGTATTTATGGACCCTGCCTCAATAATGCTTTGTGGCAAAATGCAAAAAATTCTAACCAGCCTCTGTGAGGCGGTGGTTAGTACTGCTCCTCACATTGCCAGGGAGCCAGGTTCAATTTCAGGTCACTATCTGTGCAGAGTCTGCAATTCTCCCCATGTCTGCATGGGTTTTCTCCCACATCCAAAGATGTGCAAATTTGATTGGCAATGCTAAATTGACCCTAGTGTTAGGGGGATTAGCAGGGTAAATGCGTTGGGTTGCGGGAATAGAGCCTGGGTGGTCAATGTAGACTTGATGGTCGAAGAGTCATCTTCTGCACTGTAGGGATTCTATGAAAATGGTTTTCTTATTTCCTGTTTAATTCTTATATAAAATCTGTATACTCTTGTCATAACTGTCTTACTGACAGTTATCACTTGCCACATCCTAATATTCTTGAGTATCTTGAAGGTCATTTGCACATCTTATTGTTAGCGTAAGGGTTTAATTTTATCTTCATAATTATTACTTTTGATTGCTGATAATCTAATGAATTTATCTTGCACATTTCCCATGATTTTTAGATCTTTCCTATCAATAGAATGCCCAAACGTGCACAGTAAATCAACTGTAGCCTCATGAAGACTTGCATATTATGTTTAAGTTTATTTATTAGTGTCACAAGTAGACTTATGTTAACACTGCAGTGAAGTTACTGTGAAAATCCTCGAGTCGCCATAGTCCGGCACCTGTTCAGGTACACTGGGGGAAATTTTAGAGCAGCCAATCCACCTAACCAGCATGTTTTTCAGACTGTGGGAGGAAATTGGAGCACCCTGAAGAAACCCATGCAGACATGAAGAAAGTGCAGACTCCACACAAATAGTGATACAAGCGGGAATCAAACCCCGAACCCTGGCGCTGTGAGGCAGCAGTGCTAACCACTGTGCCACCATGCTGTCCTGTCCTGAGTTACCTGTGCACCTGTTCCTCTCGCTCTATGGTCCCTTATAATTTTGTCTTTAAAGAATCATTTCCTTCTCCTTTTCTATGCATTCAAAATATATTGGCTGGAATTCTTCTGCCATTCACAACCCGACACCGCTACAAGGAAGTATGCAAAATTAGGTGCTCAGTCACTATTTCCCCGCTCTGCACTAAACTGTATCTACCATCTATCAGCTCGTGTTCCGTGCTTATATATCTACTGTTCTTCCCAATCCTTTTCACAATTCACTATGTTGCCCAGTGTGGTGTCCTGAGAATATGGTCTTGTTGTTCCTTCAGTTCCAGTTTACAGATTGCTTTTGTTTCGAGGCATCATAGAAGCATTATAGAAGCCTACAGTGCAGAAGGAGACTATTCGGCCCATGGAATCTGCATCGAAAACAACTTCACCCCAGACCCTATCCATTCAATCCCACACATTTATCCCTATTTTTCACTCTAATCTTGGGACACGAAGGGGTGATTTAGCATGGCCAATCAACCTAACCTGCACAACTTTGGACTGTGGAAGGACACCAGAGCATTTGGAGGAAACTCATTGACATGGGGAGAATGTGCAAACTTCACACAAACTGTGACCCAAGCTGGGAATCGAACTCAGGTCCCCGGAGCTGTGAGACAGCAGTGCTAACCATGTGTCACCATGCTGCCCCATTAGTGATTGTGTGAAGATATATTTAAGTTGAACAAACAAGCTTTGTTTACAAGGTCTTCAGACCCAGGCCAGAAACTCCGAAGTGTTTTGTGGAGTCACATGTAGGCTAGACTGAGTAAGGACGGCAGATTTCCCTTGCTAAAGGACACTAGTGAACCAGATGGGTTTTTCTGACAATCAACAATGGTTTTATGGTCATCAGTAGATTTTAATTCCAAATTTTTTCAAGTTGAATTTAAATTCCATCATCTGCTGTGGTGGGATTCGACTCCAGGTCCCCAGAACATCAGCCTACTTTCTGAATTAATAGCCTAACGATAATACCACTAGACCATCAGCTCTCCCTATATTCAAAATGACATCACTATGCAGCCACAAAAACAATGCCAGCTACACACATGGAACCATAGCTATTATTGTAGAAAATATTTTAAATTTCTATACGTTATTGGTAACCTGTTATCAATTTGAAAAATGTATATAAATTTAATTATGCAGATTGAGTTGCGCAGTGGAAAAAAAATGAACACCGACCTACAATGTTAATGTTTACAATTGAAATTCTGGTTTATCTATCAGCATAGAGAATAAAAATGGCACGGTGGCATAATAGCTAGCACTGCTGCTCCACAGTACCAAGTACCTGGGTTCAATTCCCGGCTTGGGCCACTGTCTGTGGGGAATCTGCACGTTCTCCTCACTCCATGTCTGCATGGGTCTCCTCCAGATGCTTCAGTTTCCACCCACAGTCCTAAAGGTGTGCTGACTAGTTGCAAAGGCCATGTTAAATTTTTGATTTGATTTTGATTTATTATTGTTACATGTATTAGCATACAGTGAAATGTATTGTTTCTTGCATGCTTTATAGACAGAGCATACCATTCATAGAGAAAGAAACAAGAGAGAGTGCAGTAGTGTTACAGTTATTGTTAGAAAGTTTTAAAAGCATAGAACAAGAGTAAAATATAGAATTAGAAGGTATGCTGGGCACAGCTTGCAAGAATCGTCATAAGAACATAAGAACTAGGATCAGGATTAGGCCATCTGGCCCCTCGAGCCTGTTCCACCATTCAGTAAGATCATGGCTGATCTTTTTGTGGACTCAGCTCCACTTACCCGCTCGCTCACCATAACCATTAATTTCTTTACTGTTCAAAAAATTTATCTATCCTTGCCTTGAAAACATTCAATGAGTAGCCTCAAATGCTTCACTGTGTCCTCCTTCAACGCTGGAGTGTGTCATCTAGGGGATTTTCACAGTAACGTCATTGCAGTGTCAATATAAGCCTACATGTGATACTAATAAATAAACTTTAAACACTCAAGATTTGAGCATGTGATCATACTGACATGATCAGTACAGAGGGAGCACTGCATGGTGGGAGCTGCTGTCCTTCAAATGAGATGTTAAGCCAATCTCAGCTTGCCTTCAGAGGTACAGGTAAAAGATTCTATGGCACTTATTTAAAAAAGAAATCTCCCACTATCCTGATCGATATTTATTGATCAGCCAGCCCCACTAAAACAGATAATGTTGCTGTCAATTGCATTACTCTTTTTATAGAATCGTGCCAAATGCACCGAGTTTGTCACATTCCTTTCAGTAACTATTGAATATGAAACTCCTTGGGACATTTTGAGGTCATGAAAAGTGCACTAAAAGTACAAACATTTTTTTTCAAATATTGACAGCCCTAAATGAAGTATTAGGCCAAAAGTTCATGGATGTAAAATGTAGAATGATTTGAAATCTGTATTTCCTTTCTCATAAACTAGAGTTGTCCTCTACTACCACAATGCTATATTTGAGTAGTTCTTTTATACGCAGCAAACTTCAACAGTGCAGCATTATTATAGAATCCTAACAGTGCAGAAGAAAGCCTTTCAGCCTATCGATTCTGCACCGACCACAATCCCACCCAGGTCCTATCTCTAACCCCGTGTATTTACCCTGCTAATCCCGCTGACATCAAATGGCATTGTAGCATGGCCAATTCACCTAACTTAAGGCAGCATTGTGAAACTCCAACACAGTTCAGGGGTGCAAATCAAAATCTTGGATCTGCAAGAAAAATAATTAATTGGAAGAATTTAAATGAACTTTGCAACTTTGAAAGATGTAACTTTGAAAAGTGAAGCCCCTGGAATGTTGAAAGACCCTTGTTGTCAAAGGACTGTTCATTATCATGTTATCAGGCCTCTTGTATTCCATTAGTTTGTTGGGTTTTTTTTCCCTTGTGTGAAATAATTTGAACTCCAGTGTGCTGTGTGCGGTGGCTTTCTCCAAATTTTCCCTTTTTAGCCAAATCAAGTTGAGATACAGGCCACATAGCAATGCAGGAATGAACAGAATGCTTAGCCATCTTACTGCGTCAGTTATGAAAAGACCTCAGGTGCACACTGTTTCCGCTCATGAAATATTAGGTATCCTTCCTGTGCTGGTTTTGCATTAACCTCTATATTGTTATTGATTTCTCCGCACTCCATCTCCTTATTTTTCAGTTTAATTGGAGCTTTGTTCTTTTCAACCCTGTGGTCAGGCAGATCTTTCATCTCTGGATTTAGAGGTTTGTGAACACTTTGTCTTGAGTGATTGAGAAGCTTGCTGCTGGCTAAGTGCCGCTTGGCATCAAATATTCAAACAAGGACAAGATAAAATCAACAGAGACATACTGTCAAAGCTTTTCATCCTGCATTCATCAGGATAGATGTGCAAGAATATCAGTTATTGATTTGATTTATTATTGTCACATGTATTAGTATACAGTGAAAAGTATTGTTTCTTGCACGCTATACAGACAAAATGTACTGTTCATAGAGAAGGAAAGGAGAAAGTGCAGAATGTACTATTACAATCGTGGCTAGGATGTAGAGAAAGGTCAACTTAATGCAAGATAGGTCCATTCAAAAGCCTGATAGCAGCAGGGAAGAAGCTATTCTTTAGCCGCTTAATACTGACCTCAGACTTCTGTATCTTTTTCTCGACGGAGGAAGTTGGAAGAGAGAATGTCCAGGGTGCATGGCATCCTTAATTATGCTGCCTCCTTTGCCAAGGCAGTGGGCAGTGTAGACAGAGTTAATGGAAGGGAGGCTGGTTTGCTTGATAAATTGGGCTACGTTTATGACCTTTTGTGGTTCCTTGTGATCTTGAGCAGAGCAGAGCTATACCAAGCTGTGATACAACTGGAAAAAATATTTTCCATGCTGCATCTTTAGAGGTTGGTGAGAGTCGTTGTTGATATGCCAATTTCCTTTGTCTTCTGAGAAAGTAGATGCGTTGGTGGGCTTTCTTAACTGTAGTATCGGCGTGGGGGGAACCAGGATAGGTTGTTGGTGATCTGGACACCGACAAACTTGAAGCTCTCGATCCTTTCTAATTTGTCCCAGTTGATGTACAGGGGCATGTTCTCTTTTACGCTTCCTGAAGTTGATGACAATCTCCTTTGTTTTGTTGACATTGAGGGAGAGATTATAAAGGGAACAACAATTTCCACTGTGTGAGATGGCACAGTGGTTAGCATCGTGCAAGAAATGAGAAGGAATTTGTTACTCTGAAGATTGTGAAAGGTGCAGCACCGTGGCACAGCGTTTAGCACCACTACCCCCCAATGCCAGGGACCTGGGTTCAAATCCAGCCTTGAGTGACTGTCTGTGTGGAGATTCCTCTGGGTACTCTGGTTTCCTCCCACAATCCAAAAGATGTGCAGATTGGATGGATTGGCCATGATAAATTGCCCCTTTGCATCAGGGAGATTAATAGAGTAAATACATGGGGTGACTAGGATAGGAACCAAAAGAGAAAATGCTGGAAAATCTCAGCAGGTCTGGCAGCATCTGTAGGGAGAGAAAAGAGCTGACGTTTTGAGTCCACATGACCCTTTGTCAAAGCTAAAAGGCATAGAAAGGAGCTTTCTAGAAACAAGTCTGTTTCTGTACCTTTTTGCTTTGACAAAGCATCACCTGGACTTGAAACATCAGCCCTTTTCTCTCCTTACAGATGCTGCCAGACCTGCTGAGTTTTCTCTTTTGGTTTCAGATTGCAGTAAATTTCTTTTACACAGTGACTGGGATAGGGTCTGTGTGGGATTGTTGTTGGTATAGGCATGATGGGTCAAATGGCCTCTTAATGCACCCTAGGGATTCTCTGATACTACAATCAATGTTATGATTGAGAAGAGGGAAGAAGATAGTATCCTTTAGGATTGGTACTACCCTGAATTCATCTTGATGAGAAGCTTCAACAACATGTATTTTTGTTTCAGCAATACTCAGGTTCAGTATTATTACCTAATGGCTATAAGATCATCAAGGATTGTTTCATTTGTAGTATCTTTGATTTATTTTTGTTTCAGAACTCTCTATGGTGTATTTTTGTGATTGGACACCAGAAACAATTCTCTGAAATGCAAATATCTGCTGGCACTGTGCCACTGACTGGCCTTCCACATCCCGCAATGGTGACAGGTGTTAGTGCTGATGCAGGGTGCTCTTCCTGCTTCAAGCTGACACAGGTCTGGTAATCAAGTAGCCTAAACCACATGCCTTTGCCTCAGTGCCAGATGAACACCCCCATATTTCTCCAGCATGATATATTTTTCCATTACTTCTGAGTCAATTGCAAGTTAATTCCAGCTTAGGGATAGTTTTGTGAATAGAATAGAATCCCTGCAGTGCGGAAGGAGACCATTCGGCCATTGAGTCTGCACCAATAATCCCATCCCTGGGTCTGGGTGAGATAATCTCTCGGAGAGTCAGTGCAGACTTGATAGACCAAATGTCTCTTTTCCACTGCAGGGATTCTATGACATCTTTATGTGACTGTAATAAGTTTTTTTTCCCCTCAATGTTCATTTACCTAAGGAACTTTCCCAACATGGCCATCAAAATCAAGAACTCTGACCCTTCCTTCCTAGCTTGCATTCTGGTGCCAGCTGTACTCCCAACTACTGTACATCATTTTTAACTTGCTTTATTTTTGTAGGGATGATGAAGAGAACAACAGCACCAAGGATACTCCCTCAGTGCTGTCCTACTTTCAAAGGAAGACCGAAGACCCCAAACCACAGCCACACCGCTTCTTCACCGAGAGGAAGCTGGTCTCTCTTGAGAACCTTTGAAGTGTACCATTCCCTCCCTCAGGCTTGTCATGAAGATGCAAAACAACATTGTGAAATTGGAAAGCTATGCAGAGCGCGGGGAAGAAAAATGGCCTTAAAATTGACAGAAGATAGAGGACTGGCGAAGCAATGCATTGGATCATGGGTCAGCGATGAGCATTGGTCAAGTTTGCATCTGGGAATCCACATTAACTCCGTACTGAATGTTTCCTGAGGACCTTGGATCATTCATCGAGGACTCGTTCCCTCTCGGTATTGGATCAAGCTTCTTGCTCACTTGTGCATTATTGACTAGGTTACTGGAAGTGTGGCTTTGCATGATCATAGTGACTGCTGTTGAACTTAATTTCTATATTTTTTTAAAGAAAGATGCTCTCGAGCAATCCTTTTGTAATTCTCCCAAGGAGACTGACTTTCTCCAGTTCTGATGAAAGGTCACTCGACCGGAAATATTTCTCTCCACAGATGCTGCCTGAACTGTGGCGTTTTGCCAGCATTTTGTTTTCTTTCTAGATTTCCAGCATCCACGGTGTTTTCCTTCTGGAGACCTGACTGAAGACTTTCTTCTCAGCTTTGGCCACTACTTCCAAAGCTGGGAGGCAGGAGTAGGTTGGGAATAAATTCTTACTGTTTCTTTCAACTCTCCCACACACACACACACACACACACACACACACACACACACACACACACACACGTCTGTATGCACACCTTCTTACACCTTCCTACCTCTCTCACTCTGGATCTATGTAATAAAACGGCTGAGATCAAGGCATCTTCACCTCGAAAATTATAAACTTGTCACCGAGTCCTGTTACTTTGTGCTACAGCTTATCAGAGTGCCTGAGGTGACAACTCAACATTTGTATACAAAGCTCCAGGCTCATGGAAAATAATTCACCGATGACTTTCTGTATAATTTGGGATTATACCAATAAAACCATTGTGTTTTGGAACCTTTGGGCTGACTCTGGGGAAATTCCTTTTGTCCTAAACTCCCTGTTGTTGCCAGCTGCAGTAAATTGATTACGACAATGACCAGACTCCACAAGATCTTAATTAATCACTTGCTGTCCTGTCACAGTCGATTCTGGAAAAATGAAAATTTTTCAAGAGACAATTTATAATCCAACCTGAAAAATGCAAATTTGCCCTGAAGAAAGTTTTTTTATAGCAATCTCCTGACGTGGAGTAAGTGACATAGACAAAATAGTAAAATCATGTTTTCTTTGAATTCCATATTCCCCCTGTTAAAACAGTTCTGTAAATAGAAACAGCATGTATACTGTCAACTACAGTCCATGATTAATGGTTTAAGGTTCCCCGTGTACACCTATAGGAATTCACTGGTGGTTAACTGTACAGTCCATCAGCCTCTATATTTTAAGTTGAGCACAAAGGATGCCAGCAAGGTCGCAAAGAAGCTAAGATTAGGAGATAAATCAAGTAGCAGTGATCATTCCCTTGGTATTGTACTGATGTGAGCACTATGGTGGTGCAGTGGTTAGCACTGTTGCCCAACAGCTCCAAGAACCCGGGTTTGATTCCCAGCTTGGTCCACTGTCTGTATGCAGTCTGCACGTTTCCCCCGTGTCTGCGTGGATTTCCTCCGGTTACCTCCCGCAGTCTGAAAAACGTGCTGGTTAGGGTGCATTGGCCGTGCTAAATTCTCACTTAGTGTACCTGAACAAGCACAGGAATGTGGCGACTAGGGGATTTTCACAGTAACTTCATTGTGGTATTAATGTAGGACTACTTGTGACTCTTATAAATAAACTTAACTTAAAGTATGGGCTAAATGAGATACTGACTTGTCTAAACGTGTGCATTGAATCTTCTGCCTCGGAGGCGAGACTTGTTTTAACTACGCTAAACTGACACTGAAATTACAGATTGTGTGGCAAAGGTGGAGCGAATCATAGAATCCTAGCGTGCAGAAGGAGGCCACTTGGCTTATTAAGTCTGCACTGACTACAATCCCACTCAAGCCCTATCCCCATAACCTCCTGCATTTACCCTAGCCAGTCCCCCTGACACTAAGGGTTAATTTAGCATGGCCAATCCACCTAACTTACACATCTTTGGACTGTGGGAGGAAACTGGAGCACCCGGAGGAAACCCATGCAGACACGGGGCAGAACGTGCAAACTCCACACAAACAGTGACCCAAGCAGGAAATCAAACCCATGTCCCTGGCGCTGTGAGGCAGCAGTGCTAACTATTGTGATGCCATCGAGTCGCCCAGTGAGTGAACTGTTTACAGTGTATCAATTTAAACCATGCGACTGGTTCTGATTCTGTCTTTCAGCTACCTCTCTGGCCTCTCCCCTTCCTCTCTCTGTAACCTCCTGCAGCTCTACAATCCACTGAGATCTACTCTTCCTATTCTGACCCTTGTGCATCTTGTGTTTTTATTGCTGCATGGTTGGTTGCTATGCCTTCAACTGACAGGCCTTAACAACTGGAGTTCTCTATCTAACCCTCTTTTTTTAATTTGATTTATTATTGTCACATGTCTTAGCATATAGTGAAAAGTATTGTTTCTTGCAGGCTATACAGACAATGCATACCGTTCATAGAGAAGGAGAGGAGAGAGTGCAGAATGTAGTATTACAATCATAGCTAGGGTGTAGAGAAAGAGCAACTTAATGCAAGGTAAGTCCATTCACAAATCTGATGGCAGCACGGAAGAAGCTGTTCTTGAGTCGGTAAGTGCGTGTCCTCAGACTTTTGTATCTTTCTCCAGGTGAAAGAGAGTACCGGGGTGTGGGGGGTCCTCAATTATGCTGGCTGCTTTGCCGAGGCAAAGGGAAATGTAGACAGAGAGCATGGATGGGAGGCTGGTTTACGTGATAGATTGGGCTACATTCACAATCTTTTGTAGTTCCTTGCAGTCTTGGGCAGAGCAGGAGCCAGACCAAGCTGTGTTATAACCAAAAAGAATGCTTTCTATGGTTCATCTGTAAAAGTTGGTGAAAGCCGTAACTGACATGCCAAATTTCCTTCAGCTGAGAAAATAGAGGCATTGGTGGGTTTTCTCAACTATAGTGTCGACATGGAGGGACCAGGACAGGTTGTTGATGAACTGGACAACTAAAACCGAAACGCAACCATTTGTACATCATCCCTGCTGATGTAAACAGAGGCTTGCAATGTAATGCAACCCTAGAATGCAATGTTTAGAGACCAATCTTTTTCAAATGTTTTAAAAATTCAGTCAGATGTGAATGAGTATGTAATCAGCCTCTGCATCCTGACCCCATGCACTCTCTACTTAATTATTAATTTCTCACCGGGTGCATTTCTCTGAAAACTTCAGTCATCACAAGGCCCCTTGGGTTGCTGGGGCCTCTCTCTCTTTCCCGTTAACAGTTGCCATTAACGGATGTCGCTGTGGGCTAGCAGATGGCTTCCCAATCAGTTTCTGGAACTTAAGACAAGCACTTTGAACCAAACAAAAACGGAAGTAACGGGTGAGTGCGCTGTAGCAGCATTGCACACTAATGTGTTGAGTATTGCGCTGAGTAGTCCTCCACTTGCATGGAATTGGCCAGTGCCTGGGTTAGTTCCTCTGCTGCTCAGTAAAGAATTCTGGCCTTTGTGTTCTCACTTCTGCAGCATCCTTGCTTTCCCTACAGGACTGGTCCTGACTGACTATGATTCACAGTGCCAGAGATCCGGGTTGGATTCCTGGCTTAGGTCACAGTTTTATTTAAAGTTTATTTATTTATTAGTTACCAATGGGCTTACGCTGCAATGAAGGTACTTTGAAAATCCCCTACTTGCCACAATCCATTACCTATTCAGGTACACTGAGTGGAACAGTGAGTAAATTTAAGGAGGAATTAGACAAATTTTTAATTATAATAGGTTGAAGAGGAGAAGGCAGGAAGAGCATATCAGCTATGATCGAATAGCAGAGCAGACTAGATGGGCTGAATGGCTTAATTCTGCTCCTATATCTTATGAGTTTTGAGGATACCCTCAAGCATTTGCATGGGAATGATTTCTGGGAAGCTGCTCCTGCGACTGTGCTCCGAATGGAACAATATTATCACAGCTCCACCATGTCCATGGTGTCTTCCGATCACAAATTAGGATCATTGACTTAATCCATGTTTTAACTGCAACCCACAGCTATTGCAAGTGCAATGGATACACAGTGAAAATCCAGAACAATCAAACATAGTTCAATTTTAATCGGAATATTCTACCATCAGGATCCCCTCTCAAAAGTTACCAAAAATTCTGATGAACATTAACATCTTTTTGTTTAATTCCATTTTCCAAATTATTTAAGCAACAAGTTTTGTGAAACCTTTGGCAGTAAATGAGGAAGTTGAATAGCTGGAGTACCGTGTGCAGTTCTGGTCACTACATTATAGAAAGGACATGAACGTACTAGAGGGGTTGCAGAGGAGACTTACCAGGATGCTGCCTAGGATGGAACATTTAAGTTCTGAAAAGAGGTTGGATAGGCTTGGGTTGTTTTGACTGGAGAAGAGAAGATTGAGGGGTGACCTGATCAATGTGTACAAGATTACGAGAGGCATGGATAGGGTGGATAAGGAGCAGCTGTTCCCCTTAGTTGAAGAGTCAGTTATGAGGGGACACTAGTTAAAAGTGAGGGGTGGGAAGTTTGGGAGGGGGGAATTTGAGGAAAAACATCTTTACCCAGAGAGTGATGACAGTCTGGAATGCGCTGCCTGGGAGGGTGGTGAGTCGGGATGCCTCACATCCTTCAAGAACTGATTTAAAATAGGGATCATGAGCCTTGGGAGTCCCTGGGAAGTGTGTAAATAGATGATGATGTTGATATACTTGTTTTTATCCTACAGGTGCTTTGGTCCACCTTGTTGTCTAACTAGGGGCATACACGCGATAGGTCGTGAGAGGGTTGCTCTTGGATTTTTTTTTCAAGAGTATCCTAGCTCTTCACGTCGTTAGTGTACGCTTGACCTGGACCATTTGATAGGCAACACGACAGCTCAGTGACTATCGCTGTGCTGTGCAGATACATGGATTTGGGCCTGTGTCTGTGGGAGTTTTCGCATTCTCCCCGTGCTTGCGTGGGTTTTCTCCGGGTGCTCCGGTTTCCTCCCACATCCCAAAGATGTGCTCTTAGGCTAATTGGCAAAACAAATTCTCCCTAAATTGTCTCAAATTTGGTTTTTAATCCATAGATCTATAAACATGGACAGGGATCGCGGGTAGAGGTGGGAACATGGGGGAGGCGGGGCGGGCTCATTGGGCCGAAGGGCCTGTTTCCTGTGCTGTTTTGTTCTTTGTTCTTTGTTCTAAGTACCTGGATGAGCACTTGGCACATTGTAACATTCCAGGCTATGGGCCAAGCATAGCCCATAAGTGGGATTGAAAGGGCAGGTCAGGGCCTTTCATGCATTGGTACAGACTAGATGGGCCGAAGGGCCTCTTCTGCGCTGTAGTATTCTATGATTCTGTTGTACGGTTTAACACAAACACTTTGAAGGAAACCTGAACAGTACAAATGTTATGAGAAATCACCAGATATTTTGTTCTGGAATGCTAGAATATAAATAAGTCTTCATGACATGAAATCTTTTATCACCGTGTTTCCCATTTTATTAGTAAATCTCACAGTTCTGTATAATTGCACAATACCAGTATTACAGGGACAGACAATCTGGTTAATAAAAATATAGAAGGAGCAGAGACAAGAAAAGCGCACTATTCACGCGTACAAGGACATCCTGCTTACAACACACATTGCACAGGGACCAGATCTTTACGAGCTGCTGCAGCGAGGTAAACAGACTTTAATAACCAACATTTTACCAGACGTTACGAGGCAGATACGGTGCCTAAAATACAAAAGAGTTTGCAATAAAATCTATTATATTCTTCATTTTCAACGTACATGACAAGGAAAAGGTTGGCAAGGGGAGCAAGTGAATTATTGCATATGTGTTATGTGATGGGAGGAGGAGAGCGATCAATGCAAGAACGTTCTCTGGTTGTCGACATAGCTGCAGGCCCCCAGGTTGGAATGTTGCAAAAAAATTGGTCATTTATATGTTTGTTGCTTAAAAAAGGGGTGTCAAGTCAAAGATAGAACTGCCCCCCCCTTCCCTCACCATCTCTCACTTTGACTCATTGGTTTCCAATCTCTTCTCAAGTCTCAAGACTTTTAGACTACTACTCTACTTGAATATTGTCAATAGAGCCAGAATTGGCACCATGCCAACACCAATACCCAGCAGGAGACAGAGAATGATGATTTTTATTGTGTCTAGTCAGACTTGGATAAGTTATCGACCCATCTCTCACACCTCTGTTTCCAATGTATATATTTTTCCTTCCATAGTGTTGTAAAGTCAACAAAAAAAGAGACTTTAAGTCTCCGATAAACTGATCCAGCCAAAACTCTCAGTGGATCATGGTCAAATCATCAAGATAAAACCGCGGATGCTGGAATCTGAAACAGAAATGGAAAATGCTGGAAAATCTCAGTGGGTCAGTGGAGAGAGAATAGAACCAACGTTTCAGGTCTGGATGACTAAGCTCTGACGAAGGGGTCATCCAGACTCGAAACACGGACTTAATTCTCTCTTCACAGAAGCTGTCAGACCTGCTGAGATTTTCCAGCATTTTCTGTTTTTGTTACGGTTAGATCATCTGTGCTTTTTTTCTGCCCTTGTTGTGAAGCAACGCACGATTAAAATGTAGCTTTACTTGAATCCGGGCTGTGTTGATTTATCACTTAGTTTCCAAGGGCGAAAATTTGTACGACAAAGCTAAGCATTTTTAAAGCCACCCAGTGGTGCAAACTGCAAGAAAAATTAATAAGGAGAGACCCGCGAGCAAGGTTAACCCAACTCTATGCTGAGACAAAATTCTATTGCTTCACAGCCCTTTTGTGATTCAAGCTTTATGTCCCATTGTTAACATAGTCTTGTATCTTAAATTGAATTTGATTTTAAAAGAAGACTGTTAAGTTTCTGCGCATGCATATTCTGCAGCAAGTTCTAATTAGGTCAAATCAGTCAGGTCTCTGGCTGAAAACGCAGCATTGGCAAAGCAAAAAAAAGATCTGTTTCTCTGATTGTTAAATACAAGCATTGAATGTACTCTGACTTTCTCCGTGTCATTGTTAATATGATTCAAGTAAGATGCCTAGGCAAATCCTTCACCCTCTGGTAAATAAGAATGTATTGTAGGAATACTGAATAGTACATTGAAGTGTAATAAAGTGTACACAAACAGCTCAGAATATCAAGTACAGAGCTACATCACTGAAACCAGCCTCCCACCCATTGAAACTATCTACATTTTCCACTGCAAAACAACTAGCATAATTAAGGACCCCACGCACCTCGGACATCTTCTTCCATCGGGAAAAAGGTACAGAAGCCTGAGGACGCGTATCAGTCGACTCAAGAACAGTTTCTTCCCTGCTGCCATCAGATTTTTGAATGGACCTACCTTGCGTTAAGCTGACCTTTCTCTACACCCTAGATTTGATTGTAACACTACATTCTGCACTATCTCCTCCTATGAACGGAATGCTGTGTCTGTGCAACAGGCGAGAAACAATACTTTTCACTCTATGCTAATACACCTGACAATAATAAATCAAATTTCAAATTCGTTTACAATTAAACAGTGGAAGAAAATTGTGGATGTTAAAATAAAATAGTTTTAGAAGCTTATAATACCCATTTTATCCTGTCCTTTAAAACAGAGAAGTAGATGTAAACGTTTAAAATTTAATTTGTAGGGATAAAAAGCAAGCCAGCATGTACATATTGGTCTGATCATTGAGGTCTCATTCCAGCAACTCAGCCAGCTGATGCCACTTGGATGACAGGGGTCCTTTTAAAAATTTAACCCAAAATTTGCCAATCACCCAGCTGTAGTTACAACCTCGGGTTGTCTTCAGTTATGTGACCTGGAATATCAGTGATCATGCCCCATTTGTGATTGGCCCGTTTGCTATGATATCGCAATGACCAGGAGGTTAATATTGCACTGGGGGAAGGTCAGAGTGGGAAATGGCCACTTCCAGAGTGCACTGGTACTGCGTTGTAAGGTAGACTTGTACTAAATAGATTGGTTTGACAGAAATGGCCACAGTTGGCTTTTGTTAAAGACTGGGGCTAGGAGTGATTCAGATTTCCATTCCTGATTTCTGCTAGAGAGATTTGAGCTTCTTCCTCCTCTTCCACTCCCCTCTACCCCTCACTCCCACCCACCTCTTTGACCTCTCTCCTTCTCCTGTCACCCCCAACCTCTCATCCCCAGCCCTCTCAGCTCCCACACCCCTCTCACTCCCTCTTCTCTCACCCCCAACCTTTCTTTCACCCGCAGTCCTCTTACCACATCTATGAGCCCTTTCAGTCCCCGCTTCCCTCTCCCGCACTCCTCTCCCCCACCACTTTGACCTTTCTCATCCTCTCCACTGCTCTCATCCATCCGTCCTTCTCCTCTCAGTTCCCATTCCTCTTCTCTCTCCCACATCCCTCTAATCCACCCCTTGTTCTCTTCTCAGAGGCATGGTGGCACAGTGGTTAGCATTACTGCCTCACAACATCAGGACCCAGGTTTGATTCCCGGCTTGGTTGACTGTCTATGTGGAGTCTGTACATTCTTCCCGTGTCTGCGTGTGTTTCCTCTGGGTGCCCCTATTTCCTCCCACAGTCCACAGATGAGTGGGTTAGGTTGATTGTCCATGCTAAATTGCTCCTTGGTGTCATGTAAGGGGATTAGCAGGGTAAATACATGTGGTACAATGAAAGGGTAGGATTGTTGTCAGTCTATCTATGCCCTAAGTTATGAAGAGAAGTTGGAGAGGCTTGGGCTGTTTCCTTTGGAGCAGAGAAGACATGACTGAGGTGTACAAGATTATGAGGGGCATAGACAGAGTGACGGCCTTGATAGGCCGTGTGGGTTCCTACGGCACTGTAAGGATTCTGTAATTCACCCCCTGACTCCTCTCACATTCCGCTCCCCCGCTCACCCTCCAATTCACACCCTTCTCATTCAAATGGTCAAAGTTAACGTAGTTACTTCAGTGAGACTTTGAGTTATTTGATAGCTGCTGAACTATATTTTACCATGGCTTCAGGAAAAGAGTGAATTGAAGGTTGTGATGATATTTTCTTTATGACTTGCCTGTTGTACAAAACCTCTGTTGATGCAGGTCAGGCTAACTTTCCTTAGTGATCTTGTCATGCAGTGTGTAACACTACATTACCAGCCATGTATTCCTATACACACACACACACACACACACACACACACACACACACACACATCCCCCCCCCCCACACACGCACACAATGTGCCACCCCATGTGCTGCGGTTGACACTCAAACATGCACATACATTCTGAAAATCACATGTTCAGTATGATGACTAATACTACATAATTATTTCATCCTTTTACTTCTACTATGGAGCAGAGAAGACTGAGAGAGTGACCTGATTGAGGTGTTCAAGATTATGAGGGGCAAGGGCAGAGTGGATAAGGAACAGCTGTTCCCCTTAGTTGAAGAGTCAGTCACAAGGAACCCAAGTTAAAAGTGAGGGGTAGGGAGGTTGGGGGAGGGTGGTGATTTGAGGAAAAACTTTCTTCCCCAGAGGATGGTGATGGTCTGGAATGTGCTGCCTGGGAGGGTGGTGGAGGTGTGATGTTTCATAAGCTTCAATAAGTACCTGGATGAGCACTTGGCACATCATAACATTCAAGGCTATGAGTCAAGTGCTGGCAAGTGGGATTAGGTGGGCAGGTCAAAGCCTTTCATGTGTCAGTACAGATTCGATGGGCCAAAGGGCCTCTTCTGCACTGGAGTATCCTGTGATAAAACGAACAATTGGAAATTTACAGAAAAAAAATGATAATTTTGAAAGCCAAAAGATCATTAATTGTAAAATCCGGCTTTGGGGATAGATAGCTTTGTGGATAGATATTTATATGTTGTATTTAAATACAGAATAGAGCTTGTAGAATCTAACCCCCACACCCAACAGAATTAGGCTGTGATGCATATAAAGCATGACTTGTATTTGTTAAAAATACCAAGTGTCAATAAATCTCCTGTCTTCTTACAGCAGGACTTAGGATCAAAGAGAGAAGGATCAAAGGTCCATGGCGTTTACACCAAAATTGCAAAATTGGAGTATCTGAACATTTGCGATGCAGTGTGAGTGGAGAATCAGAATTGACCAGCGTGTTTCCAACATCTAGTGCTTGACACAATTCTTGACCAAAGGTAAAAAAAGACGGCAACTTTTGTAGGGGAACTTTGCCTGAAGTGTCGGCATTGCTGTCAAACAAATTCTCTTTTAATTTTATACATCTTGTGTGTTTCATTCTGAGTCTGTCTCCAACGGGAAAAATTGGATTTCAGAGGAGATGAGGGTCAAAATGAGGTGAGGCATGGTGACGGCGGCATATTTTAATTTAGACTGTGAATAAGGAGCCAGAGAACAGGAGTACAATATTAACGAACTTCAATTATAATCAGATTTCTTGCCATGACCCCAACATTAAAAATAGTAGCTGTTTGAATGGAACCCACCATGCCAAGTCTCTTGTGAATAGTTACTTATTTAGTCCTCTCAGGATTTAGATTAGTCGCCACATTGTAGGAAGGATGTGATTGCATTGTACAGGGTGCAGAGGAGATTCACCAGGATGCTGCCTGGGATGGAACATTTAAGTTATGAAGAGAAGTTGGAGAGGCTTGGGTTGTTTCCTCTGGAGCAGAGAAGACATGACTGAGGTGTACAAGATTATGAGGGGCATGGACAGAGTGGATAAGTGTCACAAGTAGGCTTACATTAACACTACACTGTATGATTCTATGATTAATTGTGACATTCTATTACTCAGTCCAAGATAACAGAATGGAGGTCAGAGTTAGCTGTAAGATTGGCTTGATATCCTGTCTATCAAGGATTAAGGAGAGAATGCAAACTTTTATCTACTTGCTTGTTTTATTACCTGTCTGGGGTTACATTGTGTGCGTGGTCTGTACAGGAGACTGGCTTATGAGCCACAATATGAACTCGAGGATTGTCTTAAGAATGGGGAAATGTCCATGAAGGTTTTTTTGATGGGGTAGCCTCGCTGTTTGCCCTATTATTGCTTTCTTTAAAGTTTCCACCCATCCTTCTGTATTATTGTTTAAGGGTCATTCTCAATGATAATCAATAAGAAAGCTCCTTGAAACTGATGGGTCTAACTCTGTCTCGGGAAGAGTCTGATAGCAACCAAGGTCCCACTTCACATACTGGATATTTTCATAATGATGTTACATCACTTGAACACCTCTGAAAAGTTAGCAGCCTGACAGTTATCCTGGAACTTTGATGCAGGTTGCAATCTTAATCCTGGTTAACTAGATAATGAGGGGGAAAACTGAGCAATACTGAAGACTGGGCTGGGGGAGGATAGAGAGAGAGAGAAGATATTTTTTCCTTCCTCTGTGGTGCTTTGGTTGACATTAGGTTCAGAGGTGCACCACAATGGTGCAGGATCCAGATATGATTCCCAGCTTGGCTGCCAGTCTGTGTGGAGTTTATGCATTCTCCCCATGTCTCTGCGGGTTTCTACTGGGTGATCCCATTTCCTCTCTCAGCCCAAAGATGTGTAGGTTAGGTGGATTAGCCATGCTAAATTGCCCCTTAGTCTCCAAAGATGTACAGGTTAGATAGGATTAGCTGTGCTAAACTGCCCCTTAGTCTCCAAAAATATACAAGTTAGGTGGGATTAACCATGCTAAATTGCCCCTTAGTGTTGAAAGATGTGCAGGTTTAGGTGGATTGGCCATACTAAGCACGTGGGGTTATGGTGATAGGGTAGAGGAGAGGGGGTCTGGCTGGGATGCTGTTTCAGAGAGTCTGCTCAAGACTCGATGGACTGAATGGCTTCCTTCTGCACTGTAGAGATTCTACAGTTCTATATAAGGGAATTTGCAGGCGTTTATGGAGAATAGTTGGGGGGGGGATGTGAGGGATGGTGTTAGCTCTGGAGTATTTCAGTGTATGATCGCAGCAAGGAGCAGTTCTGTTAACAAGAGCAGCAACTATGCAAAACAAAAAAACAAAATAAAACAGACAGCAGCTGCAGTTTTAACTATTCGCTTGTCGGGAATCCGCTTCCACTGCCGTCAATATCTTCCACAAAGAGTGAGCGCTTACGGATAGGGAGCCTCAGCTGGTTCAGCGTGCTGCGCTTCTCTTTGCATGGGAGCTCTCCGTTAATACCAGCCTTGGTGCTGTCCTCCTGCATCAGGCTTCTAATCACCTGCTCATCATTCTTGTCCATGTTCAGGCAGTTGCAGGATCTGACCTTGAAAGAATCCCCAGACGTACTCTCACACAGGTCCTTGCCATCCTTGTACATCTTGAAAGGAAATTAAACAAAGAGGGCCATTAATCCGTGAGCATTTGCTAACTTCAGGACAATTTATTGGAGGCTGTATCATCGATAGCGCGCACTGCTATATCTTACCATGATCATATATCTGTAGTTGTGGCATCTAACGTTTGCTTTCTGTGCAACACTGAAGCAGTGATCTCCAAATAAAGTTTAAAGTTTATTCATTAGTGTGACAAGTAGGCTTACATTACCACTGCGATGAAGTTACTATGAAAATGACAAGACAGAGTACAGGAATGAGATAGAGAACCTGGTGAACTGGTGCTGCAACAATGATCTCTCCCTCAATGTCATCAAAAGAAGGAGATTGTCATCAACTTCAAGCATAAAGGAGAACATGCCCCTGTCTACATCAACGGGGATGAAGTAGAAAGGGTCAAGAGCTTCAAGTTTTTAGGTGTCCAGATCACTAACAATCTGTCCTGGACAATCCATGCCAACACCATAGTTAAGAAAGCCCACCAATGCCTCAACTTTCTCAGAAGACTAAGGGAATTTGACGTGTGAACTATGACTATCATAGAATAGAATCCCTACAGTACAGGAAGAGGCCATTCAGCCCATCGAGTCTGCACTGACCACAATCCCACCCAGGTCCTACCCCCATACCCCTATATACTTTACCTATTAATCCCTCCAATCTACTCATCTTAGGAAGTAAAGGGCAACTTTAGCATGGCCAATCAACTTAACCCACACATCTTTGGACTGAGGGAAGAAATCAGAGCATGTGGAGAAAACCCATGTAGACATGAGGACAATGTACAGTGACCCAAGCTGGGAATCAAACCTAGGTCCCTGGAACTTGAAGCAGCAGTGCTAACCACTGTGCATGGCTAATGCATCTAACCAGCGTGTCTTTCGGACTGTGGGAGGAAATAGAGCCCCTGGAGGAAACACTTACACGCACAGGGAGAATGTGTAGTCTCCGCACAGATTCTGACTCAAGCATAATGGATTGGGCTACATTCATGACCTTTGGTAGTTCCTTGTGGTCTTGGTTAGAGCAGGAGCCATACCAAGTTATTGTACAACCAGAAAGAATACTTTCTATGGTGCACCTGTAAAACTTGGTGAGAGTTGGGCGCTAAGGAAAGCCCACCAATGCCTCCACTTTCTCAGTAGACTGAGGAGATTTGGCATGTCAGTTATATCTCTCACCAACTTTTACAGATGCGTCATGGAAAGCATTCTTTCTGGTTATATCACAGCTTGGCATGGCCCCTGCTCTGCCCAAGGCCACAAGGAAGTACAAAGGACTTTAAATGAAGCCCAGCCCATCACACAAACAGCCTTCCATCCATTGACTCCATCTAATTCCTGCTGCCTCGGAAATCAGCCCGCATAATTAAGGATCCCACACACTGTGGATATTCTCTCTTCAACTTTCTTCCATTGGAAGAAAGATACAAAAGTCTGAGGTCACTTATCAAGCGACTCAAGAACGGCTTCTTTCAGACATTTGAATGGTCCTACCTTGCATTAAGTTGATCTTTCTCTACACCCTAGCTATGACTGAAACACTACATCTTGCACTCTCTTGTTTTTCCTTCTCTATGAATGGTATACTTTGTATAGCTAGCAAGAAACAATACTTTTCACTGTATACTAATACATGTGACAATAATAAATCAAATCAAATCAAAGGATTCCATGATTGTCTGAGGAACTTTCCAACATCTTGATCAGATGCAAGAACTCAGAACTTTTCTTTCTAGTCTCTATGCTGCGATTCTGATGTTAAATTGCCCCTTAGTGTTAGGGAGATTAGTAGGCTACATATGTGGTGTTATGGGGATGGGACCTGGTCAGCGGAGGCTTGATGGGCTGAATTCAGTGTAGGCATTCGATTCTATTCTATGATTCCAGAACTGGGAGCAGCAGTGGTGCCGAGTGAAAGAGGACCTGAGGCCACATTGATCTCTTTGGACCATATGAGATTGTGCAAACACCCCCTCATTCTCCCCATGTCTGTGTGGGTTTCTTCTGGGTGCTCTGGTTTCCTCCCACGGTCCAAACTGCAGGTTAGGTGGATTGGCCCTGTTAAATTGCCCCTTAGTGTCAGGGGTACTAGTTAGGGTAAATGCATGGGGTTAGGGGGATAGACCTGGGTGGGATTGTGATTGGTGCAGACTTGATGGACTGAATGACCTCATTCTGCACTGTAGGGATTCTATTCTACTACATGGTATCCATAGCAGCCTTATCCTTTTAGAGTGGCTTCTGAACAGCTTGTAGCTTGACTGAGGGATGGAGGGTAATATTGAGGTAAGCTCATTATTTTGGGCAGTGCATTCATCAATTCCTGACCTGTATTCTGTCCATGTTGGAATGTGTATTTGTGGATATAACACAATCTGCTTGTCAAAGAATCTGCTATCTTAGTTTCAGCCAGAATAATGGCTTCTTGGTAGATTTCAAAAAATGCCTAAAATATAGAAGGAAGCCATTCAGCTCATCTAACCTACATACCTTTGGATATTAAGGGGCAATTTAGCATGGCCAATCCACTCAAGAATATAAACATCTTGCAAGGTGTGAGAGGACATTGCATTGGATCTCTACAGCACAGGAGACCATTTGGCCTATTGAGTCTACATTGACCACAATCCCACCCAGACCCTATCCCCATAACCCCATGCATTTACCTTAGCTAATCCCCCTGACACTAAAGACCAAGTTAGCATGGTCAATCCATCCAACCCACGCATCTTTTTGACACTAAGGGCCAATTTAGTATTGGTCAATCCATCTAACCTGCACATCTTTGGTCACTAAGGGGCAATTTAGCATTGCCAATCCACCTAACCTGCACATCTTTTGGACTGAGGGAGGAAACTGGAGGAACCCACGCAGACGCTAGGAGAATGTGCAAACTCCACACAGACAGTGTCCCGAGGCCAGAATTGAACCCCGATTCGTGATGCTGTGTGGCAGCATTGTGTCCCCGTGCCTTTCATGCAGAGATGTACTCTGAGGCAAGAAAATGCCTTTTGGTTGGAGTGGGTAATAGAAGAGAAAAAGCGGAAGTGGGGAAGGCAGGAAAAGAAACAATTTGGAGTAGCAAAGAAATGTGTAACTCTTATGACAGGCGAGTTCTAAATAAGACATCCCGTCCCACACATCACAACAGGGAGTTCATTTGTCTTGACAACCCCTCAGTACTAGCAGCAATGTTCCAGTACATTTCCAGCTGGCTGACAAACTCCCCTCCGGGGCCCGGCATCCTCCAAAAGACAAAAGCTTATCGATGCGACATAATTCGCAGACATCTGCGACCGTTTGTCATGCATGTCATAATCCCTCAGCAAAATAGTCACACAATTATCATCCGGCTGGAAGCAGGGCTTGAGATGCGTCTCACGTGCTGCGGAGAAAGCGCTGCATATTCCTCTGAAGTGGGATCAGCTCAGACAGGCAATTGGGAGCACGGAAGCAGCAAAGCTTCATTTTACAATGTGAGCGCCACGCTAATGAATTTACATTGAGTTATCTCCCAGTCTCATAGAGTAAGGGGTGCGTTAACAAGCAGCACGAAGGCATAGTGGATAGTGCTGCTGCCTTACTGTTCCAGGGACAACAGGTTCGATTTCCGGCTTGGGTCACTGTCGGTGCAGAATTTGCACACTCTCCCCGTGTCTGCATGGTTTCCTCTTGGTGCTCGTGTTCCCTCCCACAGCCCAAAGATATGTAGGCCAGGTGGATTGCCATATTAAATTATACCTTAGTTTCTAAAGATGTGTAAGTTAGCTGGATTAGCCATGCTAAATTGCCCCTTAGTATCCAAAGATATGCAGGTTAAATGGATTGGCCATGCTAAATTGCCACTTAGTGCCTAATGATGTGCAGGTTAGGTGGATTGGCCATGCTAAATTGCCCCATAGTGTCCAAAAAGTGCGGATTAGATGGATTGGCCAGGCTAAAATGTCCCTTAGTGTCCAAGGATGTGCAGGTTGGGTGGATTGGCCATGGTAAATTGCCCCTTAATGTCCAAAGATGTGCAGGTTAGGTGGATTGGCTATGCTGAATTGCCTCTTAATGTCCAAAGATGTGTGGGTTAGATGGATTGGCCATGCTAAATTGTCCCTTAGTTTCTAAAGATGTTTAAGTTAGATTGGCTATGCTAAATTCTCCCTCATTCTCCCTCCCACAGAATGTGGCGACTAGAGATTTTAACAGTAACCTCATTGCATAAGTCTGTTTGTGACACTGATAAATAAACTGAAACTAAGATATAACGGCCTTGGTGACTTTGTCCAGCTGTGGCTCAGTGCTGGTAGCCAGGTTAGCTCATCAGACTCAGAGTCTCACTCCATAGACTTGAGTGCAGAACCCAAGCCGAACATGAATGGTTTAGTTTGGAGGGGCATTGCTTTTTATTTTGGTCGGCACAACATCGAAGGCCGAAGGGCCTGTTCTGTGCTGTATTGTTCTATGTTCTATGTTCTACGAGTACTCAGAGAGGAATTAGCAGGGTAAATGTGTGGGTTATGGGAATAGAGCCAGGATGGGATTGTGGTCAGTACAGATTTGATGGGTCAAATGGCCTCCTTCTGCACTTTGATTTGATTTGAACCACCTTTTCATTCAGGGGGTGGCGAACCTGTGGAATTCTGTACCACAGAAGACTGTGGAGGCCAAGTTACTAAATATACATAAGATGATAGATGGGTTCTTAAACTCTAAATGTGTCTGGGGGGTTGCATAGGAGCAAGATGTTAAGATAGAGCATCAGCCACGATCATATTGAACATTGGAATAGCCTCAAAGAGCCAAATGACTTACTCCTGCTCCTATCTTTCTATGTCAAAACAAAAGCTTAACTTCACCCTGTCACTATTTGACTGATCTTGATTAATCAAGTGTAGTGCAAAGATTGATCCATCAACTATGGGTGCAAGGTGGCACAGTGAATAGCATTGCTGCCTCACAGCACCAGGGACTCAGGTTCAATTCCCATCTTGGGTCGCTGTCTGTGCAGAGTCTGCATGTTCTCGCCATGTCAACATGGGTTTATCAGAGACTTGGAAATGTACTGGGCCTGGTGAAAGCCTTCCAGCTGGCAAACTGAAGTCAAAAATTGGAAAACATCTCCTACCATTTTCTCTGATGCTCTCAGTCATTTTTGGAGTTTCCCTCAGTGAAATCTAGATCACCTGGTTTGAGATCCATTCATTCAACTGCAACTAACCAATGCCTCAAGGATCAGATTGCTCCTCCCCTCCTATGTTCTTGTGACGAATAAGTAGTTAACTGGGCCAGAAAATCACATCTTTGCACTCCTCTTCTGATTCTTGCAATCCTGAATCCAGTTTTCTTGTCCTGTCCGCCAAGGAAATTGTAACAAGTAGGATACAGCACATGCATAGGTCCCTAGACCTTGAGTGGGATTTTCTGGTCTCGGGTTGAGCGAATCAGGAAAGTCCTACCCATTGGATGAAGGCAGCCGGAAAATCTCACCCCAGTCTATTGTTTCCAACTGAACTTTCTGGCTGTATCACAACTTAGTATGGCTCCGGCTCTGCCCAAGGCCACAAGACAGTACAAATAGAACATAGAACAATACAGCACAGAACAGGCCCTTCGGCCCTCGATGTTGTGCCGACCAAAATAAAAAGCAATGCCCCTCCTAACTAAACCATTCCCTTCTCATCCATATACTTATCAACTAACCTCTTAAACGCCCACAAACTTGGCGCATCTACAACAGCTGCAGGCAGGGCATTCCACTCCCTAATCACTCTTTGAGTAAAGAACCTACCTCTGATATCCGTCTTATAACTCATACCCCTTAATTTAAAGCTGTGTCCCCTCGTGCTAGCTTTCTCCATCCTAGGAAAAAGGCTATCACTGTCCACCCTATCCAAACCTCTAATTATCTTATATGTTTCAATAAGATCCCCCCTTAGCCGCCTCCTTTCTAACGAAAACAGCCTCAAATCCTTCAACCTCTCATCATAGGACCTGCCCTCCATACCAGGCAACATCCTAGTAAACCTCCTCTGTACCCTCTCCAATGCCTCCACATCTTTCTTATAATGTGGCGACCAGAACTGCACACAATACTCCAAGTGCGGCCGCACTAGAGTTTTGTACAGCTGCAACATGATGCTGCGGCTCCTAAATGAATGGCCAATTAATTTGAACTTGGTGGTGATTATTGAAGGAGAAGTGCTTGCCAGGAGCTTTCTCCGCGGGATCGCTGATGCCCCCGCTTCCCCGAAGAGGTAGACAGTGCAAGGGTTTAACACATCAATGCGTTGGCAGCACCTTCAACAATACAGCTCTGCGGCATGGTGGCACATGATTAGCACCATTACCGGGTTCAATTCAGGTCTTGGATCATTGTCTGTGTGGAGTTTGTATGGTCCCCCCGTCTCTTAGGATCCCTAGAATCATAGAAACCCTACAGCAAAAAGGAGGCCATTCGACCTATTGAGTCTGTAACCACCCCACCCTGGACCTACACTCCTGTTTACCCTGCTGATCCCCCTGACATTAAGGTCAATTTAGTATGGCCAATTCACTGTTTGAGTTTGTATGGTCCCCCCGTCTCTTAGGATCCCTAGAATCATAGAAACCCTACAGCAAAAAGGAGGCCATTCGACCTATTGAGTCTGTAACCACCCCACCCTGGACCTACACTCCTGTTTACCCTGCTGATCCCCCTGACATTAAGGTCAATTTAGTATGGCCAATTCACTGTGCCTGCATTCCACAACCACAATTCTCTTGTAGTTTTAGTGATTTTTTTTAATATCCCAAGGAAGATGAAACTATTTCAGATTCATTCTCCCTTCTAAACAGCTGCTCTGGGCCTCGCTGTCTCCTTCTCTCTCTCTCTCTTCCTCTGATTTTCCTTCAGATGCTCCTGCTTCTCCCCCCCCCCCCCCCCCCCCCCGAAATGCCCCCCCCCTCCCCCTCCGAACCCTATGCTCCAAAGACTTGCAGGTTAGGCAGATTGGCTATGCTCAATTTTCTCTTAGTGTCCAAAGATGTGTAGGTTAAATGGATTGGCCATGCTAAATTGCCTCTTGGTATCGAAAAATGTACAGGTTAGGTGGATTGGCCATGCTAAATTGCACCTTAGTGTCCCAAGTTATATTGGTTAGGGGGAGATTATCAGGATAAATATAGGGTATGGCTGAGTTTAAGGTAGTGCAGACTCAATGGGCCAAATGGTCGTGAATGTAGCCTAGTTTGTCACACAAACCAGCCTACCATTCGTTGACTCTGTCTACACTTCCTGCTGCCTCGGGGAAAGCAGTCAGCATAATTAAGAACCCCATGCCACCCCGGACATTCTCTCTTCCACCTTCTTCAATCAGGAATAAGATACAGAAGTCTGAGATCATGTACCAATTGACTCAAAAACAGTTGCTTCCCTGCTGCTGTCAGACTTTTGAATGGACCTACCTCGCAGTAAGTTGATCTTTCTCTGCACCCTAGCTATGACTGTAACACTACATTCTGCACCCTCTCCTTTCCCTCTCTATGAACAGTATGCTTTGTCTGTATAGCGTGCAAGAAACAATACTTTTCATTGTATGTTAACACATGTGACAATAATAAATCAAAACAAATCAAATCAAATCAGCAGGCATCAGATGCCTATTACTTTCTGAACCTTGATCTTTTCAATGTATGTCTGTCATTGGGGCAGCACAGTGGCACAATGCTTAGCACTGCTGCCTCACAGCGCCAGGGACCCGGGTCTGATTCCTGGCTTGGGTCACTGTCTGTGTGGAGTTTCCTCTGGGTGCTCTGATTTCCTTCCACCGTTCAAAGATATGCAGGTTAGATGGATTGGCATTGCTAAATTGCCCGTTAGTGTCAGGAGAACTGGCTAGGGTTATGAGGATAGGACCTAGGTGGGATTGTGGTCAGTGCAGGCTTGATGGGCCAAATGGCCTCCTTCTGTGCTGCAGGATTCTATGAATGCTCACAATTACCCAATGTTAATCCTTTGGAGGAAGTTTCTTTTCCATTCCTTGTTTGCTTGTTTTATCAGAGTCCTTACAGCAAGCAGTTTTTTTCCCTCTGTCCCAGCCTGTCGGCCACAAGCCAAGTGCTTAAAAGGAACAAAGAGCTTGTGTCTTTCCATGACCCGACCAGTGAATTGTTTGTGAAGTATTGTCACTATTTGCCATCTAAGCAATAGCAGAGCCAAATTTATTCACCAGCTGCAAGCGAAATGAATGGCCAATTAATTTGAACTTGGTGGTGATTATTGAAGGAGAAGTGCTTGCCAGGAGCTTTCTCCGCGGGATCGCTGATGCCCCCGCTTCCCCGAAGAGGTAGACAGTGCAAGGGTTTAACACATCAATGCGTTGGCAGCACCTTCAACAATACAGCTCTGCGGCATGGTGGCACATGATTAGCACCATTACCGGGTTCAATTCAGGTCTTGGATCATTGTCTGTGTGGAGTTTGTATGGTCCCCCCGTCTCTTAGGATCCCTAGAATCATAGAAACCCTACAGCAAAAAGGAGGCCATTCGACCTATTGAGTCTGTAACCACCCCACCCTGGACCTACACTCCTGTTTACCCTGCTGATCCCCCTGACATTAAGGTCAATTTAGTATGGCCAATTCACTGTGCCTGCATTCCACAACCACAATTCTCTTGTAGTTTTAGTGATTTTTTTTAATATCCCAAGGAAGATGAAACTATTTCAGATTCATTCTCCCTTCTAAACAGCTGCTCTGGGCCTCGCTGTCTCCTTCTCTCTCTCTCTCTTCCTCTGATTTTCCTTCAGATGCTCCTGCTTCTCCCCCCCCCCCCCCCCCAAATGCCCCCCCCCTCCCCCTCCGAACCCTATGCTCCAAAGACTTGCAGGTTAGGCAGATTGGCTATGCTCAATTTTCTCTTAGTGTCCAAAGATGTGTAGGTTAAATGGATTGGCCATGCTAAATTGCCTCTTGGTATCGAAAAATGTACAGGTTAGGTGGATTGGCCATGCTAAATTGCACCTTAGTGTCCCAAGTTATATTGGTTAGGGGGAGATTATCAGGATAAATATAGGGTATGGCTGAGTTTAAGGTAGTGCAGACTCAATGGGCCAAATGGCCTCCTTCTGCCCTGTAGGTATCCTATGATTCTATAATAAATCTCCCAACCTGCTGCGGTACACTTCTTCTGGATTCTGTGTTGGGTACGCTTCACAATTTTGAGATACAAACTTCACCCATAACGAGCAACAAGGGCAGATAAAGAGACGTTGCTTAGCAACCATGGCAGTGCTTTAGCAGTCGACTAATAATGCAAAGGCAGTTAATGCTTGAAAAGTTGGAAAGCTTAGTCCTAATTACTGGATCAATGTGAAAAAAAAAACGCCAGCATAAAGTGGGGAATTTAATGTTGAAATATAATTGGAATCAATCGGATAAGTGGACTGTTAAGGATCTAATGAATTGAAAGTCTGTTGCCTTCTCTCAATCACCACCGTTCCTGCATTCCACAACCACAATTCTCTCATAGTTTTAGTGATTTTTTTTAAAATCCCAAGGAAGATGAAACTATTCCAGATTCATTCTCCCTTCTAAACAGCTGCTCTGGGCCTCACTCTCTCTCTGTGCAGAACACCCCATCGAACTTATTCAAATAATATCTTCCCTGGATTATTTGGTGGTATGTAATGCATCGGTGTCTCTTCACGGACCATTTACACAAGAAAGCAGCAGGATGGGGTGGAGGCGGCGGGAGGAGGTGGTGTGGTAGTCTCATGCCTCATTGTAAAATGAGATGTGACAGAACCTCACAGACAAATGGGAATTTTAAACTCGCGTCCTACAGCTCAAGGACACATGAGCGAACAAAGCAGACATTAATTTTTCTTTTAGAAAAAACACTCTACATCTTCTCTCTGAGGTCACTGCAGCAAGTATAACTCTTGTCCCCCCCCCCCCAACTCCTGTTGCACTCCCCCATTTGCCAGCCTCAAGTCCAGCCGCTTGTGACTCCTGAAGGAACTTATTAAATACTTCAGCACAGCTGGTAGAAGCTGACCTTTGCCTGCAATTGTGCTTCTCTAGGGGACACCTGGCGCTTAAAAGCCTGTGAGCTAGGCCAAGAAGAGGGTTTGTGCTCGTTAACTTGACTGCCACTGCTGTCGAGGTTCTCTACTGCATTTTCCAGCTCAGTTGGAAAATGGAATGTAAAAGTTCCCCCCTTTAAATGCCTAAATTGTCACAGACATGAAGGAGGCCATTCAGCCCATTGTGATAGCATTGGCTCTCCAAAGGTGGATTAGTGCCATTCCCTTGCCTTTTCCCCATAACCCTGCACATTTCTATTCAAGTAATCTCTATATATCTAATACCTGTACAATACCATATCTACATTCAATCCCGCCACCAATCAGTAGCAGCAGTGTGTACTATCTACAAGTTGCACTGCAGCAATTCACCAAAGATCCTTAGACAGCACCTTCCAAATCCTCAACTACTTCCTTCTGGAAGAACAAAGGCAGCAGATAAATGGGAACTTCACCACCTACAAGTTCCCCTCCAAGCCATTCACCATCCTGAGTTGGAAATATAGCGCCATTCCTTCTCAATCGTAGAGTCAGAATCCTGTAATTCCCTGTCTAATAGCATTGTGATCAACCCACAGCACGTGGATTGCAGCGATTCAAGGAGAAAGCTCATTCCCACCTTCTCAAGGGGCAATTAGGGATGCTGGCCAGCCAGTGATACCCTTGTCCCACCAATGAATAAAGAAAAAATTTTAGATGGTGGCATGATGGCATAGTGGTTAACATGCTGCCTCACAGCGCCAGAGACCCGAGTTCAGTTCCTGGTTTGGGTCACTGTGTCGAGTCTGCACATTCTCCCTGTGTCTGCATGGGTTTCCTCCAGATGCTTCGATTTCCTCCCACAATCTGAAAGACGTGCTGATTAGTTAGGATGCATTGGCTATGCTAAATTCTCCTTCAGCATATCCGAACAGTGTGGCGACTAGGGGATTTTCACAGTAACTGGATTGCAGTGTTAATGTAAGCCTACTTGTGACACTAATAGAATAAATAAAACTTTAAAAATATTTGAAACAATTGTGAATCTATTGTTTGGTGTGCCATTCTGTGCACCGGATACCACAATAGTGAGATGCAACTCCAACATTCCAACTTATCAGGGCTCTGGTTGAGGGAAGAACATTGGACAACTTATCAAATGCGTTAGTTGTCCTGATAATGCCATCTTCTATCTGATTGTTGGATGTTGTGTTGCAATCCTGGAGTGGTGCTTGAATGCACAACCTTTTGATTCTGCCATTGATGGAGCCAATGGGGAGATGATGACCTAGTGGTATTATCGCGAGACTATTAATCAGCTAATGTTCTGGGTTTGAATCCTGCCATGGCAGATGATGGAATTTGAATTCAATAGAAAATATCTGGAATTAAGAATCTACTGATGACCCTGAAACCATTGTTGATTGTCAGACAAACCCATCACTAATCATTAAGTCTTTAGGAAAGGAAATCTGCCATCCTTAGCACGTCCAGCCTACATGTGAGTCCAGAGCCACAGCGATGTGGTTACTCTCAACTGCCCTCTGAAATGGCCAAGCAAACCACTCGGTACAAGGGCGACTAGGGATGGGCAATTAATGCTGGCCCAGCCAGCGACGCCCATGTCCCATGAAGGAATTAAAAAAAACATTGGTCAGAATGGCATTGTATTCACTGCCTAATGATTTCAGTATTGCTGTCCCTTTGTCTCTGCTATAGCAGTTCCAAGCATGATCATCAACCCTACCTTATTGAAAGGAATACAGTCCGAGGTGCAGGTGCCCTGAGTGCGATTTGACCATTTTAAATCTGCATTCCAGTTCCTAACGCAGGTCAGATCATGCTCACATGCCTTGTACCTGTAGAGGGAGAAAGGAACCACGTCAGACAGCCATACTACCAGGATCACTCCTTATTAAGCTTACTTTAAAATAAGATGAGTTTCACAATTTCTGTTGCATCAACAATGACTTGAATTCTGCTTTTTGCAACGTTTTCTTTGAGCATGTAGTTGTCCAGTGATTTCATAGATGGAAGTATTTCCAACTCAAGATGCTAGGGTGTTACAGTGGTTAGCACCGCTGCCTCACAACACCAGGAACCTGCATTCGATTCCCGGCTTGGGTCACTGTCTATGAGGAGTTTGCACATTCTCCCCATGTCTGCGTGGATTTCTTCTGGATGCTCCGGTTTTCTCCCACAGTCCAAAGATTGTAAGCTAGGTGGATTAGCCATGCTAAAATACACCTTAGTTTCTAAAGAATTTCCCACTAAGGTCAATGAAGCTCTCCATCGTCTGCTCCCACTCCCTGCCCCCAATCCCACTCTCCCCCATTCACAACTATTCCAATGGTGGACGGGATGGGAAAATTCCGCCTGTAGGTTCAGTTTTTCCTAACCTACAAATAATGGGTCATTGGAGGGGCATACAAGAATAATTCCCTCTGTGAATCTGCTTCCCCGTTGACCAGGAAATGTGATGTGTTATTGAATGACCCCCATCAGGTCATTATTTTTGGAAGACCTTCGAGGAAACCAGAAACCTGATGGCATCCACTTCACAAAGTTGCCTCTCATTACAAAGTGGGATTAGCGTGGGCCTGTATTTTGTTTTATTCATTTGTGGGACATGGGTGTCTGTAGCTGGGCCAGCATTTATTGCCCATCCCTAGTTGCCCCTTGAGAAGGTGATGAGCTGCCTTCTTGAATCGCTGCAATCCATGTGCTGTGAGTTGATCCATGTTGGGGAGGGAATTCCAGGATTTTGACTCAGCAACTGTGAAGGAACAGCCAATATATTTCCAAGTCAGGATAGTGAGTGGCTTGGAAGGCAAATTGCAGGTGGTGGTGTTCCCATGTGTCTGCTGCCCTTCTAGTTGGAAGTGGTCTTGGGATTGGAAAGTGCTGTTTCAGGATCTTCAGTGAATTGCTGCAGTTCATCTTGTAGATAGTACACACTGCTGCTCCTGAACATCGTTGGTAAAGGGATTGAATGTTTGTGGATGTAGTGCCAATCAAGCGGGCTGCTTTTGTCCTGGATGGTGTCAAATTTCTTGAGTATTGTTGGAACTGCACCCCCTCAATCAAGTGGCGAGTATTCCATCACACTCCTGACTTGTGTTTATATTGATATTCATTCTGCTGCATTGCCAGAGCTCGGGGCTCCAGAGTCAGGAAGTCAGTTCTGTCAGATCACTCTTCTGTCATCTCACCAACTTTACCCAGGGGACAATGGCTCCATGGGACGAAGAATATGCCCAGTTTAGCCCCTGGTCTGAATGGACTTAATTGATCTTGACTGCAGAGCATTGGGACAGTAAATTGATCTTGACTTAAAGATAGAAATTCTTTCCCATTGTTTTGCTGTAAGTTTTCTCAAGATAAGCAGTGTGAATGGAGGCCTCCATACTGTGGAACAGCCTGTTGATGCTTGATTCATTGGGCACTTGAGCCAAGTGCTCTGGAGACAAAGGGATATTTTTCTCAAATCTTCCTAACCTAAATATAATCTGGCTTCGGTAATTGGTTGGGAAGTAGAAAATAGAGAATAAGAATAAAGGGTTCATTGTCTGATCTGCACTCTCCTTACTTCTTGTACGTCCCATTTACTGCCACCCCCGTTATGTGTGGGTTAGCGAATATACTAACCAATGTGGAACTGAGCCATCGGTGGCCCTGCCTTTGGTTGCCTAGGTCACAAGCTCTAAGGGGAGGCAATAGCCCAGCGGTATTATTGCTAGACTATTAATCTGGGTTTGATTCCTGGTTTGGGTCACTGTCTGAAAAGTGTCTGTACGTTCTCCCTGTGTCTGCATGGGTTTCCTCTGGATAGTTTGGATTGAGACCATCCAGGATAAAGCAGCCCACAACATTGGCACCACATCCACTCCCTGCATCACTGATGCTCAGCAGCATCAGTGTGTACTATCCACAAGATGTACTGCAGCAATTCACCAAAGATCCTTAGACAGCACCTTCCAAATCCACTTCCATCTAGAAGAACAAGGGCAGCAGATACATGGGAACACCCTCACCTGCAAGTTCACTTCCAAGCTGCTCACCTTTCCGACTTGGAAATATATCGGCCGTTCCTTCGTGGCTGCAGACTCAAAATCCTGGAATTCCCTCCCCTACGGCATTGTGGGTCAATTCTCAGTCCGAAAGATGTGCTGGTTAAGTGCTTTGGCCGTGCTAAAATTCTCCCTCAGTGTATCCGGACCCAGCTTGGGTCACTGTGGAGTTTGCATGTTCTCCCTTCTTTTGCATGGGTTTTGTCTGGGTGATCCAGTTTCCTCCCAAAGTCCAAAAGATGTGCGGGTTGAGTTGATTGGCCATGCTAAATTGTCCCTTACTGTCCAAACGTGTGTAGGTTAGTAGGATTGGCCATGTTAAATTGCCCCTTGGTATCCAAAAATGTGCAGGTTAGGTTAATTGGCCATGCTAAATTGCCCCTTAGTGTCCAAAGATGTACAGGTAAGGTGGATTGCCCATGCTAAATTGTCCCTTAGTGTCCAAAGCTGTGCGGGTTAGGTGGATTGTCAATGCTAAGTTGTCTCTTACTGACAGGGGAATAAGCAGGGGAAATGCATGGGGTTGTGGGATTGGGTCTGGGTGGGATTGTAGTCAGTGTTAACTCGATGGACCGAATGGCCTCTTTCTGCAGTGTAGGATTCTATGAAGATACTGTTTTTAAGTACAAATTGAAGAGTTTATTCATCAGCCTGTATTTAATCGAATCCCAGATGCCGTTGTGATGCTGCGTGTGATGATTCACTGTGTGACTTTATATATATGCCCAGCGTACCAGTGTGATGACTTCAGCCAGGCTAATGAGGTTGACCGACCTAATCGATGGAGCTTCATGCTTCTTACTTAAAGCAGGTGTGTCAGACTCCCAGCCTGCATTCAGCAGAGAGCAACTGGAGAGTTGGCTGCGTACAGATGCATGGTGTATATAAAGTAACTTGGTGATGAGACTTTTGCCCGAGTTATTACAATCGTATCTAAATTGATCAGCCCTAACAGAGCTGCGTGAATATCAGTGTACTTACCATTGGTCACAGAAGCCCTGGCAGAGAGGTACGTTCAGAAGGGAATTCGAATGACTAGGATTTGCCCAAACTGTTGCATCTGGGGAGCAGCGATAGAAACACGACAGCTGTTTGAAGAATTGCTCGCACCTGGAGAAATGGGAAATTGGTTAAGTACTTGATATTGCATCTTTGTTTTAATTCAACAAGATTTTGAGTCCCAGAACATCTTGCTTTCTCTCCCTTTTTTTGGGTTCTTTGGACAAATTTCTGGAATTTCACCAAAAATGGGCATTTTCCATTTACTTCTTAGCCACTCTGCATTCAACCGTGGAATGGTATTACCTCAGGAGTCAGAAGAACATAAGAACTAGGATCAGGAGTAGGCCATGTGGCCCCTCAAGCCTGCTCCACCACTCCTTTACTGTTCAAAAATTTATCTATCTTTGCCTTAAAAACATTCAATGAGGTAGCCTCAACAACTTCATTGAGCAAGGAATTCTACAGATCCACAACCCTTTATGTGAAGAAGTTCCTCCTCAACTCAGTCCTAAATCTGTTCCCTCTTTTAATCCATAGATCTATAAACATGGACAGGGATCGCGGGTAGAGGTGGGAACATGGGGTGGTGGCGCGGGCTCGTTGGGCCGAAGGGCCTGTTTCCCGTGCTGTTTTGTTCTTTGTTCTTATTTTGAGGCCAAGTCCCCTAGTTCTAGTTTCACCCACCAGTGGAAATAACTTCCCTGTTTCTATCTATTCCTTTCATAATCCTATATGTTGCTATAAGATCTCCTTTCATCTTCTGAATGCCAATGAGCATAGCCCTAGTCTACTCAGTCTCTGTTTCTCAACTCTGAAATCAACCTAGTAAATCTCTTCTGCACCCACTCCAGTACCAGTACATTCTTTCTCAAGTAAGGAGACCAAAACTGTACACAGTACGCCAGGTGTGGCCTCACCAGCACCTTATACAACAGCAACATAACCTCGCCATTTTTAAACTCCATCCCTTTAGCCATGAAGGACAAAATTCCACTTGCCTTCTTAATTACCTGCTGAGTCTCTGGACAGGGACAATGGAAGGAATTCTCCTATTCTGCCTGTCATTGGAATTTTAGCAGGTGGGTTGCGGAGAATGTGAAGTCTCATTGATAGTCGGGAAAGAATTTCCAGCTTTTAGACCAGCACACCCAGAGAATTCCACCCAAGGAGCTGGAATCCTAGCCGATTTCATTCTTCCGTAGCTAAGTCCACCATAGCTATTGAAGTACTCCATTCACCAGTTTCTGCTCTGACTACTTCACAGTGGCATAGTGTTTAGCACTGCTGCCTCACAGAGCTAGGGACCAGGGCTTGATTCCAGCCTTGGGTCATTGTGCAGACTGCACACAGACATTCTCCGCACATATCACGTGGGTTTCCTCTGGAAGTTCTGGTTTCCTCCCACAGTTCTGGTTAGATGCTAAATTCTTGCTCAGTGTATCCGAACAAAGTGCCGGAGTGTGACAACTAGAGGGATATTCACAGTAACTTCATTGCGGTGTTAAAGTAAGCCTACTTGTGATACTAAGAAATAAAATAAACTAAAAACTGAGTGCAACTCTAACAGAAGAAGTCAAATTTGAGACCTTCTTGAGAAAATGCTGGAAAATCTCAGCTGGTCTGGCAGCACCTGTGAGCAGAGAAAAGAGTTGACGTTTTGAGTTCAGATGACTGCTTTGACAAAGAGTAATCCAGACTCAAAACGTGAGCTCTTTTCTCTTTTTACAGATGCTGCCAGACCTGCTGAGATTTTCCAGCATTTTCTTTTTCAGTTTCAGATTCCAGCACCTAGAGTAATTTGCTTTGATTGAGACCTTCTCGCCGATACTTTCTAGTGCTATTGCAGATGACTCATTGTGAGAGGCTCCTCTCTTTCCTTGTATTGATTAGGGAGCTATTTGCAACAGATTATTCCTTACGTAAATGAAATCTGAGTGAAATCACAATCTCTTCCCTTTAGAGAAGGAAACCCCTTCCCTTTAGAGAAGGAAATCTGTCGTCCTTACCTGGTCTGACCTACATGTGACTCCAGAGCCACTGCAATGTGGTTGACCCTTAAATGCCCTCCAAGGGCAACTAGGGATGGGCAATAAATGCTGGCCCAGCCAGCAACGCCCATGTCCCATGAACTATTAAAACCAAACACAGCAGAGATGTTGGTTGCAGGGTCAGCTATGATCAGGATAATCTTGCTCTTCCTCAAGTAATGCATAGGATCTCGGTTTAATGCCTAAGCGGGAAGAAGGCACTTCTGACAGTACAGCAATCCCTCTGTACTGCACTGGAGCATCAACCAAAATGCCATAGACAAGTTTGTGGAGTGGGACATGAATTTCTGACTCAAGAGGTGACAGCAAGGTGAGTACCCACTGAGCCATGGCTGGAAAAAAGTACAACATTGGTGGAACCTACGAGGACAAATTAATATTTCCTGGAGTACCTTTCCAGTTTTAATTTACAATCATCTAAACCGCTGTACCTTGAATCCAGTTTTATAAATCCATTAAGTGAATGAAAAGTGGTTTGAAATGTTCCAATTTTCAGAGACAGGATGGCAGCTCAACACGCGACTATTTTATAATTTATCCTCTGTTGAAGGTGGAATGCAGATTCCAGGCCAATAATTCAGAATGCCAATGGAGACAGCATAATGGCAGAGTGCAAATTTCTAATCCCCAAAATATGCAGGGGTTTGGATTTAATAGGATGATTAAATATTAAAAATCTGAATCTCGATTTTCAAAGTTTAATGTTTATTTATTCGGGGTCACAAGTAGGCTTATATTGACATTGCAGTGAAGTTACTGTGAAAATCCCCTAATTGCCACACTTCAGCACCTGTTCAGGTACACTGAAGGAGAATTTAGCACAGCCGATGCACCTATCCCAGCATGTCTTTCAAATTGTGGGAGGAAACCAGAACATCTGATTTTTGTCTGTGTGGAGTTTGCACATTGTCCCCCTGTGTGAGTTTCCTGCAGGTGCTCTGGTTTCCTCCCACAGTCCAAAGATGTGCAGGTTATATTGATTGGCCATGCTAAATTGCCCCTTGGTGTCAGTGAGATTATAATGGTAAATCTGTGGGGTTACAAGGATAGGACCTGGGTGGGACAATTGTTGGTGGGGGCTCGGTAGGCCAAATGCTCTAATTTCTATAGGAGAATGGAGATGAGAGAAATATCAGCCATGATTGAATGCCAGAGCTGACTCGATGGGTCGAGTGGCCTAATTCTCCTCCCATATCTTATGGCCTCCTTCTACACTGTTGATTCTATGATTCTATTCACGTGGAAGAAACCCACATGGACATCAGGAGAATGTCCAGACTCCACACAGATAGTGACCTGAGCCCGGAATTAAACCCGGGTCCCTTGGGCTATGAGGCAGCAGCGCTAACCGCTGTGCCACTGTGCTGCCCCTATTGACTATTTCCAGTCCCTCCCCCACCACCCCCCCCACCCGCCCACCCCTGCAGTTGTTGGTTGACAATGTCAAAATTACATTGAGGCTGTGTCCCTTGTAATGGGCTTGGGGCAGGAGTCAGCCATTTAGTTCCTCAACCTTGACTTGACATTCAATGGCCATTAAACCATTGACTTTATCTTCACTCCCCACTGCCAAGGGAAAGCAGCCGGCATAATTAAGGGCCCCATGCACCTCAGACATACTGGGAGGAATTTTCACATCCCACTCACCACAGAAATTGTAGTGGGTGGGACACGGATTCTACAAAGGATGTGCAAAGTGAGCTCATAACTTAACCCTTTTATCTGATAATAATTCTAGAATCCATGTTGCAACTGTTCAGAGGTTGAATTGAAATAATCCTTGAATATAACACATCTCTCTCTGGCCAGAGTTCAAATCTGATTCCAACTGATGGGACACAAGTCTTCTGTCATATACTGCCTCTAAAAGTTCCAACTTCAAAAGATCTGGGACAGTTTGATCCAGTTGTTCTAAATCATAGGCCCAAAGCATAAAAATGCTGCATATGATTTGTCTATCAGCCCATTGATCTCAAGCTTACAGATGAGAAAATGGCTGAAAGAATTATCACACTGGTGGCACTCCATAGACAGAGGAGCAGAAGTAGGCCATTCAGCCCATCGTGTCTGCTCTGCCATTCAATGAGACCATCTGATGTGATAACCCTCAACTCCACTTATCTCCATAACCCTCCATTCTCTCACTGATTAACAATCTGTCTGTCTCAGCCTTGGACATATTTAATGACCCAGTCTCTACAGCCCTCTGCGGTAAAGAATTCCACACATTCACTCCCCTATGGGAGAAGAAATTCCTCATCTCTGTCTTAAATGGATGACCCAGATGGCACGATAGCACAGTGGTTAGCACTGCTGCCTCACAGCGCCAGGGACCTGGGATCAAATCCAGCCTCGAGTGACTGTGTGAAGTTTGCACGTTCTCCCCCATGTCTGCATGAGTTTCCTCTGGGTGCTCCGCTTTCCTCCCACAATCTAAAGACATGCTGGTTAGGTGGATTGGCCATGCTCAATTGGCCCTTAGTATCAGGGATTAGCAGGGTAAATACATGGGGTTATGGGGATAGAACCTGGGTGGAATTATTGCCGATGTAGGCTTGATGGGCTGTACCTTTCCGCACTTTAGGGATTATACGATCTCCCTAAATCTGAGATTATGCTCCCCAGTCTCAGAACATTGTGAGGATAGGAGACTGTGGACTTTAGAGTCTATGTGCAAAGAATTCTGTTCACCCATTAGATCGTTCCTCACTTGAACAATATGCAGACAAACTCACTAATTCCATCTCAAGTGAACACTGAAAAATAAAACCCTACGAGGAAGTGATTTAAACAAAAACGTGTTGTACTAACTTCGGACTTAAGTGTCCACATCGGTTCCAGGACTCAGTCTCTGGTGAGGTATTCACCTTATCCTTTATGTTCGCTGTGCAGCAAGAATCTGAAATTCAAGCATACAGAATATGTGATAAGTTCAAAGTATATCAGTCAGATCTAAACGTCTAAAAGCAGTCAGGATTGATTCATTGGTAATATTAGTAATCCCTGGTCGAAGTAGCACAATGCAGAGGATGACAGAATCTCTACAGTGCAGAAAGAAGCTGTTTGGCTCATCATGTTTGCACCAACTGTGGTGGCACAGTGGCTTAGCCGTGCTGCCTCACTGTGCCAGGAAACTAGATTCAATTTCCAGCCTCGGGTCACTGTCTATGCGGAGTTTGCACATTCTTCCCGTGTCTGTGTGGATTTCCTCCAGATGCTCTGGTTTTCCCCCACAGTCCAAAGATGTGTGGGTTAGGTAGATTGGCCATGCTAAATTGCCTTTTAGTGTCAGGGGGACTAGCGGAGTAAATGTGTGGAGTTAGGGAAATAGGGCCTGGGTGGGATTATGGTTGGTACAGACTCGATGGGCTGAATGGCCTCCTCTAATGTACTCTAAGGATTCTATGAATCTATTCTATAACTCTCTCTTACTCAGGTCCTTTCCTGACATTATCCTCGTAACCCCGCACATTTTATATGGCAAATCCATTTAACCTAGACATATTTGGACACTAAGGGGCAATTTAACATGGCCAATTCACCTAAGCTACACATCTTTGGATACTAAGGGGTAATTTAGCAAAGCTAATCTGTGTAACCTAGACATCTTTGAACACTAAGGGGCAATTTAGTATTGCCAGATGCGAATGGAAGAAGGTGGTTTAGTGGGATTATCACTAGGATATTAATCCAGAAACTTAGTTGATGTGTGGGGAACCCAAGTTCGAATCCTGCCATGGCAGATAATAGAATTTGAAATCAGTAAATAAAATATTTGGAATTAAAGATCTGCTGTTGCCAGTAGTAGGAAAAACTCATCTGGTTCACTAATGTCCTTTAACGAAGAAAATCTGCCATCCTTATCCTGTCTGGCCTACATGTGACTCCAGAACCACAGTATTGTGGTTGACTGTCAACTTTGGGCAACCAGAGATGGGCAACAAATGCTGGCCCAGCCAGTGACGCCCATGTCCCACAAATGAATAAAAAATCCACCTAATCTACACATCTTTGGACTATGGGAAGAAACCAGAGCATCTGGAGAAAACCCACGCAGACAGAGGGAGAATGTGCAGACTCCACACAGACGGTAATCGAAGCCGGGTCCCTGGCACTTTGAAGCAGCAGTGCATGCCGTTGGCCACCTTATTTAGCATTCATTTCTTGTCAATTTAGCACTTTGATTTGATTTGATTTATTATTATCACGTATTAATATACAGTGAAAAGTATTGTTTCTTGTGCACTATACAGACAAAACATACTGTTCCTAGAGAAGGAAAGGAGACAATACAGAATGTATTGTTACAGTCATAGCTAGCGTACAGAGAAAGATCAACTTGATGCAAGGTAGGTCCATTCAAAAGTCTGATGGCAGCAGGGAAGAAGCTATTCTTGAGTCGGTTGGTACATGACCTCAGACTTTTGTATCTTTTTCCCGATGGAAGAAGGTGGAAGAGAAAATGTTCGGGATGTGTGGGTTTGTTAATTTTGCTAGCTGCTGTTCCAAGGCAGCAGCAAGTGTAGATAGAGTCAATGAATGGGAGGCTGGTTTGTGTGGTGGATTGGGCTACATTCACGACCTTTTGTATTTCCTTGTGATCTTGGGCAGAGTAGGAGCCATATCAAGCTGTGATACAACCAGAAAACTTTATTTAGGCTTTTGCACATCCGGCCTCTGTCGGAGCAGCAACTGTAAAATTGGGGCAAATTAAACCGTTTGAGAGTGCTACTTTGTAGTAGGAACAGGATTACAGGACTGAAGCCAGCTGAGAAACTCAGGTCACTGAAACAGTTGAGAAGACCATTGGACTCTGTTCACGGGTGCCCACGTTTGTACATAATTCGCCATAAACTCATTTAACACTGCTTCCAGCTCCCTGAGTTAACAGCAATGTCTTTTCACTATTATTATTTTTAATTACAGTAATTACCAAACCAAATAATCAAATAAATGTCAGCATCTCTCCCTTCAGATCTTTTTTGCTCCTTTCTGCCACCATTTCCTGCTTGTGTTTAAAAAAAAGTCTTTTGAATGTTTGCTAAACCAGAACTTTATGAATATTTTAAGAAGGCTGTTTTTCTGTCTCCTCAAAGAAGCTTCAGGGTCCAACTTCCTCTGGTTAAAGCCACTTCAAAATGGTTAGCACTGCTGCCTCACAGTGCTAGACACCTGGATTCAATTCTGGCCTTGGGTCACTGTCTGTGTGGCGTTTGCACATTGTTCCTGTGTCTGCATGGGTTTCCTCTGGGTGTTCAGGTTTCCTCCCACAGTCCAAAGATGTGTGATTTAGGTGTATTCGCCATGCTACATTGTTCCTTAGTGTCCAAAAATGTGCAGGTTAGGTGAATTGCCATGCTAAATTGTTCCTTAGTGTCCAAAGATGTGCAGGTTAGGTGGATTGGCCTTGCTAGACTGTCCCATAGTATCTGAAGATGTGCAGGTTAGAGGGATTAGTGGGGTAAATACGTGAGGTTACTGGAATGGGGCCTGAGTAAAGGTGCTTGGTTGGAGAGACTCAATTGATTGAATGTCATCCTTCTGCACTTAGAGATTCTGGGATTCTAGGTGCAGCACAGAAAACCCTTCTTCCCCAAATTTGCACTCCCAGCTGAAGACTGAATTCAAAGTTAAACTTGCTGTAATCTGCCCCCATAGTGTGCCTCCCACCAGTGTCAAAGTATATCTCAGTGTGCCATTTCTGCTGTCGAAGGACATTTGGCATCAAATTCTTCCAAACATTCAGCTGTGAAAGAAAAAATCTGATGGCGTTTTAACATTATGTTGTTAACTCCTGTTGACTGGGTTGTGAACAATCCATCCCACAAACCAACCTTCCAATCATTGACTCTGTCTACACTTCCCACTGCCTTATAAAAGCAGCCAGAAATATTAAGGACCCCAGACATTCTCTCTTCCACTGGGAAAAAGATATCAAAATCTGAGTGTGGTGACTAGGGCATTATCACTGGAACTTCATTGTAGTGTTAATGTTAGCCTACTTGTGACACTAATAAATAAACTTGTAGTCTCTGCTAGTTTTGGAGAGTAAGACTGAAGCTCTTTCCTCTGTTACTACAGACAGAGGCTGGTGATCAGCCAGTCATGGATGTGACAGTTAAGGTTTAATTTTGCAGAAGAATAGAAAGTCCATCACACGCATTGCTCTGCTCACCCCAGAGGGAACTTCACTGGGCTTCCGCAAGATTGAGAGTGATATCAGCTGTGATAGGGTGTATACTGGGAGGGAAATAAAAGCCTTGCTTTATTTTGCTCAGTGACAGCGGCAGCGCTCAGCCCCCGAGAATATCTCTTCATCGTCTGATCCGCATGATGAAGCTTCTCATTATAAATAAAATGCTGCCAAGCCAGATCCCAACATTTCTCCCCTAGAAGATGTCTGTAACAGCGTGGCGTGCTTCGGGTTGTCATTAAAAGGCTTTAGACTTTTGTCAGGAACAAAAAAAGTATTGACAACAAGAAATTATGTATGAGCAGTTGTAACCCATGGCTGTCTGGAGCAGTGGTCCAGCCTTTACATGTTGATTACATTGGCTGCCAGATGCATTCTAACCAAGGAGGACTTCACACTCTGGGGTAATCACTCGCTGTCAGTTTCTCATAGAATCATAGGAACCCTACAGTGCAGAAAGAGGCCATTTGGTCCATTGAATCTGCATCGACCACAGTCCTACCCAGGTCCTACTTCCATATCCCTACATACTTATCTGCTAATCCCTCTAACCTACGCATCTCAAGATACTAAGGGGCAATTTTAGCATGGCCAATCCACCTAACCCACACATCTTTGGACTGTGGGAGAAAACCAGAGCACCCAGAGAAAACCCTTGCAGACATGAGGAGAATATACAAACTCCACACAGACAGTGAGCCATGCCGGGAATCGAACCAGGTCCCTGGAGCTGTGAAGCAGCAGTGCTAACCACTGTGTTACCATGCTGCCTTATTGGTTCTATTGTTTCTATTGGTTCCTCACCCAAGTTGATACTCTCGTTGTGCTATCTGAAAGAGCCAGACATCACAACCACTACAAAAGTCTCCAGAACCCTGTGGTTAGAATAATCGAATCCCTACCGTGCAGAAGGAGGTCATTTGGCCCATCAAGTCTGCACTAACAACAATCCCAGCCAAGTTCTATCCACATAACCTGCTGATCCCCCTGATACTAAGGATGGGACTTTCTGCTTTTCTGCCTTGCCCCAAAAGTGGAAAATCCAGCCCAAGGTCAACAGACCTTTTCATGATCCACTGCACCCTCCTTCCCGCCCCATGCTACGATTCCCATGGATGGAAAAATTCCAGTCTAACGGGCAATTTTTTAGCATGGCCAACCAACCTAATCCGTATATCCTTGAAGTGTGAGTGGAAATCGTAGCACCTGGAGGAAATCCATGCAGACATGGAGAGAACATGCAAAACAAATCCTCGGAACTCAATCTTTCTCTAAGCCTTCAGTGCGTTTTAACTACAGGACAGTAGTTAGCACTGCTGCCTCACAGCGCTGCTGCCTCACACCACGGACTGGGTTCAATCCCAGCCTTGGGTCACTGTCTGTATGGGGTTTGCAAGTTCTTCCTGTGTCTGCATGTGTTTCCTCACACATTCCAAAGATGTGCAGGTTAGGTGGATTGGCATGTTAAATTGCCCCTTAGTGACCAAAGATGTGCAGGTTAGGGGGATTGGCATGTTAAATTGCCCCTTAGTGACCAAAGATGTGCAGGTTAGGGGGATTGGTCATGATAAATTGCCCCTTAGTGACCTAAGATGTACAGGTTAGAAGGAATTGGCCATGCTAAATTGCCCCTTAGTGACCAAAGGTGTGCAGGTTAGGGCAATTGGTTATGCTAAATTACCCCTTAGTGTCAAAAGACATGCAGATTAGGTGGATTGGCCATGCTAACTTGCCTCTTAGTGTTCCAAGATATGTCGGTTAGGTGGATTAGCCATGGTAAATGTGTGGGGTTAAAGGAATAGGACATCCTGGGTGGGCCTGGCTAAGGTATACATTTGGAGAGTCGGTACAGCTTCAATGAGTTGGATGGCCTCATTTTGCACCGTATGGATTCTATGCTTCTTCAAGCTTAGTCACGTTAAAACCCCTGGCCCCGTTTCTCACATAAATGCAAATGAAGAGGCAGGTATGAATCAGATACAGGGGACGCTGTCTGACATTACCTCCCGTCTTCTACTCCTAACATTTCCCCCCCCACCGTCCCGCAGCCCTACATCAACCCAGATCAGCAGTATCACAGTGTTGTTAGCCAGCTGAAGTTAGGGAGTTTAGGTATAAATAGAGGAATATCTTCAATCTGAAAGGTTTCCAGCATCCATAGGATTTTGCTTTTATCGTCGAGGTGATTGGTGCAGATCAGCTCACTTTTAAATTGGCTAATTACACTGCAAATTATCATCATCATGAGAAATCGATTGTATACCCTGATGTGATTGGCAGAGCAACCATGCCTGGTGGAGTTCTGGTCACGTTATTGTAACATTGAGTTTTCTGTTACGTTGGGTGGGGTTGCCGTGTGTCCTCCGTTATTGTCTGCTTTTGGCTTAGCCTGTACCACGAGCCAGATTTTTTGGGATAATTTCTCTCAATTCAGCTTCAGTGGGTTTTAATTCCCCCCAGAGTGAGCCATAAAATTCTCTCTCTCTCTCTCTCTTTCTCTGCATTCAGTTCTCAAGCATTGCAATTGGAGACTCTTTCTTCTCCACTCAAGGTCAGAAAGCACAAGTAAGTGGATGTGATTTGGGCTCTTTGCATTTACAATTCTCACTGCAGTGAACTGTCACTGTGCTGTATGAATCTCACACGGGAATGATAGACAAAACTACCTTCTTTTAAGTGACAAAACAGCTAGACCATGGCAGAACCTGGGAACAAGGCTGCTAATGCGGCATAGCTCTTTCTTTTATTCATTCATGGGCGTTGCTGGCTGGGCCAGCATTTATTGCCCATTCCTAATTGCCTGGGAAGCCAGGAATTGAAACCAGGTTGCTGGTGCTGTGAAGCAGTAGTGCTAACCGTTGTTCCATCATGCACAGGTGCCGGAGTGTGGCTTCTCAGGGATTTTCACAGTAACTTCATTGCAATGTAAATGTAAGCCTACTTGTGCCACCGTGCCACCCACAGATTTATGTGGTCTGATCCCCGCAGTGGAACCTGACTTTCTATTGTAACGTGAGTTACTAGTCCCTTAACGATGAAACATAAAATCACAGAAACCTTACAGTGCAGAAAGAGGCCATCTGGCCCATTGAGTCTGCACTGACTACAGTCCCACCTAGGTCCTACCCCTTATACCTACACATTTACCCACTAATCCCTCTAACCTACACATCTCAGGACACTAAGGGGCTATTTTAGCATGGCCAATCAACCTAACCCGCAACCTAACCAGGAATCATAACTGGAGGGGATAGGGTAGGTGGGTCAGCTACAACAGCTAGGTCAATGACTTCCTTTACAATTGAAGATACAAACTGCACTAAATCTTGCTGTCAACTGGCACAAGTGGCTTCAATATTTGACACCAAAGTCTGTTTAACCTTGTGAGCGGCAGGTGAAGATTTCCTTTCTGTATTTGTTTCTCAGACTCGGAGGGCCCCTCAATCCTACATCACTAATCTCAAGCTTCAAACCTTTCGCCTGCTAATCTCTGGTTAAAGCACCTACACTCAGAACAGCAAATCCCTTTTTACGTGAATTACACAATAGTGTATCGCATTCCTCCGGGACTGGAGGATTTAATATCTGCTGCAACTCAGCAGTGTTTTTTATCTCTAGCATTTTCTTTACATGGAATCTTACAGCACAGAAGACCATTCACTCCATCATGCCTGTGCTGGCACTTTGAAGGAGTCAATAATCCCACTCTCCTGTTTTCTTCCTGTAGCCCTGACAATTCTCCATTCCTGTTGAAAATTGCCATTGAATCTGCTTCCACTGCCCTTCCAGACAGCATGCTGGAATTCTCTGGCCATTCATGCCAGGGGGCTCTCCGGTCCTGCCGGCAATACCATGGATTTCCTGTAGGGTGACCTCGATGGGAATTCCCATTGACAGTAGCAGGAGCAGAGAATCATAGAAGCCTACAGTACAGAAGGACACCTTTTTGCCCATCGAATCTGCACCGACCACAATCCCACCCAGGCCCTATCTTCATAAGCCCATGTATTTACTCTAGTTAGTCCCCTGACACTAAGGGATAATTTAACATGGCCAATCCATCTAACCTGCACATCTTTGGACTGTGGGAGGAAACCAGAGCACGTACCTCTGATTGTTGCCAATGCAGTCTCAATGGGCCAAACGGGCTCCTTCCACACTGCAGGGATTCTATGATCTGGCAATGCATTGTTCCCTTGGTACTGCACTGTGTGTAGTTGCACTTGTCAACTCAAGTCTCTGAAGTGGAACCTGAACTCACAACTTCTGACATAAGAGGTAGGAGTGCTATCCACCGGGATCACGGCTAACTTACTGTTTTGAAAGAAAGAACAACTTGTACCGTGACTCCTGACGTTATATTGGACCTTCTCCTCATCCAATAGTTACACAAAGGCATATTCAGCAAGGGAGCCAGGAACTGGCACCAATTGAAACTCTACACCTTACCTGCTTGTCAAAAACTCCCCCTGCATCAAGGTTTTCTTTGTCTGTACGTAGCATGTATAGGAACGTAATGCTTATACGACTGGTTGAATAATTCTGGGCCAATAATCCAACACTGGAGATTCAAATCCCACCAGGGCAGGTTTAGAATTGTAGAATCGTAGAATCCCCTACAGTACAGAAGAAGGCCATTCAGCCCAACGAGGCTACACCAACAGCAATTCCATCCAAATCTTATTTACGCTGCTAATTCCCCCAAAGGGGTAATTTATCATGGCCATTGCACCTAACCTGCATGTCATTAGAGTGTGGGAGAAGACTGGAGCACCTGGAGGAAACCCACACAGACACAGGGAGAACGTGGGAGGCATGGCGTGGTTAGCAACACTGCCTCACCCAGGGACTTGGGGTCAATTCTGGCTTGGGTCACTGTCTGTGTGCACATTCTCCTCATGTGTGCATGGGTTTCCTTAAGGGGCTCTGGTTTCGTCCCACAGTCTAAAGATGTGCAGGTTAGGTTGATTGGCCATGCTGAAATTGCTCCTTAGTGTCCTGAGATGTGCAGGTTAGAGGAGTTAGCAGGTAAATGCCTAGGGATATGGGGTGGGGCCTGGGTAGGCTTGTGCTCGGTGCAGACTTGATGAGCTAAATGGCCTCTTTCTGCATTGTGGGCTTTCTATGATTCTATGTCTCAAGAACAGCTTCTTCCCTGCTGCTGTCAGACTTTTGAATGGACCTACCTCGCATTAAGTTGATCTTTCTCTTCACCCTAGCTATGACTGTAACATGACATTCTGCACGCTCTCCTTTTCTTTTCTATGAACGGTATGCTTTGTCTGTAAAGCGTGCAAGAAACAATACTTTTCACTGTATACTAATACATGTGACGATAATAAATCAAATCAAAATCACCCGGAGGAAATCCACGCAGACACGGAGAGATTGGGCAAACTCTGCACAGACAGTGACCTGAGGCCAGAATCGAATCTGTGTCCCTGGTGCTGTGAGGCAGCAGTGCTAATCGCTGTGCCACCCTAACAAATAATGTGCCACCACCCACTGGCGAGAAACATGCAGCAGTGAGGCTGGAGAATCTCACTCCATATTCCTTCTCTACTCCAGACTGATCATTGATAGACTATTTGTCTGAGGGAGCAGGCAAATCACAACCAAAGTCAATCTTTTGCTCATCCATTATCACACTCTCTAGTAATGGTCAATGAATAGTGGTTAAAAGAAAGAAGCTTGACAGGCAGTACAGTGCTGCTTCCCGGGTTCGATTCCAGCTTGGGCCACTGTCTGTGCGGTGTCTGCACGTTCTCCCTGTGTCTGCGTGGGTTTCCTCTGGATGCTCCGGCTTCCTCCCACACTCCAAAGCTGTGCTGGTTGGGTAGATTGGACAGGCCAAATTGCCCATTAGTGTCTGGGGGAACTAGCAGGATAAATACATGGGTTAATGGGGATAGAGTCTGGATGGGGTCATTGTCAGTGCAGACTCGATAGGCCGAATGGCCTCCTTCTGCACTATAAAAAGTCAATAAATGTTAATAGCCAAGTATATCCACTGTCTTTCGCTCCACGTCTTTCGACACAATAGGATGGAGCTCATCTGGTCTGGGGGATTGCTCAACATTCACTCTGTGGCGTCCCTATTTTGAAAAGGAGTCATTTCTTGATAAATGGTAATTCTGCCATCTCTGGAAGAAACCGAGTGCCTGGCTAGGTCTGTCAAACCATGAGGAAAATGTATCGACTTTACACAGACAATGACCCAAACCACAAATCAAACTGGCGCTGTGAGGCAACAGTGCTAACTACAGTGTGCTGCCGTGCCGCCCCACATTCACCCTGTGTCTGCATGGGTTTCCTCCAGGTGCTCCAGTTTCCTCCCACACTCTGATGATGGGCGGGTTAGATGGATTGGCCATGATAAATTGCCTCTTGGTGTCAGGGGGAGTAGCAGCATAAATAGGGCCTGGGTGGGATTGCTGTTGGTGTCAGCTTGATGGGCCAAATGGGCTCCTTTTGTACTGCAGGGATTCTATGATTCTATAATTCTCAACCTAGTGGTTTTGAATCTCCAGTGTTGGATTATTGGCCCCGAACTATTCAACCAGTTATATAAATATTACATCCCCTTACACACTTCATACAGACAAGGAAAACCTTGGTTTGGAGAGAGTTATTGACAAGCAGGTAATTTATAATTGGTGTCAGTTCCTGGCTCCCATGCTGAAAATGCCTTTGTGTAACTATTGGGTGAGAAGAAGGTCTAATATAATGTCAGGAGTCATGGCACAAGTTGTTCTTTCTTTCAGAACAGTAACTTAGCTGTGATCCGATGGATAGCATTCCTACCTCTAATGTCAGAAGTTGTGAGTTCAGGTTCTACTCCAGAGACTTGAGTTGACAAGTGCAGCTACACCTAGTATCAGTATCAATGCATTGCCAGATCATAGAATCCTTGCAGTGCTGAAGGGGGCCATTTGGCCCATTGAGCCTGCATTGACTACAATCCCACCCAGGTCCTGTCCCCATAACCTCACTTATTTACTCTGCTAATCACCTTGATACTAAGGAACAGTTTAGCATGGCCAATCCACCTAACCTGCACATCTTTGGAGTGTGGGAGGAAACTGGAGCATCTGAAAGAAACCCATACAGACACGGGGAGAACAGTAGAATCTGCACAGACAGTGACCCAAGTCAGGAATTGAATCAGCAGTGCTAATCACTGTGCCACTGTGCCACCAATGCACCTAACCAGCACGTCTTTAGGACTGTGAGAGGAAGCCCATGCAGACACTTGGAGAATGTGCACATAGAGTGACCCAAGTTGGGAATTGAACCTGGCGCTGTGTTGCAGCCGTGCTAGCCACTCTGCCACTAGGCCATCACAGCACCTTTTGGACAGTGGGAGGAAACTGAAGCACCCGGAGGAAACTCACGCGGACACGGGGAGAACTTGCAGACTCTGCACAGACAGTGACCCAAGACTGGGAATCGAACTGCAGTCCTTCGCACTGTGAGCTAACCACTATACCAAATTTAGCACAGCCAATCCACCACACCAACACGTCTTTTGGACTGTGGGAAGAAACTGGAACACTCAGAGGAAACCCACGCAGACACGGGGAGAACATGCAAACTCTGATGTTAATGTAAACACCCGGTGCAGTGCGGCTGCAGTGCTAACGACCGTGCCACAACCTTTGAAATTGAAAGATGAATAATGAGTATGGCCTGTGGGATCTTGCTGTGTGCAAACAGGCTGCTGCATTTCCTAGATTAGAACTGTGCTTCAAAAGCACCTAATTGGCCGTAAAGCGCTTTGAGATGTCCTGAGGTTGTGAAAGACGCAAGTCTTTTTCTGACAAGCAAGAAGAGTATGTTATGAAGTGGATTAGAAGTAGATTAGGCTTACAGGACTGATAACCAGTATCCGCTGAAAACATAAAGCAGTGTTTTCTTTGGAGAATCAGACTTGATTGTTAAGCATTTTCAGCGCACATAGCTTTTATTTCTACTATTAGGCACCGTTAATATTCAAAATGCTTTACATTTCCTCAACTGCCAGCATTATGGAAAAGCTCCCCAGCTGAGTTAAGTACATCAAAAGGACAAAAGCGGAAAAAAAAATTAAGCACGGGTCATCTGTAAATAATTCATATCTAGCAATGAGTTACAAGAATGAAATTCAATCAAACCCTTCTGATGAGGTTATAAGCTAAAGGGAGTTAAGCTTGAACAGTTCCTGTATATCAGCAGGATGTGGCCATTGATTTTGCGATTCGAACTGCACTGCCAGCAATCTTTTTATTCTTTTTATGTCGTGCAACCTTACTGCAAAATAGATTTTCTTCAAAATCAATAAGTAATCAGCTTACAAGATATGGCAGAGGGCAGGTAAAGGTGAGAGAGGCATGATCTGAAGATGTGTCGCCAGATCACGGATTTTCACAGTAACCTCCCTGCAGTGTTAATGTAAGCCTATTTGCGACATTAATAAATAAGCTTTACATAGGGAGAGGGTACAGTGTGCGGGTGTAAAATCTATTGGTTTTACAAGGTGGAGGTCAGAAAATGATGGCAATCAAAGCAAGAAATGTAGCCCATTGGTTTAAACAAGGTACTGCAAGGGGCAGCACGGTGACACAGTGTTAGCGCTGCTGCCTCACAGCGCCAGGGACCTGGGTTCGATTCCCAGCTTTGGGAGGAAACTGGAGCACCTGCAGGAAATCCACAGAGACACGGGGAGAATGTGCAGACTCCGCACAGGCAATGACCCAAGATTGTCTCTGTGGAGTCTGCATATTCTCCTAGCATTTGCGTGAGTTTCCACTGGGTGCTCTGGTTTCCTTCCACAGTCTGAAACATGTGCCAATTAGATGCATTGGCCAAACTAAATGCTTCCTTAATTTGATTCTCGGCTTGGGTCACTTCCTGTGTGGAGTCTGCACGTTCTCCCTGTGTCTGCGTGGGTTTCCTCTGGGTGCTCCTTCCCACAGTCTGAAAGACATGCTGATAGGTGCATTGGCTGTGCTAAATTTGGCATAGTGGTTAATCCTGCTGCTCCACAGTGCCAGGGTCCAGGTTCGATTCCCAGCTTCGGTTCTCTGTCTGTGTGGAGTTTGCACATTTTCCCTGCATCCGCGTGGATTTCCTCCCACAGTCTGAAAGACGTGCTAATAGGTGCATTGGCCATGCTAAATTTGGCACAGTGGTTAGCACTGCCGCCTCATGGTGCCAAAGTCCAGGTAGAATTCCCAGCCTTGGGACATTGTCTGTGTGGAGTTTGCGTGTTCTCCCTTTGTGTGCGTGGGTTTCCTTCCACAATCTGAAAGACATGCCAATTAGGTGCATTGGCTGTGCTATGTTCCCTCTTAGTGTACCCAAACAGGTGCTGGAGTGTGGCGACACGGGGATTTTCACAGTAACTTAATTGCAGTGTTAAAACAAATACAGCCAGGAACAGGCTCCAAGCCTACACCGACCATGCTTCCCGTATAATGGTAATGCAAGCCTATTATTTGTGACAATTTTTTTTTATTAGTATCACAAGTAGGCTCACATTAACACTGCAATGAATTTACTGTGAAATTCCTCCAGACGCTACACTCCAATAAAATAAATTAAAATCGCGAGGGTTTTTGATCGATAGGGTGGTACCTTGCGGCATGACGGTTATAAAGTAGCTGCAAAGTGCTCCAAAGGTGTTATCTAAATGCAGCCTGTCTTTAGCTGTCTACTTGTGGGTGACTCCAGTACAAGAAACCAGCTTACACCAGTTAATGGCTCACTTAAGGGCCTCCCTCCCCAATGTTCAATTCTTCCGGCAGAAGACAAGGTCATCAAAAAGCAAAAGGTTTAAGTAAAAATAGTTCCTTAATTCCAGTTATTTAACACCACTCACACCAGGTAATGCTCCGATTACCGCCTCCTGTAATTCAGATGATGCGATTATTTTGTGTAATGATGTCAATGTAACTTCCTTAATACCAAATACACTGCAACCTCTAGATCCCAGTGTAGGTTCCCTTGCCAGCCAAAAGAGTGAGTACGCAACTTTAAGCTTGCTCTCTCTCTCTGTCTCTCGGTGGTACTCCCGATATTTCCTTCATAGGTGCTTGGCAATATTTACCAGTCTGTTTTCTCTCACCTTCACTTGCCCCAACTACAGATGGTTTGGGTAGAATTGGGCTTCATGCTGTGGAGATGTGGCGTTGGACTGGGGTAAACACAGTAAGAGGTCTCACAACACCAGGTTAAAGTCCAACAGGTTTATTTGGTAGCAAACACCACTAGCTTTTGGGGCTGTGCCCCTTCGTCAGGTGAGTGGGAAGTTCTGATCACAAACAGAGCATTTAAATGCTTTTATACGCTCTGTTTGTGATCAGAACTCTCCTTCTTGCAATATAAATTATGCAAGTTTGAATATGCCAATTTATCCAATCAACATTTTTTAATAAGTTTATTTATTAGTGTCACAAATAGGCTTACATTAACACTGCAAAGCTTTGGACACAGTCAATTGATTTCAATTTTGCTTCAAACTAGTAAGAATTTCATTGTATAAAAAGGTTATTCCTCAGCTGAAGGATAAATAACTCTGCAATTAAAGGTTTGCTGGCAGGAACTGATTGATTTTAAGGGGACAGGTGAGGATCTTCAACGTAGCGCCAGCTCCAAACAGATGCTGGTCAGCACAATGTCACACAGGGAAGGGGAACGAAAGATCGTCTCCATAATGAAGGAAATTGAAATCTCTGCAAATTGACCTATTTTAACGGTTTCATCTGCTGCCAAGAAAGGAGGTAATCTGCTATAGAATCTAGTGAAGATGGGGTTAACATTGGTGCACTTTCCTCCATTGAGTTAAAGGTTTGCTTACACTTTATAGATTTGGCCAGGACAAAAACAAAGTGGAGAAAGTATTTCAGTAGCGTTCGTGAGGAAAACTTGTTTTTTTTTACATTTATTTATTAGTGTCACAAATGGGCTTACATAGAAACACAGAAGATGGGAGCTGGAGGAGGCCATTCGGCCCTTCGAGCCTGCTCCGCTATTCATTATGATCTTGACTGATCATTCAACTCAATAGCCTAATCCTCCTTTCTCCCCATAACCTTTGATCCCATTCACCCAAGTGCTATATCTAGCATACATTCTTGAATATACTCAATGTTTTGGCATCAGCTACTTCCTATGTAATGAATTCCACAGGCTTACCACTCTTTGGGTGAAGAAATGTCTCCTCACCTCTGTCTTAAATGGTTTACTCTGACTCCTCAGACTGTGACCCCTGATTCCGGACACCCCCACCATGGGGAATATCCTCCCCACATCTACTTGTCTCATCCTTTTAGAATTTTATAAGTCTCGACGAGACCCCTCCCCATTCATCAGAGCTCTAGCGAAAACGATCCTAATCTCGTCAATCTCTCCTCATACATTAGTTGCATTACATTATATTAACACAACAATAAAGTTACTGTGAAAATCCCCTAGTTGCCACACTCTGGCATCTGTTTGGGTACACTGAGGGAGACTTTAGCATGGCCAATGCACCCTAACCAGCACGTCTTTTGCACTGTAGAAAAAAACCCATGCAGACAGGCAAGAATATGCAGACTCCACACAGACAGTAACCTAAGCTGTTGCACCTCTTGGAGTACGAGTTGAACCTGGAAGATGGGATAACAGTAGGATTTTACTGCCTTGCTTGTCCTGAAACCATAAAATCCCGGCACGGTCAACAGACTTTCCATTGTCTGTCCCTTGCCCACTCCAATTCCCGTGGCAGGCAGGGCGGTAAATTTCCAGTTCATGTCTCCTCTCTCCAATGTTGGGTCCTAAATACCGTTGGACACTGTTGGGGCAAATGCAGACAATTCGGACTAACTTAGAGGTTTAAAACAAGGGTGGCATTAACAAGTTGGGCTGAAGGGTCTGTTTCTGTGCTGTAAACCTCTATGACTCGAACTTCCAGCCAATGGAAATCAACAGTTTCAAAAAACAGAGTAGTCATTAACTGTGCAAATTCAACCGGACTGAAGGTCAACATCTAACCTGATTCTCTTAGATATCCATAGATATCCATTGGATCAGTGCAGAAGGAGGCCATTTGGCCCATCAAGTCTGCAGCAACAACAATCCCAGACTCTATCCCCATAACCCTACATATTTATCCTGCTAATCTCCCTGACACTAAGGGGCAACTTATCCACTCTTCCTGATCACCATCACCCACTAGGAGAAAGGGACATAATAATTTTTATTTATTAGTCACAAGTAAGGCTTACGTTAACACTGCAGTGAAGTTACTGTGAAATTCCTCCCGTTGCCACACTCCTGTTCAGGTACATTTAGGGATAATTTAGCATGGCCAATGCACCTAATCAGCATGCCTATCGGACAGTGGGAGGAAATTGAAGCACCCGGAGAAAACCCACACAGACACAGAAGAACATGCAGGCTCCACACAGACAGTGACCCAAGTCGGGAATTGAATCCAGGTCCCTGGTGCTGTGAGTTAACCACTGTGCCATCGTAATAATGCCATCCAATGATATACAATTAAAATTTAGCATGGCCAATGCACCTAACCAGCACGTCTTTCAGACTATGGAAGGATTCCAGTGCACCCGGAGGAAAGTACGCAGACAGGGGGAGAATGTGCAGACTCTGCACAAGCTGGTGCTGTGAGGTAACAACATTTGCCTGAAGCTCATTACATTCACTGTATTCTGGCTCTGAGTCCCTTTTAACATAGCCAATTCTGATGCACCTTTCTCGAAACATCAATTAACATGATGGTGAGAGCAGACGGCCGCGAAGTCAGGGTGTTCAAAAACAAGGCCAACATAAGAATCTTCAAGCTTTATCCATCCTGTGTTTCACAATATTGGAATTTTCAATGCTGGGGAGGGTGCACAGTGTGAAAGGGTTGCGGGAAAGTCACATGTACAATTCTACTTGATCGCAGTTGGCAATTTTAAAGAAAAGTAACTTCCAGTCACAGCTTTCACAACCCCAGGACATCCTTCACAACCAATGGAATACTTTAAGCATGGTCAAAAGTTGTAACTTTGCATAATGCAGCTGCAGTTTTTACACTGCAAGATTTCACCAACAGCAATGTGACAATGACCCGATAATCTTAGAATAATATGTAGAGTAGAATCCCCACAGTACAGAAAGAAGCTATTTGGCCCATCGAGACTGCACCAACCACAATCCCATCCAGGCCTTACCCCCATATCCCTACATATTTACCCACTTATCTCTCTAACCTTATGTATCTCGGGCCCCCAGAGGCAATTTTATCATGGCCAACCAACCTAACCCTCACATCTTTGGACTGTGGGAAGAAACTGGAGCACCCCTGAGGAAATACATGCAGACATGAGAGAATGTGCAAACACCACACAGACAGTGACCTAAGTTGGGAATCGAACCCAGGTCCCTGGAACTGTGAAGCGGCAGTGCTAATTACTGTGCCACCATGACATGCATCAATCTTTTATTAATATTACCTAGAGACAAATATTGGTCTGATGTCATGGGAATTTTTGAGGGTAGATGGGGCACCAATTTAATATCTTATCCAAAGAATTCTCATCTCTTTGGATTTGCTAACTAGATTTCAACCACAAAGGTCTTTTCATAGAATCCCTACAGTGCAGAAGGAGGCCATTTGGGTCTGCACCTACCACTATCCCACCCAGCCGCTATCCCCATAACCCCATGTATTTACCCTAACACGTCTTCCTGACACTAAGGGGCAGCTTAGCGTGGCCAATCCACCCACCCACATTTCTTCGGAATGTAAGAGGAAACCCACACAGACACAGGGAGAATGTGCAAACTCCTCACATACAGTGACCCAAGACAGGAAGCCAACCCAGGACCCTGGTATTGTGAGGCAGCAGTGCCAACCTCTGTGCCACCCCAAATAAAGAATAAACAGTAAAGTAAAATAAAACATATGTAGAAGTAGATATCACTTGAAGGAAATAATCCAATTGTTGTTGAATCCTTGGACATAAAGCCAGTTCCGGTCAGAAGGATTTAACACTCCATGTCATCATTGCCTCATAGTATTAAGATTAATGTCTTAGAACAAGTAATCAACAGGGATAAATCTTCAGCCAGACAGTAAAGGCAGATGGCTTCCTTGTGTTAATGACAAGCATTTGCCTGCTCCTTTGCTGGTTGCTGTCTTTTTGACAGCAACCAGGGTGACCATTTTTGAAAAGGTTTCTCTCACAAATAGACATTATTCATCACTGTCTCCTCCAAACATGGTCAAGTATGAGTCACAGCTTTAGCTGATGGACATGAGGTGGAAGTGCTGGCGTTGGACTGGGGTGGGCACAGTAAGAAGTCTCACAACACCAGGTTAAAGTCCAACAGGTTTATTTGGAACCATAAGATTTCAGAGCGCTGCTCCTTCATTTGATGAGTGAAGAGGTAGAGAGATCTGACGTGCTGTGTTTGTAAACCTACCTTTCCACTCACCTGATGAAGGAGCAGTGCTCCGAAAGCTCGTGATTCCAAATAAACCTGTTGGACTTAAACATAGTGTTGTGAGCCTTCTTATTTAGTTGATGGTGAACACTTAACAAGACAATTGAATATTTTCTGCTGGAAAATACACCTAGCTTCGGACCTTAGATGGAATGGCAAAGTGGCACAGTGGTTATTGGTACTGCCTCATAGCTCCAGAGACCAGGGTTCAATTCTGATCTCGGTCACTGTCTGTGCAGAGTTTGCACTTTCTCACCATGTCTGTGTTGGTTTCCTCCGGGTGCTCCGGTTTTCCTTCACAGACCTAAGATGTGCAGGTTATGTTGACTGGCTATGCAAAATTGACCCTAGTGTCAGGGGGATTAGCAGGATAAATATGTAGGGTTACGGGAACAGGACCTATTCTTATAGACTCAAAACATTGGTTCCATTCTCTCTCCACAGATGCTGAGTTTTTCCAGCATTTTTTTGTTTTTGTTTCAAATTCCAGCATTCCCAGTTTTTTGCTTCTTCCGGGAAAAATGTCTTTATCCAGAGAGTGGTGAGAATGTGGTGCTTGATACCACAGAGAGTAGTGTGAGCAAACTTATGAATGCATTAAGAGAGAAAACAATGGAGGGAGGAGACAGAGAGAAATAGAAGGTTTTGCTCATGCGGGTCAACGAAGATAAAGTCAGAGTTTTACAGCACAAAAACAGGCCCTTCAGCCCATCATGCTATGCCTGCCAATTAGCACCTAGATAGGTGGACAAAGCCTCCTGTGGAACATGAACTCTGGCATGGGCCAGTTGATCCAAATGGTCTGTCTGTGTTCTGTATATAGCATGCAAACACTTACTCTTCACATATAATGGACAGTCGTGAAGCTCCGGCTCAGGGCTTGGGACAGCTTTATGGCTCCCAGTTGCTGGACATGTTGCTTCCAGGTGTCGAACAGTCCCACACAACAAAACGACAGCAACCAGCAGCATTTTGGCACCTTGTGTCGGACCTGAAAGAGAAAGAGGTGGGAAATTAGAAATGCGTTAAAATTTAAATTGCATGCCAACTACTGGAGCGTCACTATGCGGGAAGGTAAATGGGATACTGTGTAGGGTTGCTCCCTAGAAATCAATTGGTTTGATTCTTGGGTTCTGATTCTTCCCATTGGAGCAGAAATGAACAAGTGTTCCAAATCCAACAGATTATAGAACAGCAAGAAGTTTGTTCCCTGCAGATGACGACAAAACACACACTATGTGATGGATTAGTTATGTGGCTCATTAACTAGGGCTTTGTTCTGAGGAACCGAAACACTATTTTTCAAATTCTTTTAATTTCAAGTGTTTGATCTCTGGGACAGGGTCATTGGGCAAGAAGAAAGATTGGCGATCTTCACAGTTTTGGGATGTTAATGGAGCTCGTTTGAAGTGTAGCTGTCATTGTAAAATCAACACCCGCTTGATGCACAGCAAGATTCCACAAACAGCAATGTGATAATGGCCAGATAATCAGTCTTTAATGATCTTAATGAAGGGATAACTATTAGCCTGGATATTAGGGAGAACAACTTTCTCATCTTTAGAGAATACTGCCATGTACATGTATATAACATCTAAGTTTGGGACCACGGTTTATTATCTCATCCAAAAGACAGCATCTCCAACAGTGCATCAATCCCTGATTGGAGTGTCAGCTAGATTTTGTGCTTAAATCTTTGGAGTGAAGTTTGACCTTCTAATACTTTTTTTGATCTGGCCCAAAACTTTTGCGCATTCTACTTGCCCCATTAGCCTCAGAAGGGCTAAAGTTTCACTTTTAAGATGCTCCAGTTTTATCCCTAAGTCCAAAGATGTGTAGTTTAGGTAGATTGGCCATGCAAAATTACCTCTTATTGTCCAAAGATGTGCAGGTTAAGTGGATTGGCCATGCTATCTTGCCCTTTAGTATCCAAAGATATGCAGGTTAGATGGATTGGCTATACTAAATTGCCCCTTAGTGTCCAAAGATGTGTAGGTTAGGTAGATTGCCATATAAATTACTTCTTGTTGTCCAAAGATGTGCAGGTCAGGTGGATTGGCCATGCTAAATTGCCCTTTAGTATCCAAAGATGTGCAGGTCAGATGGATTGGACATACTAAATTGCCCTTTAGTATCCAAAGATGTGTAAGTTAGGTGGATTGGTCATGGGAAATTGCCTCTTAGTGTCCAAAGATTTCAGGTTAGGTGGGGTGTGGAATGGGCCTGGTAAGATGGTCTGCTGGAGAGTTGGTGCAGATTCGATGGGCTGAATGGCCTCCATCAAGATTCCATTCTATAAATAAATACTTAATGAACTGACTTTTTAAAACATGAACAATTGGAGCACTAAAAACTTTGGCCTTTTTTTTTACTGGCAGTTAAAGAGGTTAAAGGCTCTATTGAAGCAAAGCGAAATCATCCAAGAGTGACATGTTCAGTTAAACAAAGTACGGCGGCACAGTGGTCAGCACTCTGCCTCACAGCGCCATGGACCTGGGTTCGATTCCCAGCTTGGGTCTCTGTGTGGAGCTTGCATGTTCTCCCTGAGTCTGTGTGGGTTTCCTCCGGGTGCTCTGTTTTCCTTTCACAGTCCAAAAGTCGTGCTGCTCAAGGTGCATTGGCCGTGCTAAATTCTCCCTTGGTGTATAGTATAGGCACCAGAATGAGTTAACTAGAGGATTTTCACAGTAATTTCACGTAGTGTTAATGTAAGCCTACTTGTGACACTAATAAATTAACTTTAACTAAATGGTGAGTATAGCCTATAAAAGATGTCATTTGTTATTCACAAAAGCGTTTGTAGTACTATTCATCATTAAACTCTCTTTCTGGGACTAATGTCACTGTCACTTAAGTCACCTTGCTTATTTAAAAGGCAGTTCTGGGTTAGACACTGGCTTTTCATTTTTGAGACATTGAGTGAGTGCTGAACAAAAACATGATGGGTTGCAGTTCCAATCTGGAGCTTCTGTGGACATGTTCCCTTGTGAACTGAGGTCAGCCTTTCTCAGTCCAGTTCCACTGCCACAACACCATGAATACCCACCATTCGCCGAAAGCTTAATGGCAAATGGAGCAGATCATTGAAGAGCAGGAGAGAATGCAGCACGTAGACTGCAGCATTTCAAGAAGGCAGCTCAACACCACCTTCTCAAGGGCAACTAGGAATGGGCAGTAAATGCTGACCTGGCACCAATGTGCCATGAGTGAATAGAAAAAATGAAGGGCCAATTTAGCATGGCCAATCCACCTAACCTACACATCTTTGAACACTAAGGAGCAATTTAACATCGCCAAACCCCCTAACCCACATATTGCTAAGTGGCAACTTAGCATGGCCAGTCCATCTAACTTGCACATTTTTGGACTGTGGGAGGAACCCGGAGCACCATCTGTGTGAAGATCTTCTGAAGTCAAAGCAGGATGGAGAGAGTTTGATTCTGTACCTGACTGCATGATTCGGGCATAATCATTGCTGACGCAACATCTAACTTGCTAAATCTTCTAGTTCTCCCAAGACTAAATCTCATCCCGGGTAATTACAAACTCACCACAACTCATTTAATGAAAAGCAACTTTTTTAACCAATGTTATTTTTTAAGTATGGTTAATGAGTTTAGGTTTAAACATTCAGAGAGGAGGATTGCGAGTTTGAGAAACTTTCGAAAGACATGACTAACTCTGGTGCAGGCACACTCTGAAATCTGGTGTTGTGTATTAACAAAGGATGCTGTTGTTTAGAAGATAATGAGTACTTCCCAGCAAATTATAAGACAATAATCCAATTGAGAGGTTCAATGACATCATTACTCGCAAGACTGAAACTTGAGCGGTTTAGGTTCATCTTCAATACCCAAAAATAACAGATTTAACCTTTGGTAACACTCCAGCCCCACATCAGTCGCTGCTGAAACTCTCACGCTTTGTCACAATTCTAATTCTCTGCCCCCTTCCATTTTTTAAAAAATTCATTCATGGGACATAGGTGTCACTAGCTTACCAGTATTTATTGCTCATCCCTACTTGCCTTTGGAGGGCATTTAAGAGTCAACCACATTGCTGTGGGTCTGGAGTCACATGTAGGCTAGACCGGGTAAGGAAGGCAGATTTGCTCGGAAACGTTGGCTCTATTCTCTTCAATGGGTACTGTCGGACCTGCTGAGCTTGACCATTCTTTATTCAATCACAGGGAGGCGTCGCTGGCTGGGCCAGCATTTATTGCTCAGCCCTAGTCAGCTTTGAACTGAGTGGCTCGTTCAACCATTTCTGAGAGCAGTCGAGAGTCAACCACATTGCTGTGGCTTAGGAGTCACATGTAGGCCAGACCTGATAAGGATGGCAGATTTCCTTTCCTAAAGGGACATTTGTCTGCAGTCGACTTGATTACATCTGCAACCCATATAAATATATATATATATCCATTTCCAAGCCTCAGCTTCAGATTGTTTGAAGGGCCTTCCTAAAAGGAAAACTATTAACAGAATATGGATTTTAATGCCAGCATTTATTGTCCATCACTAATTACCCTTGAGAAGGAGGTGGTGGGAAATCTTCTTGAGTAATTTGCTCGGCTATTTGAAAGGACTGATAAGCATCAGTCACATTGACTTGTGTTTGGCATCACATGTAGGCCAGATAGGGTAAGGACATGTTGGGTTTTTAAGACAATTTGGTAGGTTCATGGTCACTGTTACTGAGACTAACTTTATATCCCAAACTGGACTTGAAACTGGGAGTGTTTCAGATCCAACTTTTAGACCGAATCTCAGATGCCCCCGTACGCACTCTGCCTGAAAAAAGTATCAGCGATTCTGAATCACGCTGCACAAGCCTGCAGGTGGGGCTTAACATGCCCAAATTCCTGCAGCTCTGATCAGCATCTCCAACTGTGCAAGTGCAGGAAAAATAATGATAGAATGTGGCTCCCCTGCCACATCTCTCCCTGGCCAGATAATGCCTCTTTCTGGCCCCCACAGACATTGCCCCATCCCCACAACATAGCTGACCCCCTTATCCCCCCCACTATTCCCTGTCACCCAGACCATCATAAGCCCCTCCTTTCCTCCCATTGATCTTAGATAGAGTAGCAGCAGATACCGCCCCTTCCCTCCTCCATTGATCTCAGACATAGTGGCAGCAGAAACCCCCACCCCCACCAATCACAGGCAGAGTGGCAGCGAACCTTTCTTCTCTCCTCCCCATTAATCACAGGAAAAGTGGTAGCAAATTCTCCCCTCCTCCCCCCACCAATCGCAGGCAGAGTGACAGTGGATCTCCCTTCCCCCCCCTCCCCCTGATCATAGGCAGAGTGGCAGCAAACCTCCTCCCCCCTCCCCCCAACCCCCACGAATACACTAGTCTCCTCATGCCCGACTTTACCAAGTTTCTGAAAACAGGCATAGCTTGATGGTAAAATTAGACCCATGGTTTCAAAGCCTTTATCCAGGCTTCTGCATTCTAACATAACATTCTGTGCTAAAATATCCAGTTTTAACTTCCTAAATAGACAAAGTAATTACAAAACCAAAGGGAAATGATTTGGAAATATTAAATATCAGGTTATTGAAAAGACACAATAAGGAACACAGATCCAGCGGTAGGCCATTCAGCCCTTCGAACTAGTTTGGCAACTCACTTGGTGTGAATCTTGACTCCATTGACCTCCTTGGTTCCACACTCCTTTGCCTAACAAAAATTCTATTGGTCATAGGTTTGGAACTTTCCATTGACCCTCCCAGTCTCAAGAGATCTTTGGGGGCGAGAGTGTCAGATTTCCAAGACTCTTTGTATTTAGAAACATGGAAACCAGAAGCAGGAGTAGCCTGTTCGGCCCTTCGAGTCTACTGCACCATTCATTTTGATCATGGCTGATCATCCAATTCAATATCCTGAACCCCCCCGCCTCTTCCTCCCATATCCCTTGATCTCTTTAGCCCCAAGAGCTATATCTAATTTCTTCTTGAAATCACACAATGTTTTGGCTACTTCCTGTGGGAGTGAATTCCACACATTCCACCACCCTCTGGATGAATAAATTTCACCACACTTCTAAAAGCTTTACCCCTTATCCCTTTGCCCCTTATATAAAATGCTTCTTGACATTGTCCACTAAATGACTGAATTAAAATTAGACTAAAATAGTAGGGAAGACAGAGCATGTATCCACTTCATTAAGCTGAGGGCCTCATAGATTTCTTATGAAGGTACAAATTAGAAGCAGAAGAAGGCCACTCGGCCCCTCGAGCTTGCTCCACCATTCAAGAAGATCATGGCTAATCTAATAGAAATCTCAGGACGGGCAATATTTTCACAGAGCTGCGAGAGCGGGGTACAGTTTTATCTTTTAAAGAGCGTTTAGACAGTTACATGGGTAAGATGGGTATAGGTGGTTATGGGCCAAACGTGGACAATTGGGACCGGCTTATTGGTAAAATTAAAGGGCAGCATGGTCAAATTGGGCCAAAGGGCCTGTTTCCATGCTGTAAACCTCAATGGACAGAATTTTACCGGCACATCCGTACCAATTCTGGGGGCCGGTGAGGCTCGGGGAATGGCATCCTCCATTGGCCTCAGGTGGGATTGTACGAATCACAGGCAAATCCTGCTCTTTGACTCTGTTGCTGCCTACCACTGATAATCTTTCACCCCCTTGCCAATCACAAACCTATCTATCTTACTCTTAAAAATATTCAAAGATTCCGTATCCACCACCTTCTGAGCTTTCCAAAGATTCACGAGCCTTAGAGAAAGAAATGTCTTCTTGTCTCTGCCTCAGATGGGCGACACCCTTGTTTTTTAATGGCTGGTTCCAGATACTCTGAGGAAATATCCTTTCTACATTCCCCCCACGTCAAGACAGGGTCTTTAACATAGGGGCTCATTTTCTGATCCTGTCCTCATGTCAACTATTGTGGGTGGGATGGACAAGTTAATCATTGAAAGGTCATTTGACCTCAGATGGGAATCTCCGGTCCCTGGTTGGCAGCAGCGGAAAAGCCCACAGAATTAACAGCCAATCAACCCAGTTTGTGCTTCATGTGCACTTCTCCCCTCTTCATCTCGTCTTTTCTCTCTCGATAGCTTTACCTAACTTCTCCCTGAACATCAGTCGCAAGCGATGGCAAGTTCCACAATCAAACCACTGTCTGAGTAATGATGATTCTCCTGAATTCCCCCTCCCCGGGGATTCTTCTGAAAATGACTCCTAGTTTGAGTCAGCAAATGAGGGAGCATTGCCTCCTTCTGATGGAACAGCGTGATCCCAGCTCACTATCCAGTTGGTTTAAGTTTGCGGCTGGAGATTTTACTGCCCCATCTGCCACTGGAATCTGACCGGGCAAGGGATGGACAATGAGAAGGTCCGTTAACCTTGGGTGGGATTTTACGGTTTTGGGATGAGCGATGCCATAAAATCCCATGCTGAAGGTTTATTTATTAGTGCCACAAGTAGGCTTACATTAACACTGCAATTAAGTTGCTGTGAAAATCCCCGAATAGGATTAGATTATTGAGATGGAAGATCAGCCATGATCCTAGTGAATGGCGGAGCAGGCTTGAAGGGCCAAATGGCCTCCTTGTGCTCTTATATTTCTAATCGTCACACTCTGGTGCCTGTTTGGGTACACTGAGGGAGAATTTAACATCTAATCAGCACGCCTTCTGGACTACGGGAGGAAACCAGAGCACTCGGAGGAAACTCACGCAGACACTGGGGGAGGAGGTGCAGACAATGCCTCAAGCTGGAAGTTGAACCCAGCTCCCTGGCACTGTGAGGCAGCAGCGCTAATCACTGAGGGAAAATTTAACACGGCCAATGCACCTAAATAGTATGTCTTTGACTAAAAACTTGGCACAGACAATGACCCAAGGCTGGGAATCGAACCTGGGTCCCTGATGCTATGAGGCAGTAGTGCTAAACACTGTGTCACCGTGCTGGGGTGGAACTTAGTCATCATTTCGTGATATGCAACAACCCTCCTTATGATCCCATCAACATTCCCTGCTCGGAGCAACACCGCAGGGAAAGTAGACTAACTGCATCTTCATTGTAATGCTGATAGTGCTGCGTCTGTCTGCAGAACAACAACTCCTTAAAGGGAACTCATGCACAGAGCAAAATGCATGCAGGTTCTGCTATCCATTTTAATGCTTAAGGATTGATATCTCTGTAGTAAAATTAATCTGTGAGTATAGCTACAAAACAAGATTATTTCAGCATTGCCACACAGAATCCAAACAAAGATACTGAATCCAGGGAGAGAGGTTTCCTTGTGTCCGCTAACAGCCTCAGTCACACTTACCGAATCCCACCAGTTAATGCTGAGTTTACAAGGCTGAGTCTTACCCTGTCCCCTCCGCAAAATCTTCTATGTTGACCTGATTTCTGCCTGTGATGTATGACGCAGATGAGTACTTGCCCCCTGATAGAATGCCAAAGTTATTTTTTAGAATTGGCAAGTTGTGTGCTCTGTGCACTATGAGGAGAACACAAGATTGCCTTTCTCCTGAGCTGGTCACAATCTCAGAACCTCCCAAAACCAGGAAAGCACTTTGTGATTTGTAACCATTGATGTCGGAAACAATGCAGTCAATTTGTGCACAGTAAGCAACTCACAAACAACCATGTTTCAGGGATGTTTGTTGAGAGATAAGTTTATTTATATTAGTCACAAATAGGCTTACATTAACATTGCTTTGAAGTTACTGTGAAAATTCCTAATTGCCACACTCCAGAGCCTGTTCAGGTACACTGAGGGAGAATTTAGCATGCCCAATGCACCTAACCAGCACGTCTTTCGGACTGTGGAAGCAAAGTGGAACACCCGGAGGAAATGTATCTGAGTAGGCTAATAGGACCACTTTTTAATAGAACATCTGAAAGGCAGCTCCTCAAATGGTGCAGCACTCTCTGAATACTGCATTTCTGGTAAAATGCTCAGGTCTCTGGAGTTGGACTTGAATTCACAACCTTCTGACTCAGTGTAGTTGAGAACATGCCTCTGTCTACATCAACAAGGATGAAGCAGAAAGGGTTGACAGCTTCAGGTTTTTAGGTGTCCAGATCACCAATAACTGTCCTGGTTCCCCCCCTCACCATGCAGATACTATAGTTAAGAAAGCCCACCAACGCCTCTACTTTCTCAGAAGACTAAGGAAATTTGGCACATCAGCTACGACTCTCACCAACTTTTACAAATGCACCATAGAAAGCATTGTTTCTGGTTGTATGGCTTCTACTCTGATCAAGACTGCAAGAAATTACAAAGGGTCATGAACGTAGCCCAGTCCATGATGCAAACCAGCCTGTCATCCACTGACCTCTGCCTACACTTCCCAAGGACTCAGCAAAGCATAATTAAGGACCCTCAGGCACCCTGACATTTCTCTTCCATCTTCTTCCGTTGGCAAAAAGATACAAAAGTCTGAGGCCACGTACCAACCGACTCAAAAACAGCTTCATCCCTCCTGCTGTCAGGCTTTTGAATGGACCTACCTCGCATTAAGTTGACCTTTCTCTACACTCTAGCTATGACTGTAACATTACATTCTGCACTCTCTTGTTTCGTTCTCTGTGAATGGTATGTTTTGTCTGTAAAGCACGCAAGAAACTATACTTTTCACTGTATACTAATACATGTGACAGTAATAAATCAAATCAAAATCAAATCAGGGGCGAGACCGCTGTTAACTGAGCCCAGCCAAGAGAAAACTGAACAATGCCAGGCCAGTGCATTTTGTTACTTGTACATGCCAGTGTTTATACTCAATTCCACATAAATGAATGCCCCATCACATCCTGGCAGTATCTATTGCTACAGCACAGTACTGACATTCTAAAGGCCCATAGAACATTATATCACAGGGCAAATCATAGAGCACTCCCCATGTAGAGTGACACACCTAACACAGTGTACGTTGTTCCATGTTACAATTTCAACAGCTTTCAGCACCTCCCTCTCTATTTTGTACACTTTTTTGCAGAGTCTGTTTTATATTGTGTGTGTATAGAGTGAGAATTTTCCATATTAGGAATAATATATATATTATTATATAGGAATAATATAATAGGATAATGGATTTGCTACTATATAGTTATGACAGCGGCGCGGGCTCGTTGGGCCGAAGGGCCTGTTTCCCGTGCTGTGTTGCTCTTTAAAAAAAATATTGTGTTGACTGACAAATACAACATTAATTTCGTAATGTTTATTTTATTTGTGTCACAAGTAGGCCTACATTAACACTGCAATGAAAGTTCCCTAGTCACCACAATCTGGCCCTTGTTTGGGTACACTGAGGGAGAATTTAGCATGGCCAATGCACCTAACCAGCACATCTTTCAGACTGTGGGAGGAAACCGGAGCAGCTAGAGGAAACTCACACTAATGCATGGAGAACATGCAGACTCCACACAGACGGCCACCCAAGCTGGGATTCGAATCCGGACCCCCAGCACTGTGAGGCTGTTTGCATAATGTGGCTGCCCCCTTCCTATCTCTCTAACCTAATGGGGGCAGCACCTTCTAGGGGTGAGTTGTGTGTGGGGGAATAAGACTAAATGCCTCAGTCTGTCTGGAAGATGGATAGCCACTTGGTTAATCCTCTAACTGTGCCCTTACTGCTTCTGTGCCTCTGAGAAAGCTTCACCATCTCCAGAACATCTTCAACATCAACATGCAGTAAGTACTGTGGTGGCACAGTGGTTAGCACTGCTGTCTCACAATGCCAGGGACTCATATTCAATTTCCAGCTTGGGTCGCTGTGTGGAGTCTGCATATTCTTCCCGTGTCTGCCTGGGTTTCCTCCAGGTACTCTGGTTTTCTCCCACAGTCCGAAAGACCTGCTGGTTAGGTGCACTGGCCGTGCTAAATTCTCCCTCTGTGTACCCGAACAGGCGCCGAAGTGTGGCAACTAGGGAATTTTCACAGTAACCTCATTGCAGTGTTAATGTAAGCCTACTTGTGATAGTAATGATGAAACTTTAATTTCTTATTAATCAAATTTTCTGGGGTTAATGAGCAAAAGATCCAGGGTGGTGGGGGGTGGGTTGGGGAGGAGGGGGGGGTTGCTGTTGTGGGCCGAGATGAGGAGAATTTTGATTTTTTCATGGGTTGGGTAGTAGTGATTTAAAATGCACTGTCTCAGAGAGTGCTGCAACATTCTGAGGGAATTGGATAAATACTGGAGCAGGAAAACATTTGTAACTCCACAGGGAGAGATAGTGGGAGAGGGACTCATTGGATAGCAATGTGGCACGGTGGCATTTTCAAAATGTGAGCGACCCCATAGATTGAAACATAAGAGCTAGGAGCCATCTGGCTCCTCAAGCCCACTCCACTATTCAATAAAACCATGGCTGATCTTTTTGTGGATTCAGCTCCATTTACCCGCGTGCTCGTCATAAGTCTTAATTCCTTTACTGTTCAAAAATTTATCTATCCTTGTCTTAAATACATTCAATGAGGTAGCCTCAACTACTTCACTGGGCTGGGAATTCCACAGATTCACAACCCTTTGTGTGAAAAGTTCCTCCTCAACTCAGTCTTAAATCTGCTTCCCCTTATTTTGAGGCCATGTCCCCTAGTTCTATTTTCACCCACCACTGGAAACAACTTCCCTGTTTCTATCTTATCTGTTCCCTTCATAATCTTATGTACATAGAACATAGAACACAGAACATTAAAGCGCAGAACAGGCCCTTCGGCCTTCGATGTTGCGCCGACCAATTAGGAAAAAGCAATGACCCTCTAACCTAAACCATTCCCTTTTCGTCCATAAACTTATCTACTAACCTCTTAAACGCCACCAAACTTGGCGCATCTACAACTGCAGCAGGCAGGGCATTCCATACCCTTACCACCCTCTGGGTAAAGAACCTACCTCTGACATCCATCCTATAACTACCACCCCTTAATTTAAAGCTATGTCCCCTCGTGCTAGCTTTCTCCATCCTAGGAAAAAGGCTATCACTGTCCACCCTATCTAAACCTCTAATCATCTTATATGTTTCAATAAAGTCTCCTCTTAGCCGCCTTCTTTTTAACGAAAACAACCTCAAATCTCTCAGCCTCTCTTCATAAGACCTGCCTTCCATACCAGGCAACATCCTGGTAAACCTCCTCTGTACCCTCTTCAATGCCTCCACATCTTTCTTATAATGCGGGGACCAGAACTGCACACAATACTCCAAGTGCGGCCGCACTAGAGTTTTGTACAGTTGCAACATGACGTTGCGGCTCGAAATTCAATCCCCCTACCAATAAAAGCTAAGACTCCGTATGCCTTCTGAACAACCTTATCGACTTGATTGCCAACTTTCAGGGATCTATGCACATATACACCAAGATCCCTCTGTTCATCAACACTATTAAGAGTCCTACCATTAGCCCTATACTCTACACATTTGTCATTCCTGCCAAAGTGAATAACCTCACACTTTTCCACATTAAACTCCATTTGCCACCTCTCGGCCCAGCTCTGCAACTTGTCCAAGTCTCTCTGCAAACTATAACACCCCTCTTCACTATCTATCACTCCTCCGACTTTGGTGTCATCCGCAAATTTACTAATCCATCCTTCAATACCCTCATCCAGATAATTTATAAAAATTACAAACAGCAGGGGCCCCAAAACAGATCCCTGAGGTACACCACTTGTAACCGAACTCCATGATGAATAATTTCCATTAACCACCACCCTCTGTCTTCTATCAGCTAGCCAATTCCTAATCCAATTAGCTAAATCACCCTCAATCCCATACATCTGCATTTTCTGCAGAAGCCTTCCATGGGGCACTTCATCGAACGCCCTACTAAAGTCCATATGTACCACATCAACTGCCTTACCCCCATCCACCTCTTTGGTCACTTTTTCAAAAAACTCAATAAGGTTAGTAAGGCACGACCTACCCTTCACAAAACCATGCTGACTATCCCAATCAATTCATTTCTCTCTAAATAACTATAAATCCTATCCCTAATAATTCTTTCCAATACTTTGCCACAACAGAAGTAAGACTCACCGGTCTATAATTCCCAAGAAAGTCTCTCTTCCCCTTCTTGAACAATGGGACCACATTCGCTATCCTCCAGTCTTCCGGCACTATACCCGTAACCAACGACGACCTGAAGATCAGAGCCAGAGGCTCTGCAATCGCCTCTCTCGCCTCCCATAGAATCCTAGGGTAAATCCCGTCCGGCCCAGGGGACTTATCTAACTTCAAACCCTCAAGAATATCTAGCACATCCTCCCTATCTACTTCAAAACTTTCCAGTTTGCAACCCTGTACCTCAGTGTTCTCCACAACTACATTTACATCTCCCTGCGTGAATACCGAAGAGAAATATTTGTTCAGTGCCTCTCCAATCTCTTCAGGCTCCACGCACAACTTCCCATTGCTGTCTCTGACTGGCCCTAATCTTGCCCTAACCAATCTTCTATTCTTAACATATCTAAAGAAAGCTTTAGGATTTTCCTTGATCCTATCAGCCAAAGTCTTCTCGTGTCCTCTTTTAGCTCTTTTCAACTCACTCTTTAGCTCCCTCCTGGCTAATCTATAGCTATCCAGTGCACTAACTGAGCCTTCAAGCCTCATCCTGACATAAGCCTCCTTTTTCCTTTTAACCAGCGAATTAACTTTTTTAGTATACCATGGTTCCCTTACTCGACCATTTCCTCCTTGCCTGACAGGGACATACTTATCAAGGACTCGCAGTAGCTGCTCCTTGAATAAGCTCCACATTTCAGATGTTCCCAGTCCCTGTAGTTTCCTAGTCGAACCTACGCACCCTAATTCCCTCCTTATGGCCTCAATTACCATTCCCCCAGCTATAACTACTGCCCCCAGGTTCATGCCTATCCCTATCCATCACTAAGGTGAACATAACCGAATTGTGGTCACTATCACCAAAATGTTCACCAACTTCCAAGTCTAACACCTGGTCTGGCTCATTGCCCAGCACCAAATCCAATGTAGCCTCACCTCTAGTTGGTGAGGTGATGTTTCTATCAGATCTCTCCTCATTCTTCTGAATTCCAATGAGTATAGCCCCAGTCTACTCAGTCTCTCCTCATAAGCCAATGCTCTCAATTCCGGAATCAACCTAGTGAATCTCCTCTTCACCCCCTCCAGTGCCAGTATATTCTTTCTCAAGTAAGGAGACCAAAACTGTCACAGTAACTCCAGGTGTGGCCTCACCATCATCTTATACAGCTGCAACATGGCATTGCTGTTTTTAAAGTCCACTCCTCTAGCAATTAAGGACAAAATTCCATTTGCCTTTTTAATTGTCTGCTGTACCTGCAAACCAATTCCTTGTGATTGGAATCATAGTGTCATAGAGGTTTACAGCTTGCCCTTCAGCCCAACTTGTCCATGCCGTCCTTTTTTTAAACCTGAAAGCTAATCCCAATCACCTGCATTTGGCCCATATCCCTTATACCCATCTTATCCATGTAACTATCTAAATGTTTTTTAGAAGACAAAATTGTACCTGCCTCTACTACTACCTCTGGTATCTTATTCCAGACACTCACCATGCTCCGTGTGAAAAAAATTGCCCTCTGGACACTTTTGTATCTCTCCCTTTAAACCTATGCTCTCTAGTTTTAAACTCCTCTACCTTTGGGAAAAGATGTGACTATTGAGCTAATCTGTGCCCTTCATTATTTTATAGACTTTTATAAGATCACCCCTCAGCCTCCTACTCCAGAGAAAAAAGTCCCAGTCTATCCAACTTCTCCTTATAACCCAAACCATCAAGTCCTGGTAGCATCCTAATTATTCTTTTCTGCACTCTTTTAGTTTAATAATATCCTTTCCACAATACAGTGACCAGAACTGCACAGTGTTCCTTACCAATGTCTTATACAACTTCAACAAGACATTCCAACTCCTGTATTCAATGTTCTGACCGATGAAACCAAGCATGCTGAATGCCTTCTTCACTCTGTCCACCTGTGATTCCACTTCCAAGGAGTTATGAACTTGTAGACCTAGATCCCTTTGTTCTGTAACTCTCCCCAGTGCCGTACCATTAACTGAGTAAGTCCTGCCCTGGTTCAATCTACCAAAATGCATCACCTTGCATTTGTCTAAATTAAACTCCAGCTGCCATTCATCAGCCTACTAGCCCAATTGATCAAGATCTTGCTGCAATCAGAGATAACTTTCTTCACTGTCCACTATGCCAACAATCTTGATGTCATCTGCAAACTTTTGATTCTTGTACACCCAGGTCCCTCTGCCCAGCATCATGCTGCAATTCTTTTACAATTTAAATAATAGTCCATTTTGCTGTTATTCCTACCAAAATGAATGAACTCATATTTATCAACATTGTATTCCATTTCTAGCCCATTCACTTAGATTGCAAGCACAGAGTGGGCCAGACAGCTTTCAGTGAAGCCTCTTTTACAAATTGGGCTGTTCACACACCTTGAGAAACAATTGCATTGAAGATGGTGTATACCAGCTTGGAAATTAATGATAATAATATCCTATAGAGACTTAAAGGGTCAACATTTCTGGTACTGATGAGGGTGTCACACCCAACTGAGAGCCAGATCATATCATACAGAATCTTACTGATATCCACAGCAGGTTGGACAGGCTGGTGAGGCTCTAATCCTGCTCCTATCTTCTTATCTTCTGTTCCAGACAGGAAGCTGCAGTGAACATTCAGCACATCTTTGGGTTATCATTTCATAGAGACCTCATTTTAATTGGGTGCTACAATTCTGAACGGTGATCCAATTTGTGTGAGTGTGTATGAGAGAGAAAGAGCCTGAGAGAGAGAAAGAGCCTGAGAGAGAGAAAGAGTCTGAGAAGGGACGAAAGTGTGAGAGGTCAAGTGTGTGAGGATTCAAGTGCGTGAGGGGACAAGAGTGTGAGGGGACGAGAGTGTGAGGAGAGAGTGAAGGGGAAAGTGTGAGGGGACAGAGTGTGAGGGGACGAGAGCGTGAGAGGACGGGAGTGCGAGGGGATGAGAGTGTGAGAGGAAATATGAGAGAGAGTGTGAGAGAGTGAGTGAGAGTAGCAAATGAGTGAATGAGAGAATGAGTGAGTGTGAGTGAATGAGGTTGAGTGAATGAATGAAAGAGAATGAGTGACTGTGCATGAGAGAGTGAGTGCAAGAGAGTGAGTGCGAGAGAGTGCAAGAGAAAATGAGTGCGAGAGACAAAGTGTGAGAGAGGTGTGTGAGAGAGTGCGAGAGTGACTGCGAGAGATTTTAGTGCGAGAGAGTGAGCAAATGAGAGTGAGTGAGAGAGAATGAGTGAGAGAGCGAGAGATAGAGAGAGTGAGCGAATGAGAGTGAGAGTTGGGAAGTGAGAGTGTGAGAGAGTGAGTGAGTGAGATTGAGTGAATGAGAATGAGAATGTGAGAGAGTGTGAGAGAGTGAGTGCAGGAGAGTAAGTGTGGGAGAGTCAGAGCAAGAGAGTCAGTGCAAGAGAGAGTGAGTGAGTGAATGAGAGAATGAATGAGCATGAGTGAGTGCAAGTGAGAGTGCGAGAGAATGAGTGAATGAGAATGAGTGAGAGAGAATGAGTGAGAGATAAAATGAGAGACAGTGAGTGAGAGAGTGAGAGTGAGCAAATGAGAGTGAGTGAGAGTGAGTGAGAATGAGTGAATATATGAGAGTGAGTGAGTGAGGCTAAGTGAGTGACAATGAGAGTGTGAGAGAGAGAGTATGAGAGAGTGTGAGGTGGAGTGTATGAAAGGGAGATATGAGAGCAACACAGTGGTTAGCACTGCTGCCTCACAGCACCAGGAATCCGGGTTCATTTTTGGCCTTAGGTGATTATGTGCACATTCTCCTTGTGTCTGCATGCATTCCCTCCAGGTGCTTCGGTTTCCTCCCACCAGTCCAAAGATGTGCAAGTTAGATGGCTTGGCTATGCTAAATTGCCCTGAGTATCAGGGGAATTAGCAGCGTAAATTTATGGGACTGGAGATAGAGCTTGGGGGGGATTGTTGTTGGTGCAAACTTGATGGGCTGAATAACCTCCTTCTGCACTGTAGAGTGTATATGTGTGAGAGAACACGAGTGAGAGAGAGCAAGTGCATGTGTGTGAGACAGGGAGTGAGTTTGTGAGACAGAGTGTGTGAGACAGAAGAGTGTGTGGGACAGAGAAAGTGTATGTGAGACCCAGAGAGTGCAAGTGTGAGAGAGAGAGTTCACCCCTTCCCCTGCCCACTCTATTCTCCATCTGTCTATGAGACTGCATATTCACTCGAGCTGTTTAATGAGGTTACCAATGTCTAATGCTCTATTCCCTGAAAAGCCCATCTGGCAATCGATGCTGAATATCTTAGGTGAAAAATGACCTTTTATGAGTCTGGATTTGTGACACTATTACCCAGGCAAACTGTATATGTATGACAAATGTATAAGATCCACTTTTTAATGTTAAAATAAGTGGGTTCAAGTTCTTGAAATCAGACTAAATAATTTCACAACATTATGCTCTTTGCATATCCTTTTACACACAGTCATTTTAAAGTTTATGACAATAAATAAAACATTCTGTCAGTATAAAACATAAACAAAATTGATCAAGATTTAAAGTCTGGAATATAAATATAAGCATGTGCAAGAGGCTAACTCTTGTTATTAAACTTGTTATTTAACAACTCTTGTTGTTAAAATAAGTTATATGTTCCATCCTTCATTGAAGAATTAAATTCAAACTATTTTGCTTCCCCGCCGTTTGTTTTGGCTTCACACTGTTAGCTACAAGATCTATCAGAAGGAAACACACGCATTTATCTCATTACAGCAAGCACACGGATCCTAGTTTAACAACTGGAGATCAGACATTAACTGGCTTTATTATCCCAGACTAAACGGAATTGGAGTGCACTGGGGAAAGGGCTGTCCTTGAGTCCAAAGTCTTCTAAATCATTCCATAACTCGGGAATTTGGCCCTAGTTTGTCCCCGATTTGCAGTCAGAGGTTCAAGTGATCGCCACTATCTATCTGCCTTTCTCAAACACCCACGGTGTTGTCTCTTGAGTTTCCAATTCAAAAGTGGGAGATAATTCCCAATGTTCTCCCGGTTCCTCGCAGATGACAGTTTTAGCAAACAAACCTGAAATTTATTCTTAAAAAAAGAAAATTAAACGAGGATTTCTTAAGACATTTTTTTTTCTAACGAACCTAAGAAAAGTATAATGAATTGAAAAGCGAAGAAGCGCCCAAGTGTATTTTAATTTAGGAAAACTATTCAATTTGTCTGGGGGAAGATTCTGACTCAATTACTGGAATGTTCCTTGTAATTCATTCTTCCCAATCTTATTCAAAGGGCATCTCATCAGACCCACCCCAAAATTCGGTTCCTCTTCCAGCGCCCCCGCCCCTGCCCCCGCCCCGGTAAATCTCAAAATTGATCCTCTGTATTTTAACAGTGACTCATTTGAAACCAGATTAAACCGAGAGAATTAGCTCCTGTCTTGGAACCCAGTCTCACAATCTCTGCCCCCACCTCCCCTCCTGACTCTCCCCCTCCCCCCAACACCCCAGTTGAGGAACTTTAATTTGAGGAAATAAACTCACTGTTAATTTCTGGGAAATAACTCTTCTTAATTTCTCGAAAAATAACTTGTTAATTTCAGTGTAACTTGTTAATTTCAGTGAAATAACCCTTAATTTCTGGAAAATAACTCGTTAATTTCTAGACCATAACTCAATTTCAAGAGTGTCATGATTTGGGGAAATTATAGTTCACTGTTAATTTCAGAAAGATAGCTGTTAATCTCAGGAATTCAGCTCCCTATTAATTTCAGAAAGATAATTTCAGGAAATCAGCTCAAGTGTTAATTTCATGTAATCACCCCGCACCAACCCACCCCCAACATTCAAACCCCCCCCCCAACACACTCCCCCACCACCACCAACCACCCCCAACCTACCCATCTTAGTTGAAAAAATATGCAGTTCCCCCCCCCCACCTTTTGCTTGCTGGGGTGGATGAAGGCTATCTCACAGTTCAGTCTCATCCTCTGATTGCGGGAATTTGACGCATTTTGGGTGAAAATAAGACGGGGGGGCAGCGAAACAAGATAGAGAGAGAGAGAGAGACAGATACACACACAAGACAGAGAGAAAAGACACAAGGCACGGAGAAACTGAGACACAAGACAGAGACAGACACACACACAAGATGCAGAGAAAAAAAGACAGAGGAGATAAAACACCAGGATATATTGTGCAGGAAAAAAAAACTTAATTTTTGTCGCAAACCCTCATTGATATTCTTTGACCAAATCAGCCATCTCCCCACCCCCCCAAAAAATTGCAAAACCATCCCACCTCGATGAATTATTATTACACAGCTTAAAAGGAAATGTAAACATGGTTTTCAGACTAGTGATCTGACGAGGGGTTTAATTGATCGAATTTGATTCGGAAAATTGTACATGACTTTGTTCAAATGCCGCCGTTTAACATTCAACACAATATTGACCGTTCCAACAGAACGTGCTGCCCTGGGTACCTGTGTTAGAGCCGCTCTCCCACTGTCTCTGCCGAGTTCAGTTTGCAAGGGCAGTGCAGATTCCTTCGCTCCTGGCTCAGCTGGATTTCCTGCTGAAGGTTGGCTTGAAGTCTCGCACGGTTGTGCTTGTCAGAGGAAGGAAGCTCTATCTAGTAGGCTGCCCCCGCCTCGCCAGCATCCCTCGCCACCTGTCCCCACCTCCGAAGCCTTTAGCTTTCACCATCAGAGCAATGCATCAGGACTGCGAGGAGGTGGAGTCTGGCTCTTTGAGGTGGGGCCGTGGAGGGTTGGGATGGCATCTGATCAGTTCATCACCCGCACCGCCCCCCACCCCCATTGATTTTCCTGCACATTTTTTTAAAAAAATGGCACAGTAAGGAATGGCAACTCATTGCAAAAAATAAAGCCTAGTCTATCAGGACGTTGGAATTCAGTTTGAGGCAGAAGGTGGTACATTGGTTAGCACCACTGCTTCACAGGACCAGGGACCTGGGTTCAATTCCGGCCTTGGGTCACACTTTGTGTGGAGTTTGCACCCTCTCCCTGTGTCTGCGTGGGTTTCCTCCGGGACCGCCGGTTTCCTCCCACACTCCAAAGATGTGTGGGTTATGTTGATTGGCCATGTTATATTGCCCCTTAATGTCCTGGGATGTGTAGGTCAGAAGAATTAGCAGGATAAGGGAATAGGGCCTGGATGGGATTGTGCAGACTCGATGGGCCAAATGGCCTCCTTCTGCAGTGTAGCGATTCTGTGGAATTGGCCGTGCTAAATTAACCCTACATCAGGGGATTAACAGGCTAAATATGTAGGGTATATGGGGGTAGGTTGTGGGTAGGATCGTGGTTGGTGCAGACTCAATAGCCTCCTTCTGCACTGTCAGGGCTCTATGATTCCCTCTATGAGATATCAGCAATTCGGGATTATCAACATAGCACAGAAACAGGCCATTCTGCCCCTTCTCAAGCCTGAAAGAAGATGTCTGCGACAATGCTAGCACTGGAGTGACAGTCTTGGTGTTTGTTCTTAAACAGGACTTGAACCCAGAACTTTGTGACTAAGAGGCAAGGCTCCTACCAACTGAGCCATAGCTGATACGGATGTAGTTCTGATACAAATCAAACATTAACTAGAAGACTCTCTTTACCTGTGATGTGGAGATGCTGATGTTGAATTGGGGTGGGCACAGTAAAAAGTCTAACAACATCAGGTTAAAGACCAACAGGTTTATTTGGAATTATGAGCTTTCAAAGCACTGCCCCTTCATCAGATGAGTGGAGAGGTAGAGAGGTGTCTTTACCTATATATGCTGTGTTTGTGAACCTACCTTTCACTCACCTGATGAAGGAGCAATGTTCCAAAAGCTTTGATTCCAAATAAACCTGTTGGAATTTAACCTGGTGTTGTGAGACTTTTTACTGTGCTCACTTTACTTACTTCTTTCTTTTTAAATAGCTGTAGAAGCCCTTTTTTACATTTCTAGCTATCTTCCTCTCATACTCTAATTATGCTGTGGAGTTGCCGGCATTGGACTGGGATAGGCATAGTAAATAGTCTCACAACACCAGATTAAAGTCCAACAGCTTTATTTGGTAGCACGAGTTTTCAGAGTATTGCCCCTTCATCAGGTAAGTGAGTGACTTTAATCTGGTGTTGTGAGACTACTTACTATACTCTAATTAGTATTTCCTGATTAACTTCTCTGTGATTCTTTATATTCTGACCTGCTACTCCATTTTTGTGTTGTTATTTTCTTTTTCCTTAAGTTTGATGCTTTTCCTAATTTCTGTATTGAACCATGGGCCTTCCCTTTAATGTTGTTCCTTATAATAGGAATATCCTGAATATTCTGTAATATCCCCCTAAAAGTCTACCTCTGCTTTTCTGTTGATCTATCCAGTAACCTAGTGCCCAGTTTACTTCAGCCAGCTCAGCCTTCCTGCCCACATAGTTGCTCTTATTTAAGTTTAAAATACTAGTCTTAGAACCACTCTTCTCTCTTTTAAACTGGATGTAGAATTCAATTATAATGTGGTCACTGCTCCTGAGGGGTGATCTACCTTGAGGTCATTAATTAAACCTGTCACATTACACCAGGTGGCACAGTGGCACAGTAGTTGCACTGCTGCCTCACAATGCTAGAGACCCAGGTTTGATTCCTGGCTTGGGTATGTGTAGAATTTGCATGTTCTCCCCCATGTCTGTATGGGTTTCCTTCAGATGCTCCAGTTTCCACTCACAATCCAAAAATGAGCGGGTGAGTTGGATTGGCCATATTTCTTTTCTTAATAAAAGCAAATTATGGAACCTGAAACCAAAGGAAAAAATGCTGGCAAATCTCAGCAGGTCTGGCAGCATCTGTAAGGAGGGAAAAGAGCTGACAATTCAATCCCTGTCAAAGCTTTGACAAAGAGTCATCTGGATTTGAAACGACAGGTCTTTTCTCTTCTTACGGTGCTGTAATATTTTTTCCTGTTTATTCTATTCAATGTCATGGTCACTGTTGGGTTTAATAGTTGTTGCTATTCAGTGTGCAAAGTCTTTTATAGGCATCCTTTTCTTTTCATTCATCTGAATACCTTACCTTCTTGTATGTAATTGGAAGGATGATGGAAGGTCATTGATCCAAAAGATTAGCTCCCCATAGACATTTCCTGACCTGCTAAATGTTTCCAGCATTTTCTGACTTCAGTTACAGAATGTGACCGACAAACCAGAAATTTGAATACAATAAAGAATTTGCAATGGCAATCAGAGCAAATGAACCCAGTGTACATCACCAGAGCGAAACTAAAGTCACACAGAACCACACAGCTGGAACTGATGGTATGAATTTCAGGGAATTGGATTTTTATTTCCGATTCATATGTTGAGGAATAGTAAACTTGATAGCACTGCAGTGAGAATCACGATTCCATTTCACTTGAACAAAATCTTTTCCTCTTGTCCTTCCAAAGCTTCCAAAGTGGCCAGAATGATGGCACAGTAGTTAGCACTGCAGCCTCACAGCGTCAGGAATTCATGTTCCATTCCCGACTTGGGTCACTGTCTGTGAGGAGTCTGCATCTTCTCCCCCTGTGTCTCTGTGGATTCCTCTTGGAGCTCCGGTTTCCTCGCACAGTTGGAAAATACAGAAAGGAGGCCACTCAACCCATCATGTCTGCACCAACCGCATCCCACCCCAGGCCCTATTCCCATAACCCCCCACATTTACCCAGCTATCTCTTTGACCTGCACATCCCAGGACACTAAATGCAACTTAGCTTGGCCAATCCACCTAACCCGCATTTCTTTGAACTGTGAGAGGAAACCAGAGCACCCGGAGGAAACCCATGCAGACACAGGGAGAACGTGCAAACTCCACACAGATAGTATCCCAACCCAGGAATCGAACCCAGGTCCCTGGCGTCATGAGACAGCCATGCTAACCACTGTGCCACTGTGCATTCCTCTATTAAGTACCTGGTTGATTACAATTACTTAGGGCCTTTGGCATGGTGAATTGCATCTAACAACTTAACTCATTGCCTTTTTAAGTAAAATAACACACAAAACTGATCACCCAGTGCTCCACAATTATAAATGTCAGGTTATCCAGTTTGGTAGCTAAAACAGGAAGACACTTTATTACCTGAGCTATGGATTGGAAGGGAGGAATGTGCAGTAAGACCTGGGTGTCCCTGTCCAGATAAGCTGCTGAAGGTTAGCATGCAGGTGCAGCAGGCGTTGAATATAGCAAATGGTATATTGGCCTTTGTAGAGAGAAGATTCGAATCCAGGAGCAGAGATGCCTTGCTACAATTATGCAGGGCCTTGGTGAGGGCACAACCTTTAATATTGTGACATTTTCCCCTCTTGCCCATCACAGGAATTGTAGCGGGCAGGGGTGGACCTTGAGAGGCCTGTTGACCTCAGGTGGAATTTTCTGGTTTTGGGGTGAGTGCAATTGTAAATCCCACCCCATTGCGTGCAGTTTTGGTCGACCTTGAAGAAGGATGTTCTTGATATAGAGGGAATGCTGCTAAGGCTTACCAGACTGATGCCTGGGATGGCAGGACTGATGTACGAGGAGACATTGAGTTGGTTAGATTATATTTACTGTAGTTTAGAAGGATGGGAGGTGGGATTTCATAGAAACCTACACGATTCTAATAGGATTAGACGGGGTGGGTGCAGGAAGGATGTTCCTGATGGAGTGAGTGTCTAGAACCAGTTTGAGGATAAGAGGTAAACTTTTTAGAACAGACATGGGGAGAAGTTTCTTCACCCAGAGTGCAGTTGAGGCCATATCATTGAATGTTTTCAAGAAGCAGTTAGATATAGTACTTGGGGTGAAGAGGATCAAAGGATGTGGGGGAAAGTGGGACCAGGCTGTTGAGTTGGGTGATCAGCCATGATCATAATGAATGGTAGGGAAGGCTCGAAGGGCTGAACTTTTCTGTGTTTTTCTGTATTTCTATGTAACTCCCTCCTGTGCATCGCCATATAAGAGAAGGTCTGATCTTTTATCACAATAGGAAGTTACCCTCCTGTGCAGGGTATTTTACCACATTGTTGCATTTTCTTGATGCCCACAAGGGAAGGATTCCTGCAGGACCTGGAATTCCCACCCAATGTCATCAGACCCTTGACTGTTTCCAAATTTCCCTGTTCTCCTGTGGTGATTCCTGCCACAGAAAGAACCAGAAAACCCTGGCTGTAGTGTGAGCCTTGTTGAGTGGGGAGTGGCCTCACTCCCTAATCAGAACGTTGTGGGTTCAGATTCCACTCCAAACATGTCACGCTCAAAGCATAGGCTGACACTCCCTGTGCAGTACGGAGGAAGTGTTGCACCATCGCAGGTACTTTCCTGATTATAACCGACTCTGTTAACCTGAGTCTCCGTCCACCCTCTGAGTTTAATGCGAAACGTCCCATTAGGGACTAATATTGGAAGGAGAGCTGGGGGAAACACAATGGTCGGGATTTTACGACCCCTCTCTTGGGCAAGGCTTGTAAAATCTCACCTGAGACCAATGGAGAATTCCATTCTCTGAGCCTTAGGGTGGGCATGTGGATAAAATTCCAGCCAATGTTTCCTAAATGACAACAATGATGATCTTTACAAGTGTCGGTAAAGCACTTTGGGACACACTGGGGAGGCTTAGCATTGCGGCCTCACATCGCCAGAGACCCGGGTTTTATTCCCAGCTTGGAAGTGTGAATTTGTATGTTCTCCTAGTGTCTGTGTGGGTTTCCTCTGCGTGCTTTCCACAGCCCAAAGACGTGCAGGTTCAGTGAATTGGCCAGGTTAAAATGCCGCTTAGTGTCAGGGGGACCAGCTGGATAAATGCATGTGATTGTGGGGATAGGGTCTGAGTGGGATTGTGGTCAGTGTAGACTCAATAGGCCGAATGGCCTTCTTCTGCACTGTAGGGGTTCTATGATTCTATGTCATAGGGGTTGTATCATCGCGCAATCACTTTTTTGTTTCGTGCTGAAGGTGCCGATTCACAGATTCTTTGGCTGGAATTTTACTGCCCTTGCCCACCACATGAATCGAAGCGGGGTGAGGGGGCGGAAATGTGAAGGTCTGTTGACCTCAGCGGGGGGATTTGATGGTTTTGGGACAAGCAAGTCTGGAAAATCCCGTTCCATGTCTTTGAGGGACTGGCTGACAGGGGAGCAAATTGCAAACCCTTTGTCCAGCTGGTCGGAGGGTGACATGGATGATATGGGTGGAGATGCCGTGAGAGAGATCATCCTGTCTGCGTCTTTGGTGAAGGACGGACTTCAGAATTCTCGTAGAAGCGGAGGTACAGAAGATCCGACTTCAGAAGACTTCAGATGAAACATTTTTCAGAAATCTCCCGGCACTCTCTGTATCCACAGAAAACACAGTGTCATCAAAAAGAGAAAAGATAGTCAGCACATAAAAGCTGCCATTGTTTTCAGTGAGAATCAGGCTAACCTTGCTGATTCAATTGGAAACTTTTATTTGTTGAAAAGACAAATATGACAACTTTTTTTCTCTCCATGATTCCCCGCTGCTTCATGTAGATACAATGTTTTCAAATCGATTAGATTATTTCCCTGGGCTTCATGCCGATGAGAGATGTTTGACCTTTGAGGCTAATTCTGCTTTCTTTTTAGCTCCCTTTCTTTTTTCTCTCTCTCTCCCTCAGCTCTTTTCTTTTTTTTGCTCTCCCCTTTCTCTCTCTCTTTTTCTCTTCCCTTCCCTTTCCTTCTCTCTTTCTCTCTCTCTCTCTCCCTTCCTCTCTCTCTGTCACCCCTCCCTTCCTTTTTCCTTCTTTCTCCTCCTTCTCTCTTTCTCTCTCCCCCTTTCTCTCCCTCCGTTTTGTTCTCTCTTCCCCTCTTCCCTTGATCCCCCTTCTCTCTAGCCCTTGTCTCACTTCTTTCTCTCTCTCTCTCTCCCTTTCTCTCTTCTCTCCTCTCTCTCCCCCCCTCCTCTTTTTCTCTCTTCTCTTGCTCACCCTCTCTTTTTCTCTCTCCCTTCCCCTCTCTCTCTCTTTCCCCCCTTCTCTCTCCCTCCCTCTCTCTTTCTGTCTCTCTCTCTCTTTCCCATTTCTCCCCTCTCTCTTTTTCTTTCTCTCTCTCCCTCTCTCTTTCTTTTCCTCACTCCCTCTCACTCTCTGCTTCCTCTCTCCTCCTTTTGCTCTGTCTCCCTTTTTTTCCGTCTCGCCCTCTTTCTCACCTCCCTTCCCTCTCTTTCTTTTTCTGTCTCTCGGTCACCCTCCCTCTCTCTTTCTCCCCCATCTCTCTCCTCCTCTCTTTATTTCTCTCTCTCCCTCTCCCCTCCTCTCTCTCTCTTTCCCCCTCACTCCCTCTTTCTCTATCTCTCTCCCTCACTCTCTTTCTGTCCCTGCTTTCTTTTCTCCCTCCCTCACTCTCTTTCTCTCTCCTCCTCCCCACGCTCTGTCTTTGGTACAGTGTGTACAGGGGTGGATGCATTTTGCTGTGTCACAGTGTCTTGCTCCTTCTGAGTAAGTAGCTAATCAAAGCATTCTACACGTCAGAAGATTTAGTTTTCGACTCTCACACCAAGTCTATCCTAGTGGAATTTTTCTTGCCTTCCTCTGAAAAGACCCCAAGACAAAGTGAAAAGTTTGGACAACTTCATAACATATAGGTGTAAAATTGAATTGGGAAATAAGTCATTAACCCAAATCTCCCTTCTGAGACAGAGGAGGATCAAGGAGGGAATTTTTCCACATTCTCCATATTAATGCGGGTTTATGTCTGGATTTTTCTTCTCCCAGGAGATTTTGCAGGTTTTGGGAGGGTTAGGATTGTATCCTGTTATTCCCAAGGCATTACATTGTGACAGGATTGGGGTCTCTCATTGCTTATGGAGATGTGGAGAAATTGTACCTCTCTGGAACTCGCTTCACCAGTTAGTGGTGGGAGGAAGGGTCACTGAGCATTTCTAAGGTCACAGTAGATTCTTGTTAACAAGAGAGTCAAAGGCAATCAGTTGCAGGATGAATGGGGAATTGAGGCCACAATCAGATCAGATATAATCTTATTGAATAGCAGAACATGCTCGATGGGCCAAATGGTCTACACCTGATTTGTAAATTGTAAATTCATAGTGTCATTCATTCTGCCAGTCATAATCGTTTTTGCTTGACTATAATAAGTTCTCGGAGGTGGAAGTCCTTCACCAGAATCCCTTTATTTACAAAATCCAACAACACTATATAGAATGGTTTCAGTATGCAGTCTGTATCTGGAGCGCCTGAGGAACTGATACTACTGGTTAACTACAGAGCATGGAGCTCCCTGAGGGTGGTGAGTGTCTGGAATGAGCTGCCAGAGGTAGTAGTAGGAGAGTACAATTTTGTCTTTTAAAAAGCATTTAGACAGTTACATGGGTAAAATGGGCATGGAGAGATATGGACCAAATGCAGACAGCTGGGACCAGCTTAGGGCTGTAAACCTCAATGATTAGACCATCAACTTGGCCTTTAATCAGGGAGTTCATATTCAAGCACACTCACCACAATTGCCTGATTAAAGTCATTATACTGATATCTTAACCCCAACTTTTTTTTAAAAATTGTATCTAGGTATGATAGGACTGGAGCAAACTCGTGTGGACTATAAACAGCAGCAGCGGTCGGGCTGAATGGCTGTTTCTGTGCTGACTTTCTATGTCTGCTCTGCTCTCCTACTCTGTTGGTCAGCTCTCCACCAAATGCTTATCCAGCCTCTTGCTAAATGCTCACATCATTTCTGCTATGTTCCTGGCAGTGTATTGTGTAGCCTTTTAACCCTCTGCCATAATGAACTCTGTATCTGTTTCAGATTTGGCTTGATAACTTTCAAAACTTCAATTAGGTAATCTAGAACCTTCTCTTTCACAAAGGAAGGAAGGTCAACTTTTGTAATTGATTTTTATATGGGAACATAAGAATTAGGATCAGAAGTAGGTAATTAATCCCTTCGAGCCTGCTCTGCCATTCTCTCCCTGGTCTCAAATCCATCTCCCCACCTGTTCCCCATATCCCCTTAACCTGTTCGTTATTAGAAATATATCCATCTCCTTCCTGAACCCATTCCATGATTCAGATTCCACCATGCTCTGGGGCAGCGAGTTCCACAAATTCACCACCCTGTGCGAGAAGTAGTTCTCTCTCATCTCAGTGTTCAATCTACCGCCTATACCTGTGACCTCTTGTTCTAGATTGTCCCACAAGGAGAAACATTTGGCCTACATTTACTTTATTGATCCCTTTTAAAATTTGGGAAACCTTGATCAGATCCCTTCTCATTCCTCTAAACTCCAGCGAGTACAAGCCCAAACAATATATAATTACAGAACTCAGCGAGTAGTGGAGGTGAATTTATTTATTCATTCACAAATGTTGCTGGCTAGATCAGCATTTATTGTCCATCCCAAATTGCTCTTGTTAAGACAGCATTTAAGAGTCAACAACATTGCTCTGGCTCTGGAGTCACATGTTGGCCAGATTGGCACAGATGGCAGATCTCCTTCCCTAAAGAACAAGAATCGGCAATTGATTAATTAATTTTTTTTTCATTTCAAATTCCACCATTTGCCACAGTGGGATTCAAATCTGGGTTTCGGGAGCATTACCCTGGTTCTCTGGGTTAGTGACAATACTATTATGCCAGCACCTCCCACTTAGCACAGATCTATTTGAAGGGAAGCAAGACAAAGTCACAGCGGAGAAATTTATGGAAAGTTACGTTGATAGGATCAGATGAAAAAGGGTGAGAAGTGGCCTGTGTGGAGAATAAACATTGACATAAACAAACTCCTTATTTTTAAGTTGTGTCCTCTAGTTTTAGGGGGCAGGCAGGAATTTTTTTAAAAAATTATTCATTCATGGGACATGGGCATCGCTGGCTGGGCCAGCATTTATTGCCCATCCCTAGTTGCCTTGGAGGGGCAGGTGAGAGTCAACCACATTGCTGTGACTCTGGAGTCACATGTAGGCCAGATCAGGTAAGGACAGCAGATTTCTTTCCCTAAAGAACATTAGTGAACCAGATGGGTTTTGCCAACAATGATTTCATGATCATCAAAAGATTCTTAATTCCAGATTTTTTTTTAATTGAATTCAAATTCCGCTATCTGCCATGGCAGAGTTCAAATCCAGGTCCCTAGAACATTAGCTGAGTTTCTGGATTAATAGACTAGCGATAATACCGCTAGGCCATCACCTCTCCAAATGCGGAGTTGAGATCACGATCAGATCAACTATGATCTTATTGAATGGCAGTGCAGGCTCAAGGGGCTGAGTGCCTACTCCTGTTCCCAGTTCATATGTTTACATATGTCTCCCACAAGGGGAAAGACTCAGTATCCATATAGTGCGATGGAATCTCTAACCGTCCAGAGAAACGGGAACTTGGTTTAATATCTTATCTGTGAGAAAATGCCTGCACTGGAGTGGATTTTGTGCTCAAGTGTCTGGAGTGGGACACGTAATCTTCTTCATCTCAAATCAATATCAAATTCATGCATGTTCCATGCCTCATTTACAGAAGTTCCTCTTGTCTAACCCAGGGTCCAGCCAACCAAAGGATAATTGGAAACAAGACCACTCGGAATCGAGGCCAGTGGATGACAACACCAGCTTAACTCTCTTAAGTCTGCATCATTTGAAAGTTTCCTCTGTGGGCAGTTTCCTAGGACAGCGAGTTCTTAAGTGACTACATTGATTTGACTTTCACTCTGCTGGTCTGATGGAGAATTTTAAGCAAACACTTTCCCTGCGGTCATCACTTTAGAAGCAAAAGTCCAACGTAGTTTGCTGAATATCAAATATCCATTTATTTGTTTTCACTATTTTCTGTTCATGAGAATATTGGTTCTGGGAGAATGGGAGTAATTTGATGTGCTACTTACAATGATAGAGAGAACCATAGAATCCTTATAACGCAAAAGAAGGGTTTTCAAGCCCATGGAATCTGCACCATAACAGTCCCACACAGCTCCCACCCCATAACCCTACGTATTTACCCTGCTAATCTCCCTAACACTAAATGGCAATTTAAGATGGTCAATCAACCTCACGCACACATCTTTGGAGTGTGGGAGGAAATCCACACAGACATGGGGAGAAGGTGCAAACTCCACACAGATAGTCATCCAAGGTCAGAATTGAACCTAGGTCCCTGGTGCTGTGAGGCAGCAGTGCTAATCACTGTGCCACCCTATATAAACAATCACTTTTTTTTGCGTGGTCAGATTGTTCTATTGTACAGAGTCTGCAGGCATAGAAACAGATCATTGAGCCCATCTGGCCTATTCTGCTGTATGGGCGTCAAAAAACACCTTTCTTTCATCTCTTCTTAATCTAACCCATTGTGTAAATACTTCAATTCCTTCCTCCCTTAAGTGTTGATCTAGCATCCCCTTAAATGCATTTATAGTGTTTGCTTCGTGTGGGTAGCCAGTTCCACATTCTCTGTATAAAGATGTTTATCCTGTATTTATTAGGACTGACCTGATAGAAGTTTATACAATTATGAGGGGCATAGATACAGTGAACAGTTGTAAGCTCTTTCCTAGGGCGGAAATGACAATTACAAGGGGCACAAGTTCAAGATAAGGGGGGAAAAGTTCAGTTGAGATGTGCGGGGAAAGTTTTTTTACACAGAGGGTGATGGGGATCTGGAATGCACTGCCAAATGAAGTGGTTGAGGCAGACACATCAGTGACATTTAAGACTTTTCTGATAGGCACATAAATGGATTTAGAGTAGAGGAATACAGGTGATTGGTTTAGATAAGGCAATATGATCGGCGCAGGTTTGGAGGGCCAAAGGGCCCGTGCTGTACTATTCTTTGTTCTTTATAGGTGAAAGAAGGAAGTTGGGTTAACTCTCAACTTTGTTAATCATAGAATCATAGAACCCTACCGTGCAGAAAGAGGCCCTTCGGCCCATGAGTCCGTAACGAACACAATCCCACCCAGGCCCTATCCCCATATCCCTATATATTATACCCACTAATCCCTCTAATTTATGCATCCCTGGACACTAAGGGGCAATTTCTTAACATGGTCAATCAACCTAACCCACACATCTTTGGACTGTAGGAGGAGACTGGAGGAAACCCACGCAGACATGAGGAGAATGTGCAGACAGTAACCCGAGCCTGGAATTGAACCCAGGACCCTGGAGCTGCGAAGCAGCAGTGCTAAGCACTGCATTTCCATGCTGCCCAAATGTTAAAGTGTAATGGCTGCATGGTGGCACAGTAGTTAGCACTGCTGCCTCACAGTGCTGGGGACCTGGACTCGATTCCCGGCTTGGGTTGGGGACTGCATGTTCTCTCCGTGACTGCGTAGGTTTCCTCTGGGTGCATCGGTTTTCTCCCACAGTCTGAAAGACCATGCTAAATTCTTCCTTAATATATCCAAACAGGTGCCAGAGTGTGGCAACTAGGAGATTTTCACAGTAACTTCACTGCAGTGTAAATGTAAACCTATTTGTGACTAATAAATAAACTTTAAATTCTTTGTGAATACAGTAAGAAGTTTCACAACACCAAATTAAAGTCCAACAAGTTTATTTGGAATCACAAACTACTGGAGCGCTGCTCCTTCATCAAGTAAGTGTTAATTCTTGGCTCACCTCAGGAAAGAGCAATGTTCCAAAAGCTCGTGATTCCAAATAAACCTGTTGGATTTTAACCTGATGTTGTAAGACTTCTTACCATTCCCACCCCAGTCCAATGCCAGCATCTCCACATCCTTGTGGGAATCCGGTTCCACATTCTCCATGTAAAACTGTTTATCCTGTATTCCTGAATTGGTTTATGAGTGAAAGGGGTAAATTGGGTTAGCTCTCAACCTGATTAAGGTGCAATAATAATAGGAGGGTGGTCAGGATTTTTGTGGCCAGCGGTTCTTTGCTGTCTCTTCCTGACATTGTACTCAACATCTCCCCACACAAGATTAAGAGATCCTTGATGTAGCGAATCGAGGCCTCAGTAGACAGAGAACAATTCAGCTTCTTGCTACCTGAGCTAGAACATAGAACCTAAACAGTGCAGAAGGAGGCCATTTGGCCCATCGAGTCTGCACCAACCGCAATCTCACCCAGGCTCTAGTCCCGTAACTCCACATATTTACCCCTGCTAATCCTCCTGACACTCAAAGACAATTTAACATGACCAATCCACACATCTTTGGAGCACCTGGAGGAAACTCACACAGAGATAGGGAGAATGTGTAGATTCGATACAGACAGTGCCCCGAGGCCCAGAATTCAATCCAGGTCCCTGACGCTGTGAGGTATCAGTGCTGACCACAGTGCCACTGTGCCGGCCAAGACAGGCGGGATTCTTCACAAGCTGGGCAGAGACAGTGCCCTTGAACGCAGAGGCAGAAAGATAGGCTGAACTGGCTGTGTGAAACAAGAGTCTGCGACGCACATTGCCAAGCATGTGATGTTACACTGTGTGAGTCTTTATGTAGTGACCTTCAACGGGAAATGTGACTGTTGAATGTGTTCCGTGCAATGGGATATGGTGTCCATTGTGTTACTAGTGTGTTTGACAAAGACAACACCAAAAATGGGAAATCAATAGAAATCTCAGTGAGTGACACAGATGTGGGGGGTCAGTCATTTCTTTTCCCAATGTCTGGAGTTGACCTGTTGCTGTCAGACTTTGAGTAGAATTCTGGCTTTGTTCCCACTTGCAGAAGCCATAACAACTCAAAGACAAAACATGTTTGATTAAGTTTTGCAGAACTCTTTGTTATCCAGACACTTTCTTATCTGTGTGTGTGTTTGTAAGAAATAACTGAGGTTACTTGATGCCAACAGGATGTTTCTGCTTGGCTCATCACATGGAAATCTTGATGAATTCATCAGCAACTTCTTTTGTATAGGTGAACCTCGCCAATAATTTTAAAAACATGCATTGCAGGAAGAGGCCATTCAGCCCATCATGCCTGTGCCAACCCTCTGTAAAAGCTTTCCGAATAGCGCCACTTTCCAACTCTTTACCCATAACTGCAAAGTTCATCAATTCATAATATGGGGAGGCAGAATTAGGCCATTCAGCACATCAAGGCTGCATTAGACCTCTGAAAAAGCTATCTGAATAGTGCCACTTTCTTTTCCCATAGCCTACAAAGTTCATAAGTTCATCAGTTCATAAGATATAAGAGGAGAATCAGGCCATTCGGTCCATCGATCATGGCTGATACGATCCCCATCCCCATTTTCCTTCTACTCAAAACACTTCAACCCATTACCAATTAAAAATCTGTCTAACTCCTTCTTAAATTTACTCACTGTCCTAGCATCCACCACACCCAGGGGTAGCGAATTCCACAGATTCATAACCCTTTGGGAGAAGTAGTTTCTCTGTTTTAAATATGCTGCCCCTTATCCTCAGACTATGACGTCTCGTCCTTGAATGCCCCACAAGAGGAAGCATCCGCTCCATGCCTACTTTATCTAGGCCTTTTATCATCTCGTATACCTCAATTTGATCTCCCCTCATTCTTCTAAATTCCAGAGGGTATCGGCCTAAACTGTTCAATCCCTCTTCATACGACAAGCCCCTCATTTCTGGAATCAATCCAGTGAACCTCCTCTGAACTGCCTCCAATGTCACTACATCTTTCCTCAAATAAGGGGACCAAAACTGTGCACAATACTCCAGGTGCGGCCTCACCAATGCCTTGAATAATTGCAAACTTATATTTTTTAAAATAAATATATTTTTATAATAAATATAAATAAATTTTGAAGCAGATGATGAAATCGCTTCCACCATCTTTTTGGGCTGCGTGTTCCAATTCTGCTGGCCTTGCCGCATAACTGAAGCAACTTTATTTATTTAAAAAGACTATTTTGTGAAAGGTGTTTTCTTTCCTCCACCCCATTGTGCACTGTACTCTGTTAAGGGAGCAGGAAGTGATGTCCTGGGCAATTGTCTGAGAGCTACCCTTTGGCGTGGGTGGCACGGTGATATAGTGGTTAGCACTGCAGCCTCACCGCGCCGGGAGCCAGGCTTGGCCACTGTTGTGTGGAGTTTGCATATTCTCCCCATATCTGCATGGATTTCCTTTGGATGCTTCGATTTCTTCCCACAGTCTGAAAGATGTGCTAGTTAGGATGCATTGGCCATGCTAAATTCTCCCTCAGTGCACCTGACGGTGTGTGGCAAATAGGGGATTTTCACACAGTAACTTCACTGCAGTGTTAATGTAATCCTATTTGTGACACTAATAAATAAATTTTAACTTGGCTCAGTTGATAAAACTCCCATCTTTGAATCAGTGAGATGCAAGTACATTTCTTATGCCCTAGCTCCTAAACCTATGGTGGCACAATGGTTAGTACTGCTGCCTCATAGCTTTGGGGACCCAGATCGGGTCACTGCCTGTGTGGAGTCTGCACGCTCTTCCTGTGTCTGCATGGGTTTCCTCCCACAGTCCAAAAGACATAGTGGTTAGGGTGCGTTGGCCGTGCTAAATTCTCCCTCAGTGTACCCGAACAGGTGTGACTAGGGGATTTTCACAGTTAATGTAAGTGTTATAATGTTAATGTAAGCCTACTTGTGACACTAAGACAAAAAAACTTAATCCCAGACTGAGGAGAGATTAAACAGAGGCCCCAGCTGATAACAAAATTGAAGTCCACCCCCCATCCACTGTGCCACCAGCAAACCAACCGAGTTCTTAATGATTTTCCCTCTCAACAGTGGAACAACTGTCCCTCCCCCAACATTTTCATCTGTTACAGCTTGTAGCTTCTCTGCTGTTTGGCCATTTGCTCTTTGTGCATTCCAGTTGGAAAAGCCAGGAAAACTCAGAAAAGAAGGGTACCCGTAAAACTTGTCTGAACTGGTCTTATGCACCTTAAAGTAGAACTCCAGTCATACCGGTTGTCAGGATTATTGAGTGCTACACCAAATTGAAAAATTTCAGCTGGTTTTTTTCAGAAGGGAAGCATAGAAATATAGAAAATAGGAACAAGAGGAGACCATTCGGCCCTTTGAGCCTGCTGCACCATTCATTACAATCATGGCTGATCATCCAACTCAATAGTCTAATATAGAAACATAGAAAATAGGAGCAGGTAGCACAGTGGTTAGCACTGCTACATCACGTGACTAGGGACTGGGTTTGATTCCTGTCGTGGGTCACTGTCTGTATGGAGTCTACATGTTCTCCCAGTGTCTGCATGGATTTCCTCTGGGTGTGCCATTTTGCTCCCACAATCTGAAAGACCTACTGGTTAGGGTACACTGGCCATGCTAAATGCTCCGTCAGTGTGGAGTGTGGGGACTCGGGGATTTTCACAGTAACTTCATTGCAGTGTTAATGTGACACTAATAAATACATAAGCTTTAAATAGGAACAGGTGGGAATATCCTTCTGGGATCTTTCTCTGTACAAAGTGGTTGCAGTTCTTGCCTGAGTGCTCACAGTCCCCTGCCCCTTTACAGTAACTCATTACATGCAAAGCCCTTTGGTGTGTTTTTCTTCCAAGGATGTGATGAGATGCTCCATAATTACAAATCTTTCCTTCATTTCTCGCTCCCTTCCCTAATGTGAAGCATCATAAAAGCTGTGGGGCAAGATGCAGAATATGATGACAGAGCAGAGCTGGCAGCTGAACTCAAGTGAGAACAGATTTTTATTGTATTGCCTTCACGTATTCTGTGATTTCACTTCACAAGAATCATCTCCGAGGCAGAATGTTATCACCGAACCACGCTGGACTACAGCACAGAGAGAGGGCATTTAACCCATTCTTAAATCCAATATAAACTCCTCCACTGTCGCTCTCTCCCCATTATCCTGTATCAGTCTTAAATAAACCTCTGTACCCTGTCCTACCCCTACAGTTCTTGTGTCTGAAATAACTCCATGAAGGCCAGTGTCCCTTCACTAAATCCAGATTTATTTATAATAGTTAGTAATATTTGGGGATCACAGTGGCACAGTCGTTACACTGCTCACAGCACCAGAGACCTAGGTTTGATTCTCTGCTTGAGTCACTGTCTGTGCAGAGTTTGCATGTTCTCTGGGTGCTCCACTTTCCTCCCATAGTCCAAAGATGTGCGGGTTAGGTTGATTGGCCATGCTAAATTGCCTTTTAGTATCATGGGAACTAGCTAAGGCAAATGCATGAGGTTATAGGAATAGAGCCTGGGTAGGATTGTGGTCGGTGCAGACCCGATGGACTGAATGGCTTCCTTCTGCACTGCAGGAATTCATAATCATTATCATAATTCATATCATAATCATATCATATCATAATCATTATCATAATTCTATGATAATCAGACAGGAACTCCCAAGTACAGAGTTTACATCCTGAGTGCCAGTAACCCAGACCTCCACATTATATTCCTCCACAGGGCTCCCATGTTGGACAGCATTAACCATCTTGATCAGGGAGCTCATATTTGAAGAGATCTACCTTGTGGACCTTGTTAAATTCATCACAATATCCATCCACACTAACCATGCATACTAACTAATCTCATCCACTTGCCCTATCCCTACAGTTAACGGGAAAGCTGTCTCTCAGCGCCGGGGACATGGGTTCAATTCCAGTCTCAGATATGGAGTTTGCACGTTCTCCGGCATGGGTTTCCTCTGGGTCCCCGGTTTCATCCCACAATCCAAAGATTTGTGGTTAGGTGGTTTGGCCATGCTAAATTGTCCCTTAGTATCAGTGGGATTAGTAGGATAAACAGATGTGGTTATGGGGATAGAGCCTGGGTGGGATTGTTGTCGATGCAGCCTTAATGGATCAAATGTTCTATTTCTGCATGGCTTCTATGATTCTGAGGCTGGCTGCTCTGGAGTTGCCTCAGGGAGGTGTAATGCTGGAGAAATGAAACAAGCTCAGAGGAAAGTTGCACTCTGTGTCTGTGCTGCAAAGCAGCTGACAATGGGCATCAAAGAACATTGGCCTTCAAATGTCCCTCCCCCAACATCTTCATCTGTTACAGCTTGTAGCTTCTCTGCTGTTTGGCCATTCATACCCTCTCTGTGGGCTGCCATAAGCAATCTTTCCCTTTGTTTTTGTGGTTATGACTCATCTTTCATTCTCTCACCCTGCAGTATAAATATCTCCCACTTTCTATGCCTTTTAGCGTTGACAAAGGGTCATCTGGACTCGAAACGTTAGCTCTTTTCTTTCCTTACAGATGCTGCCACGCCCGCTGAGATTTTCCAGCATTTCTCTTTTGGTTTCTTTTATTTTATATCACCCCCCCCTCCCCCCCACCCCAGAGTTTTTCTCTCACCCTAGAATGTGTTTGTTGTGGTCAATCAGCCAACCATAAGGTAGACAGGACAATGTACAATCACCACCAATTAGCATAGAAACAGAGAAACTAGAAGCAGGAGTAGGCCATTTGGTCATAGCTGATCGTCAAATTCAATATCCTGATTTCCCATTTTCTCCCCATATCGATTGATCCCTTTAGCCCGAGAGCTATATCTAATTTCTTCTTGAAATCAGACAACATTTTGGTCTCAACGACTTTCTGTGGCAGTGAATTCCACACATTCACCACCCTCTGGGTGAAGAAATTTCTCCTCACCTCACTCCTTATCCTCAAAGTATAAAGCTCCCCCTCCCCCCCCAGTCCAGTTCTGGACTGCCCCACAATGGGCAACATTCTTTCTGAAACACGGCATGTATAGACAAAGACACCGCTGTACTTCTCCAGTCACCTAATGAAGGGGCAGTGCTCCGAAAGCTTGTGCTACCAAATAAACTTGTTGGACTTCAACCTGGTGTGTGAGACTTCTTACTAATCCTGTTAATGGCCTCTCTCATGGGCTAAATCACCTGCTTAAATGTCGATATGGGTGCTTCAACCTCCTACCCACACCTGCTGACAGTCATATCATGTGTAAGTGCATCGACATTGGGACATGCACCCATTTGTGAGTCAGGCACATGCTTGCTCAATCAACACAATATTTTGGCCATGGGAATATCCACCCCAAAAATTGCAAATATCTGAGTCAAAGCTTACAGCTGAAAGTTTCTCCCTGTGGCTGAGGTTCAGATTAAACGTTCTCAATCTGATACAACATGAGATTGATCAATGAAACCAACCTTAATATAAGTAGTTGGGGGGAAGTGCAGTGATCCAAGGTCAGGGTATGCACTGATTCTGTGTGTTGCCTCCAGCGGAATGTGTTACTCTGAAGAAGAATGTCTCTGGTAATGACAGTAATGATTGCAAAAATAACCTCTCCACAGAGAGCAGCCTCTTAGCTCATATCAGTTCAGGATAACTGATATCCCAAACATATTGAATCATACTCTCGAATCTGTGCATTAATTCACATATTTAAATGATATCTGCCCTTTTCCCTCTCTCCTGAAGGTGCTTGTGTTATAGTCATAGAATCATTGAGGTTCACACGACCCTTCAGCCCAACTTGCCCATGCTGCTCAGTTTTTACCCAATTGCCTGCATTTGCCCCATATCCCTCTATACCCATTTTACCCATGTAACTGTCTAAACACTTTTTAAAAGACAAAATTGTACCCACCTCTACTATTACCTCTGGCAGCTTATTCCAGACACTCACCACCCTCTGAGTGAAAGAATTGCCTCTCTGGACCCTTTTGTGTCTCTCCCCTCTCACTTTAAACCTATGCCCTCTAGTTTTAGATTCCCCTACCTTTGGGAAAAGATATTGACTATATACAGATCTATGCACCTAATTACTTTATAGATCTCTATAGGATCACCCCTAAGCCTCCTGCACTCCATAGAAAAAAGGTCCCAATCTATTCAGATTCTCTTATAACTCAAACTATCAAGTCCCGGTAGCATGCTGTGTTTCCTGTTTCATATATGTAATGTTGTAATGTTGCACTGTTGTTCAGACCTAATCCTTTCGGAACTGGAGTCCACAATAGCTATTTCAAACACTTGCATTTATATAGCACCTTTGGTGTAATGAAATATTCCCAGCTGCTCACAAGGATGTTATCACTCGGGATGTGAGACTGAGCAATATGAGTGGATATTAGCTCAGAGAAAAAAAATACTTACTGCTAAGGAGTTCAGAGAAAGAAACAAGGTTTAATGAGGGCCAGAGGATAAGGATTGAATTCCAGACAGGCTCAGACAACAGAAGCCCTGGCTTTCTATGGTGGAAGAGGGGTACAGATTGGCTTGGTGCAGTCAGGAAGAACACTCCTTAGCAGCATCCATCGGTTCTGGCACTGTTCATTTCTCTTTGATCATCTCTTGGGCTACCTACAAAGTAGATATTGTGGAGATGCTGGCTTTAGACTTGGGTGGGCGCAGTAAGAAGTCTCATAACACCAGACTAAAGTCCAATGTGGAATCACGAGCTTTTGGAACACTGCTCCTTCATCAGGTGAATGGAGAGGTGAGTTCACAAACATAGCATGTATAGACAAAGACACAATCACAAGATAATGGTTGCAATTGAGTCTCTGTCCATATATGCCGTTTTTGTGAGCCTGATGAAGAAGCAGGGCTCTGAAAGCTCGCGATTCCAGATAAACCTATTGGACTTCAACCTGGTGTTGTGAGACTTCTTATGCAAAGCAGAGGCATCAGTGAGGCAGTGCCACCGTAAGATCGTGATGCACTGGATACCCTTGCTTCCCAGATTACGAACCCAAGCGCAGCCGCAACTCCAGTGGCAGGCGGCCACGTACTGTATGTTTTTATTAAAAAGCCTTCTGTTACATCTGTAATCTGCCAAGTTAATGACATAAGTAATTTGTATCTAGCACTTCGCATTCCATCAAACTTTCCATTCAGTGAAAGATCAGTGACAGAGAATTCCTGATGAGTCAGTCCCTTTGATAAGAAGTAACAGTTTGTGTCTACCAGGTTATCCCCCCACACAACAAACACTGTCTTCTCACATGCTAATAATTCGAGTAGCTCACACACTGGGCAGGGGGAGGATTGGGGTAGCACAGTGGCACATAGCACTGCTGCCTCACAATGCTGACGACCTGGGTTCAATTCCCAGCTCAGATCACTGTCAGTGCGGAGTCTGCACGTTGTCCTCGTGTCTGCGTGGGTTTCCCCCGGATCTCCGGTTTCCTTCCACAGTCCAAAAATGTGTAGGTTAACTTGATTGACTATGTTAAATAGACCTTGGTGTCAGAGGGATTAGTAGGGTAAATGCATGGGGTTATGGGAATGGGGTCTGGGTAGGTAGTGGTTACTATGTACTTGATGGGCTGAATGGCCTCCTCTATACTGTAGAGATGCTATGTAATCCTATGTAAATCAATATTAGGTGAATTGACATGCTAAATTCTATCCCAGTGTACCCGAACAGGCACTGGAGTGTGGCGACTAGGGAATTTTCACAGTAGCTTCAGTGCAGAGTGAATGTAAACCTACTTGTAACTAATAAATACACTTTACTTTTACTTTACACTGCTTTCTGATTCCTAGGACCACACTATACTCCTTTTAGTTTGGTCCCTTGTGTGTTTGACTGTTTGATTAATGATATGCTTGCTGTCACTGGGCTATCCTTGCAGTGTCTACTTGTGGCTCAGTTGAGTAGCACTCTCACCTCTGAGATGTTGTAAGCTCCACTCCAGAGACTTGAGCACAACCTCTAGGCTGATGCCTCAGCCTGATCCTGTTGCTGTGTTGCACTGCTGAGTCAGAGATTAATCAGAGGCAGAGGCTATCTTCAGCTATATGTCAAAGCCCTCTTGTTCAAGAGGATCTAGAGATTTCTCCCAGGTATCCTGGCCAACATTCATCCCTACAACAACATCACTAAAACATCCTGAATCAGAGTTGAATTGGCCTCTTTGCTCTTAGTTCTTTACCTCTAATTTTTTTTTTGGATCCCATCTCGTCTCACTCAGGTTGTTTGAGATCAGGCAGTACAGTGTCCCCTTGATGTCTATAATTTGGCTAAATGTGAGGTTATTCACTTTGGAAGCAAAGACAAGATTACCTCAATGGTGTAAATTGGGAGAGGGGAGTGTGCAGTGGGACCTGGGTATTCTTGTGCACCAATCATTGAAGGTAAATATGCAGGTGCAGCAGGCAAACAATTTGATTTTTGATTTGATTTATTATTGTCACATGTATTAACATTCAGTGAAAAGTATTGTTTGTTGCACGCTATACAAATAAAGCATGCCGTTCATAGAGAAGGACATGAGAGAGTGCACAATGTAGTGTTCAAGTCATAGCTAGGATGTAAAGAAAGATCAATTTAAGGCAAGGTAGGTTCATTCAAAAATCTGATAGCAGCAGGGAAAAAGGTGGAAGAGAAAATGTCTGGGGTATGTTGGCCTTCATCACAAGAAATTTTGAGTATAGGAGCAGGGGTGTGTTGTATGCAGGTCCTTGGTGAGGCCACACCTAGAGTATTGTGTGCAGTTTTGAGTAGTTTGCCAGTTCAGTTTAGAAAAGAGATGCTGGTGTCAGTATAAGTGACCGTGAAGCTGTCAGCTTATCACTTGTTGAGACGCAACAGCTTCACTGTTCTCTTCCCAGGAAAGGAACAGGCTGTCCTTACCCAGTCTGGCCTATACATGACTCCAGTCCCACCCCAACTACAGCTGTGTCAAATAGTTACCAAAAGAAGAGGACCACCACCTTCTCAGGGCAAGGAGAATTGGGCATCAATCCTGCCAGCAATGCCCAGATCCTAAGGACGGAAAACACAAAGCAGGGTGGCAGGGTGGCAATGGTTAGCACTGCTGCCTCACAGCGTCAGGGACCTGGGTTCGATTCCTGGCTTGGGTCACTGTCTGTGTGGAGTTTGCGCATTCTCCACGTGTCTGTGTGGGTTTCCTGTGGGTGGTCTGGTTTCCTCCATCACCCCAATGATGTGTGGGTTAGGTGGATTGGCCATGCTAAATTGCCACTTAGTCTCAGGGGATTAGCTAGGGTAAATATGAGGGATTCAAGGAGCAGGGCCGAGGTAGGATTGTGGTAGCTGCAGACTGAATGGGCTGAATGGCTTCCTTCTGCATTGTTGGGATTTTATTTCTATAAAATACTTTGAAGTAAAACAAGTTAAGTACATGGAATAATTTTCTTTAGGAATTGAAAACTTTAAAGTTTATTTATTAGTGTCACAAGTAGGCTTACATTAACACTGCAATGAAGTTATGTGAAAATCCCCCAGTTGCCGCATTCCGGCGCCTGTTTGGGTACACTGAGAGAAAATTTAGCACAGCCAGTGCACCCTAACCAGATGTTTTTGGACTGTGGGAAGAAACCGGAGCACCGGAGGAAATCCACACAGATGTGGGGAGAACGTGCAGACTCTGCATAGACAGTGACCCAAGCTGGAAATCAAACCCAGGTCCCTGGCACTGTGAGGCAGCAGTGCTAATCATTGTGCCACAGTGTGCGCATTGACCTACTAAATAGTGGAGTAGGTTCAAGAGGACAAATGGCCTATTCCTGTTCTTATTTCTTTCAGTTTTAGTTTAGCTACATTTATTTATTAGTATCACAAGTAGGCTTACATTAAAACTGCAACGAAGTTACTGTGAAAATCTCCCAATCCCCAGTAACTTCACTGCAGTGTTAATTTAAGCCCACTTGTGACACTAATAAACAAATTATAAACTTTAAGCTAATTTGCACACAGTAGGATCCTCCAAACTGGGGCAGCGCAGTAGCACAGCTCCAGGCATCTGGGTTCAATTCCTGGCTTGGGTCCTGTCTGTGTGGAGTTTGCACATTCTCCTCGTGTCTGCGTGGGTTTCGTCTGGGTGCTCCAGTTTCCTCCCACAGTCCAAAGATGTGCAGGTCAGGTTGATTGGTCATGCTAAAATTACCCCTGAGTGTCATAAGATGTGTAGATTAGAGGGATTAAAGGGTTAAATATACTGGGAGAACAGGTTAGGGCCTGGGTGGAATTGTGGTCGGTACAGTCTCGATAGACCAAATGGCCTCTTTCTCTATTGTAGGGTTTCTATGATTTCTACGAAACAGCAATGTAACTATGACTATGACTATTGTGATTGTGATTTGACTGAAGCAAAGGTATTGAGTAGGACATCACAGAGCACACTTCTTTGAAACAGAGCTATGGGATCTTTTACAGCGACCTGAGATAAAAGATGGAACCCCCATTTAACATCTCGTGAGGAATTTACTATCCCACTCGCCATGGGAATGGTATGAGACATGGAAAGGGGTTATGGGGAGCAGATCATGCAAAGGTCCACAGACTTGGTTGGGATTTTCCAGTTTTGAGGCGAGCACGGCTGGATAATCCCACCCCTCATCTGAAAGAGAGCAGTCGGGATCTTATGACTTTGGTCTTTCCGAGAATATAAAGTCCCACCTGAGCTCGACAAACCTTCCCATTGTCCGTCCCTTGCCCTGCTTCGTCTGGTTTCTCCCACAGTCCAAAGATGTGCAGGTTAGGTTGATTGGCCATGCTAAAATTGCCCCTCAGTGTCCTGGAATGTATAGGTTAGAGGGATTAGCAGGTAAATGTGCAGGGATATGGGAATAGGGCCTGGGTGGAATTGTGGTCAGTACAGACTCGATGGGCTGAAAGGCCTGTTTCTGCATTGTAGTGTTCTATGTTCTATGATATCCTATGGCAGGCGGGGTGGTAGAATTCCAGTCAACTTATTTGACAATGCAGCACTCCCTCAATCTTTGTTATTACAGAATCCCTACAGTACAGAAGGAGGCCATTTGGCCCACTGAGTTTGTACTGACTACAATCCCACCCAGGCCTCTTATTGTAACCCCACATTTTTTACCCTGATGCTAAGGGTCAATTTAGCATGACCAATCCACCTAATCCGCAAATCTTGGGACTATGGAAGAAACCAGAGCACTGGAGGGAACCCACATATACACGGGGAGAACGTGCAAACTCCACACAGAACAAGGGACAAAGAAAATTGCAGCACAGGAACAGGCCCTTCAGCCCTCCAAGCCTGCACCAACCATGCTGCCTGACTGAACTAAAACCCTCTACCCTTCCAGGAACCATATCCCTATATTCCCGTGCTATTCACGTATTTGTCCAGATCCTCGCTATTATATTTGCTCCCACTACTTCCCCAGGCAGCGAGTTCCAGGCACCCACTGCCCTCTGTGTAAAAGACAGTGACCCAAACCGGGAATCGAATCCAGGTCCTTGGCACCGTGAGGCAGCAGTGCTAACCACTGTGTCACCATGATGTCCACTGTTGGTTATGTGCTTGAGCCTCTCGGGACGGACTTGATCTTACAACCTTCTGAACTTAGAGGTGAAAGTGCTAGGCCACTGAGAAAGGGCTGACGCTTATTGACTTGGAGGCCTGCATAATCCTTCTAAGGAAGTAAATCACACAAGCTGATATCTCCCTCTTAGTTCCATCTGTCACCCGAGCAGGACAGGAACAATTTTAAATATCACCTTGGCTTGCATGAATGAAGCAAAGGTGCACAGATATGTGTGTCTCTCTTTGTCTCTCTGCCTATTGACCTACCCTGCTTTGGATAAATCCTTAAGCAAGACACATTTGAGCCTTGTTCGTGGTCAGTGTATTTAGCTGTTGGACCAGAGGATTACAACGTGACGCGGAGAGCTTAAGACTGTGTAGCTGTGGTCGCCTTGCGTGCCTGCTGTAATCTGCTGGGAGTTGATCTCTCTACAATCGCATTAGAAATTATTGCTGGCACTTCAGCCAATGGCATTGCAAGGATTTTCACACATACACTGCTTCACGGTCATACAAAGGTCACTCTGTCTGAAAATCTGGCCTCTTTCTGCATGGAAATATCTGGAGAACTTGCATTTATATAGCACCTCACATGACCTTCAAAATGTAAAAATGGTTTGAAGATCATGTGAGGTGCTATATAAATAACAGAATCATAGAATCCTACAGTGTAGGAGGGGAAGCAATGGTCTAGTGGTATTATCACTAGACTATTACTCCAGAATCTCAGCTGAGTACTTGGGTTCAAATCCTGCCACGGCAGATGATGGAATTTGAATTCAATATAAAATATCTGGAATTAAAAATCTATTGATGTCAATGAAACCATTCTTGGAAAAGCCCATCTGTTCACTAATGTCCTTGGGAAGGAAATCTGCTGGCCTTACCAGGTCTGACCTACATGTGACTCTAGAGCCACAGCAATGTGATTGACTCCTCAATTGCCCTCAGGTAATGAGGGATGGGCAATAAATACTGTAGGAAATCTTACAACACCGGGTTAAAGTCCAACAGCTTTATTTGGTAGCAAAAGCCACTAGCTTTCAGAGCGTTCACTACTCCTTCGTCAGGTGAGTGGGAATGGTGAAAAGATCCCCCACTCACTTGACGAAGGAGCAGCATGTGCTCTGAAAGCTAGCGGCATTTGCTATCAAATAAACCTGTTGGGCTTTAACCTGGTGTTGTGAGACTTCTTACTGTGTTCACCCCAATGCAACGCTGGCATCTCCTCATCAATAAATGCTGGCCAGCCAGTGATGCTCATGTCCCAGGAATGAATACAATAGAAGGATGCTATTCAGTTCATCGAGACTACACCGATCACAATCCATTCCAGGCCCCTTCCCCGTAATCCCTAGAACTTACCCTAGCTAGTCCCCCTGACACTAAGGGACAATTTAGCATGGCCAAAGCACCCAAACTAGCACCCTGAGGTAACCCACACAGAGATGGGGAGAATGTGCAAACTTCCACACAGGCAGTGACCCAAGCCAGGAATTGAACCTGGGTCCCTGGCACTATGAGGCAGCAGTGCTAATCACTGTGCCATCTTGACACCTCTGTAGTCATATGTAGGCTAGACCAGGTAAGAATGGCAGATTTCCTTCCCAACTGGACATTAGTGAACCAAGTGGGTTTTTTGCAACAATCAACAATGGTTTCATGGTCACCAGTAAACTTTTAATTCCAGGTTTTTACAGAATTCAAGTTTCACCATTGACCTTGGCAGGATTTGAACCCAGGCCTCCAGATCTTTCTCTGGCCCTCCTGGACTACGAGTGTAGTGACAATGCCACTGCACCACTGCCTTCTCAGGAGTGTCCCTTAATTGTATAACTGGTTTGGTAAAATGACTGAACATTGCACTAAGTCTCAGATTCCATTTTAAACTTGTACTTAGTTAATATCAATAATGTGAGGAGACTAGCTTAATTAACTTCAGATGAATTTGCCATGAATGCTTAATTGGTCTTTATGCAATTACACTCTAATGAATTTGGTCTGGTTCATTGCAAAGTGTAGGCAAAGGCTAGAAGTGTTCATGAAGGACATGCCCCTGTCTACATCAATGGAGGTGAAGTGGAAATGGTCGAGAGCTTCAATTTCTAGGAATCCAGATCAGCAACAATCTGTCCTTGTCCCTCCATGCTGACACTATTGTTAAGAAAGCCCAATGACTTTCTCAGGAAGCTAAGGAAATTCGGCAGGACCACTAGGTGGACATGGGTGGCACAGCGGTTAGCACCGCTACCTCACAGGACCAGGGACCTTAGTTCAATTCCCAACTTTGATCACCATCTGTTAGAATTTGTACATTATCGCCGTCTCTGGGTTTCCTCTGGGTGCTCTGGTTGCCTCCCACATTCTGAAAGATATGCTGGTCAGGTGCATTGACCTGAACAGGCGCCGGACTGTGGTGACTAGGAAAATTTAATAGTAACTCCATTGCAGTGTTAATGTAAGCCTTACTTGTGACTTACAAATAAATATTAATTTTAACTTTAAGCACTCTCACAACTTTTACAGATGCTCCATAGAAAGCATTCTTTCTGGTTGTATCACAGCTTGGTATGGACTCCTGCTCTGCCCAAGACCGCAAGGAATTACAAAAGGTTGTGAATGTAGCCCAGTCTGTCATGCAAACCAGCCTCCCATCCATTAACTCTGTCTACACTTCCTGCTGCCTTGGCAAACCAGCCAGCATAATTAAGGATCCCACACACCCCAGACATTCTCTCTTCCACCTTCTTCCCATTGGGAAAAAGATACAAAACTCTGAGGTCATGTACTCAAAAACAGCCTCTTTGCTGCTGTTGTCAGACTTTTGAATGGACCTACCTCACATTAAGTTGATCTTTCTCTACACTCCAGCTATGATTGTAACACTACATTCTGCACTTTCACCTTTCCTTCTCTATGAATGTATGCTTTTTCTGTACAGCGCGCAAGAAACAATACTGTTCACTATATACCAGTGACAAGAATATATCAAATCAAGTAATAGTAATGGCATGTTGGGAGCAACAAATGAGAAACAACTTAGTTGTTGGTGGCCTGTGACTTCTGTAACTTTTTAATACAACACTGTGACAGTCGGAGAGCACAGTACACATTGTACTTCATGTACTTTGCAGTGCGCTTATCAGCCAACGTGTCATGGAGACGTAATGGAGAGTGAGGAAAAGGCAACCACTCCCAGAATTTTGACTGCAAACTGAAACCAAAGTTCGAAAGAAGAGTTAACGGAATGATGGCAACATTTGTAATCAGCTCAGTGGAGGTGCACTCAGATAAAGGAAGCACAGGCCAACAAGGTGAGCTGAAGGCCTAGTGATAATATCAGAGAATCCCTGCAGTGTAGAAGCAGGCTGTTCGGCCCACCAAGTTTGTGCCAACCACAATTCCACCCAGGCCCTATCCCGATCATCCCATGCATTTACCCTAGCTAGTCCCCCTGACACAGAAGAGCAATGGCCAATCTATCCTAATCCAGACATCTTTGGGCTGTGGGAGGAAACCAGAGCACCCAGAGGAAACCCTCGCAGACACAAGGAGAATGGGCAAACTCCACACAGACAGTGACCCAAGCCAGGAATCGAATCTGGGTCCTTTGCGCTGTGAGGCAGAAGTGCTAACCACTGAGCTATCATGTCACTAGACTATTGATCCAGAAGCTCTGCTAATGTTCTGGTGACCTGGGTTTGAATCCCGCCACAGCAGATGGTGGAATTTGAATTCAATAAAAAAAAATCAGGAATTAAGAATCTACTGATGACCATGAAACTATTGTCGATTGTCAGAAAAACCCATCTGGTTCACTAATGTCCTTTAGGGAAGGAAATCTGCCAAACTTACCTGGTCTGGCCTACATGTGACTCCAGAACTACTGTTGTGGTTGACTCTCAAAGTTCTCCAAGGGCAACTAGGGATGGGCAATAAATGCTGGCCCAGCCAGTGATGCCCATGTCCCACAAATGAATAAAAAAGTCACCCTCATCCTAAGGCTGATCAGAGAGTGCATTTTCGAGTGAAATTTTGGCAGAAATGATCCTGCAATTGTCAATGAAATTCACCCTCAGACAAAAACAGAAAATGCTGCAAAAGCTCAGTGGGTAAAGTTTAAAGTTTATTTAGCAGTGTCACAAGTAAGGCTTACATTAACACTGCAATGAAGATACTGTGAAATTTCCCTAGTCACCACAGTCTGGCGCCTATTCGTGTCAATGCACCTAACCAGCATGTCTTTCAGAATGCGGGAGGAAACTGGAGCACCCAGAGGAAACCCACACAGACAAGAGGAGAATGTGCAAACTCCACACAGACAGTGACCCAAGCCAGGAATCGAACTCAGATCTGGCAGCATCTATGGAGAGAGAATAGAACCAACGTTTTGAGCCTGGATGACGCTTTATCAGAATTGCTCCTTCCTTCCTTCCTTCCGCTCCAACAACAGCCTGAGGATTACAAGTAGGTTCTTCCTCTTCTGCCTGGCAGTCCATTTGCCAATTGGCTCCTGAGAAAAATCTTCTGAAAAAAAAGCAAAATACTGTGGTTGCCTGAATCTGAAACAAAAACAGCAGATGTTGGAAAATCTCAGCAGGTCTGACAGCATCTGTAAAGGTAGACCCCCAGATCCGAAATGTTGGCTCTATTCTCTCTCCACAGATGCTGTCAGACCTGCTGAGATTTTCCAGCATTTTCTGTTTCTGTTTCACATTCCAGCATCCGCAGTATTTCGCCTCTATCAAAAGTCAGCCTCAGTTTGTTTTCAGATTAAAGAGGGGAAGACATTCGTCAGCAGACTGGGTGCTGAGGCATTTTAGATTAGCTGGTGATCACTGAAGGTTGGCCTGTGGCCTTGGTCGGACCCTGCTGTCTCCACTGTCTGTGCTGCCCCTGTTCATGGCAAGTTGCCAGTGGATCCACTACTGATCACAGTCTCTTTGCATGTGGCCCACAAGAGAAACCAAGGGAATGCTGCTGGTGAATATCGATATCTTAATATCTTCAAAAAACGTAACCCAGTCCATCACGCAAACCACCTCCCACCCTCGACTCCATCTGCATTTCCTTGGAAAAAGCATAATCACATTCTCTCTTTCACCTTTTTCCATTGGGAAAAGTACACAAAAGTCAGAGATCATGGAGCAACCAACTCAAAACTTTTGAATGGACCTATCCTGCATTAAGTTGATCTTCCTCTACACCCTAGCTATGACTGTAACACTACATTCTGCACTCTCTCGTTTGCAGTATGCTTTGTCTGTATAGCAAGAAACAACGCTTGGCAACACCACTGTGCCACTGTGCTGAGGGTGACATGGTGGCACAGTGGTTAGCACTGCTGCTTCACATCACCAAAGGCACATGTTCGATACTGGCCTCAGGTCAATGTCTGTGTAGAGTTTGCATATTCTCGGTGTCTGCAAGAGTTTCCTTCGGATGTTCCTGTTTCCTCCTACAATTCAAAGATGTGCAGGTTAGGTTGATTGTCCATTCTAAATTGACCACAGTGTCAGGGGGGCTTAGCAGGGTAAATGTGTGGGGTTATGGGGATGGAGCCTGGTTGGGAGTGTGGTACAGTCTCAGTGGACCGATTGGCCTCCTTCTGCACTGTAGGGATTCTATAATTATAATTATGCACCTTCTCCTTTCCTTCTCTCCTAATGTACTCTATGAATAGTATGCTTTGCCTGTATAGTGTGCAAGAAATAATATTTCTCATTGCATCACAATACATGTGACAATAATAAATCAACTCAGCTAATTCAAGGGTGCTGACAGTAGGTGTCAGCTATGGCTCTGCGGGGTATGACTTGAAACCTCGGAATTAGAAGTTTGTGGCTCCAGATTACGCAATTGCAAGAATCCAGGCTGAAACTGAAGGGCTATAATGTTTCACCATCTGTGTGGAAGCTATTAATAAAATATCCACAGCACCATGCACCGAACAGCAGAGAAATTCTGTGCAACCCTTACCCCATAACCAATAAACCTGCAGCACAGTGGCACAGTGGTTAGCACTGCTTCCTCACAGCGCCAGGGACCCAAGTTCGATCCCTGACTTTGGTCATTGCTTGCGCAGAGTCTGCACGTTCTCCCCGGAGCCGGTATGGATTTCCTCTGGTTTCCTCCTGCAGTCTGAAAGATGTGCTGGTTGGGCGCATTGGATGTGCTAATTCCCCCTCGGTGTACCCGAACAGCTGCCGGAGTGCGGGGACTGTAACTTCATTGCAGTGTTAATGTAAGCCACACTTGTGACTGATAAATAAAATAAACTTTAAAATAAAAACATTATTTTAAGGGAAGTTCAAACATTTGCTTCATTGGTTTTAAATGGTTTTGAGAGCAAAGGAGCTAATGGAAGTTCTGTCGACACTCCTTCGGAGGGAGGTGAGTGTGAGCAGTGGAGAGCTATGAGATAGGAAAGCCAGTTTAATTGAGATGTTGACTGGAGTGGTGGTTTTGGCTGAGCTGTCAGCTGATGGAGTACTGCTGACATCTACTGTGCTGTTTGTGGTTAATGCAGAGACAGTGCGGCAGTGAGAAAGCCAATGCTCCACAGCTGAGCGGTGTTTACAGGAATTCAGTGCAAGCAACCCTGGGAGACAAGGAGAGCGAGGAGGTTTGAGATACTGACACATTCCCTTGATATGTTCAGTGAATATGATTGTTGATTAGTAGCAATAAAAATTAGAGAGTAGGGAAAGAAAATTGACCAGCTAAACGCACGCACACACACACACACACACACACACACACACACACACACACACACACACACACACACACACACACACACCACACACACACACACATAACGCACATTCACAAACACACTCACACACATACATGCACACACTCAGCCACACATACACACACACACATGCACACACTCAGCCACACATACACACACTCACAGTCACACACATACACACACACACACACACTCACACACACATACACACACTCACAGTCACAGTCATACACTCACTCACACATACAGATAACGCACACTCAGCCACACATAACACACACACACACACACTCAAACAGACCTAATGATGGGCATCTTGATCTTTTGTGCAGCCTACACACAGGACTCTGTGTCACTATTGTCCAAAACAATTATATCTGTGAAGCTGATAGGATTGCAGAGCAAAGAAGGAGGACATTCGATCCATCAAATCTGTTATGATGGCTGCAATGGCCATGGGGGATTATCAATAGACCTCCCATATGCTTTGCACAGTACGAACTTCCTTAAAATTAAAAGTTTATTCATTAGTCACAAGTAGGCTTACATTAACACTGAAATGTAGTTACTGTGAAATTCCCCTAGTTGCCAAACTTTGGCACGACACTGCAGAAGGAAATGATTTGGCCCATCAAGTCTGCACAACCCCCTGCCAGGGTATCTCGCCAAGGGTCCATCCTTGTAAACCCACCCAGCAGCTAATCCCCCTAACCTGTACATCTTTGGATACAAAGGGGCAATTTATCATGGCTAATCCAGCTAATCTGCACATCTTTGGAGTGTGGGAGGAAACCCATGAAGACGTGGGGAGAACGTGCAAGCTCCACACAGGTGGTGACACAAGGCTGGAATTGAATCTGAGTCCCTGATGCTGTGAGACAGCAGTGCTGACCACTGTGCCACAATGTCATGTGCCACATGCTTAGCTCACCCCAATCACCGGTGGCAGTTTGCTGGGTGCATACAAGAGTCATTGGCCCAGTTTTTACTTGAAACATGCTGCATCATGTGACGAGATTGCCTTAGCTGCATGCTAGCCAATCAGCATCCATTAGTGGGCTGACAAGCGATTATGCAGTCCTCAGAAATTTAGAACATTATCCCCACATCCTTCCATAGCTTTCTACCCAGGATTTTCCCTATTTGAACGCATTCCCTCTTACCCTTATGCAATGACACACCCCACCCCACTCTTAACTCTACTCCCTCCCCACCTATAGGTTCCATTCATTCCCCATTTACAAGGCAACATCCTTGTAAATCTCCTCTGCATCCTCTCAATAGGAGATGGCACTGATACAAAGTGGAATTTCTTCTTTTGAACAAGTTTTAAAATTAACATATTGCAGGGAACGAAAAGAAAAAAACTGGAGAGAGTGAGAGAGAGAGAGAGAGAAATACTGGCATTTGCCAGACTTGTACTGATTAAAGCAGCACTCAAAACAGATACTGGACTGAAATAACAACATAAAACTATGATTACAATAAAGGCAGCATGTGGTTAGTGATTTGCACTGCTGCCTCACAGTGCCAGGACCCAGGTTCAATTCCTGGTTTGGGTCACTGTCTGTGTGGAGTTTGCACATTGTCTGCATGGGTTTCCTTCAGGTGCTCTGTTTCCTCCTGCAGTTTGAAAGACATGCTGGTTAGTGTGCATTGTTTCAAACAAGGGCCAGTATGTGGCGATTTGGGGAATTTCACAGTCATTCCATCGCAATATTAATGTAAGCCTTACTTGTGACTAGTAAATGAACTTTATCTGTATTATTGAAATTGCTCAGCACATGTTGTCTCCAAGTTTCATAAACAACTTGCAGATGTTGTTTATGAAAAACTGTTTGGTTTAGAGAAGGCCTGTTTTTGCTTGCATTATACCTTCAAAAGAATGTAGCCAATTTTCCCGAGCTGAGCCAGCATGCTTGCTGAGTCAAAGTGTGGTCAATCTAGCTAACCCCTACAGTACACCATTTAAATACAATTACACAGCCAGGCATATCTTAAAATGAAGCCTTTGCATAAACAAATCAAACAGAACTAAGCACACATAGGATCCCTCAGCACCCTTACACCCATCTCCTCTCTGCCGTTTCTGTCCAGGATTGGATTTTTGTTATATTCTTCCGGATAGATTGTCAAATACATCCCAGCAAACCGCAGGACGTTGAATCTATCCCAGTGACCTTTCTCCTATTACAACACATCTCTTAGCCAACACTTCTCGTCCCACATTCTCCGCAAGTTAGATCAGTTAATCCAGTGATGTACAGAATGAAAAAGGAAATATTAGATCGAGCTTCACCCCGCTCTTGGTATCAGTTTCACAACTTCTCTGGCAGAGATCATTTCCTTGCCCTCTTATCAAGGGCTGGAACCCAAGGTGCAGAGACTCGGGGACACAAAGAGGGCCAGAAAAGAGTAAGAACAAATCCCAGCTCTTTTATTAATTAAAAGAGAGATGTGTAGTGTTTTTTATGGCCTCAAGATACCTCAAATTGCTGTACAAGCTACAAGTACTTTTTGAAGTGTCACCACTGTCATAATGTAGAGATTAAGGCAGCTAATTTGCAAATCAAACCTCTGCACACTGCATGGTAAGAATGATCAAACAATCTATATTTTTATATATAGGGGAATATAAATTGGCCAGGACATAAAAACATAAAAATATATAGAAACATAGAAAGTAGGATTAGAAGGAGGCCATTCAGCCGTTCTCAAGCATGCTCTGTCACTTATTATCATAATGGCTGATCATCCAACTCAATAGCCTCTTCCCGCCTTCCCCCATATCCTTTAATCTCCTTCACCCCAAGAGGTATTTCTAATGCTTTTTGAAAACATACTGGAGGTGGTTAGCACTGCTGCCTCACAGTGCCAGGGACCCAAGTTCGATTCCCAGCTTGGGTCACTGTCTGTGCGGAGTTTCCACATTCTCCCCATGTCTGCGTGGGTTTCCTCTGGGTGCTCAGGTTTCCTCCCTCAGTCTGAAAGATGTGCTGGTTAGGTGCATTGGCCATACTAAATTTTCCCTCAGTGTACCCGAACAGGCATCAGAGTGTGGCAACTAGGGGATTCTTAAGTAACTTCATTGCAGTGTTAATGTAAGCCTACTTGTGACACTAGTAAAAGACCTTAAACTTACAGGTTGGAATTTTACTATTCCACCTGCTGTGGGAATCGGAGTGGGCGATTGGCAGACCATGGAAAGTTCTGTCACTATGGATGGAGTTCTACAGTTTTAGGGCTTATACCCACATCCCACCCACAATGTTGTGTTCTCAGCTACTTTCTATGATAGCAAATTCCCCAGTCTGATTACTCTCTGGGTGAAGAGATTTTTCCTCATCTTAGCCCTATACAGCCTAACCTGTATCCTCAGATTGTGATCCCCCACCCCCAGTTCTGGAAACCCCCCACCATTGGGACAAACACACCTGGTGTTCTTTGAAATAGCATTGTGGGATTTTTTTGTGTCCATCTGAGAGGGAAGGCAGAGCTTCAGTTTAATGTCTCAAGCATATTGGTCAGAGCATTGAATACAGGAGTTGGGACGTCTTGTTGGAGTTGTACAAAACATTGGTAAGGCCACATTTGGAATATTGTGTACATTTCTGGTCACCCTATTGTAGAAAGGATAACATTAAACTAGGAAAAGTGCAAATAAAATTTACTAGGATACTACTGGGACTAGGTGGTTGGGTTATAAGGAGAGGCTGGATAGACTGGATTATTTTTTTCCTGGTGTTTAGGAGGCTTAAGGGTGATCATATCACTATCTATAGAACAGTGAGGGGCACAGATCAGTTAGGTAGTCAATATCTTTTCCCAAAGGCAGGGTAGTTTAAAACTAGAGAGCATAGCTTTAAGATGAGAGGGAAGAGATACAAAAGAGTGCACAGGGCAAGTGTGGTAAGTGTCTGGAATGAGCTGCCAGAGGTAGTAGTAGAGGTGGGTACTGTTTTGTCCTTTAAAAAGCATTTAGGAAGTTACATGGGTAAGATGGGTATAGAGGCATATGGGCCAAATGTGGGCAATTGAGAATAACTTATGATAAAAAAGGCGGCATGGACAAGTTGGGCCTGTTTTCATGCTGTAAATGTCTATATTCTATGACTCTATCCAAAACGTGAGACCCTCTTTAAGAATACATCCCTCTGTTTTGCATTCGATTTACGTGCACAGGTCCCTGGAGAGAGGCTAGAACTCACAGCTTTCACATACCACTCAATCAAACGGAATTGTAACAATGGGTAAGAAAATATTGGGGGATTTTAGAAATAAGAAATAGAAAAGGATTTAAGACTGCCAGAGATGCTGAGGTAAAATTTGGGATTTGATTTGATTTGATTTGATTTGGTTTATTTTTGTCACATGTATTGGGATGCAGTGAAAACTGTTGTTTCTTGTGCACTATTCAGACAAAGCATACCATTCATAGAGAAGGAAAGGAGAGGTGGCACAGTGGTTAGCACTGCTGCCTCACAGTGCTAGGGATCTGCGTTCACTTCTGCCTCCGGTCACTGTCTGTACAGAATCTACAAGTTCTCCCCGTGTTTGCATGGGTTTCCTCCCACATTCCAAAGATGTGCGGGTCAAATTGATTGGCCGTGTTAAATTCGCTCTTGTGTCAGGGGATTAGCAGGGTAAATATGTGGGGTTATGGCAATAGGGCCTGGGGGGGATTGTGGTCGGTGCAGATTCAATGGGCTGAATGGCATCCTTCTGCACTGTAGAGATTCTATGAGGATTCTTATGTAGTGTTACACCCAAAGCTAGGGTGTAGAGAAAGATTAACTTAATTTGTGGTGAGCCTATTCAAAAGTCTGATGAAGTGAAGATGCCAGCTTTGGATTGGGGTGGCATAGTAAGAAGTCTCATAACACAAGGTTAAAGTCCAAAAGGTTTACCTGGAATCACAAATTTTTGGAGTCCTGCTCCTTCATTGTGAGCCCAATGGCAGCAGGGAAGAAACTATTCTTGAGTCAGTTGGTACGTGACCTCTGACTTTTGTATTTATTCCCGACAGAAGAAGGTGGAAGAGAGAATGTCTGGGGTGCATAGAGTTAAAAATATGAAATGATAGAATGTATAAGGCAGAGATTGGCCAAGCATATGTAACAGAGTGTGGTTTTCATGGGGAATTTAAATTTTTATATGATTTGGGACAAACAGATTGGCAGGTGTCAGAAAGGGGATGAATTCCTTGAGTGTGTTCAAAATGGCTATCTGCAGTCATATGTCCCAGAATAAACAAGGATGCGTGGCATATTTGATTCAGCTATGAGTTATGAATCTAGTTGACAACATGACGTATCATAAATATTTAACCAATAACAAACTTAACATGATTGAGTTCAACATATACCTCTGACTTTGACTGGGGGAAGGAGGTTCAGAGGTCTGTGCCTAAAAGGGAGGACACCCTAGTCAGAAGGAAGCTTTTGATGGAAGCCTCTCCCTCCCCCCTGCCCCACCCAAGATCAAAATTAGGTCAATTAACCTCACACCCTGCACTTTCTATCATCCACTTTGCAGCCTGAACATTGAGGGTGGGTGAGATAAGATTTAAGTGGCCATTTAGGGTATTGATAAAATCTCTACAGTACGGAAGGAGGCCTTTGTTCCATTGAGTCTGCACTGACAGCAATCTAGGCCCTATCCCCATAACCTCATGTATCTGCTGCAGAAGAGTGTGGAGGCCAGGTATTGAGCATCTTTAACTCAGAGATAGATAGGTTCTTGATTAATAAGGGGATCAGGGGTTACGGAGAAAAGGCAGGAAAATGGGGATGAGAAAAATATCAGCCATGATTGAATGGTGGAGCAGACTCAATGGGTTGAGTGGCCTAATTCTGCTCCTATGTCTTAAGGTTGTGTGGTCTTATGGCATTTGCTCCGCTAGTCCCTAATGACACTAAGGGGCAATTTAGCATAGCCAGTCAATTTAACCTGCACATCTTTGGACGTTTACTTGGAGCAAGTAAATTACCCCTTAGTGTCAGGGGAATTAGCAACATAAATATATGGGACTGGGGATAGGGCTTATGTGGGATTGTGGTTGGTGTAGACTCAATGATTGAATGGCCCCTTCTGCCCTGTGGGGATTCAGGACATCGTCTGATGTCCTGCCCATACTAATGTAAAATCATAAGTAGATCTGGATGGCAAGGATCCCAGAGGGAATCCTGCCCATTCAATTTCACTTTCCCCCTGTGCCCTATGCTCCAGGGGAGCATAGAACTCTGGTCATAGAATATGGCATGCATTCTAACTGGCAACATGTGACAAGTGGTGTTCTACAAGTATCAGTTTTAGGGCCTCAATTATTCATTTGACATTTAAAAAAAAATTCATGAGATATGAGGATTGCTGAAAAGGCCAATGTTTATCGCCTTTCTCTAGTTGACCTTGAGAAGGTATTGGTGAGCTGCCTGCTTGAAGGCTTGCAGTCCTTGTGGGTGTAGGAACATCCAGAGGCACTTCAAGAAGGATATATAGATGTTTGTGGGAATGCACTTTAAATTTATTGGAATGCTACATGGACTGCCAAGGATTAAATTACGAAGAGGGAAGTCACAATGGCATAGTGGTTAGTCTTGCTACCTCACAACCTTAAGGAACCAGGTTCAATTCCAGCCTCGGGTGACTGTCCATGTGGAGTCTCCCCATGTCTGCGTGGGTTTCCTCCGGGTGCTCCAGTTTCCTTCCACACTCCAAAGATATATGAGTTAGGTTGATTGGCCATTCTCATTTGTCCTTTACTGTCATGGGGAATAACAGGGTAAACATATGGGATTACAGGGATAGGGCCAAGGTGGGATTGTTGTCAGTGCAGACTCGATGGGCTGAATAGCCTCTTTCTGCACTGCAGGATTCTATGATTCTAAGAGATGTCACACAAGCTACATCTAACATGAAACTGACATGTCAATCAGTTACAGCATGGTTGATCTGCATCTAAAATCAATTTTCTTGATTTTGCTGCCTATGGGTCAATAAACTTATTTAACAAAAGAGCCACACATTCCCACTATTTGATATTACTGAATTGAAACATCATGAAATCATGCAAACCAGTCTCCCAACCATTGACTCTGTCTATGCTTCTGGCTGCCTCAGAAAAGCAACCAGCATAATCAAGAACCCTGCACATCCCGGACATTCTCTCTTCCACCCTCTTCTGACAGGAAAAAGATATAAATACTTGAGATCATATACTAACCGACTCAAAAATAGCTTCTTCCCTGGTGCCATCAGACTTTTGAATGAACGACCCTCGTATTTCCTCCAGGTGTTCTGGTTTTCTTCCATGGTCTGAAAGAAGTATTGGTTAGGTGCATTGGCCATGTTAAATACAGTGTACTGGAACAGAGTGTGGTGACTTGGGGATTTTCACAGTGATTTCATTGCTGTGTTAAGGTAAATCTATTTGTGACACTAATAAGTAGACCTCAATAAACTTTAAGTTGATCGTTCTCTACACCCTAGCTATGACTGTAACACTACATTCTGTACCCTCTCCTTTTCCTTCTCTATGAATGGTATGCTTTATCTGTATAGTACTCAAGAAACAATACTTTTCATTGTATTATTAATACATGTGACAATAATAAATCAAATGAAATCAAAATCCTTGGCTGTAATTCAGCACTTACTAAGAAGTCCCACAGGTTTAAGTCAGCACCTCCCAAGAATTTCAGCACCGTCCCGAGGAGACCCTTCATTCAGCACCATGGCCAGTTCTTAGTGCAGTCCCTACCCACATCCCGAGCAGACACTTCTTTCAGCACCATGGCCAGCTCTTAGTGCAGCCCCTACCCACATCCCGAGCAGACACTTCTTTCAGCACAATGGCCAGCTCCTAGTGCAGTCCCTACCCACATCCCGAACAGACACTTCTTTCAGCACAATGGCTAGCTCCTAGTGCAGTCCCTACCCACATCCCGAAGCAGACACTTCTTTCAGCACCATGGCCAGCTCTTAGTGCAGTCCCTACCCACATCCCGAGCAGACACTTCTTTCAGCACCATGGCCAGCTCTTAGTGCAGTGACTGCCCACTTTCCGAAACGATGCTTCCTTCAGCACCATGGCCAGCTCCAAATGCAGACTGACAAACACCAACCGTGGTTAACTCTACTCACACCTCCAAAATAAGCAGTCTCACAATATCAGGTTAAAGTCCAACAGGTTTTTTTGGTAGCACGAGTTTTCGGAGCACTGCTTCTTCATCAGGTAGGTGAGATTTTATCCTGGCTGGAGACAATTCACACCACTTTAACATGTACTTAACCCTCCACTCACATTATCTGCATCTGTAAAGATTACCGGTTAAGACTCGCATTTCAACCATTATGTTGCAATTGAGTTTGTGTCTATTTTTGCCCTGTTTGTGAACTGAACTTTTCACTCACCCGGTGAAGGGGCAATGCTTTGAAAGCTTGTGCTACCATATAAACCTGTTGGACTTGGTGTTGTGAGACTTCTTAATATGCCTATCCTTATCCAACACCAGCATCTTCACATATGACATCTCCAAACAAAACTACTTTTTTTAAAAAAGGGTGAGGGGAAAAGTTTAAAGGTGATGTGTGGGGGAGGTTTTTCATGCAGAGAGTGGTGGGTACCTGGAACGTGCTGCCAGAGGATGTGGTGGAAGTAGGCACATTAGCAACATTTAAGAGGCATCTGGATGGGTTAAAGTTAAAGTTTATTTATTAGTCACAAGTATTCTTACATTAACACTGTGATGAAGTTACAGTGAAAATCCCCTAGTCACCACACTCTGGCATTTGTTCGGGTATACTGAGGGAAAACTTAGCTTGGCCAATGCACCTAAACTGCACATCTTTGGACGGTGGGAGGAAACTGTAGCATCTGGAGGAAACCCACACAGGAAGAACATGCAGACTCCACACAGACAGTGAACTAAACTGGGAATCGAACCTGGGTCCCTGATGCTGTGAAGCACCAGTGCTAACCATGTGCCACCATGCCAGAACAGGGGTATATGAATAGGGAAGGAATAGAGGAATATGAACCAAGAAAAGGCAGAAATTTTTTTTAAGTTTAGTTAGGGCATCATGATTGCACAGGTTTGGAAAGTCAAATGGCCTGTTCCTACAATATACTGTTCTTTGTTTAAATCCAACCACGGCAACCAGGGAAATTCAACTGAATGAATTAAGTAAATTTAAAAACTGGTATCAGTAATGTTGACCACGAAACTATGCAGTTGTCATTAAAAATCCATCTGCCCTCTGAGAAAGAAAACCTGTTGTCCCTGCCCAGTTAGGCCTATATGTAACTCTAAGCCCCACAGCATTTGCTTGGCTACTAAACCGCTCAGCCGTGTTCATAGAAGATAGCTAGCTCATCACCATCTTCTCAAGGGCATTTGAGGATAAGTAATAAATATTGACCTTGCCCACATTGACTTAAAACAAAATGGGTCCATCCGCGGAGTTGAATGCTGCGACCACGTGGTGGCGCCCTTTTACAAATTTGCGATGAGTGAGACACAGCTGATAGAGACAGAGGATTCAGTGTTCATTCACTTTGAATCCTTCCTGAAGCCAGGATGGAACTAACCACTTTTACACGGTCTTCTACGTGTAGCTGGGGAGCTGGGGTATTGGGGGGGGGGGCAAAAGGGTCACCCTCTTGAGTGGGGCATCTGATGATTTTACTGGATAAAAGCAAGTTTCTACAGATGCTGAAATCTGAATTTGACTTGGTTTATTATTGTCACATGTCTCAGCATACAGCAAAAAGTACTGTTTTCTTGCCCGCTATACGGACAAGGTATACCGTTCACAGAGGAGGAAAGGAGAGAGTGCAGAATGTAGTGTTACAGTCATAGCTAAGGTGTAGAGAAAGGTCAGCTTAATATAAAGCAGGTCCATTCAAAAGTCTGACAGCAACGGGGAAGAAGCTGTTCTTGAGTCCGTTGGTACGTGAGCTCAGACTTTTGTATTTTTTTCCCAACGGAAAAAGGTGGAAGAGAAACTGTCTTGATGGGGGTGGTGGGGGGGTGGTGGTGAATGGCTTAATTATGCTGACTGCTTTGCTAAGGCAGACTCAATGGATGGGAGACTGGAAAGCAAAAGTGAAAATGCTGGAAAATCTCAGCAGTCTGGCAGCATCTGTAAGGAAAGAAAAGAGCTAACGTTTCGAATCTAGATGAACCTTTATCAAAGCTTTGCCCTTTACGGGAAATACTGACTTGGGGAGATTTCAATCAGGAATCATCAGACAGTACTTCTAGATACCAAGTTCTTCAGTGACAGTATTCCTAACTTTCCCACACTCTCTCCCTTCCTCTCCTGCTGCCTTACTGTTAGCATAGACCAGTATTCCCTAATTCCCTACCGCTATCAGTCTTTATGTGATTCACCAGATAGTGAGACAGATAGGTTATTTGACTGTGAAAGAATCTCATAACCAAAAACTGATACAAATACAATACAGACAGACACAGTGACATGGACATGGACACAGATGCAGAGACAGATATAGACATGCACACAGATAGAGACACACAACTACAGAGACACAATCGATACAGAGACAGATTTAGAGACATGCACACAGATAGACACAGTCAGACACACACACACACACACAGACACAGTGACACGGACACAGACATAGAGAGAGATACAGAGACATGCACAGAGATGGAGTCATACAGACACAGCGAGACACACAAATATAGATACAGATACAGACCAGTACACAGATACAGTGACACACATAGATACAGAGACAGATATAGACATGCACAGAGATAGAGATAAACAGATGCAATGACATAGTGATATGTACACAGTCACAGAGATAGATACAGAGACATGCACACAGATAGAGACACGCAGCGTGATGCACACAGATACAGCGACAGATATAGACATGCACACAGATAGAGACACACAGGTACAGCTGCAGAGACAGATACAGGCAGATACTGACCAGCACACAGACACAGATACATTGGCTGGAATTCTTTGCCTCTTCACATTCCACACCATTGCCAGTGAGAAGGAGAATTTGACACTCAGCCAAATCCCCAGTCACTGCAGCAGGACTGGAGAATCCCAGCCGCCAGCAAGGTTGGAGAATTTGGCCCATAGAAATAGACGTACAGACACAAAAACATATACATACAGACACAGGTACAAACGCATACACACTGAGAAACACATAGACAGTCCTGCCACCACACACACACAGACAGACAGACACAGTCTCACACATACACATACTCATACCTTCACACTCACATTCACGCACACTCACACACGCACACACACACATACATACACACACACTCTCACACTTACATACACTCACACACACACACACATACACGTTCATATACATACTCACACATACATATATTCACACTCATATATACATACTCACATGTACATAAACACACACACTCACACATAAGCAAGGTTCATTGGAGAGTGATCAGGATTGGGACCCTTTGGCTCTCTCCAGTGCGGGAGTTTGGAGATTGGTGCCGGTGTTTATGTGAGGCTGTTTTAATTAGTCCCTGAAGCAGAGGCTGTGGCTGAGGCCCCCCCTATTGTAGGCCACAGTACGGAGTGCATTTACCAACTGAGTTCTGATTGTATTTAAATGTTTCAACAAAGGCTCATACCGGCAGGAGCTCAGGATCTCACTTGCGTCAGTAATTGGAGTAATTGTGTGGCAGGGATTCCAGGGGGAGCCTCTCCCTGTGTGCAAGCATCACCAGTTATTAAACAGCAGCAACAGGACTGTTCAGGGAATCAATACATTTGCGACAACTTCACTGCTAGATTGAGGCAGCTTACTCATAACCTACAAAGATAATCTAGATTTTCAGTCACATTGAATCCCTACAGCTCATCGAGTCAGCACTGAACACAATCCCAGCCAGGCTCTATTCCCATAATGAACCCATGTGGGTGACACGATGGCATGGTCAGGGTGACATGGTGGTTAGTACGGCTGCCTCATAACGTCAGGGATCCGGGTTCAATTCCCGGCTTGGGGCCCTGTCTGTGCAGAGTCTGCATGTTCTCCCCATGTCTGCATGGGTTTTCTCCGGGAGCTTTGGTTTCCTCTCACAATCTGAAAGGTGTGCTGGTTAGGTATGTTGACCCAAACAGGCACTGGAATGTGGCAATGAGGGAAATTTTGCAGTAACTTCATTGCAGTGTTAATGTAAGCCTTACTTGTGACTAATAAATAAGCTTCAATTTTAACATTTACCCTAGCTAGTCCCTCTGACACTAAGGGACAATTTAGCATGGCCGATTCACCTAACCCACACATCTTTAGACTGTGAGAGGAAACTGGAGCACTTAGAGGAAACCCGAGAATGTGCGTACTCCACAGAGATAGTGACGTGAACCGGGAATCGAACCTGTGTCCCTTTCACTGTGAGGCAGCAGTGCTAACCACTGTGCCATCATGTCATCTTCATTCAAATGCCTCTGTCCCCAATATAAGATCATACAAGTAGAGATAATCCTTCCTTCCCCCTATGTTGTACAGAGACTGTGATGACTTGTTTTCCATGTTCCATTATAACTCCACAATTTGCCACGTTCTGATTGTAACTGAAACCTTTCCCTCCTATGCTGGAGAGTCATTCCTGGTGACCAAACTTGGTCACTGTGGACATTGGAAGCATGCATGTGAAACTGATAAAGGAACCTTTATTTGCCTGCTATAAATGGTCATTGCATGAGCAACACTTACATCATGGCTACACAATCAACAGTCACGGTGACACAGCAGTTAGCACTGCTGCCTCACAGTGCCAGGAACCCGGGTTTGATTCCTGGCTTGGATCACTGTCTGTGTGGAGTTTGCATGTTCTCCCCGTGTCTGCATGGGTTTTCTCTGGATGTTCCAGTTTTCTCCCAAATTCCAAAGATCGGCTGGTTAGGTGGATTGTCCATGATAAATTGCCCCTCGAGGGACTAACTAAGGTAAATACAGGGGATTATAGGGACTGGGTCTAGGTGGGATTGTGGTCAGTGCAGAGTTGATGAACTGAATGGCCTCTTTCTGATTTGTAGGGATTCTATGATTCTCCACACTGACAGCTCCAATGTTAATGGCATCTCAACAAAGTTACTTCCAGTCACAATGTTTACCAAAACCAATGCTTGTGTGTGCCAATACCTCTCAACATGGTATGCGACGGTGGCATAGTAGTTAGCACTGCTGCCTCACAGTGCCCGGAACCCAGGTTTGATTCCTGGCTTGGGTCACTGTCTGTGTGGAGTCTACATGTTCTCCCCTTGTCTGTGTGGGTTTCCTCAGGGCGCTCCGGTTTCCTCCCACAGTCCGAAATGCGTGCTGGTTAGATGGTAAATTCTCCTTCCCTGTACCTGAATAGGCGCCAGAGTGTGGCGACTTGGGGATTTTCACAGTAACTTCATTGCAGTGTTAATGTAAGCCTATTTGTGACACTAATAAATACAGTTTAAAAGTTTAAAACCTCTCAGTGTTGGTGTGGGAGAATCTTCAAATTGATCTAATTCTTCTCCTTAGGGAAGTTGGTATTCTAATCATCTTTACAGTCGGGGCAATAACATCCTGGTGCTTGTGATCATGTCATTCTAAGAATATTTCAGGAGTTCTGAGCAAGGAAAACAGAATAAATTATTGATGCTAATATAAAATCCGCTGGTCTGGGACAATTTGCAGTTAATTATTCACACACAGCTAATGGCTGTTAGTGTGTAGAGGAAGGAGGAACAAGATGAATGCAGAGGAAAGCATGAGGCAACATGAATATAATATTGTCCCTTTCTCTTGTATTTTAGGGAGTATTTTTAATACCTTTTCTAGAGCATCCTTCCAGATACCAACCACAATAAAACAGATATATTTTTTCAATTATAAAATAGAATCCCTACAGTGCAGAAGGAGGCCATTCAGCCCATCAAATCTGCACCAACCACACTATAGTGACTTCAGCCAGGCTAATGAGGTTGGCTTGCAAGAATATTAACTACCTGATAAATCCTGTGGATGGAATTTCACACTGGCCCCAAGCCGAGGACTTCTCTCTCCCAGGTCAGTTGCCCCATAGCATGTGCCACCTCACGGATGTCCTCCATGCTCTTTTCTATTGCGCGGAGGTGTTTCCTGTGCAGTGCTGCACACCTTCCACTTCTGTGTCCTTGTTTGTCACCCGGATTCATCTTGGCCAGTCTTGTTGCTGCAGAGGGAACTCCCCTAATGATCTGGGGGATCTGGGGTGGATGGTGTTGTACGCAGCGGTGTTGTATAACTGTAGGTTTTCCCGGTTCATGGGCTCCCAAGCTTGCCCCTTCTCTGGTCTTGTGGAGTCCGTGGACCATGTCTACGTTCTGTGTTTTAGATTGCACACCCTTTTTGGTTTTCCGAAACATCTTTTATTAATGTTTTGTTTACACTTCAGTCCCACGCTCCTGATATTCGGGGACCTGGAGCAGAGAGGGGCAAGTCGGGACGGCAACCTCCTGGTGAAACTGCTCCTGGGCCTGGCAAGACATGCCATCAATAGATCCAGGCAGCAGGCGATCGACAGGTTTGTCCATCCCACAGCTGTGGCTACATTCACGGCCGGGTGTCCCTGGAGAGGGAGCGTGTGGTTTCCATGAGCGCAGTTGACGCCTTCTGCACCCATTGGGCACTGGAGGGGCTGGGGTGTATTATCGATCCCAATAATCACCTTTTGATTTAATGTTTTAAGTTTCCTTTGTGATTTTTTTTTGTTCGGGCTGTTCTCCCTCCTTTTGAGGAGCTGACCCTTTTACTTTGTCCCTAAATTAATTTGGTTTGATTATTTGGTTGGTATGAAAAGAGATATCTGATGATGATTAATGTCACGATCACTTTCAGTGACCGGTGGACATGTATGCCCAGATCTTTCTGCCTGTCAATATTGCTAATGGTTCTCCCATTTACTGTATAATTCCTACATGTATTGGACTTTCTGAAGTGCATTATCTTACACTTGTCCGGATTAAATGCCCTGTGCCATTTCTCCACCTAAGTCTCCAATCAATCTATATCTTGCTATATCCTCTGACAATCCTCTTCATTATCCACAACTCCCGTTTTTGTGCAATCTGCAAACTTATGAATCAGAGCAGCTACATTTTCCTCCAAACCATTTATATATACAACGAACAACAAGTGTTCTAGAACTGATCCCTATGGAACATTGCTAGTCACAGACTTTCATTCAGAAAAGTACCCTCTACTGCTATCCTCTGACTTCTATGGCTAAGTAAGAAGTCTCACAACACCAGGTAATCAAGTCTTTATAGGTACAGATAATATGACTGGACAAAGGGTTAAGCACAGGTTAAAAAGGTGGGAATTGTCTCCAGCCAGGACAGTTCATGAGATTTTGCAAGCCCAGGCAAGTTGTGGGAGTTACAAACAGTGTGACATGAACGCAAGATTCCAGTTGAGGCTGTCCTCATGTGTGCGGAACTTGGTTATCAGTTTCTGCTCAGCGATTCTGCGTTGTTGTGTGTTGTGAAGGCTACCTTGATGAACACTTCCTGAAGATCAGAGACTGAATGCCCGTGACTGCTGAAGTGTTCCCCAACAAGAGTGATTGCCTAGTGATTGTTGAGTGGTGTTCATTCATCTGTTATCATAGAGTCTGCATGATCTCGCCAATGTACCATGTCTCAGGATATCCTTTCCTGCAGTGTATCAGGTAGACAATGTTGGCTGAGTCACAAGAGTATGTACTGTATACAGTGGATGGTGTTCTCATGTGAGATGATGGCATCCGTGTTGATGATCAGGCACGTCTTGCAGAGGTTGCTGTGGCAAAGTTCTGTGCTGTCACGGTCACTGTTCTCCTGAAGGCTGTGTTGTTTGCTGCGGAAAATGATCTGTTTGAGATTGTGCAGTTGTTTGAAGATAAGAAGTGGGAGTGTGGGGATGGCCCTGGTGAGATGTTCGTCTTCATCAATGACATGCTGAAGGCTCTGGAGAAGATGTCGTAGCTTCTCTGCTCTGGGGAAGTACTGGACGATGAAGGGTAATCTGTCTGCCGTGTCTTATGTTTGTCTTCTGAGGATCTATGGCCAAGCCACATCATCATTGTATCCATCTTGCCACCTCTCCTCTGATCCCGTATGACTTTGTCTTTCAAATCAGTTTGCCATGAGATATCTTGTCAAAGGCTTTATTGAAGTCCATGTATACAAAGAGATGGTTCTCTTCAACAACATTATTCGAGAGCTGGCAACACCCAGTTCTACCCCACCATCATCTCTTTTGGTTCCTTCACTTTTGCTAAATGTTCAGATGGTTTATCTGACAGACAGTACTGGACAAAGCAAAATTTTTATCCAGTGAAATATTGGGAGGACTGAAGCCATTGTTTTCTGTCTTCGCTTCAAACTCTGTTCCCTAGCTACCAGCTCCATCTCTCTCCCTGGCAACAGTCTGGGATTAAGCCGGTCTGTGAACACACACCATCCTGACTCAGGAAATGTATCTGCCATTCTTCCATCATATTTTCCAGTCCATCATTCCGACTTGGGCTGAGCCATTCTCTCTTTCCTTGCTTATGAAGTGCTAAATCTACCTCCCGCCCTGGTAAACTATACATTTTGGAAGGTCTAATACAGGTAGGAAATATACTGTAAGTGGCAGAATCTTAAGAGTATTGATGGGCAGAGGGATCTGGGTGTACAGGTACACAGGTCATTGAAAGTGGCAATGCAGCTGGAGAAGGTGGTCAAGAAGACGTACGGCATGCTTGCCTTGATTGGCCAGGGCATTGAGTTTAAAAATTGCCAAGTCATGTCGCACCTTTATAGGACCTTAGTTTGGCCGCACTTGGAATATAGTGTTCAATTCTGGTTGCCATACTACCAGAAGGCTGTGGAGGCTTTGGAAAAGGTACTGGGAAAGATTTACTAGGATGTTGCCTGGTATGGAGGCTATTAGCTTTGAGGAGAGATTGAAGAAACTTGGTTTGTTCTCACTAGAATGAAAGAAGTTGAGGGGCGACCTGATAGAAGTCTACAAGATTATGAGGGACATGGACAGAGTGAATAGTCAGAAACTTTTTCCCAGGGTGGATGAGTCAGTTACTAGGAGGGGACATAGGTTTAAGGCATGAGGGGCAAGGTTTAAAGGAGATGTACAAGGCAAATTTTTTTTACATATAGGGTGGTGAGTAATGGAAGCAGATACGATAGTGACTTTTAAGGCGGGGTCTCTTGACAAATACATGAATAGGATGGGAATAGAGGGGTATGGTTCCTGGAAGGAAAGGGGGTTTTAGTTAAGTCGGGCAGCATGATCAGTGCAGGCTTGGAGGGCCGAAGGGCCTGTTCCTGTGCTGTAATTTCCCTTGTTCTTTGTAGCCAATGGATGGATACAGAAGTAGGTGGAAAAAGAAATTGTCCAAAGCGAGCATTTGGAATGACCTCACTCTAACTCTAATGATCTAACTGACTGATAGAATATGGTCTACTCTCCTTTCTCTAGTCATTCATCTTCAACAAAGGACCAGGTTGCCAGCTGGGTGTGTAAGCACCACATGCTTAAAGTGATTTCATTCAGAACTTAAAAACAGAAAATGCTGGAAAATCTCAGCTGGTCTGGTAGCACCTGTGGGGAGAGAATAGAGACAATATTTTGAGTCTCGATAACCCTTCATCAGAGCTAAAAGCAAAGAAAATCAGACGAGGTTTATATTATGAGGGTATATTTATGAATTAGTAATTTATTCATTTATTTGATTAATTAATTAATTAGTAATTTATATTATGAGGGGCGACAAAGCAAATGTCATTATCATTCTTCATCGTCATTTACATTTCTTTTGTACGATTGCAATGTCCCCTCTCCCTATCATTGTAGTAAAAATTTCGAATGATTTTCTTTGCTCTTAGATTTGATGAAGGGTCATCCAGACTCGAAACATTCTATTCTCTTTCCACAGATGCTGTCAAACCCACTGGGATTTTCCAACATTTTCTGTTTCTGTTTCAGATTCAGCATTCACAGTATTTTGCCTTCATTCAGAACCACCACAGCCCAAAGCTTAACTTTCATCACATCCATTTATCCATCACTCCCGCTCACTGACCTACATTGATTTCAGATTTACAAATCCGATCCTTGTGCTAAAATCCCTCCATGGCCTGTCTCCAGTTCTCTGTAACTCTTCCAGCCCCACAACCATCTGAGATGCATGCGTTTGTCTAACTTGCCTCTTGCAATTTGATTTCACCCAACTCTGGTGGTGGTGCCTAGAGACATTAAAGTCTCTGGAATTTTTTCCTTAAGCCTGCTGATCTCTCCATTTTTAAGCTGCTCCTTCAATCCTATCTCTTTGACCATGGTCATCTGTCCCCTGGGGGGTTATGTGGCACAGTGGTTAGCACTACTGCCTCACAGCATCAGGGACCCAGGTTCGATTCCCAAATTTGGTCACTGTCTGTTTGAAGTTTGCACTTTGTTCCCCTTGTCTGTGTTGGTTTCCTTTGGGTGCTCCGGTTTCCTCCCATGGTCTGAAGGTTATGCTGGTTAGGTGCATTGGCCATGCCAAATTTTCCCTCAGTGTACCCGAACAGGCACCAGAATGTGGCGACTAGATGATTTTTATAGTAATTTCATTACAGTGTTAATGTAAGCCTACTTGTGACATTAATAAATAAACATTAAACAATATCGCTGTATCTGGATGATTGTCAACATTTCTATGGTCACAGAGCTATGAATCACTTAAATTTACGCTTATTTTTTAGTTTCACAAGTAGGCTTACATTAACACTGCAATGAAATTACTGTGAAAATCCCCTACTCACCACAATCTGGTGCCTGTTCGGGAGAATTTATTGTGGCCAATGCAACCAACCAGCATGTCTTTTGGACTGTGGGAGGAAGCCAGGGCACCCAGAGGAAACCCACACAGACATGAGGAGCACATGCAGACTCCACACAGATAGTGACCCAGGAATCGAACCCGGGTCTCTGATGCTGTGAGCCTGCTGTGCTAACCACTGTGCTAACTGCAGAGCACAATTTAATGTTTTTAATTCATTTGTGGGAAATGGGGCTGGCCAGCATTTATTGCCCATCCCTAGGCATCCTTGGAGGGCAGTTAAGAGTCAATCATTGCTCTGGCTGTGGAGTCACAAGTAGGTTACATCAGGTAAGGATGGCAGATTTCCTTCTCTAACTAAGAATAGCGCACCAGGTGGGTTTTTCCACCAACCGACAAAGGGCCAGCAGTAGATTCCTAATTCCAGATTTTTTCATTGAATTCAAATTCCACTAGCTGCTGTGATGGGATTCAAACCCAGGTCCCCAGATCATTAGCTGGATTAATAATCTTGTGATAATACCACTAGGCCATCGCCTCCAGAGTTAATGCCTAGCACCCGATACAAAATTAAACGCAGTTTAATTACCAATATAATTAACAAGAATGGAGCAGTGATATTAGTGAGTGAAACTCTACCAAAGAGGGCCCAGGCATTATGAAACTTATTTCTGTTCTGTATCACTCTATCCATCTTCCAATTGCATATGTTGTTGTAAAGCATGGGGAGGTCTCTGTTGCAAACCATGCCCAGTCTGAGCTGACTGATCTCAGTTCTGCCAACAGCATGTCCACTCAGATTGACTGCTGCTGCCCAGCCCCGGAGGGCAATAAGCAGTCAGGCAGGATTCCCCCCTCCTGGTTGCTGCCCTGCGATGCCAGTTAAAAAAACGCCAGTGTAAGAGATGGCAGGTGCAACTACAAACAGGCTCGATTCCAATAGTTCTCAAAGTTCACTTGTCAGCTGTGGCTCTGTGGGTAGCACCCTTGCCTTCGAGTCCTTAAATTGTAGATCCAAATACCAACTCTGGGACTTCGAGCAGAAAATCTCGACCGCCAGCCCACTGAGTCAATGTTGCAGTGTCAGAGGTGCTGTCCTGTGGATGAGATGAGGCCCCCTCAGTGGATAGTAGCAATGTCCACTATTTTGGAGAATAGTAAATGAGTTCTCCCTGGTTTCCAAGCCAATAGATACATCTTAACCAGCATTAGCAAGTTGGATGATATGGTTATTTATCCCATAACCATTTGGAGTGCTGTTATTGGGGACCAGATCAGAAACTCCAAGGTATATTGTAAAGTTAGCCTAGATATGGTGTCACAATGGACCCAGGTTCAATTCCTGGCTTAGATCACTGTCTCAGCGGAGACTACACGTTCTCCCCATGTCTACGTGGGTTTCCTCTGGGTGCTATGGTTTCCTCCCTCAGTTTGAAAGATGTGCTGGTTAGGGTGCATTGGGCGTGCTCAATTCTCCCTTAGTGTGCCCGAACAGGTGCCAGAGTGGCGACTAGGGGATTTTCACAGTAACTTTATTGCAGTTAACGTAAGCCAACTTGCGACACTAATGAAATAAACATTAAAACTACTTTTGATTTTGATGTTAGTATGAACACCTTATAAGCTTGACATCATCTAGAGTAAAGCAGCCCGTTTGATTGGCACCCCATCCACAAACATTCACTCCACAGAGCCATCAATGCACAGTAACAACACTATCAACAAGATGCACTGCAATGTATCACCAAGGCTTACTTCACAGCACCTTCCGAATCCTCAATTCCTACCAACTAGAGGGACGAGGACATGCCTCCACCTGGAATTTCGGTTCCAGGTCACTCAGCATCCTGATTTGGAAATTTATCAGCCACTCCTTCACTGTTTCTGGGTCAAAATCCTGGAACTCCCTTCCCTAACAGCACTGTGGGTGCAGCGATTCAAGAAGGCAGCTCACCACTAACTATGGGAGGCACAGCAGCACAGTGGTTAGCACTGCTGTCTTTAAGCTCTAGAGACCTGGGTTCAATTCCAGAGTTGGGTTACTATCTATGTAGAGTTTGTATATTCTCCCTGCGTCTGCATGGGTTTCCTCTGGGTGAGCCAGTTTCCTCTCACAGTCCAAAGATGTGTGGGGTAGGTGCATTGGCCATGCTAAATTGTGGCTCAGTGTCCCGGGATATGTAGTCGGAGGGATTAGCGGGGTAGAAGTATGGGATTGTGGGGATAGGGCCTGGATTGTTGATGGCATGGGCTCGGTGGGCCAAGCAACCTCCTTCTGCAATAAAGGGATTCTATAGTTCCTCAAGGGGCAATAAGAGGCAGGCAGCAAAATGCTGTCCTTGCCAGCAAAACCCTCATCTTGTGAAATTAAATAAAGTAATTCTGGGATTGATGCCTGAAATGCAATTGTGAAATTAATCTTTACTATCTAGATGCAGTAAAGAAACGCAGGCAGAAGTCCATCTCTGTGTATGAGCAATGGTAAGACATGGCTTGAGTGGACTCGTAATGAAATTCTTCATTAGTGTTAGCCCTCTTTCCCTGGCATTGAGCCACTTTCTGGGAAGTGATGGAGACGTATTGATTTTTCAGTTCAGTTAGCTGTGAGTCATGGGAATGAGTTAGGCCCAGAGTCTGAAGTGAATCACCTCGGCTGCAGTCTCTTCACAGACGGCTAAGTTTTTAAACTCGAATCACCACCATCCTCCATTTGCTACATTTTCCCCCTCTTCCTCTGAAAGCTTTTTTTATTTATTAGTCGCAAGTAAGGCTTACATTAACACCGCAATGAAGTCAACTGTGAAAATCCCCCAGTCGCCACACTCTGGCACCTGTTGGGGTACACTGAGGGAGAATTTAACATGGCCAATCCACCTAATCAGCACAACTGTGGGAGATAACGGAACACCAGAGCAAACACATGCAGACAAGGCAAAAATGTGCAAACTCCATGCAGACAATAATTCAAGCCAGGAATCAAACCCGGCTCTGTGCTGTGAGGCAGCAGCGCTAACCACGTGTCACTATGTCTAGGCTAACTTTACAATATACTTTGGAATTTCTGATCTGGCCCCTAACACAGTAAGAAGTCTGATAACACCAGGTTAAAGTCCAACAAGTTTATTTTATAGTAAACCCACAAGCTTTTGGAACGTTGTTCCTTCGTCAGGTGAGTGGAAGCCACGCAGACATGGGGAGAATGTAAAGACTCTACACATACGTGACCCAAGCTGGGAATCAAACCTGTGTCCCTGGCGCTATGAGGGATCAGTGCCAACCACTGTGCCATCATGTCTTGAAGCGCTTTGGGACATCCTGAGGTTATGAAAATGCTATCAAAATATAAAATCTCCCTCTTCAAAAGATAAGAATGGGGCAGCATGGTAGGTTAGTTGGGGTTATGGGGATAGAGCCTGGGTGGGATTGTTGTTGGTGAAGGCTCGATGGGCTGAATGGACTCCTTCTGCACTGTAGGGATGCTATGATTCTATGACAAATGGTGGTGTAGACTCAATGGGCCAAATGGCCTGCTACTTATGGTCTTATGGTCTTCATAATCTTACGTCACTTCACTAGCTGCTTACAGCCAAGAAACGTCACAAAGCTTGGAGCACTTATCAAATTCTCTTGCAGAATCTCCAGAAATGAAGTCACGTTTTTCCTCCCGTTTTTCAAAATCGCATTGTGTCGCTACCAATTTGCGAGGACTGGAACATAACATCTGGAGCAGAACATCTGGACTGTGCTGTCTGGCATGCACTGACACACTGTTTTAAGGTATGATATTGCCAGACGAACAAAATATTAATCTAAATAATTGAAATGTTCGCAGCCACTTAGAAGAGTATATCCATATTTCTGTAAAAGGATTAAATGTTGATTCTTACTAATGTTATAAAATTTATTTATTCTTGGGAAGCTTCAATTTGTCATCAGGGTGACCAGTTAGGGTGAAATTACTGGGTCCAGAAGTGGCAGGGAGATGATACAGGCACTGTCAGTCACTGTAACATCCTGGGTTAATGTTGCTAAATTAAGTCCTTCGAATTACTGTTCCTGATAACTCCTCCCAGCTAATTCTCTCAGTTAAGTCATTGCTGTTTGCCGATTAACTAAAAATACGTGAACAAGCAAATTTTTTTTAAAAAAAGAGAGATATTAAAGTTAATCCCAATGTTCTTTCACGGATTCAGTCATTTGTGCCTTTTGCGATGTTTGGAGTCGGTTGCTACTGGATCCGACAGATGGGGTGATATTATAGTGTGAACAGGCATCACCTACGAAGGATCCACCCCCTCAACAACAACTTTCACTTACGTAGCACCTTTGAAGCTATGTAAAGCTTAAAGAAGAACCATTATCAAACAAAATTTGTGACTGATCCCATGTAAGAGGTACACGGGCAAGTGACCAAAAGCCTGGTCAAAGTGTTGGGTTTTATGCAATGCCTTGAATGAGGAGAAACAGGTGGAAAGACATAGAAAGGGAATTCCTGAGCTTGGGACAGGGCCACACGTGGTGCAGCGATGAAACTTGGGTTTATGCAAGAGCCCAATATTGGAGAAACCCAGATAATGTCATAGACATTTACATCATGGAAACAGCCCTTTGGCTCAACTTGTCCATGCTGCTCTTTTTTATAACTCCTAAGCGAATCCCAATTGCCCGCATTTGGCCCATATCCCCCAGTACCCATTCTACTCATGTAACTGTATAAATGCTTTTTAAAAGACAAAATTGTACCTGCCCCTACTACTACCTCTGACAGCTTGTTCCAGACACTCACCACTCTCTGTATGAAAAAATTGCCCCTCTGGACACTTTTGTATCTCTCCCCTCTCACCTCAAACCTATGCCCTCTAGTTTTAGACTCCCCTTGGGAAAAGATATTAACTATCCAGCTGATCTGTGCCCCTCATTATTTTATAGATCTCTATAAGATCACTCCTCAGCCTCCTACGCGCCGGAGAAAATAGTCCCAGCTTTTCCAACCTCTCCTTATAGCTCAAACCATCAATTCCCAGTAGCATCCTAGTAAATCTTTTCAGCACTTTTCTAGTTTAATAATATTCTTTCTATAATAGGGTGACCAGAACTGTGCACAGCATTCCAAGTGTGGCCTTACCAATATCTTATACAATTTCAACATGAACTCCTGTATTCAATGTTCTGAACAATGAAACCAAGCATGCTGAATGACTTCTTCATCAGTCTGTCCACCTTTGATTCCACTTTCAAGAAGCTATGAATATGTACCCCTAGATATTTATTTATCAGTGTCACAGGTAGGCTGATAACAGGCTTATTTGAAATCATGAGCATTTGGAACACTGCTCCTTCATTAGGTGAGTCATTAACATTAACACTGCAATGAGGTTACTGTGAATCATTGAGCCTCTACAGTGCAGAAGGAGGCCATTTGGCCCGTCGAGTCTGTACTGACAAGAATCCCACCAGGCCTTATTCCCTCATATCCTGATAATCCCCCTGACACTAAGGTCAATTTAGCACAGCCAATCCACCTAACTCACACACCTTTGGATTGTGGGAGGAAACAGGAGCACCCGGAGGAAATCCACGCAGACACAGGGAGAATGTGTAGTCTCTGGGCAGATACTGACCCAAGCTGGGAATCGAATCCGGGTCCCTGGCACTGGGAGGCTACAGTGCTAACCACTGTACAACTGTGTTGCCTCATGGTGGCTGGAGGTGGTTACAGAGATTGGGAGGAGCAAGGAGCACAAAGGGATTTGAAAATGGAGATGAACAATTTTAAAATCAACGCATTGCTAACCTGGAGCCAATAAGGTCAATACGCTTCAGTGTGATGGGTGAACAGAAGTTGCCAAGGAAGCAACCTGTGTGGGTTTGGCATGAACTGTCTTCTGGAAGATTCAGGCTAAGTGGAAGAATCCAAAGGCATCCAATGGGCATGGTGGCACAGTAGTTAGCACTGTTGTCTCACAGCACCACGTTCAATTCTGGCCTTGGGTCACTGGCTGTGCAGAATCTGCACATTCTCACCCGTGTCTGCATTGGGTTTCCTCTGGGTGTTCCGGTTTCCTCCCATAGTCCAAAGATGTGCAGGTTAGGTGGATTGACCATGGACAATTCTTCCTTAATGTCAGGGGGACTAGCAAGATAAATATGTGGTATTTATGGAGATGTGGGTGGGATGTAGTCGGTGCAGGCTTGATTGCACCTGAAATGCTGTGTAAAGGGTTGGAGCCTTCAACTGTGCCTCCGAGGTGAAAAAACAATTGGAAAAATGCTTCCTTGCCACATCCCAGGAGCAGCATGCAGATAAAGCGTCCCAGGAGCGATGGCCATCAAAGACATTGCCCCAGCCCCTGTCCCTCTTATCTCCCCACCCCCTCTCCAATACCCAAACAATCCTCTGCTCCCCCTTTCCCCTCAATGATCACCTGCAGGCTGGCAGCGGTGCTCCCCCTGCCCCCCCCCATTCCCACCCCACCAGATATACATCTGGCCCTCCTCCCTTGTTTCTGCCCCCACCAGATCTCCCTCCTCCCTCATCAGAGAATAATCTGGCCTTCCCGCCCACTCCCACCCCGCCCATCACCACCATCGATCTGAGTCAGAGAGCTGCCGGAATCTCTGAACTCACCACTTCAGCAGCTGGAGTGTCCAAAGCAGAGCTTTCGAAATCATAGAAACTTTACAGTACAGAAGGAGGCCATTCGGCCCAAGGAATCTGCCCTGGCCATCATCCCACTCAGGCCCTACCCCCCATATCCCTACATACTTCACCCAATAATTCCTCTAACTTACACATCTCAGGACACTAAGGGGCAATTTTAGCATGGTCAATCAACTTAACCGACACATCTTTGGACTGTGGGAGGAAACCAGAATTCCCGAGAAACCCGGGCAGACATGAGGAGAATGTGCAAACTCCACACAGTGACCCAAGCCTGAAATCAAACCCAGGTCACTGGCTCTGTGAAGCAGCAGTGCTAACCACTGTGCCACCGTGCTGCACTTTGCTGAGCATGTCTGTTTCGTGCCAAATCTGTACAGGCGAACGTAATGGTAAAGGGGGAAATGCTGGTAAAGTTGGGGTGGGCAGCCCATTAATTCAATTTAAATGCATGCAAGTTCATGCAATTCGCATCGCAGCCATTTTCAGGCCTTGGTAAAGTGAGCATCTGCGTGGAAGCGGGCATGGATTGCGTTAATAGCCTCATGCCCGACTTTGCCAAGTTTTTGCGCCCGTTTATGGGTATGATGCAATGGTAAAATTGGGTCGTATGAATCCTTTAGGGCTAGACTAGAGAAAGTTTGCTCAAGTTGTGCAACAGTAATGGACTCGCCAACATTGAGGGTATTTAAATGGTCATTGGATAAACATATGGTGGATGATATTAGAACGTGTAGGTTAGATGGGCTTTAGGTTGGTTTCACAGATTGGTGAAGCATTGAGGGCCGAAGGGCCTGTACTGCGCTGTACTGTTCTATGTTCTAAGTCCCCAAGCTGCACTTTCTGATGGAGTAGCTACAGTTTTGCACTTAAAGGGATTGAGGTGTTGTCAGCTAGTGGACAGAGATGAGTGATAAGAACTGTTTGTTATGCTTCCCATTTTCCCATATTGTCCGTTTATGCTTTCAATTCATTATCTCTTCCAAGGTTTATTGCGAAAGAGACTGATTTTCTAACCTTTAGTCCATTCAGTAATTGATGGCCCATTCTCTGTGGAGTAGACCTTTACACAACCATGTGGCTTTTGAATGAACAATCTGACTTTATATCAATAACCATTGCAAAGCTAGCCAGCTTGGTCCGTTCAGGAATCTGTAAGTAGCTAACCTCACAACGAATAAAAACAACAAAAATTTTCTGTTTTTGTTTGAGATTCCAGCATCTCCAGTATTTTTGCTTTCACTATAAGAACAAACATGGGTACTTGAGATGGTACCACAGTATGGTGGCACAGTGGTTAGCACTGCTGCCTCTTCACTGCGCCAAGGTCCTGAGTTCAATTCTGGCCTCTGCCTGTGTGGAGTTTGCACATTCTCCCTGTGACTACATAGATTTTCTTTGGGTGCTCTTGTCTTCTCCCAGAGCTCAAAGTTCTGCTGTTATGTTGATTGCTAAATTAACCGTAGTGTCAGGATAAATATGAGGGATTATGGGAGCTATAGACTAAGCAATGATCAATATTTCTGGTTTCACCAAATGGGGAAATAATTGAAAGTTGTTCAAAATATCGGTGGCGCAGTGGTTAGCACTGTAACCTCACGGTGCCAAAGACCCAGGTTCGATTCCTGGCTTGGGTGACTGTGTGCAGTCTACACATTCTTCCTGTGTCTGTGTGAGTTTCCTCCGGGTGCTCTGATTTCCACCCACAGTCTGAAAGACATGCTGGTTAGGGTGCATTGGTTGTCCTAAATTAGTGTATCCCAACAGGCACCGGAGTGTGACGAGTAGAGGATTTTCACAGTAACTTCATTGCAGTGTTAATGTAAGCCTACTTGTGATTAATAAATAAATAAACTTATAAAGTTTTCACAGACTCAGAGTGTAATTTTATCACCAATAAAAGTATTTTAGAAGCGTAGTCACTGTTCAAACATTGACCAACCAATGTGGCAGCCAGTAAGTGCACAGCAAGATCATATATACGTAGATAGAACATAGAACATAGAACACTACAGCACAAACAAGCCCTTCGGCCCACAAGTTGTGCCTATCATATCCATCTATCTATAACTCTCAATCCCATTAAGTCCCATGTACTCATCCAGAAATCTCTTAAAAGACCCCAGCGAGTTCACTTCTACACCACCAACAGCAGCCAACTCCACTCACTCACCACCCTCTGAGTGAAAAACTTACCCCTGACGTCTCCTCTGTACCTGCTCCCCAGCATCTTAAACTTGAGTCCTCTCGTAGCGACCATTTCAGCCCTGGGAAATAGCCTCCGAGAATGCATTATATCTATAACTCTCAACATCTTATAAACCTCTTATCACGTCACCTCTCAACCTTCGTCTCCTCAGGGAGAAGAGACCAAGCTTCCTCAACCTATCCTCATAAGGTATGCCTCCCAATCCAGGCACCATCCTTGTAAATCTAAATGATGACCGGAATCGGGAAAATTCAGGTGGATTCCTAAGGACCATCATTGTGTTCGGTATGTCATTGAGTCTCCGAATTGAGGTGCCCATGGGTCATCCCTAATCTGTATGCCTTATCTCTGGATGGCATAGTGGTTAGTGCTACTGCCTCATAGTGCCAGGGACTTGGGTTTGATTCGAACTTGGGTCACTGTCTGTGTGAAGTCTGCACATTCTCCCCGTGTCTGTGTGGGTTTCCTCTGGGTGATCCAGTTTCCTCCCACAGTCCAAAACATGTGCAGGTTAGGTTGATTGGCCATACTAAAATTGGCCCTTAGTGTCCAAGGATTAGCAGGGTAAACCTGTGGAGTTACAGGGATAGGATGGGGTTGTTGTGGATGCAGGCTCAATGGGCTGAATGGCCTCCTCCTGCAATGTAGGGGTTCTATGACTCTCAGGTTTTAGCCTGTACTTGCAATTCTTCTCAAGACTGGAGCCCTAATGCTAATTGTAACACTGCACATATGTGAACTTTGCACCATTTTTTTCACTGAGTGGTTTCACGTCACAATCTGGATCAATTAAGCCCTATGGGGAGTGTTGGCGTCTCTCTGACTGCATTTATAATTTTATGTGTATACATACTCTTTAATGCCATGTGTTGCATTAGGATTTGGAACCCACTTGCTGCAGAGATGGTGGAAACAGGTTCAACAGTAACATAATAATTCTAGATGCAACAGGTGGCCATTCAACCCATCATATGTCTGCCAGCAGAAATAAAGATCACAGAATCCTTACCATGCAGAAGGAAGCCATTTGGCACATCATGTCTACACCAACCACATTCTCAATCAGACCCTATTTCGTAACCCCACATATTTACCTTGCTAATCCCCTAACATTAGGGGCAATTTAGCATGGCCCATCAACCTGTCTTTGGACTGTGGGAGGAAACCAGAGCCCCTGGAGGAAACCCATGCAGACAAACTCCACACAGACAGTGACCCAAGGCTGGAATTGAAGTCAGGTGAAGTCAGGCATTGTGAAGCAGCAGTTGTAACCACTGTGCCACCATGCTACACCAGTGAGATAAATAAAGATATGAACCCTCCTTCATCTCACAATATCAGACATCGTGACTGCCCCCCCCCCCCCCCCCCCCCCCCCAGCCCCTCTTTCCCCAGGTCAGTGTCTCTCTTTTCATTTCAAGATTTCCAGCACTCTTAATCCGCAGATTGGACATGGGGTAAAGTGAGAGGGGGTGGGGGGGGGAGGGGGGTGAAATGTGTCCAGTGCCCACCAAGCAGAATTTTTAAAAATAGGCCACTCCTTCCTCAAACATGGCAAAAGCACAGTAAGAAGTCTCACAACACCAGGTAAATAGAAAAGTTCTTGATTAATAAGGGGATCAGGGGTTATGGGAAAAAGACAAGAAAATGGGGATGAGAAAAATATCAGCCACGATTGAATGGCGTAGCAGATTCAATGGGCTGAATGGCCGAATTCTGCTCTTTTGTTTTATGATCCTATGGCCTTACCAGGTTAAAATCCAACAGCTTTGGAATCATAAGCTTTTGGAGCACAGCTCCTTCATCAGATGAGTCTAAGAGGACACTCACCTGATGAAGGAGCAGCACTCTGAAAGCTCGTGATTCCAAATAAATCTGTTGGACTTTAACCTGGTGTTGTGAGACTTCTTACTGTGCCCATCCCTTCCAACACTGGATGGGGGGAAGGGGGCGGTAAACCATTGTATCGGCATGCAACCTAATCCCACTTTCTAATCCTTGGACGGTGCTCTGCAGGCTAGTGCAATCTAAATGCTTTTTATTTAAATCTGAGTTCTACATTTACTAATCATGAAAAATGATTTACATGAAAAATAATCTATTTAACTCACCCCCTCTCAACTTTCTGACACTTTAAAAAAAACAGAAAATGCTGGAAAATCTTAGCAGGTCTGACAGCATCTGTAGGGAGAGAAATTAGAGCCAATGTTCTCTCTCCATGGATGCTGTCAGCTTTGCTGAGATTTTCCAGCATTTTCTGCTTTTGTGGCACAGTGGTTAGCATTGCTGTGTCATAGTGCCAGGAACCTGGGTTTGATTCCCAGCTTGGGTGGAGTTTGCACATTCTCCCCATGTCTGCGTGGGTTTCCTCTGGGTGCTCAGGTTTTCTCCCACAGTCTGAAAGACATGCTGGTTAGGGTACATTAATCCGAACCTAGTCGCTGGAGTGTGGCAACTAGGGGAATCTCACAATAATTTCATTGCAGTGTTAATGTAAGTCTGACTTGTGACTAACAAAATTATAAGAAATTAGAATGTTCAGATTTCAGCATCTGCCTTGATTTTTCTTTTTTAAAAAGGATATGTCACTTGAAGGGGCAACTTTTTTTTGTGAGGGCAAGAGAGTGAGGCTGTCTCTTCTCAAAGGGGCCTGCACAGACAGGAGGGGCTGAATGGCTTCCTTCAGCACTGTCTGCGAAGTGCTCCTTTCCCTTCCTATGCAGGGACACATTTCACTGTGCAGGTATACAGTGTATACATGTTAAGTGCTCCCCTCTCTCTCTGTGCAATGCTTAAATGGTTAATCTTTTTTTTTGCTGAATGAAATTGAATTTTAAAGCCCGGTGGGGGGAAAATACAGGGTGACCAATGCATGAAGCATATGTCAAGGTGGACTCATCTTCTCTCCCATTGGCTCCCCTACAAAGGCCAGCTGATAGGTTGTTTTTTTTTTGCTAGTGCTTCTCTGCTGTATGTGTGTGTGTATGGTGTGTGTATGTATGGAGATCTTAGCCTTTTTTCAAATCCCTGAGTCATGTTTTGGAGTATTAGGGGACGGTCGATTGAAAAAGCAGGCTGATTCTTGCAGTAAGATATAGTTTTCTGTGTGTGTGTGTGCTAATACAGACACACAGGCTTCCCAGTCGAGATGGAACAGCGACAGTACCGTGTCTGCAACGGCTCCCTTCCTTAGTTCGAACCACCCGAGAGTGTTTGATTCTCCAACCCAGCCAGACCCTGGAAGCCAAGCAGTCTGGAGCCTAGGGCAAGAGGTGAGGGTGGATGCAACCCAGGATTGAGAGGCTGAACATTTGACCATGTCCCAGTGCCAAGTCAGGCTGGAGCGCTGTGGCATTGGGATACTGACCTGGCGTTGCGTGTGGACACTTATCCATCCAGGGACAGCTGATTCTCTGCTTCTGGTTCCTCGCCCTGTCTTTTGACTGGAGGTTATTCTTGTATTTTATTTGTACCCCACCTTGTCTGTGTGTTTTGGCTCTGTGTCTGTGTGTGTGTCTGTGTGTGTGTGTGGTGTCCTTTATAAAAGTTTTTGCTTGGTGGGCACCGGACACGTCCTGCCCCTCCCCCCGCTCCAAGTCGGTGAATTAAGAGTGCTGGAAATATTGAGATGAAAAAAACGACGCGATGGATGATTCTGATATTGTGAGGCGAAGAAGAGTTCAGGTGAGTAGCTGTTTTTTTGTTTTAAAAAAAAGAGAAATGGGGGGGGAAATTCTCAAATTATTTATTATTTATTATTATTTAAAGGAAATTAGTGTAAGGGGCTATGCTTTTAGCAGCATTCCAGCGACTGTTACAATGTTGTGTGATGCAGAAGAGCTTTAAACTCTTGCGTGGAAACATTGGCTGAGAGTCAGGTAGCAGAGAAGAAGGCCATTTGGCCCATCCCGCCAATACTAGCCCCCAGAAAGAGCTACCAATCAGTCCCACTGCTCTTTCACCCATATCCCTGCAAATCTACCCCCATCCCTGAACTCTTTTTTTGAAGTCTATAGCCAAATCTCTTTTGGATGTGGATAAAAATAGATTCTACTCATCAGGTCTGGCAGCAACTGTGGGGAGAGGAATTGTGTTAATATTGGGCAGGATTTTACACCCACGTTCGTCCTGAAGCTGTGGAATCCTGCCCAAAGTCAACAGATCTTTCCATGGTCCCCCCCGCCCCCACTTCTCACCCACCCACCCATTCCCGTAGTGAGCGGGACGGTAAAATTCCAGCCAATGTTTTGTTGGAACTTTTAAAGGTTCAGCCTGTCAGACAGTGCATTTTGGATCGTAATGTCTTCCTGCATTGAAACTAAATCTCACCTCTCCCCAGCCTCATGTTTTTACCAATTGCCTTAAATCAGTGACCTCTTGTGGACCACAGAATGGCACAGTGGTTAGCACTGCTGCCTCAGAGTGCCAAGGAACCGAGTATGATTTCTGGCTTGGGTCACTGTCTGTGTGGAGCCTGCAAGTTGTCTGTGCAGGTTTCCTCCGGGTGCTCTGGTTTCCTCCCACAGTCTGAAAGACGTGCTTGTTAGGGATGCATCAGTTATGCTAAATTCTCCCTCAGTGTACTCAAACAAGTGCCAGAGTGTGGCTTCATTGCAGCGTTAATATATGCCTACCTGTGACACTAATAAATAAACTTGGGTATCAACTCTCCCGCAAGTAGAAACTATTCCTCCCATTCTACTCAATCCAAACCCCATGTAGTTTTGAACATTCGTGCCTGTGGACAATTGCCTTAAGGAATGGGGGAAATGAGAGGGGGTCTGAATTCTGAAAGGATTCCAATGCATTAACTCCTTGTTGGTGCCAATCTTTGATTTATTTTTCAATGTTATTTTAGCTTTTGTTTATTAAGGGTAAGACCAGATGGGGATCAGAGAAATTATACCTCAGTGTGCTTTTCTCCATTTCGTGAAAAGAGATGGCAAACTGTCTTGGCAGTGCAGTGCCAAGGCAACACTGGCCTTTTAACAGGTTCTGCTCCGCAGTCAACAGAAGGTGCTGCCTGGGATCCTTGTCTTTGCAAACCATCCAAACCAAAGGCTGGGGAAAGCGAGAAGGCTGTGCTTTGTACAGAGGGGTGTCTGGTTGTCTCTTCCTGGGTATTGACTCACTACATTACCAGCCTCACTAGAGGCTCTCTGCTTCACCTAAGAGGTTTTCCTTTGCTTCCAATGTTTTGTGTTGGCAGGCCGAAATGGTTACGGGTGAGGGCATCTCCATTCAGTACCTGATGCCTGCAGAAGTGCGCTTTTGAAAAGTAGGATAGGGAACGGACATTGGAATTTGGTAGCAATCTCTCCAACCAGCCTCAAGGGTGCCAAGGTCAATTTGCTACTATCGTAACCAATGCTCTGAACACAGGCGGAGATGAAAGCTCCTTTTGTGTGACAGTATCGACAGAGCCCTAAGCAATAGATGTTACAATTGATCACTAACAGTAAGTGGAGGCTGCAATTAACAAAATGATGAATTAGAAGACCCATATTGCCAGATTTTTGTAACCTATTTAAGAATATTTGACTTTGATTTGATTTATTATCACATATATTGAGATACAGTGAAAAGTATTGTTTTTTGCATGCTACACAGACAAGACATATCATTCATAGAGTACATAGGGGAGAAGGAAAGGAAAAGGTGCAGAATGTAGAGTTACTGAGAACGGTTTCTTTCCTGCTGCATCAGACTTTTGAATGGATTTACCTTGCACTAAGTTGATGTTTCTCTACACCCTAGCTCTGACTATGACACTATTTCTGCACTCTCTCCTTTCCTTCTCTATGAATGGAACATTTTGTCTGTACAGTGCGCAAGAAACAATACTTTTCACTGTATCCCAGTACATGTGACAATAATAAAACAAATCAAATACTGTCATAGCCAGGTGTAGCGAAGGATCAGCTTAATGTGGTAGGTCCATTCAAAAGTCTGATGGCAGCAGGGAAAAAGCTATTCTTGAGTTGGTACGTGAGCTCTGACTTTTGTATCTTTTTCCTGAATAACCTTGCCATGGAAAGAAAGTAATAGAATCCTTACAGTGCAGAAGGAGGCTATTTGGTCCATTGAGTCTGCACTGACCACAATCCCAATCAGGCCATAATCTCGTAACCCCTCATATTTACCTTGCTAATCCCTGACAATTTAGTATGGCCAATCAATCTAACGTGCACATCTTTGGGAGGAAACTGGAGCACCCGGTGGAAACCCACGCTGACACGGAACTGGAATTGAACCCGGGTCCCTGGGGTTGTGATGCAGCAATGTTATTCTGCCTTCCTTGCATTTATGTGCTGCCTTTCAGAACCTCAGCACAATACAAAGTACTTCATAACCAGTGAAGTTTAGATAAAATTATTGTTGTAATGTAGGTAGCATGGCAATCAGCCTACGCACAACAAGCTCCCACAAACAGCAATGTGGTAACAATTACGTATCTGTTTGTTTTGTGATGTTGATTGTGGGATAAGTATTAGCCAGGGCGCTTCGAAGAACTCCCCTGCTCTTCTTGGCAAGAGTGCCATATGGTCTTTTACATCCATCTGAGCCATAAGCGGGGCTCTCTCAGGCAAAAAAAATGGCATCTCCTACAATGCAGCACTCCATCCAGTTTAAAATTAAAGTCTGTTGAATTCTGCCTGACATTCACATATTCATCATGAGTTGTATTTACTTATACGTGCATAAGGAAGGTACATGCATGCATGTGTGCCTACGTATAGTCTGAAATGTTTATATGTATTGATAAATTTGCATTTTCTGGTATATATGTAACTCAAATCCCAATGCTAGAAGACACTCCTGTCTTCCAAGGCAAAGGGCTGGTTTGTTTTGCATCTGATGTTGGGAACGCATCCTGTGGTGGCACCAAGTAACCCATGACTACCGTTATAATCGCCTAGAGATCAGTAATGAGGGGCAGCATGGTAGCACGCTGGTTAGAACTGCTGTCTCATAGCATCAGGGACCTGGGTTCGATTCCCAGCTTGTGTCGCTGTCTGTGCCGAGTCTGCATTTTCCCCCCTGTGTGTCTGCATGGATTGCCTCTGGGTGTTCTGGTTTCCTCCGCCAAGTTCAAAACACATGCCAGTTAGGATGTATTAACTGTGCTGAATTCTCCCTCAGTGTACCCGAACAGGCGCCGGAGTGTGGTGACTAGAGGACATTCGCAGTAACTTCATTGCAGTGTCAATTTAAGCCTACATGTGACTAATGAATAAATAAACTTTAATGCATGCTGGCCTTGGGAATTATGCTGACATCCTATGAATGAATTAAAATGAAACAAAGGCTACCACAAGGTGGCAGCAATTTCATTGGTGGGGTGGAGGGGCACGGAGGGGAGTGGGGAAAGTGGGGCTGGGTGTGAGTGGGGGGGTGGGGGATGGGGGCTGGGAAGGGGTTGGGGGCTGAATGGCCAATTTCTTAATGTGTAAGTGAGAACCCCAATTTTGGTTATCGAGTCATAGTCACAGAGGTTTACAGCATGGAAACAGGTCCTTTGGCCAACTTTTCAATGCCACCTCTTTTTTTTCAACCCTTAAACCAGCCTCAATTGCCCACATTTGGCCCATATCCTTCTATACTGATCTTACCCACGTAACTAAATGTTTTTTAAAAGCGGAAAGGAGTGACTGGAGGCACCACGGCTGTGATGTAAGGTGGGATACATTTCTGTGCAGTTGCATGTGTCAAGAATAAAGCCATTAGCTTGAGGACAGACTAGCGTAGTGCTGATATCTGCCCAAGACTGTGAAAGAGAAATAAACAGCAGCAGGCAAGTCTTGTTTAGTAAGCCAAGCTTTTCACTAAGTACCACTAATGTACTCTAAAAGCAGCCCTGTTGATCTCAGCGCGGTGTCATTTGTCAATGTAGATCATAAGAATGTCTGAGGAGAAAGAAAATTCACTTTGACTGCCAGTCATTCATCTTTCAATTGGGTAAAGGGTCTGCTCACTGTTCAATAGACCAGGAGAAGGCAGAGCTTAATGATAGTGGACATGCCTGGCTACCAATAGAGGGAGGGTTGGGAGTCAGGTACTTTGGAGGGAGAAGGTCATTTTTTAATTCATTCGTGGGACATGGGGCGTCGCTGGTTGGCCAACATTTATTGCCTGTCCCTAGTTACTTGAGTGCAGTTGAGAGCCAACCATGTTGCAGTGGCTCTGGAGTTGCATCTAGGCCAGATCACGTATGGACGGCAGATTTCCTTCCCTAAAGGGGATACTAGTAAATCAGAAGCATTTTACTGACAATTAACAATGGTTTCATGATCATCAGTTGATTCTTAATTCCAGATTTTTTTATTGAATTCTAATTCCACCATCTGCCATGGTAGTATTAGAATCCAGATCCCCAGAACATAAACCCGAGCTTCTGGATTATCATATAGTGATAATACCACTAGGCTATTGCCTCCCAGGAAGAAATCTCCAGCAATGTATCCAAAACTGTTGGCAACCCTTGTTACACCATATTCACAATGTACAATATAATTGTCTCAAAAGTGTGTACAGGTCTTGAGGCACAGTCCTGTGTAGGTCAGGGGGTGGTTCTTGATGCTTGTCCAATGAGTGTTGCTGAGAAAAGATATTTTGTCACAGCTTTTCATCTTGCACTCATTGGAACAATCACAAGAAAACCAAATGTCAGAAGAAAGAACAACTTTATACCATATGAGAAGAGAATGCTGATTGATTGTCAAGTGGACTCTGGTAGAGGTGTTGCTATGCAGAATGCAATTGTTGATGGCGACTGACAGTTAACATCCAAGAATTGTTTGAAATTTAAACCAGGCATTGAGTCTGATTGGCCAAGGCATTGTCCTGAAGAATTAACCAGCAAATGGCTGTCATTTATTTTCTTGAGTTGAATCAGGTGCAATGTATGTATCTGGTCTTTCTGCTTTCCCTATGAAGAAGAGGAATTTTTTTCCCCTTTTCCTTGAAGGTGGTTTGCAGGAACCTAGTTCCACTTGTCCCAGCAACCCCCTGTTGTCTTATGGGCATACTCACCCTTCTGTATAAATGTGCAAGGGTCGAAAGGCTATTTAACCACAAAGGAAACAAGGCTGGATCCTGTCCTAGTGGACTTGCCAGTGAGCCAAAGGATCTCTTAAAACCGTGATATATTTTATTGGCCCCTTACCCTGATCACAAAGTGGCATATTATGGTCACTAAGTGGTTAGATATGCTGACATATCCCATCTTGAAGATTGGTACCTAATCTTGTCACACTGTATCCTGACTTCAGGTTGGTTTCCCGTGACTAAGTTGACATCTTCAGGAAAAATGGAGCGGAAAGCTTGAAGAACAATTTGCACCTTACATGCAAAGAGCTCGAGTCAGTTCCAAAAGGATGACCATCAGTTGAGACCAGGATTAGGGCTTGGGTTTGGACTAGCAGATTAGCTTCAAACAGCGAGTGCTCCAGATTCAAGATTATCCTTTAATCAATCACCAGGATTACTGCTTCTACCAGAATGTTTCAGTGTTTATTATAAGGAAGGAAATGGGAATTTAGAGACTTGCAAATGATGAATATGCAAAGAATCAGGAATCCAGGCTAAATGCACATCTAATTATCCCAAAGATAGGGGAGTCTGAAACTAGAGGGCAGACCTTTAAGGTGAGAGGGGAGAGATACAAAAGAATCCAGAGGGGCAATTCTTTCACTTAGAGGGTGGTGAATGTCTGGAACAAGTTGCTGGAGATAGTAGTAGATATGGGTGTAATTTCATCTTTTAAAAAGCATTTAAAGTTACATGAGTAAGATGGGCAATGAAGGATGTGGGCCAAATGCAGGCAATTGGGATTAGATCACTGGTAAAAGCTGGGTGGCATGGACAAATTTGGGCAAAGGTCTTATTTCCATGCTGTAAACTTCTATGACTTTATCATAGAATCATAGAGTCACTACTGTGAAGAAGGTTATTGAGCCTGCACTGATAAGAATCTCACTCAAGCCACATTCCCATAACCCCATGTATTTACCCTTGAGGGTCAAGTTAGTACAGCCAGTGCACCAAACCTGCACATCTTTGGACGGAAGGAAACAGAAGCACCTGGAGGAAACCCATGCAGACATGGGGACAGTGTGCAAACTTTACAGAAGCAGTCACCCAAGGCCAGAATTGAACAGGTCCCTGGCGCTGTAAGGCAACAGTAGTAACCATTGTGCCACTGTGCTGCTCATGTATGTGCCAATGCACCAAGGGACACAAGGATGGTAAATGTAGAAATTATATATTGTTGCATTGGTGCTTTTCTGAGGTTGGGTTAGTTGGACATGCCTGGACTGGAGCACAATGGGCTTTACTCTGTAACTAAACATGCACTTGACCAGAGAGTGTGTTTGTGCTGGTGCCACTCTGCAGAAACAGGAATCTGTTCCACCCTGGGGACATGGTGGTTAGCACTGCTACCTCACAGCACCAGGGACCTGGGTTTGATTCCTGGCTTGGATCACTGTCTATGTGGAGCCTGCACATTCTCCCTGTCTCTGCATGGGTTTCCTCCAGCTACTCTGGTTTCCTCCCACAGTCTAAAAGACATGTTGCTTAGGGTGCACTGACTATGCTAACTTCTCCCTCAGTGCATCCAAACAGGCAATGGAGTGTGATGGCACCTGGGGATTTTCACAGTAACCACAATTTCACCATGGTGCAATTTGAATTCAGTCACAAAAATCTAGAATTAAAAGTCTACAGACAAGCATGAAACATAGTTGATTGTCAGAAAAAACCCATCTGGTTCAATAATGTCCTTTAGGGAAGGAAATCTGCCATCCTTACCCAGTCTAACCTACACATGGCTCTAGAGCCATGGCAATGCGATTGACTCTCAACTGCCCCCCAAGGGGCAATTAGGGATGGGAAGTAAATACTGACCTTGCCAGCGATGCCCACATCCCATGAAAGAATAGAGAGAGAAAAGAATTAGCTGGCTGGCTCACACTGAGATGTCCGAATTACTCTAGAAAGCATCTTGAAATAGATTCCAGGGAATATGGGAAAAGGGATTGAGAATGACAGGCAATTCAACCTCATATATCTGAAAGGTGGCATCACTAACGGTGTAGCATTCCCTTGGTACTGCACCGGGAGTGTCAGTCTGGATTTTATGCTGAATTCAGAGGCATTGAGCCATAACTGCCAGTTAGAATCCCCTGATACGGTTTCTGGGTTGTAATGACAGCTGACCTCATCTTTCAGTCAATGAAACCCGTGTTTCTGATTTTTATTTATTTCATATTTCCATCAATCCCAGCTTTCGTTCAGGGGAAAGAAAAAGCAGCCTTTTCTCATTACTGCATGCTACACCGCACTTTGAACCCATGTTGAGATAGATGTGCAGAGACACGGTGCACTGAGTATTAGGGCTTGCTGTGAGATGTCCGAGATACACGCTGTACTGAACACGAGTGAGGTGTCACACTCTCACCCACTGTACGCCACAATCCTGCAGCTGGTTTTAATGAACCTGTATTTATTTCATGTAGAAGATAGCAGAATAATAACAGCTCCGACTTGGGTCAACACTGCTGCCCTCCAAGGTGTCAGAGCCTGAACTAATCGCTATGTCCCAACCAAGGTACACTCTGCATGTACTATGATTCCTTAATCACACTCAATGGTCTCTCATTGCTGCATTCTGTAGCCGAGAGTCATAAAACTTTACAGCATGGAAACAGGCCCTTCGGCCCAACTTGTCCATGCCACCCTTTTTTTTAAACCCCTAAGCTAGTCCTAATTGCCTGCATTTGGCCCATCTCCCTCTATACCCATCTTACTCTCTAAATGTTTTTTAAAAGTCAAAATTTTATCCGCCTTTACTGCTATCTCTGGCAGCTCGTTCCAGACGCTCACCACCCTCTGTGTGAAAAATTGTCCTTCTGGACCCTTTTGAATCTCTCCCTACTCATCTTAAATCTAGTTTTAGATTCCCCTACCTTTGGGAAAAGATGTTGACTATCTAGCTGATCTATATCCCTCGTTATTTTATAGACTTCTATAAGATCACCCCTCGGCCTCCTGAGCTCCAGAGAAAAATGTCCCATTCTATCCAGCGTCTCCTTATAACTCAAACTATCAATTCCCGGTAGCATCCTAGTAAATCTCTTCTGCACTCTTTCTAGTTTAATAATTTCCTTTCTATAATGCTATTGAATTCCCAGGTTAACATTGAAACTAGAAGCTGGAGGAGGTCATTCAGCCCTTCAAACCTTCTCCCCCCCATTCATTTTTGTTCATACATGGGGCTGGCCAGCATTTATTGCCCAACCCCAGTTACCCTTGTTCAGAGGGCCGTTGAGTACACGGTGAAAAATATTGTTTCTTACAGACAAAACATACCATTCTTAGAGAGGGAAATCTCAGAGTTTAGAATGTAGTGTTACAATTGTAGCTAGGGTATGGAGAAAGATTAACTTAATACAAGCCAGGTCCATTCAAAAGTCTGATGTCAGCAGGAAAGAAGCTGTTCTTGAGTTGGTTTTTTACAGACTTTTGTATCTTTTTCTTGAAGGAAGAAGGTGGAAGAGAGAATGTCTGGGATGCGTGGTGTCCTTAATTATGCTGGCTGCTTTGCTGAGGCAGCAGGAAGTGTAGACAGAGTCAATGAATGGGATGATGGGTTGCATGATGGATTGGGCTACATTCACGACCTTTTGGAGTGGATGTTTGAGTTTGAGTTTAAGTATTAGTATCACAAATAGGCTTACATTAACACTACAATGAAGTTACTGTGAAAATCTCCTAGTCTCCACACTCTAGCCCCTGTTCTGGTACATTGAGGGAGAATTTAGCATGAGCAACGCACCCTATCCAGCACATCTTTCGGACTGTGGGAGGAAACCGGAGCATGCGGAGGAAACCCACATAGACACAGGGAGAAGTTGCAGACTCCACACAGACAGTGACCTAAGTTGTGAATCGCGCTTGGATCCCTGGCACTGAGAGGCAGCAGTGCTAACCACTCTGCTGTCCTGTAGATATGGTGAGTGACTCAGTTCTAATCGATAGGTCTCTCCTTTATTTACACCATAGTGGGTAAGTGCATCTCTCTCTCTCTCTCTCAGGTACAGACCATTCCATCTTTTCTCTATTTCCCTGGACATGACTGCTAAGGTCACACTGACATCATGGTACGCACCACTGTCTCCTGAGCCTAACCATTAATCCATTATTCTCCAAATGGCTTGAAGCAGTTTGAGAGTCATCATTCTCTCTGGCAACTACTGTTCCCCAGCACCAACCCCAATTTCCCCCCTCCCAACCCCCTCCACCTGCCCTTCTTGATCAACCCTGGTAAAATGAGTCTGCTGATAGAAGGGAAACCTCAGCTGTCATTTCAACCCCTCTTCAGGGAGGGGCAGAGCAAAAATAGCAACGATTGATTCATCTGAAAAGCAATTATTGTTAGACTGGGAGGTAACGCTGCTGTAATGATGGTGGGTTAAATAGGGTGAGGGACGTATTGACTGTGACAATGTGAGACACAGGATTATACACTAAGCCCGGGCTCACTCTGGCTTGCACTCTGTTGCCATTTCCTGCAATCCGCCTCTCCTCTTTCCTTTTCCATAGTTGGAAGCTGGGCTGTTTTGATCAGTGATTTGCCCCCACCTACCCCCATTAGATTCTCCCGGTTGCCCAGAACTGCTACAGGATGGAACATGGCCGTTCAGCCCATCGTGCCTGCCCTGACTCTTCGAATGAACAGGCAGATTTTCTCCTGGAAGCTTTCCATAGGCTGAGAGTTTTGAGGAAAAGAGCAGTTTCTCTCTCGGGTGTCTAATTCCAACAAGAAAGGGGCAACAAAATTTCAGTGGTGGCATGCTGGTGGCACAGTGGTTAGCACTGCTGTTTCACAGCGCCAGGAACCCAAGTTCAATTCCGGCCTCAGTCACTGTGTGGAGTTTGCACATTCTCCCCATGTCTGTGTGGGTTTCCTCCTGGTGCTCCGGTTTCCTACCAATCCGAAACACGTGCTGGTTTGACGCATTGGCCATACACTGAGGGAGGATTTAGTATCTGAACAGGCGCAGGAGTGTGGCGACTAGGGCATTTTTATAGCAACTTCATTGCAGTGTTAATGTAAGTCTTATTTGTGACACTAATAAACTTTAGCTTGGCTCAGTTGATAAAACTCCCATCTTTCAGTCAATGTGATATGAATACATTCCCTAAAGCCTAAAACCCAGCTCCTAAACTTGTGGGCAGCACAGTGATTAGCACTGCTGCTTTACAGTGCCGGGGACCTGGGTTTGATTCCCGGCTTGGGTCACTGTCTGTGTGGAGTTTGCACGTTCTCCCCGTGTCTGTGTCGGTTTCCTCCAGGTGCCCTGGTTTCCTCCCACAGTCTGAAAGACATGCAGATTAGATGCATTGACCCGGAGAGGTGCCGGATTTTGGCGACTAGGGGATTTTCACAGTAACTTCATTGCAGTATTAATGAAAGCCTTACTTGTGACAAATAAATAAAAAAAACTTTTTTAAAAAAAGCATAGAATCCCTACAGTGCAGAAGGAGGCCATTCAGCCCATCGAGTGTGCACCAACCAGTCCCATCTAGACCCTATGCCCATAAACCCATGCATTTACCATACTAGCCCACCTGATATAAGGGACAATTTGGCATGGCCAACCCACCGAACCCTCACATCTTTGACTCTGGGAGGAAATCCACACAGACACGGGAAGAACATGCAGACTCCACATAGACAGCGATCCAAGCTGGGAATTGAATCCGGGTCACTGGCTCTATGAGGCATAGTCTGATGCTGCCGGTGAGGCAGCAGTGCTAACATGAACTCAAACCACCTCCCAGACGAGTTACTATCTTGCCAATTAATGCAGGGTCTGGGTTTGTCAGGATGATCGGAACAGAATTCCTCTTTTCCACCATTTCAAAATCAGAAGTTAAGTCCGATATATGGTGAATTTTTAGTCCCTGTAGTTCAGAGATATTCGCATTGGGCAATTAGTTAGTTTACCATTGCAGGTTTGCACTGTCAAAAGAAAGCATTCTTAGGTCAACTACTGCACGGTTAGAAAGATTTGTGTTAACATAGCCTCTTTCTCAATTTCAAGCCACTGTATTACTGTATGAAATGCAGCAGCCAATTTATGTATGCCAAGCTCCCATAAGCTGCAGTGTGATAATGACCAGATGCTACCTTTTAGTGAGATTGGTTGTGGAATATATGGAATTCCTACGTTGCAGAAGGTGGCCATTCGACCCATTGAGTCTTTGGACTGTAGGAGGAAACTGGAACGCCTGGAGGCAACCCAGGCAAACACAGGAAGAATGTGTAAACTCTACAAAAGCAATCACTTAAGACTGGAATCAAACCTTGGTCCCTAGCACTGCGAGGCATAGTGTTCACCACTATGCAGCCCCAATAAATATTAGCCAGGAGCAGGGAGGGCAGCTGAGGCCTTAGTTTAATGTCTCATCTGAATACCAGCACCTCTGACACTTCAGCATCCCCAGTACTGGATTAGAGTATCAGCCTAGATGTTCTGTTCTCGAGTGCTGGGAATAGGATTTAAATTCATTACTTTCTGACTGAGATGTAAGAGTGAAGCCAACTGAGCCACAGTTGACATTCCAATAGAATGGAATCTCCAAGACAGGAAAGCAGTTCTTCTCTGACATTCTTCTCCTGAACATCCTGTGCCTTTTCTGAATGTGAGATTGTCTATTTGACGTGAGTTTGTGGTTAGTCAGTAGTTGTCCTGTGCTTTGAGCCAAATTCAACCCTTTGACAGCTGTCGAAGCTTCTCTGTTCCAACCTCATCTGCACAAATTGATCACGTAATTTAGACTGAAGGTCTCTGCACAGTACGGAGGGAATGCTGCACAGTCAGAGGAGCTTTTAGCTGGACATAAAAGATTCCAAGAAAGAAAGAAAAGCAAGGGAGATCTTCCAATATTTACCCTCAATCAACATCATAGGAAGAATGGATTACCTGGTCATTGCCACACTGCTCCTTGTTGGATCTTGCTATGCAGAAATTGGTTGTTACGTTTCATTCATTACGACAGTGACAGCATTTCCAAAGTACTTCACTGACTGTAAAGTGCTTTGGGAATTCTGAATACCACAAAAGATCCAATTAGATCTTAGGAATCAGATGGAAATTGGCCAACTCTTTCCAGTCGACAGAATAAATTTTTGGGTTGAATCTTGCTGTGCACAATTGGTAATGAATGATTTTTTTATTTCAGTTAGCAAATTTGTGAAACTGTGGGCCAACAAGTATTACCAGAATTCACATTGCTAACACCATGCAGGGCAATTCATCCCATCAGACACGTTTCTCCCATTGAGGGGGAAATCTGATAAAAATCCATATCCATAAAGTTCATTTACACTCACTCATATTTGCTCACATCCATATTCACCTGCAGTCACTCACCCCTATCCGCTCAAATTCAGATCCACACTCAAACTCACACCCACACTCGCTCACATCTACATTTATACTCACACTTGCCTTACTTGCACCCACACTCATGTTCTCACTTGCCCATACTCACATGCACAGTTGCTCATTCTCAGACCCATGTTCATACTCACACTTGCCCATACTCACATCCACACTCGCTGACACCCACACTCGCTCATACTCCGACCTACACTCACTCATCCACACTTGCACATACTCCGACCCACACTTGTTGACAGCCAGACTTGTTCCCACGCTCACTCACACCCACATTCACACCCATGCTCACTGATACTCAGACCTACACTCACACTTGCTAATATCTGACCAATACTTACACTCACATTTGCACATACTCACACTTACAACTACTCTCCTCATGCTCAGGTCACACTCATAAACCTTTATGACTGTCTGATTCTATGACTGTACCCATACTCACGCTGACACTTACAGCCACATTCACCCACGATAGCACCCACACTTGCTCACTCACACTTGGACCCTCGCACTCATTCATAAGCAGATCCTCACACACTGATTCACTCTGGCATTCACTCAAACTAAGATCCAGAGGTACCGTCAGACCCACACCCGCATGCTCACACCTACTGACTAACAGTAACAGCCACTCCCACAGCCCCACACTCTCACGCTCACTCAGTCACATTGACAGCCATCCATTCTCAGTCACTGCGTGCTCACTCACACTCACTTGCATTCTCACTCTTACTGTCACACACACACAGAATGGTTATTCCTGTTCAGGTTCAGAAAGAGCTGATGTTTTTATTTACCTGAACTGGTCGACCTTTTTTTTAGTATTTTGAGAAAGATACTTTCACAGCAGCTAAACTCTGTTGATATAATTTCCTGAGATCTCCTCCTATGATTATACTTGGTGTATGACCGTATAGAAAGTATTTCGCGTCACATTTTAAAACTTCTTCTAAGCGGCGTTTTAAAATTAATAACACTTCATCACATTTTGATCCAAGTATTTAGAATTCCTGTAGTGCAGAAGGGGGCCTTTTGGCCCATCGAGTCTGTATCGACCACAATCCCACAAAGGACCTATTGCTGTGACCCCACAGAGTTAATTCCCCTGACACGAAGGGGCAAGTTAGCATGGCCAATCAATCTAACCCGTACAGTGGTTAGCACTGCTGCCTCACAGTGCCAGGGACTGTCTGCTCTGGAGTTTCTGCGTTCTCCCCGTGTCGGAGTGGGTTTCCTCTGAGTGCTCTGGTTTCCTCCCACAGTCTGAAGATGTGCAGGTTAGGTTGACTGGCCAAGCTAAATTGATCCTTGTATCAGAGGGATTAATTAGGGTAAATGAGGGATGTGGGAATAAGGCTTGGGGTGGGATTGTGGTCTCGATGCCGAATGGCCTCTTCCTGTACTGTAGGGATTCTATGATCTTTGGGCTGTGGGACAAAACTGGAGCATGTGGAGGAAACCCATACAGACATGGGAAGAATGTGCAAACTCCACACAGACAGTCACCCAAGACCAAGAACTTGTGTTCCTGGCTCTATGAGGCAGCAGTGCCACCCGTGTGGGTTTTATCTGTGTATAAAATATTTAACTGCTTCCAGAAAGGTTAATGACTGGAGCGTACTGATTTGAGGCGACAGAGAAAACAGCCAGAGACAACATGGGAAAAGCATTTTATTACACGGCGAGGTGTCATGATCTGGAATGTGCTGCTTGAACGACAGTGAAAGTAGGTTCAGTAGTAACTTCGAGAAGGGAATTGGATAATTACTCAGAAATAGCTGGAGTCCAACTAATGGAGCTGGCTGGTTGGGCTGTTGACAATGGACTGAAAAGCCTCATTCTGCACGCAATCATTCTCTGATTCGACATAGGGGAATAGATAAATGCAAGGAGATATAAATTATGCACCTAATAATTTTAAGCAAAAAAGAAAGATGTTCTGAAGCATCAGAACCCAGTGCTGAAACTCTCCTGAGAGAGTTGCTAAGGCAACCAAAGATTCCATATTTGGGAGTGTCTTCTGACTTTTGGGAACATTGCTCCTGATTGGTTCAAACTGACAGGCCACTTTACGGATTGTTTACTGTGGGAAGCTGAGGGAAATCTCTCATCGCCAGCTCCTGTGCCACCCCAGTGACCCAGTTAGCGAGAGGCTGGCACTCGACATGTTTCACTGTCTAATCGACACCCCACAGGCGGCGCAGTGGTTAGCGGCTTGGGTCACTATCTGTGTGGATAATGCACGTTCTCCCCGTGTCTGCGTGGGTTTCCTCCAGGTGCTCCAGTTCCCTCCCACAGTTCAAAAGACGTGTGGATTAGGATGCATTAGTCGTGCTAAATTCTCTCTAGGTGTACCCAAATAGGAGTGTGGTGATGAGAGGATTTTCACAGTAACTTCACTGCAATGTTGAAATAACTTGGAAATATATTCCTTCACTGTCGCTGGGTTAGATTTTTAAAAATTCATTTGTGGGACATGGGCGTCACCGGCTGGGCCATCATTTATTGCCCATCCCTAGTTGCCCTTGGAGGGCGGTTGAGAGTCAACCATATTGCTATGGCTCTGGAGTCACATGTAGACCAAACTGGGTAAGGACGGCAGATTTCCTTCCCTAAAGGACATTAGTGAACCAGATGTTTTTTTCCAACAATGCTTTCATGATCATCACTAGATTCTTAATTTCAGATATTTTTTATCTGAAAAAAGGATTTGAATCTGGGTCCCCAGAGCATTAGCTGAGTTTCTGGATTAATGGTCTAGTTTAGTTTAGTTTATTTATTAGTGTCACAAGTGGGCTTATGTTAACACTGCAATGAAGTTATTGTGAAAATCCTCTAGTTGCCATACTCCAGTACCCGTTCAAGTACACTGAGGAAAATTTAGCATAGCCAATGCACCTAACCAGTGCATCTTTCAAACTGGGAAGGAAACCAAAGAGCCTGTTGGAAACCCACGCAGACATGGGGAGATCGTGCAGACTCTGCACAGACAGTGACCCAAGCTGGGAACTGAACCCTGATCCCTGGCACTGTGAGACAGCAGTGCTAATCACTGTATCACTGTGCCACCCCGATAATACAATTAGGCCATCACCTCCCCTTTAATCCTAGGGGATTTTCGCAATAACTTCGTTGCAGTGTTAATGTGAGTCGACTTGTGACACTAATAAATAGATTTGAAAACAGAGAATTTGCTGGAAATAAAAATCAACTTCACTTTATGACAGGACAGGGCTCAGCCTGTGAAGCTTCTGTGGCCTCACCACCTCACTGTCAGGGTTTAGGGGTAGCATCAAGTAAAAGGCTTTGAGGATTGAGATTTGGTTGCAAGATGGCATTGTGTCCTCTATGGAAGGGTTGGCTCTTTTGAGTAGTAAAAGCCATTTGTTGTGTGGGTTTGGCACTCTATAGATGGTGTGGCTCAGTGAGTAGCACATGGGTTCAAATCCCATGAGCAACTGTATAACTAAATTGAGGTTGACACTCCCAGTATAGCGCTGAGGTAAAACTGGACTATTGCAGCAACATCTGGCTGGGATGATAAGAATAGGGTCCATCTATCCTGTCAAATGGCACAGGGCAGCATGGTGGCACAGCTGTTAGCACTTCTGTCTTACAGTGCCTGGGACTCGGGTTCAATTCCTGATTTAAGTCACTGTCTATGTGGAGTTTGCACATTCTCCTTGTGTCTGTGTGGGTTTCCTCTGCGTGCTCTGGTTTCTTCCCACAGTGTGAAAAATGTGCGGATTAGGTGGATTGGCCATGCTAAATTGTCCCTTAGTGTCAGGGGGATTAGCAGGATAAATATGTGGGGTTACAGAAATAGGCCTGGGTGGGATAGTTGTCAGTGTAGACAAGATGGGCTGAATGGCCTCCTCCTACACTGTAGGATTCTAAGACTCCATGTAACAAGATCCCGTGACAAAGGAATCAAGGGAGCCATCTGCTATTATTTGTCCCTCAACTCATTTCACTAGTTTTCTAAGGTTTCTAATGTTTATTTACTAACGTCACAAGTAAGGCTTACATTAACACTGCAATGAAGTTACTGTGAAAATCCCCTGGTCGCCACAGTCGGGTGCACTGAGGGAGAATTTAGCACTGCCAGTGCATCCTAACCAGCATGTCTTTGGGACTGTGGGAGGAAACTGGAGCACCTGGAGGAAACCCACACAGACACTGGAAGAATGTGCAGACTCTGCACTGACAGTGACCCAAGCCAGGAATCAAACCTGGTTTCCTGGCGCTGTAAAGTAGCAGTGCTAACCCACTGTGCCATCCGCGAACAGATGACCTGGTCGTTATCCCGTTGCTGTTTGTGGGATCTTGCTGTGTGCCAGTTTTGCCTGCTGCATTTGCTAAATTTCAACAGGAACCCACTTCGCAAAATGCCGCCTTGAGCTGCAAAAATGTTGCAGGGCATTCAGAGGTTGGGAAAGGTTTGACTGGAAGGTAAATTCCTGGTGCCTAAGGAATGGTTTGTCAGAACGGAACCTGGGTCACAGATGGAGGTTGGCTGGAGGTCAGATCAATACATCACAGGGCTATCTTTAATGTACTGCTGCTTAGTAACGATGCATTAGGATGATTATTGAGCAGATGTAACTCAATTGCTAGAATACAGTTGGCGGACTGGAGTTTAAGATGAGATCCCATATTACAGGAAAGCTGGAGGCTAGGCGGATTGAGACAGCGATCTCTTTTATCCCTTTCATTGCTGCTGGCCCATTTCACATCCATCTCATAAAATTCTCCACTCTGACACATTTTCTTCCCTGAACTAGTGTTCAACTGTAGCACCAAGTCTAGAATTTTTTTTAACCTGTGGGGTGCATGCTGACACCGTGGTTAGCACTGCTGCCTCACAGCGCCAGGGAAAGCAGGTTCGATTCCTGGCTCGGGTCACTGACTGCACATTTTCCCCATGTCTGCGTGGGTTTCCTCCAGGTACTCTGGTTTCCTCCCACAGTCCGAAACACATGCTAATTATGTGGATTGGTTGTGCTAAGTTTCTCCTCAGTGTCAGGGAGTTAGTAGCGTACATAAGTGGGGATATGGGGATAGGGCCTGAGTGGGATTTGTGATTGGTGTAGACTTGATGGGCTGAATGGCCTCTTTCTGCATTGTGGGGATTCTGTGATTCTATGATAAGCCTCCAGTAGTGCTTAGTGGAATTGAACGAGTTCCCAAAATATCTTTAGATAAACAATTACAGAAATGCTGGAAAATCTCAGCAGGTTTGGCTGCATCTGTGGAGGGAGACCAGAGCTAACGTTTCAAGTCTGGATGACCTTTCATCATTAGGTACTGAAGAGGCTTACTATCCCGTGACTTGTTCTAATGAAGAGTCATCAAAGCCTTCTGGAATTTTACCGGCATGCCCTTCCTGGAATCGGGGTGGCCGAGGCTCACAGAACAGGGTTCTCCTTTGGCCTTGCATGGGATTTTACAAGCCTTGCCTGAGCGAGGTCATCCAATCCTGGCAGCCGTCTCTTTATCCCTCTCCACAGACACTGTTGGACCTGCTGAGATTTTCCGACACTTTCTGTTTCAGATTCCTGTGTCTGCAGTAATTTTTTTTTAACCTTTAGTCCTTCAGGTAATGGAGGTGGGGGAACGGTGATTATTGATCCTCTGTTGAGTCAGCCTTGGATGATTATCAATAAAATTAATTAGATGGCAGGTAGTGAAGGGTGTTGGGCTGTAAGTCGAAACAAGTGACCTTGTTCAATTGTCAGGTGATTCTGTGAATGAAGGACAGCACTGGGAACCTATCCTCGGAAAGGGATTGAGTCTCAGGCTGAGAGAGGCTGATTCTGAGACTGAAATACATCATATTGCATCAGCAGCACAGAAGCAGGTCATTCAATTTCACTGGCTATAATACCTATTATATCTCAACCCATCACAGAGTCATAGAGGTTTGCAGCATGGAAACAGACCCTTCGGCCCAACCTGTACATGCTGCCCCTTTGTTTTTAACCATTAAGCTAATCCCAATTGCCCGCATTTGGCCCGTATCCCTCTATATCCTTCTTACCCTTGTAACTGTCCAAATGCTTTTTTAAAAGACAAAATTGTACCCGCCTCTACCTCTGGCAGCTCATTCCAAACACTCACCACTCTGTGTGAAAAAATTGCCCCTCTGGACCCTTTTGTATCTCTCCCCTCTCACCTTAAACCATCAGAATATCCTTTTATTCTCTTTCCCTCGGATCTGTAGCCTCACCATCAATGTTTTATTTGATTTTATTTATTATTGTCACGTGTATTAACACTCAGTGACAATATTGTTCCTTGCGAGCTATACAGACAAAGCATACTGTTCATAGAGAAGGAAAGGAGCGAGTACAGAATGTAGTGTACAGTCATAGCTAGGGTGTAGAGAAAGATCAACTTAATGCGAGGTAGGTCTGATGGCAGCAGGGAAGAAGCTGTTCTTGAGTCAGTTGGTACATGACCTCAGATTTTTGTATCTTTTTCCCGATGGATAGAGCCTAGTGGGATTGTTGTTGTGCAGACTTGATGGGCTGAATGGCCTCCTTCTGCACTATTTAGCTGAGTTTCTGGAGTAATAATCCAGCAATAAAAGTACTTGCCTATAAGAAAGTGACCAAGTTTAACAATCTGGGACTGTCCAGTAGGTATACGAAATGCTGTGAAATCTCAAGAGATATTTCTGAGCAAAGAAAGGGTTTGTAGAATTAATATATTTTTAAAAATCTGCTCTTTCATTCCCTGCCCACATGTCCTGGATGTAAAATTCAATAAATTGCCGTGATCTAATTTCTCCAGTCATATGTGATAATATTCAGGACGGTAAATAACAGAGGCACACTTTAGGGAATTTCTCCTTATGTTGAGAGAGAAAGAGAGAGAGAGAGAGAGACAGGAAGGAGATGCTCTATTCTGTATGAGGTGCACTCATGGTCTGAATTACTATTTATAGCCAGGCAGAGAGAATGTTGTTCTATTTTGAAGATGAGGCACTGGTGTGGCAGGTTAGGCTAGGGGAAGAGTGGATAGAGAAATTACAGAATCATGGTAATATTTGAGGCTGGACCATGGTGGGGTTCAAATCCTGTCATGGCAGCCAGGAAGAATTTAAATTCAATTAAATAATAAAATGTTGCTCTCAGTAATAATAAGCAGGTTGTTGTTACAATCAATCTGCTTCACTAACACCCTAACACTTCAGTCTGGTTTATGTTTGACTTCAGGATTACAGTCTTTTGTTGATTTTTAACTCCCCTCTGAAATGGCCTTGCAAGTCACTTCATTGCACAAGGAGTCACACCATCTTCTCAAGGGGCAACTAGGGATGGGCAATAAATACTGGCCCTGATCCTTACATCCTGTACTGTTGCCGCATCAAAGTTCTGGAACTCCCTTTCTAACAGCACTATGGGTGTACCTACACCACACACAGATTGCAGCGATTCAAGAAGGCAGCTCACTGCCATCTTCTCGAGGGCAACCAGGGACGGGCAATGAATGCTGGGTCTAGCCAGCGGAGTTTATGTCCCCTAAGTCATAGAATCCGTACAGTGCAGGAGCAGGCCATCTGGCCCATCAAGTCTGCACCGACTCTCTGAAAGACCATCTTACCCAGGTCCCATAATGTACTTACCCTACTAAGTCCCCCTAATCTACTCACGTTTGGACACTAAGGGACAATTTAGCATGGCCAATCCACCTAACCTGCACATCTTTGGAGTGAGGGAGGGAACTGGAGTACTCTGAGGAAATCCATGCAGACACGAGGAGAATGTGCAAACTCCGCACAGTGACCCAAGCCCAGGAATCAAATCCGGGTCCCTGAGGCAGTGGTGCTAATCACTGTGCCACCCTGGAATTTTTTCAAAACTCCCCCCAAATGAATAAAAATAGAAGTGGAAATGTCTGTGGACAGTGGCAGGTGGGGAGTTTGACTGGGGTGGTACACCTGTCACACCGTAACGCAGTGGTCCTAAGGTGAGCTCAGGGAGGATGGAAACCTCCCATGGAGCAGAAGGGCAAAAGCTCGCTTGATCTTGATTTTCAGTACGAATACGGACCGCGAAAGCGCGGCCTCACGATCCTTCTGACCTTTTGGGTTTGAAGCAGGAGGTGTCAGAAAAGTTACCACAGGGATATCTGTTATGAGGCATTTTGGTAGCACGAAGAAGAAACTGTTTCCACTGGTAGTTCAGTGGAGCATCATTGAATATAATTGTTTAAACAGCCAGAGGCAACATTGGGAAGACACTTGTTTTTCCACAGTGAGTTACTTTGATCCAGAATCCGCTGAATGACCGGAAGCAGATTCAGTGGGAGCTTGGAATTGGATATGGGATGCTAGAAAAGGCTATGGAGAGCTATAAAAGATAACATGAGAGTGAGGCTAATTGGGTTGTTATTTCAAAGGCTCAGTCCAGGCAGGATGGGCCGAATGACAGTGAACTACCACCTCCGCGCCCCCCCCTACCTCCACAAGGAAACCCATGAGTGCGAATAACAGGAAACCCTGTTGGGAGCGGCAGGAATGGAAAATCCCACTGGTTAAATGCATTGGCCATGCTGAATTTCTCCCTTAGTGAACCCGACAGGCCCTGAAGTGTGGCAACTAGGGGATTGCAGTGTTAATGTAAGCCTATTTGTGACACAAATAAATAAACTTTAAACTTGAGGTTAAGTGCCTTGGTCATATTAAATTCACCTTCAATCTACCCAAACAGGCGCTGGAGTGTTTACATTTCTGAAATAATTAATCAGCTATAAAGCCCTGATGGCAGGCCATTCCACTGCCATTAAACATGCTGCGGGGTCAGGGTGTGAGTTGGGTTGGGGTGGGCGTAGGGGCAGAGGGATGGAGGAGGGGGCACGGAACCTCCCATCTCTCACTTCTGGTATCAGATAGTTCAATAGTGGCAGGCAAATGCCTCACCCCCTCCCCTCCACTCATTTAACTCTCTTAGCTTGTTATTGTCCACTATTCCCATCTGATGCAAATCTACCAATCTCTGAATGTCCCCGAGCATCTGTGGCTTTTGGGGAGATTGATGGCCAAGACTTCAGCTTGTCCATTTTCAATGTGGAGATGCCGGCATTGGACTGGGGTGGGCACAGTAAGAAGTCTTGCCATACCAGGGTTAAAGTCCAACAGGTTTATGTGGAGCACTGCTCTTTTATCAACCGACTCACCTGATGAAGGAGCAGTGCTCCGAAAGCTTGTGATACCAAATAAACCTGTTGGACTTTGTCCATTGTTGACTGATCTCCTTCTCCTCCCACCAGTTCCTTCTGTTCCTGTTTCCACATTGTACTCATCATCCCTGTAACCTCCCTCGCTGGTGAACCTGTCAAGCACATTGCTGACAACTCTGCCTCTATGAAGGATATAGCTGCATTTGTGCATTTATATCGTGTCTTTCGGAATCTCAGGGCATCTCAAAGAACTTTATAGCCCATTAATTATTTCAGTAGTGTAAAGTTTATTTATTAGTGTCATAAGTAGGCTTACATTAACACTGCAATGAAGTTAGTGTGAAAATCCCCTAGTCGTCACAGTCCTGTGTCTGTTCAGGTACACTGAGAATTTAGCACAGCCAATGCACCCTAACCAGCATGTCTTTTGGACTGTGGGAGGAAACTGGAGCACCCAGAGGAAATCCACACAGACACAGTGAGAATGTGCAGACTTCACACAGGCAGTGACCCAAGCTGGGAATTGAATTCGGGACCCTGGTGCTGTGAGACAGCAGTGCTAATCACTGTGCTGCCATGCTGCCTGATTTGGCTGCTTTTGTGCATTTATATAGCACCTTTGGGAATTTTAGAACATCTCAAAGCGCTTTATAGCTGATTAATTATTTCAGAAATGTAAACACTCCAGCGCCTGTTTGGGTAGATTGAAGGTGAATTTAACATGACCAAGGCACTTAACTTCAAGTTTAAAGTTTATTTATTCGTGTCACAAATAGGCTTACATTAACACTGCAATGAAATTACTGTGAAAATCCCCTAGTTGCCACACTCCAGGACCTGTCTGGGTTCACTAAGGGAGAATTCAGCATGGTCAGTGCATTTAACCAGCATGTCTTTTGGACTGTGGGAGGAAACCGGAGCACCCGGAGGAAACCCACACAGACATGGGGAGAATGTGCAGACCTGAGCTGGGAACTGAACTTTGATCCCTGGCGCTGAGGCAGCAGTGCTAACCACTGTGCCACTGTGGCAACCAATTTATGCACAGCAAGCTCCCCCAAACATCAATAGAATAATTAACAGACAATGGCCTGAATTCTACCGTCCGCCTGCCTTGGGAATCGGAGCGGGTGAGGGGTTGGACAGTGGAAGGTTCCATTGACCTTGGGTGGGATTTTCCGAGGATGGCATGACCATAAAATCCCACCCTTTGTTTTCATGAACACGGTTAAGGGATAAATGCTGGTGTAGGTCACTGGGAATAACAACTCTCTGAGCAGTGCCTTTTGCATCCTGCGAGGGTCTGGTTATAATATTTCATCTGAAAGGCCAGCACCTCCAACTGTGCTGCACTCCCTCGGAGCTAAGGGTGAAAAGTGAAGTAAATTCCACACCGGTGGATATAAATAAGTCAATATTCTGTTCGCTATATTGGGGAGCTGACGTAAGCCACACTTGTATCTGGAAGCAGCTCCACACGTTGTGCATGCTGTTCTTTACACCTTCCTTAGCGTGCACTCCTTGTTCACACCCTCTTTGAACATTTCCTGTGACGGCCACCCAGCCGAATGCATCTGTCACAAAGCACGGGACGGAATGTGCAAAATGTGACGGAACGGATGCATCAGTTGGAAAACGTGAACCGGAATCTCCCTAACGTCATCAGCAAGTTGTTTAGTCACGGAGTTAATTTGCCTTTCAGACATTTTTTTGGGCAGGAGTGTTCATCGTCAAATCTGACAAGTTTCTACAAGCATGTAGAAAAAAATTTGGTAATTTAGTGGTTCAGTGCCTTCAATTCTTCCTCTCCCCCCTCATAGGATTACAGAATCCCTAGTGCAGAAGGAGGCCATTTGGCCCATTGAGTCTGCAGTGATCACAATCCCACCCAGGCCCTATTCTCATAATGCCATGCATTTACCCCAGCTAGTCCCCCTCATACTAAGGGGAAATATAGCTTGGCACCACCTAAGTTGCACATCTTTGAACTGTGGGAGGAAACCCACGCAGACACAGGGAGAATGTGCAAACTCCACACAAACAATGACCCGAGCTGGGAATCGAACCCTGGTCCCTGGTGCTGTCAGGCAGCAGTGCTAACCACTGTGCCATTGTGCTGCCCCTATAATCTCTGTCCCATCACTTCAGAAAGTACTTCATTGGCTGCAAAACACTGAGGGAATGTGGTTAAAAGGTTTAATAAAGTTTATTTATTAATGTCACAAACAGGCTTACGTTAACACTGCAATGAAGTTACTATGAGAATCCCCTAGATGAAGAGTTGGCGGTAGCTCAGTTGGCTGGACGGCTGGTTTGTGATGCAGAATGATGCCAACAGCGTTCAATTCCTATACTGGCTAAGGATATTTAAGAAAGCCCTGCCTTCTCAACCCCCTCAAAGGGATCAGCAGCCTTTGCTCATCTGAGACTATGGTGACCTTATCCTTACTGATCATTGTGTTCTGAATGCATTTTTGACTTGGAGGTCAGGAACCATTGCTCTGAAATCAACGATGCTTGGAGAGACTTAACATATTCTTTTTTTCTCTTTCTTACAGAAGGACCTGCCATTGGCCAGGAAAGGGAGCAGGTGAGTAAAGAGTTTATTAATCTTCCAGATAAGACAAATAGCATAGCTGGAAAAAAGAACTAACACATCTGTATGGCACTTTGAGGAGGGGACAAGGCTGCAGAAAGACTTAGACAGGTTAGGAGAGCAGGCAAAGAACTGGCAGGTGGAATACAACGTGGGAAACTGTGAAGATGACTTGATTTATCATTGTCACATGTATACAGTGAAAATTATTGTTTCTTGCGCCTTACACAAAGCATACCACTCATAGAGAAGGAAAGGAGAGAGTGCAGAATGTAGTGTTACAGTCATAGCTAGGGTGTAGAGAAAGATCAAGTTAATGCAAGGTAGGTCCTTTCAAAAGTCTGGCAGCAGCAGGGAAGAAGCTGTTTTTGAGTTGATTGGTGCATGACTTTTATATCTTTTTCCTGATACTTTTGCCACTTGGTGGGAAAAATAGAGGCAGAGACTATTTACTATATGGGGAAAGAATTCAGAAATTGGAAGTGCAAAGGGACTTGGGAGTCCTATTACAGGATTCTGTTAATTTGCAGGTTGAGTTGGGAGGTAGGAAGGCAAATGCAATGTTCAAGAGACAAGGAGGAATTTCTTCAGACAGAAGGTGATGAATCTGTGGAATTTATCGCCACAGAAGATTGTGGAGGCCGGGACATTGAGTGTGTTTAAGGCAGAGAGATATATAGGTTCTTGATTGGTAAGGGGATCAAAGGTTATGAGGAAAAGGTGGAAGAATGGGGTTGAGAAATCTATCAGTCATGATTGAATAGCGGAGCAAACTTGATGGGCTGAATGGCCTAATTCTGTTCCTATATCTTATGGTCCAATCAAGTTAGATCATAATGTGTTTTATAGGTGATCAGACAAATAATTGTCATTGAGTCTTAGAGGCTTATAGCATGGAAACAGGCCCTTCAGCCCAACTTATCCGTGTAATCCTTTTTTTAACCCCTAAGCTACTCTCAATTGCCTGTATTTGGCCCACATCCCTCTATAGCCATCTTCCCATGTAACGGACTAAACTATTTTTAAAAGATAAAATTATACTCAACTCTACTACTACCTCTGGCAGCTTGTTCCAGTCACTCTGTGTGAGCAAGTGGCCCCTCTGGACCCTTTGGTATCTCTCCCCTCTTGCCTTAAACCTATAGCCTCTAGTTTTAGACGCCCCCATTTTGGGAAAAAGATATTGACTCTCTAGCTGATTTATGCCCCTCACTATCTTATAGACCTCTATAAGATCACCCCTAAGCCTCCTGTGTTCCAGAGAAGAAAATCCCAGCCTGTCCTTATAATTCAAACACTCAAGTCCCGCTAGCATCCTAGCAAATCTTTTCTGCACTCTTTCTAGTTTAATAATATTCTTTCTATAATAGGGTGACTAGAACTGGACGTAGTATTCCAAGTGTGGCCTTAGTAATGTCTTGTATGACTTCAACAAGACGTCCAAACTCATGTATCCAACATTCTGACCAATGAAATCAAGCATGGCGAATGCTTTATTCACCACTCTGTCCACCTTTGACTCCACTTTCAAGGAGCTATGAATCTGTACCCCTAGATCTCTTTGTTAAGTAATTGTTTCCAATGTCCTACCATTAACTGAGTAAGTTTTGCCCTGGTTTGATCTCTCAAAATGCATCACTTCGTGTTTATTTAAATTAAATTCCATCTGTCATTCGTCAGTCCACTGGCCTAATTGATCAAGTTCTTGACCAATTACAATCCTAGATAACCTTCCTCACTGTCCACTGTGCCACCAGTTCTGGTGTTAATCTGCAAGCTTACTAACCATGCCTCTTAATTTAAATTCTTATCCAAATCAGTAATGTAAATAACAAATAATGGACCACAAACCATGTGAGATATGAGGACATGAGACCTGAAAGATGGTTACCTTAATGGACATTGAGTTTCAGATTAGCGAAGTATTTTTGGGTAACAAAAATAAAGGTTGCATATTACTTAGAAAATAAGAATTGAAATATCATAAAGCATCAAAAGGACCAGGGAGTAAAAATACATAAATAAAGGAGCGTTTTACAGAGGAGGGAGAAGTAGAGAATTTTAACATAGATCCATGATTGCCAATGCTAGAGTGAAGGGAGTGTGGGATAGATTAGATCATCAAATTGCAAGTACGCTGAGATCTTCCTCTGGGTTCTCCAATTTCCTCCCACAGTCCAAAGTTCCACGGGTTAGGTTGACTGGCCATGCTAAATTGCCCTTACTGTCAAGGGGATTAGCAGGGTAAATATGTGTGTTGGGGAGGAGGGTAATGGGAATAGGACCTGAGTGGGATTGTGGTCAGTAAAGGCTCGATGGGCCAAATGACCTCCTTCTGTATTGAAGGGATTCTGTGATTCTATCTTAGGATTGTAGGCTGAAAGATGTTACTGTTGTAGAGTTGAGTTTGTGAAGTGTGATCCCTTTAAATGTTGGTTTGGCGTTCACTGGATGTTTAAAATGCAGACACATAGGGTATGCGGATTGCAACATCTGTAGCAAGAACTAAACATTAGGGTTGCTTTGGTAACAGGCTTTGCAGGCTTTTGAACTTTGACAGCGTATCAGTTTAAAGAAGCTCACAGGAACCTATCAAATTTGAATCTGGCCGTTGTTGACAACATCAGACCAATCCTGATATAGGAAAGTTAATTAGATCATCAGGGATATAAAGAGAAACTCAACTGCCTGCCTGCAGTTCAGTGGGTTCAACTGAAGAGCTCTAAACACCTAGAGAGGGGAAGAGTGGCTCCCTGCCAGCTTAGAATATCTTTCAAGAGAACTCTCCATCTATCTAACAATAGATAGTAGAATTGACTGAAGTACTCCAAAGGTTTTCCAAAAGCACCTGGGTATATTTTTTTGAGAGTGACTAAATTTCTGTATTTTTTTGGGGGTAATGAATGAACCTTGCCTTTATTTGAACATCATTACATATATTTCTTTAATCGATATATTTAGTTAAAGTTCTGGCTGGTTAAGTAAATAACTTGTCAATTGTTCACCTAAAGTGAGTGTCTGATATTTCTGTTAATGAACCCGTAAATGTGATTGAAGAACAGTCCACACACCTTCGCCGACACTTTTAACGGATTACGAAGTGAGGTATTCCTCTTTGGAGGATTCAACATGGCCTCTCAAAAGAGGATTGACCTCTGTGTTATAACAATTACAGAACTAGGGAGGTGTGTGGGTGCTGAAGCTGTGGATGGGTTTGGAATTTCCAGACATGAGGAGTTTGTTGTATGAAGAGAAATTGAACAACTTGCACTCTCTGGAATTTAGAAGAATGAGGGGAGACCAAATTGAGGTATAAAAGATGATAAATGGTGTGGATAAAGTAGATGTGGAGCCGATGCTTCCTCTTTTGCGGCATTCTAGAATGAGGGCTCACTGTCTTAGGGATAAGGGGCAGCAAATTTAAAACAGAGAAACTACTTCTCCCAAAGGGTTATGAATCTGTGGAATTTGCTACCCCAAAGTGTGATGGATGTTGGGGCAGTGAGTAAATTTATGGAGGAGTTAGACAGATTTTTAATTGGTAATGGGTTGAAGGGTTATGGGGAGAAGGCAGGAAAATAGGGATGAGAAGCACATCAGCCATGATCGAATGGCGGAGTGGACTCCATGGGCTGAATGGCCCAATTCTGCTCCTATATCTTATGTACTTACGAAAAAAGTGAGATTTTTTAAATCGGGAAGTTCCCGGGTCAGGAGTCAAGATAGGTGACAAGAACAGGAACAATGGGTGAACTGCTTCCACTAACATTTTAGTAATGCATCCAGACAGAGTTATCACAGTATTGTAGAGTCATACAGTACAGAAGGGGCCCTGTGGTCCATCAAGTCTGCATCAACAAATCTGCATTAAATCTACAGTAATCCCACTTTCCAGCACTTGGCCCATAGCCCTGAATGTTATGGCATTTCAAAGTCTCATCCACCTGGCAAGTGGTTAGCTAGGGACCCAGGTTCAATTCCCAACTTGGGTCAATGTCTGTTTAGAGTCTGCATGTTTTCCCCATGTCTGTGTGGGTTTCCTCCGGATGCTCCGGTTTCCTCCCACAGTGTAAAAGACGTTCTGGTTAGGGTGCATTGGCCATGCTAAATTCTCCCTCTGTGTACCCGAACAGGTGCAGGAGTGTGGTGACTACAGAATTTTCACAGTAACTTCATTGCAGCGTTAACGTGAGCCTACTTGTGGTAGATGGGGATGTGGAAGTAGGAACAGGTCATTTGGCCCATTGAGCCTGCACTGCCATTCATAGAGATCATTGCTGATCTTCTACCTCAATGCCAATTTCTCTACATTGCTTGCAATTGGCTAATCCTCCTCACTGGCAGGATCTTCTGGTCTGCTGAAGAAGGTCTCCTGCCATTGGGCCTCCACATGAGTGAAGAAAAGATTTAGGAAGCTACTGGGATTTGAAGTTTTGATTATAAGGAGGGGCTGGATAGACTGGGACACTTTTCCCTAGAGTGTAGGAGGCTTAAGAGTGATTTTGTAGAGGTCTATAAAATAATGAGGGGCATAGATCAGCTAGATAATCAATATCTTTACCTAAAGATAGGGGAATCTAAAACTAGAGAGCATAGGTTTAAGGTGAGAGGGGAGGGATACAAGAGAGTGCACAGATTTTTTCATACAGAGGGTGGTGAGTGACTGGAACCAGCTGCCAGAGGCAATGGTAGAGGTGCACGCTGCAGAGTGGTTAGCACTGCTGCCTCGCAGCACCAAGGACCCAGGTTCAATTCCGACCTCATGTCCCTATCTATATGGAGTTTGCATGTTCTCCCCATGTCTGCATGGGTTTCCTCTGGGTGCCCTGGTTTCCTCCCATAGTCCAAAGTTGTGTGGGTTAGGTGGCTTGGCCGTGCTAAATTGCTGCTTAGTGTCAGAGCTATTAGCGGGGTCAAAGAAACTCAAAGCAAGTTATTAAAATGCAAATCAATTAATTGTCACTGCAGAGAGTGAGCCGCAAGAGATGTTGGCTGAATATTTTGCATTTTCATACCAAATTAATGTAGTTCACGGCATGTTATGAGTTAAAATATTGTCAAAGCTGACAAAGGATCATCTGGATTTGAAACGTCCACTGTTTTCTCTCCTCACAGTTGCTACCAAACCTGCTGAGATTTTCCAGCATTTTCTGTCTCTGGATGGTCAGTCCAGGCTCAGTGGGCCGAATGGCCTCCTTTTGCACTGTAGGGATTCTATGAGAAAAAGCATTTAGACAGTTACATGGGGAAGATGGTATAGAGGGATATGGGTCAAAGGTAGGCAATTGGGACTAACTTAGTGGCAAAAACTGGGTGGCATGGGCAGCTTGGGCCAAAGGGCCTGTTTCCATGCTGTGAACCTCTATAACTGTGTGACTGAAGAATATAAATCAGCGTTGACTTCAATGAGACAGAATGATGCGACAGCAGTCAATGGCAGCTATCATGGGTGGGGATTGGGGGGAGGTACGGACTGAAGAATTCCGACATTGGGCAGACTTTTCTGGTTGTGCTCATCCCAAAACTGGAAAAATCTGAGGTCAATGGATCTTTGCATGGTTCACCATCTGCCTGCTACAATTCCTGACCTTTGTGGAATAGAGAAATATAGAAAATGGGAGCAGGAGTAGACCCTTCAAACCGATTCCCATTCAATATGATCAAGGCTGATCCTCTATCTCAGCACTCTCTCAATAACCCTGACACCTTTACAGTCTAGAAATCTATCTATTTTTAGAATCCTATCTGTCTATCAGTCCAGCCAAATGTCTGGTTTCTGTACTGTGAGTTCTACGTAATATTGATTCCTGGAAGTTAGATACAGGCTGGAACCTAATCGTGGATTATCCATCTATAATATGAAGTTTTAAGTTTATTTGTTGGTGTCGTAAGCAGGTTTACATTAACTCTGCAATGAAGTTACTGTAAAAAGCGCCAGTCGCCACACTCCATTGGGTATTCCATAGAATCCTTACAGTGCAGAAGGAGGCCGTTCTGTCTGTCGAGCCTGTACTGACTACAACCTTACCCAGGCCCTATTCTTATATCCTCACATATTTACCCTGCCAATCCCATAACATTAGGGTCAATTTAGCATGGCCAATTAATCTAACCTGCATGAGTTTGGACAGTATGAGGGAACCCACGCAGACACGGGGAGAAAGTGCAGACTCCGCACACACAGTGACCCGGGGATGGAATCAACCCGGATCCCTGGAGCTGTGAGTTGTAAAAATCGTGAATATCTGGGTGTGAGTTACATCCTGGAATCTAAATGAGCAGTTTAGATATTTGCACATGCAGGGCTGGAGTATATGGCCTAGCTGATCATAAAATCTGGAAAATCCCTCCTGAGATCAATGGATCTTCCCATGGTCCAGCCCCATGCCGACTCCTGCGGGAGGGATGGAAAAATTCCAACTGTTGAGTGTATGTATGACCTGTATATAGATGCAGGGTTAGTGTTCTGGACCTGGGTTTGATTCCCAGCTTGGGTCACTGTCTGTGCAGAGTCTGTATATTCTCCTCACATCTGCGTGGGTTTCCTCCACGTGCTCTGGTTTCCTCTCTCAGTCCAAAAGACGTGCTGGTTAGGGTGCATAGGGCATACTAAATTCTCCCTCAGTGTACCCGAACAGGTGCCAGAGTGTAACTTTCACAGTAACTTCATTGCAGTGTTAATGTAAACGTACTTGTGACACTAATAAATAAACTTTACAAGATTTAGATAAAGGGTTTGTCTGAAGTTCGTTACCAGCACAATCCGCTGGCAGCCTTTCGGCGATTTCTGTATGTAAAGGTGGATACAAAGAATAAAGAAAATTACAGCACAAGAACAAATCCCCGGGGATCTGGTGAAGTGAGCAGATCCCCGGGGATCTGGTGGAGTGAGCAGATCCCCGGGGATTTTAGAGTGAGTGGATTCCCCCAAGACTGCACTGGCCATGTTGCCCAAGTTATTGAGGACTAAGTTACTAAGCGGAATTTTACTGGCACATCCACCTGAGGTTTGTACAATCCTGCCAAGGTCAAAGGAGAATTCCGTTCTCGGAGCCTCTCCCGTCCCCCGGAATCTGGGCAGGTAAAATTCCAGCCACAGAGCCCAAGCTCAGGGGGTTAACAGATTTAACAATAGCTGCTCTGGTTATTGTAATCTGATGGAGTGGCTCAGGTGATATGAGAAACTCTATCGTGAGTGCATCAAAGGCCATCATCTGAATTGTGGAATTAAGTGACAGCTTGGGGACCGGTATTTGTTCCGGTTGCCACTGATTGAATTTAACAGGGGATGTTGCCTGGCCTGCCCTTATCGTGGCAGCAGCTGCTGGTACAGTTACTGTGCTCTTGTGCCCTTGGTGCATGTTTCCACACACACATGCACAGGCGGATTATCCTTTCTGATGTTATTACTGCAGCATTATCCTGAGACCCGGAGGGCTGGGCTGGGGCAGATCAGAGGTACAATCCCGTCACCTTATACAGCAGTTACCATTGCTGCCGTCCTGCGTTGGATTAAAATACGGCAGATTGAAAGAATCGTAGAAATCCTACAGTGCAGAAAGAGGCCATTCGGCCCATCAAGTCTGCACTGACCACAATCCCACCCAGGCCCTTCTCCCGTATCCCCAACATATTTTACCCACTAACCTACACATCTCAGGACACTTAAGGGGTAATTTTATTGTGGCCAATCAACCTAACCTGCACATCTTTGGAGTGTGGGAGGAAACTGCAGCACCCGGAGGAAACCCACTCAGACACGGGGAGAATGTGCAAACTCCACATAGACCCAAGCGGGGATCGAGCCCAAGTCCCTGGAGCTGTGAAGCAGCACTGTACTACCGTGCTGCTTGTGCAGACAACTTCTGAGATCCAGTGGCTGTGGATCCCTTTCTCGATCTTTTAAAGATTAAAAGATTTTAATCTTTTTTAACAGTGATCAAAAGCTGTTCACTTTATTCACTCCATCATCAACCGGTGCCAGTCCAGTTATCAGTATTTGGTGATAATCCACATTTAGTTTTACTGGTTCATGTCCTTGAATCCGGCCCCCACAGCGGCACAGAGGAGGGATTCACAGAGTCTGAAGTGGAAGGTCTGGTGCAGTATTAACCTGCACCCAGCGACAGAGCAGAGGCGCACATCTTGCTGGCATCTCATTTTCCATCAGTTCTCAGGGTTGGCGAATGCTCTGAGAGCCACAGCGGGAGGAGGCTGGGAGGTCACAGTGCAGCGTTCAGAGGATTGCCGGAGACTGGGTATCTGCTGGATCCCAGACAGAAGAGGAGCTCTGGACTCGGGCATTCTTCTATTGCTCAAGCTCCGAAGACAAACTGAGGAAGGAATGTCTGGTACAGTCCTCAGATTGCAAAGAGTCTTGGAAGAGTCCGTCTACCTTATGTCTGAGGTGTTTGTACTGACATGCCAATACAACAAGGTCAACACAGCTAGGGTGGTGGCCTCAGGGGAGACCTTGGAGGAAGATGTTTACCCTGCACAGGAGCAGGACACGCACTACACGGTGCGGGACACGCACTGCATGCACACTACATGACGCAGGACATGCACTGCACGGCACAGAACATTTCTTTTATTCATTCATGGGACATAGAACATAGAACATAGAACACTACAGCACAGGACAGGCCTTTCGGCATTCGATGTTGCGCCGACCAATATAAAAAGCAATGCCCCTCCAAACTAAACCATTCCCTTCTCTTCCATATACTTATCAACTAACCTCTTAAACGCCACCAAACTTGGCGCATCTACAACTGCTGCAGGCAGGGCATTCCACTCCCGAACCACCCTTTGGGTAAAGAACCTACCTCTGATATCCGTCCTATAACTATCACCCCTTAATTTAAAGCTGTGTCCCCTCGTGCTAGCTTTCTCCATCCTAGGAAAAAGGCTATCACTGTCCACCCTATCTAAACCTCTAATCATCTTATATGTTTCGATAAGGTCCCCTCTTAGCCGCCTCCTTTCTAACGAAAACAACCTCAAATCCCTCAGCCTCTCTTCATAAGACCTGCCCTCCATACCAGGCAACATCCTGGTAAACCTCCTCTGTACCCTCTCCAATGCCTCCACATCTTTCTTATAATGCGGGGACCAGAACTGCACACAATACTCCAAGTGCGGCCGCACTAGAGTTTTGTACAGTTGCAACATGACGTTGCGGCTCCGAAATTCAATCCCCCTACCAATAAAAGCTAAGACTCCATATGCCTTCTTAACAACCTTATCGACTTGATTGCCAACTTTCAGGGATCTATGCACATATACACCAAGATCCCTCTGTTCATCAACACTATTAAGTCCTACCATTAGCCCTATACTCTACACATTTATTATTCCTGCCAAAGTGCATTACCTCACACTTTTCCACATTAAACTCCATTTGCCACCTCTCGGCCCAGCTCTGCAACTTGTCCAAGTCTCTCTGCAAACTATAACACCCCTCTTCACTATCTACCACTCCACCGACTTTAGTGTCATCTGCAAATTTACTAATCCATCCTTCAATACCCTCATCCAGATCATTTATAAAAATTACAAACAGCAGGGGCCCCAAAACAGACCCCTGAGGTACACCACTTGTCACCGAACTCCACGATGAATATCTCCCATCAACCACCACCCTCTGTCTTCTATCTGCTAGCCAATTCCTAAACCAATTAGCTAAATCACCTTCTATCCCATACATCTGCATTTTCTGCAGAAGTCTTCCATGGGCCACCTTATCAAACGCCTTACTAAAGTCCATATATACCACATCAACCGCCTTACCCCCATCCACCTCTTTAGTCACTTTTTCAAAAAACTCAATGAGGTTAGTAAGGCACGACCTACCCTTCACAAAACCATGCTGACTATCCCCAATCAATTCATTTCTCTCTAAATAACTATAAATCCGATCCCTAATTATTCTCTCCAATACTTTGCCCACAACAGAAGTAAGATTCACTGGCCTATAATTCCCTGGAAGGTCTCTCTTCCCCTTCTTGAACAACGGGACCACATTCGCTATCCTCCAGTCCTCCGGAACCACACCCGTAACCAACGACGACCTGAAGATCAGAGCCAGAGGCTCTGCAATCTCCTCTCTTGCCTCCCAGAGAATCCTAGGGTAAATCCCGTCCGGCCCAGGGGACTTATCCAACTTCAAACCCTCGAGAATATCTAGCACATCCTCCCTATCTACTTCGATACTTTCCAGTTTGCTACCCTGTACCTCAGTGTTCTCCATAACTACATTTACATCACCCTGCGTGAATACCGAAGAGAAATATTTATTCAGTGCCTCTCCAATCTCTTCAGGCTCCACGCACAACTTCCCACTGCTGTCTATGACTGGCCCTAATCTTGCCCTAACCAATCTTCTATTCTTAACATATCTAAAGAAAGCTTTAGGATTCTCCTTAATCCTATCAGCCAAAGTCTTCTCGTGTCCCCTTTAGCTCTCCTCAACTCACTCTTTAGCTCCCTCCTGGCTAATCTATAGCTATCCATTGCACTAACTGAGCCTTCAAGCCTCATCCTGACATAAGCTGACGTAGGCATGGATGTCACTGCCTGGCCAGCATTTATTGCCCATCCCGAGTTGCCTGAGGACAGTTGAGAATCAACCACATTGCTCTGAGTCACATGTAGGCCAGACCTGGTAAGATGGCAGATTTCCATCCCTAAAGGAATAGGAATGAGGTGAAGTTTTCAGTTGCTACCCTGTACCTCAGTGTTCTCCATAACTACATTTACATCACCCTGCGTGAATACCGAAGAGAAATATTTATTCAGTACCTCTCCAATCTCTTCAGGCTCCACGCACACTTCCACTGCTGTCTATGACTGGCCCTATCTTGCCTAACCAATCTTCTATTCTTAACATATCTAAAGAAAGCTTTAGGATTCTTAACCTATCAGCCAAAGTCTTCTCGTGTCCTCTCTTAGCTCTCCTCAATTCACTCTTTAGCTCCCTCCTGGCTAATCTATAGCTATCCATTGCACTAACTGAGCCTTCAAGCCTCATCCTGACATAAGCTGACGTAGGCATGGATGTCACTGCCTGGCCAGCATTTATTGCCCATCCCGAGTTGCCTGAGGACAGTTGAGAATCAACCACATTGCTCTGGAGTCACATGTAGGCCAGACCTGGTAAGGATGGCAGATTTCCATCCCTAAAGGACATTAGTGAATGAGGTGAAGTTTTCTGATAATCGACAATGGTTTCATGGTCATCAATAGATTCTTAATTCCTGATTTTTTTTTTTTATTATTGAATTCAGATTCCACCATCTGCCGTGGCAGGATTCGAACCTGGGTCTCCAGAACATTAGCTGAGTTTCTGGATTAATAGTCTGGTGATAATACCACGAGATTATTGTCTACCCCGGGATGGCCTAAACATGTGCTCCATGGTGCAGGCTTTGCTGGGATCCATCAGTGCCAATGTCAAGAGGATTGTGGGGCCTTTCAAGCTCACTCCAGCTATCTCTCTATTCCAAGGAGGAAGCCAGGGCCCTTAGGGCACCTATAGGGAGAAGGATCCACAGCCTGTTATCTTCCACTTAGGCAACTCTGGGAGTGTCTCATCCATCTGAATCCCCTTTCCCTGTGACCTCTTTAGCTCTAGCTCCACAGGCCCAAGAGGATGGCACTGCCACACAGCAGGACCCAAAAGCAGGCCTGGGGCCTCCAGGGGACACCCAGAAAAGTCATTATAGAGAGTGTGGCGGACCATCTCTGCTGTGGATGTAGGAGATGCACCAGGATATAGAGGCAGGGTTCGAGACTATAGTTACACAGCAAAGGTATCGTTATTAACCACTTTTTACACAATGTTCCCTTCTATAAATAAATTCATACTTATTGTATGCACTCTGTCCATGACTCTTTTTTCGGATGAGTTGTGTTTCTGTAATGCTGACCTGAAAATGAATTTTCTGCACAAGATGAAGAGAGCTTGAAGTTTATTTATTAGTCACAGGTAAGCTTACATTAACACTGCAATGAAGTTACTGTGAAAAGCTCCCAGCCGCCACACTCTAGCGCCTGTTCGGGTTGCACTGAGGGAGAATTTAGCATGGCCAATGCACTCTAACTGGCATGTCTTTTGGCTTGTGGGAGGAAACCAGAGCATCCGGAGGAAACTCTTGCTGATACGGGGAGAATGTGCAAACTCCACACAGACAGTGACCCAACCTGGGAATCGAACCCGCGTCCCTGGCACTGTGAGGCAGCAGTGCTAACCACTGTGAATGTTTCCATCTTGCAAGGATTGACATTCAAACAAGAATAAAATCATCAGAAATAGGAACAGGACCCAAGCTGGGAATTGAACCTGAGTCCCTGGCACTGTGAGGCAGCAGTGCTAACCACTGCTCCACCGTGCTGCCCCTAGGGTGCTCAGTCCAGCGTTTCCTCCCTATATCTTAACGTATATTGCCAGTGTTCCTTCACACTGTATCAGTCACAGTCTTTATCTTGTTAAGATGCAGAAGGTGACCCCTCTCCTGCAAGGAAGCAAGACTGAATCTGCCAAAGAGGAATACTTGCCTCGTAATCTGTTAAAAGTATGTGCGAGGTGGTTTGAACTGTTCTTCAGTAACATGTAGTGGGTAACTAACGTGAAATACCTGACACTCACTTTAAGATGAACACTTAACAATTTCTTAATTTTAACTTTAACTAAACAAGTTACATATCGAAGAAAATAAGATTTGATTGGAATGCTGTTTTTTTATAAATACAATGCATGTTCATTAACATAATAATAATAGAATTTTGTCACTCAAAAATATATAACCAGGTTTTGTGTCTTTTGGAACCTTCTCGGTCGATTTCTCTGCCACTAATCGTGAGTTCATTTTGATTGGGTACCTTTTGCTGTTTAGGTGGTGCGTTCTCTTAAGAGATATATAGAATTGGCAGAGTGGAGTGCTGTTCTCTCCCTCTTGAGCTTTAAGAGATGGCAGTTGCTAGCCCTCTGTTTTCCCCCACTTTGTATTTTCTTATACCTGTGATGACCTATCAATTATCCTCACATAGGATTGATCCAAAATGATGAGAGGCACAGACAGGGTGGACAGTCAGAGGTTTTCTCCCCCAGGATGTCTATTACAAGGGGGCACAAGTTCAAGGTGAGAGGACATGTGAGGGGGAAGTTTTTAATGCAAAGAGTGGTGGATGCCTGGAACACACTGCCAGAGGAGGCGATGGAAACAGGTACATTAGCAACATTTCAGAGGCATCTGTATGGGTCCACGAATAGGGAGGGAATAGAGGGATACGGACTGAGTAAGGGCAGAAAGTTTCTTTTTAGTTTAGTTAGCGTTTCTTCAGTGACACGGGCTTGGAGGACCGAAGGGCCTGTTCCTGTGCTGTACTTTTTTTTGTTCTTTGAGGAGAGGTGCTAAATTGCTCCTTAGTGTCCAAGGATGTGCAGATTTGGTGGATTGGCCATGATAAATGTGTGGGGCAGGCAGGGCAGGGGTGGGCCTTCTCTGTCAGACAGTCAGTGCAGATTTGATGGGTTAAATGGCTTCTTTCTGCATGATAGGGCTTGATTGTCCTCCAGAATGAACCCCATACCCCCCTCTCCTCCACCTGTGTGTGTGTGTGTGTGTTTGGTGGTATGTATCTGCATGTGTGTGTCTGCATGTCTACGTCTATGTGTGTGTCTGAAAGCTTTGTGTGTGTGTGTGTGTATATATCTGGTGTGTGTGTGTGTGTCTTGTGGATATGTGTCTGCAGAGCTGCTTCGTGAGAGTTGTGCTCCCCTCCGGTTTGTTCTTGTAGGTCCCTTCACCAGATGTGTGCCCTTTGAAGTAAGCCATGCCTTGTGCTATTCTTGCTTTGGGCTTCTGTGGCTGGATGTTCTGACTGGGGTGTGGAGGGGGAAGGGCCTAATAATGAGATGCAGATATATTCCAATGATGTTCCTGACATTGAACAGTGGGGACCGTGGCCCACCCCCCATTGGGGCAGGAGACAATCACATCAGACTTCCATGTCAACGTCAAACATGACTTTGGATATCTCTCAATAAATTCTACTCCTGTCACTTTCTCATCCAAGGCAAATGGAAATGGGAAATCCTGGCCTCTCGATTTCTCTTTCTTTTCCTTTCATTTTATTTCTTTCCCCCCCTCTCTCTCTTTTTCTCTCTTCCTCTCTCTCTCTTTCTCCCTGTCTTTCTTTCTCTCTCTTTCTTTCTCTTTCTCTCTCTCACTCTATCTCTGTCTCTTTTCCTGTTACCATACCTGAGTCTGTCTCACTCTGTTATCTACATTGCTGCTTAGTTTTCTATTCTTTCTCTTTTCCTCTCTTTCTTTCACTCTCTCTCTCTTTTGTTCTCCCTCTCTTTCTTTCATACTCTCTCTCTTTCTTTATCCTTTTGCTCTCTCTGTCTCTTTTCCTGTTACCATATTGGAGTCTGTCTCACATAATCTCACTCAGTCCTCTTCTTTCTCTCTTTCCCTCTCTTTCACACATTCTTTCTTTCTTTCTTTTCCTCTCTCTCTTTCACACATTCTCTCTCTCCCTCGCTTTCTCTCTCTGCTACCATACTTGAGTCTGTTTCACTCCCTATCCCTCTCACTGTTCAGTCCGCTATTCTTTTCTCTCTACCTCAGCTCATTTCTCTCTCTCTCTCTCTTTGTCTCTATCCTTCTTTTTCTCTCCTTTATTCCTCTACTTCCATTTTTTTGTTTCTTGCTTTTCTTCCCTTCTTTTCATTATAATTTTTCCCTTCCCTCTGAGTGTCCGGAGAGTTGTCCTGGGATTTCTAGCTGAACTCTGGATAAATAGCTGACTGCTTTAATGAATAAACCCCGTGTCCCCCCTCCCCCCGAACACTCCCACATGACGGGAACAATCTTGTGACTGAGTGATATGAATGAGCTCCAGTGCAGATTCTTGTCAGAGCAAAAATGAGGGGAGGGGTGGGTGGGCTGGAGGGAGGGGGGGGGTGAAGTGGTGGTAGCTTTTCTCATCTTAGACTGCTGGTAGCAATAGATTCACACACACACACTAACACACACACGTATATACACACACACTTACATTCACACAGACCATCCTCCCCTTCCCGGCCGGTGGAATAATCTGCCAAACCTATCGAGGGAATTAGTACAGCTTTTTCCTCAGTGGCTGGACGGTGCTGTAGACCAACTAACGCCACCATCACAATGTCAGCTCTCCGGGACCATGTCTGACTCTCTCTGGACAGTACTGTCTAATTTTTCTATGCCGTACTTTCTTGACAGCAGTATGTTCCGACGATCCAAAAGGTAACTGGGACCCTGCCTCCATTTAACAAAGAAAGGGGGGATGATCTTGTACGATTAAGAAAGCTGTCTGTGGGAAGGTCAAACCTATCTGTGCGTGTGTATGTGTCTCTGTGTGTTTGCCTGTCTATGTCTATGCGTGTGTCTGATAGCTGTATGTGTATGTGTGTGTGTCTGTGTGTGCCTGCGCATGTGTTCTGATGTCTTTGTGTGTGTGTGTATTGCATCTGATGTCTTTGTGTGGGTGTGTATCTATGTCTGTGTCTGTGTGTCTGGTGTCTTTGTGTGTCTGGTATTTGTGTGTGTGTGTGTGTGTGTCTGGTATCTCTGTGTGTTGCTGTGTGTGTGTATGTGCGCGCGCCTGTTCAGGGTGGTGGTGCAGTTTGTAAATAGGGTGTGAAGCGATGGTTGTTTGGGATGGGTTGCGGGCTGTGGCTCTTGCACAGACATTGCGAGATGAAGGAGGGATTAAATTTCCCCCTCCCATTTTCGGTGAAAAGATGCTGGCCTGTGGAAAGCAGCCGTGCGTGCAGCCATAAGCATACTAAGTGGTTCACCTCAGCAAAAGGTGCCAGATGTCTGCTTTCTGTGCTGTAAAGCATTTAGGGGTTGCGAGATTGTCATTGTGAAGTTGAACGGTGCTGCCTGGGACTGTAATTGCTGGAGGGTGTGACTGTTATTATCGAGATGGAGAGAGAAGCTCAGCAAACGCTAGGATAGATTCTTTTGTTCCACTTTGACCCCCCCTTTGCGTGCTTAGTCTCTTCTGCTGTACGCTGCTTTACTAACACCACACACATATACACGGTATGTGTAGACCATGTACACACATAGATATCTACACATACACAGGTATACATATACATAAATGTATGTGCATATATACATACACATACAAACATGTATATAGCATATGCATCACATAGATATCTACACATACACACATACATTATTAATTAAGATCCAAGCACAGTTTTTCTGGGATGTGGGAGTCGCTGGCAAGGTCAGCATTTGTTGCCTATCCCCAGTTGCCCTTGAGCTGAGTGTCGTGCCCCACCATTTCAGAGGGGCAGTTAAGAGTCAGCCACATTGCTACGAGTCTGCAGTCAAACAGTAAGGATATTATAGTCACATGAGTATAAACATGCATTGGGCAGCACAGTGACACAGTGGTTAGTGACGCTGCCTCATAGCGCCAGGGACCCGGGTTGATTCCTGGCTTGGGTCACTAACGCGGAGACTGTACATTCTCTCTGTGTCTGCATGGGTTTTTTCTGGGCGCTCTAGTTTCCTCCCACAGTTCAGAGATGTGCAGGTTAGGCTAATTGGCCATGCTAAATTGACCGTAGTGTCAGGGGGACTAGCTAGGGTAAATGCACAGGGATAGGATCTGGATGGGATTGTGGTCGGTGCAGACTTGATGGGCCGAATGGCCTCCATCTGCACTGTAGAGATTCTGCGATTCTGTGCACACGGATGCACACACGAAAATACTAGCAGGCACGTATACAGACATTCACTCACTTACACATACTCTCTCTCTCATACCCACAGATGCTCACTCACACACTCCCACAATCAGAGTCATTCGCTCACTCACACACAGCGGGATTTTCCGACATTGGGGCGGGAAAGCTGGAAAATCCTGCTTGAGGTCAATGGACCTTTGCATGCTTCGTGTCCTGCCCTCTGATTCTCGCAGCGGGCAGGCCTGGAAAATTCCAGTCCCGCCCACAGCATCACAATCATTTCAGGTTTGTGTTTTTGTCAGTCTTGTGTCTGACTGTTAGCTTGCAGCAAGACAAAACATTTGTAAAAGTTCAGAAGACAAATGAACTGTGTAATTTTGTATTGTTGGGTGGCAGATTGAGCAGTGAATAACCTTTCTGGTGGAATCATTCTCCCTTTTCCTTCCCATGTGAGAATCAGATTTCTCTCCTCTGTATCTCTGTTCGATGCAGAGTCCTGAACTCTCGGGCATTTCCCAGCATTTTCCCAATTAATCAGTAGTGGGGAGCACAATGGGAGTGAATAAAGTTGAGGAATAAATGAAAAGATTTACCATGATGCTACCAGGGCTTGCTGGATTGAGTTATAAGGAGAGGCTGGATAGACTGGGACTTTTTTCTCTAGAATGTAGGAGGCTGAGGGGTGATCTTATAGAGGTCAAGAAAATAAGGAGGCACAGAGCAGCCAGATAGTCAATATCTTTTCCCAAAGGTAAGGGAGTCTAAAACTAGAGGGCATAGGTTGAAGGTGAGAGGGGAGAGATACAAAAGTGTCCAGAGGGGCAATTTTTTCACTCAGAGAATGGTGAATATCTGGAACCAAGTTGCCAGAGATAGTAGAGGCAGGTACAATTTTGTCTTTTAAAAAGCATTTAGACAGTTACATGGGTAAGATGGGTATAGAGGGATAGGGGCCAAATGCGGGCAATTAGGATTAGCTTAGGAGTTTTAAAAAAAAAGGCGGCATGGACAAGTTGGGCCGAAGGGTCTGTTTTCATGCTGTAAACCTCTGTGACTCTATGAAAGCAAGTGAAAGAAAATAACCATTCAAAGGCAGATTATATCTGAGATTATTATAGAAAAGCAGAATCCAATATTCCTCCTTCAGAACACATGCTACAGGAAATAGTGCAGAGAGTGGAAATGATCGAATATACAGGGTCCCAATGCATGGTGGGAGAATGAGTGATGGAGGCAAATTCCTCAACCTATTTACAGGGGTTTGATCGAACTTGGGGTTGTTTTGCATTAAGATGGATGTTAGTTACAAATCGCACGGGGTGGGGGGGGGTTCTCATTAGAGCATAAGAAATTGGAGGACAGGGAGACTGTTTGTTTGGCCCCTCGAGACTTTCCCACCATTCAACATGATCATGACTGAACCTCTGCCTCAGCCGCGCACTCCTGTCCTAGCCCTGGATTCCAAATATTTGTCCATCACCAGCTCACAATCTACCTTGTTCCCATCAGCTAGTGTTAATCTATGTGGGTTCAAACAATAAGGCACATTTAATCTCATTTACTGTCGCTTAGAAGTTTACAGTTTGGGTGGGGTTTTATGCAGAAGGGGAGTTCAAGTAGTGCCTACTGGCCTTTTGTGCGAGGGGTGGCACCCTCTCCATTGGGCACAGGAAACCTGAGCGTGAGGGAACCATCGCTAACTTACAGTTCTCCAGCCTTGCCACGTGAATGTGTCACTTTCCTCCTCCGTGCCACACCTATTTGGCAATATTGCAGAGGAGGTGGGTAGACATGATATTGTCCCTCATTCCCCAGTGATTTTACTCACCAATCTCGCCCCCGACCCCCTGCTGTGAGTTATCACCATCGGGGCAGTGAGTCATGATCAGCAGAGAGGACCATTTAATTACATCATAGACCAGATATCTGAACCAATGGGACAGGTTCACCAACATTCCAGAGAAAATCTCCACTGAGGTACGGCACCAAGGACGGTGGGAGAGTATTGGATATCCCTCTGACACTAAGGGGTAATTTAGCATGGCCAATCCACCTAACCTGTACATTTTTGGACTTGGGAGGAAACTCACGCAGACACGGGGAGAATGTGCAGACTCCACACTGACAGTGACCTGAGCCGGGAATCGAACCTGGGTCCCTGGTGCTGTGAGGCAGCAGTGCTAACCACTGTGCCATGATCTTGGGCTTCAACTCCACCTTCCCTCTCATGCCCTTGAGTCTCTATAAATCAGAAATCTGCCTGTCCCAGCCTTATACGCTGCCTGGAAGAGAGAATTCCAAAGATCAGAACTCTTTGAAGTACGTCTCTTCATCTCAATTCCCCCCCTCCCACTTTATCCTGAAACTGTGATGCTGTGTTTTAAATTCCCTGCGCTCCCGCCCCCCCACCACCTCCCCCGCCCATGAGCGGAAACAATCTCTCCGCATCCACCCTTCAGAGTCATTTTTGACTTGATTTCATGTTGATTTGATTTATTATTGTCACATGTATTGGGATACAGTGAGAAGTATTGTTTATTGCGCACTTTACTGACAAAGCATACCATTCATAGAATACATAGGGGAGAAGGAAAGGAGAGAGTGCAGAATGTAGTGTTACAATCACAGCTAGGGTGTAGAGAAAGATCAACTTAATATATAACAGGTCCATTCAAAAGTTTAACACGAGCAGGGAAGAAGCTGTTCTTGAATTTGTTGGTATGTGACCTCAGACTTTTGTATCTTTTTCCCAATGGAAGACTCATAGACTCCCACAGCAGGAGGCCATTCGGCCCATCGACCACAATCCCACCCAGGCCGTACCTCCATAACCCCATGCATTTACTCTAGCTCATCCCCCTGACACTAAAGGCCAATTTTAGCATAATCATGCTTAATGATGCGTCTTTTTTCTGCTGGGACTGCAAGCTTCGAATTGTCGGAGTGCTTGGATGGAGCAGTGGGCATGCATGTGACATGTCAGTTGCCACAAGCGAATGCACAGGAATTTCCAATTCCTGTTAGGGCCCCTGCTGACTTCAATGCAGTTTTGTTAGCTGTTAGGTCAGGTACAGTGGGCAGCCATACTGTGAGGGGCAGTGACAATGAATGGGGAGCAGCTGAAAAGAACATATTTTGTAAATGAAATGAAACCTTGAAGTCCAGAATCCTTACGAAATCTCTTTTTTTTTTGTTCATTTGTGGGACTTGGGTGTCACTGGCTGGCCAGCATTTATTGCCCATCCCTTGTTGTCCCTTGAGAAGGGGGTGGTGAGCTGCCATCTTGAATCACTGCAGTCCATGTTCTGTGGGTTGACCCACAATGTCATTAGAGAGGATTTTGACCCAGTGACTGCAAAGGAACGGCCAATATATTTCCAAGTCAGGATGGTAAGTGGCTTGGAGGGGAACTTGCAGGTGGTGGTGTTCCCCATGTATCTGCTGCCCTTGTCCTTCTAAATGGAAGTGATCGTGGGTTTGGAAGGTGCTGTCTAAGGATCTTTATTTCATCCCAACTCCGGATAAAGTAAAATACCTACCCCCGTGAACTTGCAAAATAACAGTGATGCAACTTCATATTGGAGCTTGATTGAGGTGGAAGGCAGGAAATGAGTAATTTACGTTTTGGACCATCCCAGAATTCCCAAAATCAAGTACAACAAGTTCAAGCAAGTTCAGAGTAAAGTGGCCTCACCTCTACCCAATACTGGCCCTTTAATTGGGGATGTCAGCAATCCTAAGATACTCTTGGACAACAATGACAACTACATAGACTGGAAAGGGTGCAGAGGATGTTGCCTGGTATGGTGAGAAGGTTTTATGAGGAAAGGCTAAGGGGCTTGAGGTTTTTGTTAGAGAGAAGAAGGTTAAGAGGTGACCTAACTGAGGCATACAAGATGATCAGAGGGTTAGATAGGCTCTCATTCTCCACCCTTTCTCCACTCTCATGGTGATGGCTAACACGAGGGGACATAGCTTTAAATTGAGGGGTGATAATTATAGGATGGATGTCAGAGGTAGGTTCTTTACTCAGAGGGTAGTAAGGGTGTGGAATGCCCTGCCTGCAGCAGTTGTGGACTTGCCAACTTTAAGGGCGTTCAAATGGTCAGTGGATAGACATATGGATAACATTGGAATACTTTAGGTTAGAGGGTCATTAGATTTGTTCCATTGGTTGGTGCAACATTGAAGGCTGAAGGTCTGTACTGCACTGTAATGTTCTATGTTCTACAACTTGGGCAGCGATTACTCACTGTTTTCCTGTCACATCCTGGTCTTGTTCTCCCCTACACTCTGATTATTTTTTAAAAATCATTTGTGAGACATGGGCATCGCTGGATGGCCAGCATCTTTTGCCCATCCCTTGGAGAACAGACTGGAGTACTGTGGGCAGTTTTGTTCTCCTTTTCTGAAGAAGGATGTTCTTGATCTTGAGGGAGTGCAGCGAAGGTTTACCAGGCTGATGACGAGAATGATGTAGGAGTAAAGATTCACCAGGTTAGGATTGTTTTCGCTGGAGTTCAGATGAATAAAGAGAGATCCCATAGAAACCTATAAAATTCTAACAGGACTAGACAAGGTAGATGTTCCTGATGCTGAGGGAGTCCAAAATCAAAGGCACACAGTCTGAGGCTTCAAGGTAGACCATTTAGCATGGAGGTGAGGAGGCATTTCTTCACCCAAAGAGTGGTGAGCCTGTGGAATACATTCCCACAGAAAGTAGTTGATGTCAAAACATTGAATGTATTCAAGAGGTGGCTGGATGGAGCACTTGGGACAAATGGGATCGAAGGTTATGGAAAGAAAGCAGGATTAAGCTATTGAGTTGAATGATCAGCCATGATAGTGGTGAATGGTGGAGCAGGCTCAAAAGGGCTGAATGGCCTTCATCTATCTTCTAAGTTTCTATGGTTCAACCACATTGTTGTGGCTCTGGTGTCACTAGGCCAGACTGGGTGAGAATGGCAAACTTCCTCCCTTAAAGGAGCCAGATAGGTTTTTCCAATAATGGTTTCATGTCAAGAGTAGATTCTTAATTCCAGATTTTTTTTTTATTGAATTCAAATTCCGCCATCTCCATGGCCGGGATTCAAACCTGGGTCTCTGAAGCATTAGCTGAGTTTCTGGATGAATAGTGTAGTGATAATATCACTAGGCCATCAAACCTCCTAGTAATGTAGAAAGGAATGTGGAGTATTCTTCCATAAACAATTCAGATATCCTAGCTTTTAGTTTTAGTTTTATTTTGTTTTTGTTAGAGTCACAAGTAGGCTTACATTAACACTGCAATGAAGTTATTGTGAAAGTCCCCTAGTAGCCACACTCTGGTATCTGTTCGGGTACACTGAGGGAGAATTTAGCACAGCCAAAGCACCCTAACCAGCACGTCCTTGACGTGGAAACCAGAGCACCTGGAGGAAACCCACATGGACACAGGGAGAATCTGCAGACTCCACACAGACAATGACTCAAGCTGGGAATCAAACCCAGCACTAAACCTGTGCCACTGTGCAGGTATCTGCAACTGCAACTAAACCATGACGTCTACATGGGAAACAGTGATGGCTCCCCTCCTCCAATCCCCCCTCATCCCTCCACTCCCTCCCTTCCATCCCATACCCTCTCCCAGGCCAAACTTATTTAGAGCCTGAATCTGGGCCTAAACGTGGGCATGGATAGGCTAGCTTTGGGCCTCTCATGCACCAGATTATCATGGAAACCCTGTGCTTTTGAGAAGGGAGCTTGCCTTCCTTCTCTGGCCTATATACGTGACTTCAACTCTGCATGGAATGTTGACTATTACCTGCCCTCTGACGTGGCATCTTCATGAAGGCATCCCACCACTTCCAGCCTCTCAAGGGTTACATGGCCTTGCCAATGATGTCCGTCTCTTAAGGAATTTTGTAAAAAAGCCCCTTTGATGTCACTGTTTTTAATAAGTCCTCTAGTTTAACCAGTTCTGACAGGTTAGCAATGAGGTTAGTGCTTCAAGGACTAACTGAACAAAAGACTCATTAAACCTCTAGAGCTTTCAGCACCGCTGTGTCCTTCCCAGGTCATTGCAACTGCTGGAATGAGCTAACTCATCAGCCAGCACAAGAAATACATTTTTTACTCCTTCACAGTGTGTCGCTGTTAATGCCAAAGCCATTACTTTTATTGTGCATCCCTAATTGCCCTTGAAGGTGGTGCCTTCTTCAACCGCTGCAGTCCATGTGGTGTAGGTGCAGCCACAGTGCTGTTAGGGAGGGAGTTCCGGGAATTTGCCCGCTTGGGTGCAATTTCAGCAACGCTCAAGAAGCTCGACACCGCCCAGTGCAAGGCAGCCCCGCTTGATTGGCACCACATCTACAAACATCCGCTCTCTCCACTAGATACTCAGTAATGTGTACTATTTACAAGATGCACTGCAGCAATTCACCAAAGATCCTTAGTCAGCATCTTCCAAACCCACGACCACTTCCATCTAGAAGGACAAGGGAAGTAGTTAGATGGGAACGCCATAATCTGCAAGTTCCCCTCCAAGCCACTCACCATCCTGACTTGGAAATATATCGTCATTCCTTCACAGTCCCTGGGTCAAAATCCTGGAATTCCCTCCCTAACGGCATTTTGAGTCAACCCACAGCACGCGGACTGCAGCGATTCAAGAAGGCAGCTCACCACCACCTTCTCAAGGGGCAACTAGGGATGGGCAATAAATGCTGGACTAACCATGTCCCACAAATGAATTTAAAAAAAAAAATTTAATCCAGCAGCAGTAAAGGAATGGCAATATCGTTCCAGGTTAGGATGGTGAGTGATTTAGAGAGAAACTTGTTGGTGGTGGTGTTCCCACTACCCTTGTCGTGGGTTTTGGAAGATGCTGACAGAGAAACCTTGGTGAGTCACTGCAGTGCATCTTATAGCTGGTACACGCTGCTGCCAGTCTGTGTCAATGGTGGATGAATTATATGTTTTAGATAGTGGACGAGATGCTTATCAAATGGCTACTTTGTCTTGGATGGTGTTGGGTATCTTTAGCATTCATATAGGAGGCGATGACCAAGAGATTTTATCACCAGACTATTAATCCAGAGACTGAGCTAATGTTCTGGGGACCTGGGTTCGAATCATGCCAGGGCAGATGGTGGAATTTGAATTCAATAAAAAAAAATTTGTAATTAAGAGTCTACTGATGAAGCCATTGTCAAATTAACACAGCTAGTTCATTAAGTTTATTTATTAGTGTCGCAAGTAGGCTTACATTAACATTGCAACAAAGTTACTGTGAAAATTCCCTAGTCGCCACACTCGGGGCCCATGTTCGGATACATTGAGGGCGCGGGCTCGTTGGGCCGAAGGGCCTGTTTCCCGTGCTGTGTTGCTCTTTAAAAAAAAAATTCAGCACAGCTAATGCACCCAATCAGCATGTCTTTCAGACTGTGGAAGGAAACCCACGCAGACATGGTGAGAATGTGTAGTCTCTGCATAGATAGTGACCCAAGCTAGGAATTGAACCCAGGTCTCTGGCACTGTGAGACACAGTGCAAACCACTGTGTCACCGTGCCATACTTCAGGGAAGGAAATTTCTTATGGCATAGGCTATATGTGATTTCAGAGCTGCAGCAATGTTGGTGACTCTCAATTTTGGCAACCGTGGATGGGCAATAAATGCTGGCCAGCCAGTGTGGTCCATGTCCCATGACTCAATTAAAAAAAAGTTGGAAGTGGAGATCTGATTCCTGATTTGCGTCTTGCAGATGATTTGAGGAATCAGGAGGGTGAGTTATTCACCACAGAATTTCCAGCTTCTGACAGGCTTTAGTAGCCACATCATTTATATTATTTAGTTGGGTTAAATTTCCAACCCAGTGTGTTGCTGGTGGGGTATTCAGTAAATGTAAAATCATTGAATGTCAAGAGGCGATGGTTAGATTCTGCATTGTTGGAGATGGTCATTGTCTGGTGCCAATATTACTTGCTACTTAGAACCTGTGATAACTGGGAGGAAATAAGAAATTTATGAATGAGGTTAGGAGAGTGGGCCAAAATGTGGCAGATGGAGTTTAACGTGAGTTTTGCATTTTGATGGCAAAAATGGAAAGGGGATTATTATCTAATTTTGGGATGCAAAGGGATCTGGGTGTCCTCGTTGAGTCACAGAAAGCTAGCGTGCAGCTACAGCAGATAATAAGAAAGTGAATGTTGGCATTTATAGATAAAAGAATAGAATATAAAGGGAAGGAATTGTTGTTGCAACTATACAAGGCATTGGTAAGGCCGCACCTGGAGTATTGTTCACAGTTTTGCACCTCTTATTTGAAGAAAGATTAGTGGCATTGGAGGCAGTTCAGAGGGGGTTCACTAGATTGATTCCAGAGATGAGGGGTTTGTCGTATGAAGAGAGATTGAACAGTTTAGGCCGATACTGTCTGGAATTTAGAAGAATGAGGAGAGATCAAATTGAGGTGTACAAGATGATAAAAGGTCTGGATAAAGTAGACGTGGAGCAGATGCTTCCTCTTGTGGGACACTCTAGGATGAGAGGTTATAGTCTTAGGATAAAGGACAACAAATTTAAAAGAGTTGAGGAGAAACTACTTCTCCCAAAGGTTGTGAATCTGTGGATTTCGCAGCCCCAAAGTGTGGATGCTGGGACAGATTTTTAATTGGTAACGGGTTGCAGGGTTATGGGGAGAAGGCAGGAGAATGGGGATGAGGAGCATATCAGCCATGATCAAATGGCGAGCAGACTCGAGGGGTTGAATGGTCTAATTCTGCTTCTATATCTTATGGACTTATGAATTTATGATTCCTGGCTTGGGTCACTGTCCTTGTGGAGTTTGCATGTTCTTCCCTGTGGCTGTGTGAGTTTCCTCCTGTGCACTGGTTTCCTCCCATGTGCAAAGATGTGCAGGTTAGATGCCTCGGCCATGCTAAATTGCCCCTTAGTGTTTTGAGGTGCTCAGGTTAAAGGGATTAGTGAGTTAAATATGTAGGGTTATGGTGCAGATCGATGGATCAAATAGCCTCTTTCTGCTAGGGATTCTATATAATCAGTTTGCTGATGATTGAGAATAGACCAGGGTGTAATTCTGGGTTGGATTTTCCTTCCTTTATTGTGGACAGGGCAAAAAGTGTAAGAAACATTCCACTCTGTTGATGAGGTGCCAGTGTTGTAGCAGTACTGGGACAGCTTGGATAGGGTTGCAGAAGCACAAGGGCCAGGCAGGGTGTCTTCCCCGCACCCCCTCCATGCTGGTTAGGGAGACTGATAAGACCATAGGACATTGGAACAAAATTAGTCCACTCAGTCCATCAAGTCTGCCCCACCATTTATTAATGGCTGATATTTTTCTCTTTCCCATTTTCCTATCTTTTCCCCATAATCCCTTATTAATCAAGAACCTATCTATCTCTGTCTTAAAGACACTCAATGACCTGGCTTCCACAGCCTTCTGCAGCAAAGAGTCCCACAGATATGCCATTCTCTGTCTCAAGAAATTCCTCCTCATCTCTGTTTTAAAGGATCATCCCTTTAGCCTGAGGTTATGCCCTCTGGTTCTAGTTTTTCCTACAAGTGGAAACATCCTCTCCACGCCCACTCTATCCAGGCCTCGCAGTATCGTGTAAGTTTCAAAGATTCCCCCTCATCCTGCTAAACTCCAGTGGGGACAGATCCAGAGTCCTCAACGCTCCTCATAAGACAAGCTCTTCATTCTATGGATCATTCTTGTGGACCTCTTCTGGACTCTTTCCAAGGCCAGCACATCCTTCCTTAGATACGGGCCCAAAGATGCCCACAATACTCCAAATGGGGTCTGACCAGAGCCTTATACACCTCAGAAGTACATCCCTGCTCTTGTATTCTAGTTCTCTCGACATGAATGCTAACACTGCATTTGCCTTCCTAACTGCTGACTGAACCTGCACACTAACCTTAAGAGAATCTTGAACAATGACTCCTAAGTGCCTTTGTGTTTCTGATTTCCTAAGCATTTTCCCATTTAGAAAATAGTCAATGCCTCCATTCCTCCTATAAGGGGCAATTTAGCATAGCCAATCCACCTAACCTGCATGTTTTTGGACATGAAGTGGCATTTGCCATTCCTTCTAACCTGCTCATCTTGGGACTCCAAGAAACAATTTAGCATGGCCAATCCTTCTAACTTGCGCATTTTGAGACACTGGGACAATTTAGCCCCGTGTATCCACAGAAGCTGCACATCTTTGGACACCATGAAACAACATAGCATGGCCAATCCATTTGAACCTGCACATCTTGGGATTGTGGGAGGTAACTGCGGGGAAACCCACGCAGACATGCAAATTCCATACAAATAATGAGTTTTCTCCAGGGTAATCCTGGAGATCATTATTAAATTCCTGGACAATGCTAGATGGTCACCAACACTGCAGTGAACCACATGCACCCACTGGCACTGTATCTGCCCAGTTACACCACCTGTCAATCTAATCAAGTGAAATCTCACAGACTATCAGTTAGAGCTGCGCTCAGAGTTGAGAGGTTCATAAGAATGATCCCTGGAATGAAGAGCTTGTCATGTGAGAATGATTGAGTACTCTGTGTCTGTACTCGATAGAGTTTAGAAGGATGAAGGGGGATCTTATTGAAACTTACAGGATACTGCGAGGCCTGGATAGAGTGGACGTGGAGAGGATGTTTCCACTAGAAGGGAAAAACTAGAACCAGAGGGCACAACCTCAGGCTAAAGAGACGATCCTTTAAAACAGAGATGAGGAGGAATTTCTTCAGTCAGCGAGTGGTGAATCTGTGGAACTCTTTGCTGCAGAAGACTATGGAGGCCAGGTCATTGAGTGTCTTTAATACAGAGATGGATAGGTTCTTGATCAATAAGGGGGTGCAGGGTTATGGGGAAAAGGCAGGAGAACGGGGATGAGGAAAATACCAGCCATAATTGAATGGCGGAGCAGACTCGATGGGTCAAGTGTCCTAATTCTGCTTCTATGTCTTACAGTCTTATGGTCTAACCTCAGGTGCTAAGGGCACTGAGTATAGATTAAATGGAACGTATACTGACGTACACCAAATCTGAGAAACATGGTTGCTATGGCATGTTGCTATGGTATTTTATGTTTTTCATGGCCTCTCCTTTTGTATTTACTTTTGTTGATTCTTTTGAGAAAATTGTCTTGGAAGTGTTCATGAGCTGATTTGCGTGTTTAGTTAACACTCAGCTTCTGAAGAGTGACCCCCAAGCATGATTTTGATATCCTTAGTCCAAGATGGCTGCTGAGCTCCCAGAGGTACCCAGGAATGTTCTGGGATTGAAGTTTAACCTCCAGGCAATGCCACAAAACAATCTAAAGAAGAGGAATTTGTTGCTCCTTTTTTTTTACAAAATGTACCTTGCGTGTTCAATGAATGTTTTTATATTAACCATAAAAATATTGGAGATGGGAAGAAGGTTCTTTGATGGACCAGAGACTTGTTTAGGTGCAGTAATGTTTACTTAAAGGTGATATGGTGGTACAGTGGTTAGCACAGCTGCCTCACAGTGCCAGGTTTGATTCCAGCTTTGGGAAACTGTCTGTGTGGAGTCTGCACGTTCTTCCCATGTCTGCGTGGGTTTCCTCCCACAGTTCGAAAGATGTGCAGGTTAGGTAGATTGCCATGCTAAATTGTCTCTTAGTGTCCAAAGATGTACAGGTTAGGTGGATTGGCCATGCTAAATTGTCTCTTGGTGTCCAAAGATGTACAGGTTAGGTGGATTGGCCATGCTAAATTGTCTCTTAGTGTCCAAAGATGTGCAGGTTAGGTGGATTGGCCATGCTAAATTGCCCCTGAGTATCTAAAGATGTGAATATGCATAGGTTAGATTTCTGCACTTCCCTTTCGTTTCGGTTCAGCTGTGGCTCAATGAATTCTACTCGCATCTCTCTAAGTCAGAAACTTGAGTACAAATTCTAGGTTGTCACTCCAGTGCAGTACTGAGGGCGTGCCTCACTGTTTGGAGATGCTGGATTCTGGATGAGATATTAAACTGTTAAGTTCAGCCTACCTTTCCAGGTGGATGGAGAAGATTTTGAAATTGTGCAGGATAATTTTCTCCAGCGTCTGAGTGCTGTGCGATTCTTATAATCAACGCATTGTATTTAGTCTGATCAATCCAATGAAACCAATCAAATTAATCATTTTTAAAATGGATTCTTTCCCGTGAGTGGGTTATTGTTGACGAGACCAGCGTTTATTGCCCTTGAACATCTCCTGGCTCAAGAAGTGAGCCAGCTTCTTGAACCGCTGCAGTCATGTGATGTAGGTACACCCTCCATGCTGTTAGGGGGAGGGAGTTCTAGGATTTCGATCCAGCAAAAATGAAGAAATGGCAGTGTAGAATCATAGAATCCCCACAGTGCAGAAAGAGGTCATCGAATCTGCACCGACTCTCCAAACGAGCATCTTACCTAGACTCTCCTCTCTGCCCTATCCCGGTAATCCTATGCATTTACTGAAGCCAACTCACCTAACCTACACAACTTTGGACACTAAGAAGCAATTTAGCGTGGCCAATCCAACTAACCTACACATCTTTAGATTGTGGGAGGAAACCGGAGCACCCAGAGGAAACCCATGCAGACATGGGGAGAACATGCAAACTCAACACAATCATCCGAGGCTCGAATTGAACCCGAGTCCCTGGCGCTGTGAGGCAGCAATGCTAACCTTTGTGACACCGTGGTGGATAGATTGCAATTGAGTGAGTTGCTCTGCCTCTGGATGATGTTGAGTTTCTTGAGTATTGTTGGAGCTGTACTCATCCAGGCTTCATTAATGAGTGATACTCCGTAGTCCATTGCAAGCACCCATCTCCTCCACCACTGGCTGCAGAGGATGCAATGCAGCAAATCACCAAGGCTCCTTTGGTAGGTTAGTCGACATCTTCCCGGTCATGCACCATCCCAACTTGGAAATATATCACTGTTCCTTCATCATTGCTGGGTCAAAATCATCGAATAGAATAGAATACCTATAGTGCACCAGGAGGCCTTTTGGCCATTGAGTCTGCACCGAACACAATCCCACCCAGGCCCTATCCCAAATATTTACTCCACTAATCCTCCTGACAATAGGGTCAATTTAGCAAGGCCAATCCATCTAATCTGGAAACTGGAGCACCCAGAGGAAATCCACACAGACACAGGGAGAATGTGCAGACTCCACACAGACAGTGACCCAAACTGGAATCACATCCAGGTTCCTGGCACTGTGAGGCTGCAGTGCTAACCACTGTGCCATCCTTAAGTCCACTGTGGGAGTCCTTGGTGATACAAGCTTGGTGGCACTATCTCCTTCTTGAGGGTAATAAATGCCAGTGATACCCAAGCTTTGAGGATGGGTTAACAATAACAAGTGAGGCACAGTGTTCATGATGTGCAGTCTTGTCTGTGTTGCTGCAGTGCATTAGGCCCCAGCTCCTTATCTGTGGGGCACTGAAGCCTGATACTTACTCAAGGCCTCACTGAGCCATTGCACTGCAATTCAGAGAGTGCCTCTGAAATTTGTACCTCCCACATGCTGTGTCCATCACAGCCCCAAACTTTAACTTAAATCAGAGATCATTCCCCACTGCCCTCTTTATTCAGTTCTACAACCCACAGCACCATGACTTTCCTGTTACCACAGGTAGGACAAATAATGGCATGGTGGCACAACTGGTGGCACAGTAGAAAGCACTGTTGCCTCACAGCACCAAGGACACAGGTTCGATTCCCAGTCTTGGATCACTGTCTGTGTGGAGTCTGCATGTCCTCACCCTGTCTGTGTGGTTTTCCCCGGGTGCTCTGATTTCCTCCCACTTTCCAAAAATGTGCATGTTAAGTGGATTGACTAAAATTGCCCCTTAGTGTCAGGGGGACTAGCTAGGGTAAATGCATGGGGTTATGGAGATAGGGTCTGGGTGGGATTGTGGTAGGTGCAGACTCAATGGGCTGAATGACCTCCTTCTGCACTGTAGGATTCTATGATTCTATAATCCTCTCCACATCCACCCTGTCAATATCCCTCAGGATCTTGTATCTTTCAATCAAGTCACCACTCACTTTTCTAAACTTTGGTGGATACAAACTTAACCTCTCCAACCTTTCCTCATAAGATAACCTGCCCACTCCTAGTGTTAGCCGAGTAAACCTTCTCTGAACTGCTTTGAACGCATTTACATCCTTCCTTAAATAAGATGACCAAAACTGTACCTGGTATTCCAGGTGTGGTTTCACCAATGCCTTGTGTAACTGAAGGCATTTCTTTTGTATTCAATTCTCTCACAATAAATAATAACATCCTATTAGCTTTCCTAATTATTTGCTACACCCACATGCTAACCTTTTGTGGTCTATGCACTGGGACACCCAGATCCCTCTGCATCTCAGAGCTCTGAATCTCTCACCATTTAGATAATAACCTTATTTTTTCAGACAATTCCACTTTTACACACATTATACTCCATTTTCCAGATCTTTGCCCAGCTAGATAACCCATTCCTATCTTTCTGTTATCTCCTTATGTCCTCTTCATTACTTACCTTCCTTTCTCAGCAAATTTGGCAACAATCTCTTCAATCCTTTCTTCCAACCATCTTTATAACTTGTGAACAGTTGAGGTTCCAGCACTGATCCCTCTGGCACATCACTCATTACATCTTGCCAAAAGACCATTTATACCAATCTCACTTCCTGTTAGTCAGCCGTAGAATCTTTACAGTGCAGAAGGAAGCCATTCAGCCCATCAAGTCTGCACCGACAACATCTGACCTAGTCTCTATCCCTATAACCCCACATACTTACCATGCTAATCTCCCGACGCAGTAAGAAATCTCACAACACCAGGTTAAAGACCAACAAGTTTATTTGATAGCAAACCCACAACTTTTCGGAAAGCTGTTCTTCGTCAGGTGAGTGGAAAGTGTGAGTTTACTATCAAATAAACTTGTTGGACTTCTTACTGTGTATTCTCCAGTCCACATCATCCCCCCATCACCAATCAATCTAACTAATCAACCCATCTTTGGACTGTGGGAGGAAACCCATGCAGATACTGGGAGAATGTATAAACTCCACACAGACAGTGACCCAAGCTGGGATTCGAACCTGGATCCCCGACGTTGTGAGACAGCAGTGCTAACCACTGTGCCAACGTGCTGCTCATATCATGACCTTCTATTTTTCATGATAACCTTTGATGTGGCACCTTGTCATAGAGTCACAGAGGTTTGCAGCATGGAAACAGGCCCTTACGTAAGACATAGGAGCAAAATTAGGCCACTCAGCCCATCGAGTCTGCTCTGCCATTCCATCATGGCTGATATTTCTCTCATCCCTATTGTCCTGCCTTTTCCTCATAACCCCTTCAGCCCAACTTGTCCATGCTGCCGAGTTTTTATTACTAAGCTAGCACCAATTGTCTACATTTGGCCCATATCCCTCAATACTCATCATACCCATGTAACTATCTAAATGCTTTTTAAAAGACAAAACTGTACCTGCTACTACTACTACCTCTGGCAACTTATTCCAGACACTCACCACACTCTGTGTGAAAATATTGCCCCGTTTGTATCTCTCCCCTCTCACCTTAAACTTATGCCCTCTATTTTCAAACTCCCTTACCTTTGGGAAAAGATCTATTTTCAGACTCCCCCCTACCTTTGGGAAAAGATATTGACTATCCACCTTATCTATGCTCCTTATTATTATATAGACCTTTGTAAGATCACCCCTAAGCCTCCTACGCTCCAGGGAAATAAGTCCCAGTCTATCCAGCCTCTCCTTCTAACTCAAACCATCAAGTTCTGGTAGCATCTAAGTAAATCTTTTCTGCACTCCTTCGAGTTTAATATATCCTTGCTATAATAGAGTGACCAGAACTGTATAAGTGCTAGAATTGTACTGTGTCAAATGTCTTCTGGAATTCTAAGTGCAGTACATCAAGCAGATCCACTTTATCCAGAGCACATGTGACTTCCTCAAAGAATTCCAAAGGTTGGTTAAGCATGATCTCCCTTTCACAAAACCATGTTGAATCTGCCTGATTACTTTGAGCTTATCCAAGTGCCCTGCTATAATTTCTTTAATAATAGCTTCTAATATTTTCCCTATGACAAACGTTAGGCTAATTTTTTTAATCATTTGTGGGACACGGGTATCACTGGCTGGGCCAGCATTTATTGCCCATTCCTAGTTGCCCTTGGAGGGCGGTTGAGAGTCAACCACATTGCTGTGGCTCTGGAGTCTCATGTAGGCCAGATCGGGTAAGGATGGCAGATTTCCTTCTCTAAATGGCATTAGTGAACCAGATGGGTTTTTCTCACAATGGTTTCATGATCATCAGTAGATTCTTAGTTCCAGATATTTTTTATTGAATACAAATTCCACCAGCACTGTAGGATTCTATGATTCTATATTGATATGGAGTACCTGACTGATCCTTTTATCTCCTCAGCTTAGAGATATTTAGCATAATTCTAGTATCTCTCATACTAACCACTCACCACAAGATTTTTAAAAAATTAATTCATGAGTGTTACTGGCTGAGCCAGCATTTATTGCCCATCCCTAGTTGCCCAAGTACAGTTGACAGTCAACCACATTGCTGTGGCTCCAGAGTCACATGTAGGCCAGACTGGGTGAGGACAGTAGATTTCCTTCCCTAAAGGACATTAGTGAACCAGATGGGTTTTTCCGACATGTGGCACAGTGATTAGCACTGCTGCCTCACAGCGCCAGGACCCCAGGTTCGATTCCCAGCTTGGATCACTGTCTGTATGGAGTTTGTACTTTCTCCCCTTACCTGTGTGGGTTTTCTCCAGGTGCTCCGGTTTCCTTCTACAGTCCAAAGATGTGTGGGTTAGGTGGATTGGCCTGAATTGTCCCTCAGTGTCGGGGGAATTAGCTAGGATAAATGCAGGAAGTTGCAGGATAGGGCCTGGGTGGGATTGTGGCCAGTGCAGACTCGATGGATTGAATAGCCTCCTTCTGCACTGTATAATTCTCTGAATTTATCATTCTAATTAGCAGTGGTTTCTAGATTCTGTTTGTGTGTCCATGCATTTTATATTTTCCAATTCAATAGGATCTTCCCTGAATCAAGGGAGTTTTAGAAGATTTAAACCAATGCATCAACTATCTCACTGGTCACTTTTAAGACACTAGATGAAGCCCATCAGCCCCCAGCTCCAATACTTTGCTCTGTATCCTGACCTTGCAAGTAACTGTTCTTTCCCTGAATTTCTCCCTTCCATTTTCTGGTTTATACCTGCTTCTGGGATGTTATTTCTTTCCTCTTGTCATGAACAGCTTTACCACAATAAAGGTGCAATATAAATGCAAGTATTTGTTGTTGCAACACGCAGACACTGTAAAGCTGAACTCAAGTCAGAATGATTGAATCATTACAGTGCTGAAGGAGGCTCATCGAGTCTGCACAACCACAATTCCATCCAGGCCCTATCCCTGTTACTCCATATATTTACCCTGCTAATTCCTCTGACATTGAGGGGCAATTTAGCATGGCCAATCAACCTAATCCACACATGTTTGGACGCTAAGGGGTAATTTAGCATGGCCAATTCTGCACATCTTTGAACACTAAGGGACAATTTAGCATGGCCAATCCACCTAACCTGCACATCTTTGAACATAAGAGGCAATTTAGAATGGCCAATTCATCTAACTTACATGTCTTTGGACACTGAGGGGCAATTTAGCATGTCCCATCCCCCTAACCTGCACCAGATGTATGAGGCAAGGATTTTTTTTTAATGTAGATTTGAAGGCAAGTTTTTTTACACAGAGGGTGATGAGTACCTGGAATTCATTGCCGGGGAGGGTAATGGAAGTAGATACAATAGTGACTTTTAAGGGGCATTTTGACAAATACATGAATAGGATTGGGAATAGAGGGAAATGGTCCCTGGACAGGGTTTTAGTTCAGCATGGGTGGTGCAGGCTTGTAGGGCTGCTCCTGTAATTTTTTTTGTTTTTTGCCTTTGGACTGTGGGAGGAAACTGGAACACCCGGAGGAAACCCAAGCAGACATGGGGAGAACGTGCAGACTCTGCACAGACAGTGACCTGAGGCCAGAATTGTACCCTGGCGCTGTGAGGCAGCAATGTTAACCAGTAAATAATGATTGATAGCCATGCCTGGTTAATAAACAGGATGCACTTCTTGGAGGATGTGCCCGCTCCAGGCTGTTTCAAACAGGTACTTTGAGAAGGCAGTAAATGGCATCTAATTTCCATGCAGCTCAGGTTGGCACAGGAGCTGAGGAAGTCACAGTGCGTACGCTTGTCTTTGATTTCAAGGAAGTTAGAATGAAATCTGAGAAAACTCGTTGGAGAGTGAAAGATATGAACGGGTGACTGACAATCAGCTTGTGCCTGGAGCTCCTTGATGTGTGATGTCCTTTAATATCCTGTCGGATTCTGAACATTTTCTAATGCTTTCCTTCACAGTGCAGTGATTCAATCTCTGGGTTTAGATGGAAAGATAAGGATAATTGCAAATTATATCGACTTCCCTGGATTCAGTGGGTAGCAGTGTCACCTCTCAGCACTAAATTTGCAAATCCCCATTTAGAGCCTTCAACACAAGTAGGCCATCACTTTATCATAGAAATCATAGAATCCCCACAGGCAAAAGAAGGCCATTCAGGCCATTGAATCTGCACCAACCACAATCCCACCAATGCTATATTCCCATAAACCCACATATCTACCCTGCTGATCCCTTTAAACCATGCATCTTTGGACTCTAAGGGTCAATTTAACATGGCCAATCTACCTAACCTACATATCCCAGGACACTAAGGAGCAATTTAGCATGGCTAATCCATCTAACCTACACAGCTTTAGACACTAATGGGCAATTTACCATAACCAACCCACTGGCATGATGGCACAGGGGTTAGCGCTGCTGCCTCACAGCACCAGGGTCCTAGCTTCAATTCTGGCTTTGGGTCACTGTATGCGTGGAGTTTGCACATTCTTCCCGTGTCTGTGTGGGTTTTCTCTGGGTGCTCCGGTTTCCTCCCACACCCAAATATGTGCAGGTTAGACTGATTGGCCCTGGAAAATTGACCCTAGTGTCAGGGATTAGAAGGGCATATATGTGCGGTTATAGAGCCTGGGTGGGATTGTGGTCAGTACAGACTTGATGGGCTGAATGGCCTCCTTCTGTACTGTACAGATTCTATGAATTTAGCATGGCCAATCCACCTAACCTCCACATCTTTGGATATTAAGGAACAATTCAGTATGGCCAATCCACCTAAACCTCCCCCGCCACTCAATGACAGAGGGCGTGATTAACAGGAAAGTTGGTTGACAATGGTGGGCCAATGAAGGGCTGTCTCCCACCCATTGACTCCATCTACACTTCCCGCTGTCTCGGGAAAGCAGCCAGCATAATTAAGGACTCCACGCCCCTGGACATTCTCTCTTCCACCATTTTCCATCGAGAAAAAGAAACAAAAGTCTTCAGGTCACGTACCAACTGACTACGGCACAGTGGTTAGCACTCCTGCCTCACAATGCCAGGGACCAGGGTTCGATTCCTGGCTCGGGGTCACTGTCTGTGTCAAATCTGCACGTTCTCCCTGTATCTGCGTAGGTTTCCTCTGGTTGTCTCCAACAGTCAGAAAAACATACTGTTACATACATTGGACATGCTGAATTCCCCCTCGGCGTACCCGAACAGGCGCCAAATTGTGGCAACTAGGGGATTTTCACAGTAACTTCATTGCAGTATTAACATGAGCCTTACTTGTGATATTAATAAATAAACTAAAAGAAAGGTCAGTTTCTTCCTTACTGCCATCAGATTTTCAGCTGGATTTACCATGTATCTGTTGAATTCTCTACCACAAATAGCTGTTGGGCCCAGTTTGTTAGATATGGCCAACAGGGAGTAGGATGTGGTCCTTGCGGCTAAAAAGATCAAGGGATATGGGGAGAAAGTGGGAGTGGGACACTGAAAGAGGATCATCAATCATATTGAATGGTTCTGCAGGCTCAAATAGCTTCCTCCTGCATCTATTTACTACAATTCTATATTAAGTTGATCTTTCTCTATACCCCAGCTGTGACTGTAACACTACATCCTCTACTCTCTCCTTTCCTTTTCCCCGATGGACTCTGAACAATATGCTTTGTCTGTATAGCATGCAAAAAACAATACTTTTCACTATATCCCAATACATGTGTCAATAATCAAATCAGATTAAAGAATAACCTACCTGTAGACTTGTTTTGGGCAGAGACTGTCTGTATCCCAGTGATGAACAAGTGAGAGAGAACACACACACACACACACACACACATAAACACACACACATAAACACACACACACACACACACAGCCAGAGAGTAGATGAAGAGGGGGAAAGAGAGAGATGAGTAATTAGAGTGAAAGAGATCAAAACAATTAGAAAATGAGAAGAACAGACAATAACAGAATTACTTTCTTTAACTCTTGTCTGTAATGTATGCCATTGGAGCCTGGCTGATTCTTTGTAAACAGGGAATCTTGGATTTTCAAATGAACGCATTACCAGCCTGGCTCAGTCTTTCCCAGAAACATGGAAGATAGGAACAGGAAGAGGCCGTTTGGCCCTTTGAGCCTGTCCCACCATTCATCACAATCATAGCTGATTGTCCAACTCAATAGCCTAATCCTGCTTTCTCCCCATAATCTTTGATCCCATTCAAACCAAGTGCTGTATCCAGCTGCTTCTTAAACACATTCAATGTTTCAGCATTGTTTTTTCCCTGGTGGGTATAATCTCTCAGTTCTGGTGTAATTGTTGTAATTGTTGCTTCTTTTTTAGTCAAAGACTCACTGCCTGACTACCTGGCAACTCTGAGGCACCTTGAATATGTTAAAGTTCTAAAGTTTAAGTTTATTTATTAGTGACACAAGTAGGCTCATATTAACAACACAATGAAGTTACTTTGAAAATCCCCTAGTCGCCTGTATTCCGGCGCCTGTTCAAGTACAATGAGGGAGAATTTAGCACGGCCAATGCACCTAACCAGCACATCTTTCAGTCTCTGGGAGGAAACCAGAGTACCCAGAGGATTTGATTAGATTTGATTTATTATTGTTAAGTGTATTAGTATACAGTGAAAAGTATAGTTTCTTATGCGCTATACAGACAAAGTATACTGTTCATAGAGAAGGAAAGGAAAGACTGAAGAATGTGATGTTACAGTCATAGCTAGGGTGTAAAGAAAGAGGTAAGTCCATTCAAAAATCTGATGGCAGCAGGGAAGAAGCTGTTCTTAAGTCAGTTGGTACATGACCTCAGACTTTGTATCTTTTTCCTGACAGAAGAAGGTGGAAGAGAGAATGTCCAGGGTGTGAGGAATCCTCAATTAAACTGGTTGCTTTTCCAAGCCAGCTGGAAGTGTAGACAGAGTCAATGGATGGGAGGCTGGTTTGCATGATGGACTGGGCTTCATTCACATCCCTTTGAAGTTTCTTGTGGTCTTGGGCAGAGCAGGATCCATACCAAGCTGTGATACAACGACTGTGAAAGTTGGTGAGAGTCATAGTGACATGCCAAATTTCCTTATTCTTCTGAGAAAGTAGAGGAGTTTATGGGCTTTCTTAACTATAGTGTCGGCATGGGGGAACCAGGACAGGTTGTTGGTGATTTGGCTACTTAAAAATTTGATACTCCTGACCATTTCTGCATGGGTTTCCCATGGGAAGAGTATACAAACTCCACACAGACAGTGACCCAAACTGGGAATTGAACCTGGGTCCCTGGCGCTGTGAGGCAGCAGCACCACCATGCCTAACAACATTACATTTCACGTTAAAGGCTCCACATAAATACTGGAGAATGCAAATGATGCAATCTTTGAATAAATTTGAAGGCTGTTCCATTTAGAATCATAGAATCTGACAATGCAGAAGGAGTCCATTTGGCCCATCAAATCTGCACAATTCACAATCCCACCTTAACCCTATGTATTTACCCTGCTGATCCCCCTGACACTAAGGGACAATTCAGCATAGCTAATGCACCCTAACCAGTACAGCTTTGGACTGTGGGAGGAAACTGGAGCAACTGGAGAAAACCCATGCAGACACGGAGAGAACGTATGAGACTCCGCACAGACAGTGACCCAAGCCGGGAGTTGAACCTGGGGGTCCCTGGCGCTGCGAGGCAGTAGGTGCTAACCTACAGTGCTCCTGTGCCACCCACCAACATGCAGATCCTGCACAGACAGTCATCTAATTAGCACCACTGCCTCACAGCACCAAGGACCCGGGTTTGATTCCTGGCTTGGCTAATTGTTATTGCGGAGTCTGTATGTTCTCCCCGTGTCTGCATGGGTTTCCTCCGGATGTTCTGGTTTCCTCCCACAGTCCAAAAGACGTGCTGGTTACGCTCCATTGGCTGTGCTAAATTCTCCCTCAATGTACCCGAACAGACACTGGAGTGTGGCAACTTGGGGATTTTCACAGTAACTTCATTGCACTGTTAATGTAAGCCTTACTTGTGACACTAATAAGTAAATAAAACTGGCGCGGTGAACCTTTGTCACAATCCTGCTCGTTCAATTCAAAAAGTCCTCTTGCTCTAGAACTATAGCTGAGTGACAATGAAGGGTCAATGGTTATGGGTGGGATTTTACAGCTTCTTTCATCCCAAAACTGTAAAATCCTGCCCGAAATCAATGGATCTTTCCATTGTCTGCCCCTCGCCTGCTCCAAATCTTGTGGTAGAGTATATAATTCCGGCTACCGGCACGCCCACCTTGGAATCGGGGTGGATGAGGCTCGCAGAACTCCATTGGCCTTGAGCAGGGTTTTATGAACCTTGCCTGAGCAAGGTTAGAAAATTCTGGTGGCACAGTGACACAATGGTTAGCGTTGCTGCCTCACAGTGTCAGGGACACGGGTTTGATTCCCGGCTTGGTTCACTGTCTGTGTGGAGTCTGCACGTTCTCCTGTGTTTGTGCGTGCGTTTTCTCTGGGTGCTCCGTTTTCCTCCTGTAGTCCCAAAGATGTGTAGGTTAGGGGCGTCCGTGCTAAGTTGACCCTTATGTCAGGGGGACTAACTAGGGTAAATGCATGAGGTTATGGCAATAGGGCTTGGATGTGGTCAGTGCAGACTTGATGGGCCAAGTGGCTGCCTTCTGCACTGTAGGATTCTATAAGTCTAAGGGTTCTGCTGCTGTTGATTTAACCTCTTCACCTCTAACACTGTTTTTCTTGTAATGTCAGGTCCGCGCGATTGAAAAAATCTTTTGTGATTTCTTCAACATTGACAGCTGTGAAGTGAATCGCCTGTACATACAATTAAAACTCTTCACAGATGAACTAACAGCAAGAATTGGGCAAGGCCAGATGTTTGTTACTCGGCAAAGGGGTCCCCAAAGTTCAGAAATGAGTGCTTGTAGAAGATCTCTTGCTGAGGGAGATACATGAGGTTAATGTGTTCTGGGTCAGAAAGTCAGCAAAGAAATGAGAAGTTAGGGGGAGGAGATATGTGGTACATTCCAGTCATTTAATAAACAGGAATGTTTTGCACTGATTTGAGTCTGTGGATTATGCTGATCGATTTTACAGTCAGTCAGCTGAATTCACCTTGGGATCTTCTACAAGATCCTTCAATCTTTTTTCATTTCTGAAGACTTGAATCGTAACATAGAATCATCGATTTCCTGCAGTGATTTTCCCATCGAGTCTGCACCAACCACAATCCCACCCAGGCCCAATCCCCATAATCCTACTTATCCACTCTGCTAATCCCCCTGATTAACTAGGGGTTAATTTAGCACGGCCAGTTCACCTACCTGCACATGTTTGGACTGTGGGAGGAACTGGAGCATCTGGAGGAAACCCATGCAAACATGGGGAGAATGTGCAAACTCCTCACAGACAGTCATCCGAGGCCAGAATTGAACCCTGGTCCCTGGCGCTGTGAGGCAGCAGTGCTAACCACTGTGCCACCGTGCCACCTTAATATGAAGTGACCCCAAAAATAATTGTCCTCATACATTCTGCCATTTGCCTCACAGTGCCAGGGACCTGGGTTCAATTCCCAGCTGGGTCACTGTCTGTGTGGAGTCTGCACATTTTCCCCTGTGCCTGCGTCGGTTTCCTCTGGGTGCTCCGGATTCCTCCCATAGACCAAAGATGTGCATGTTAGGTGGATTGGCCATGCTAAATTGACCCTAGTGTCAGGGATTAGCGGGGTAAATATGTGTTGTTATGGGAATAAGGCCTAGGTGGGATTGTGGTCGGTTAGACTCGATGGGATAAATGGCCTCCTCCTGCACTGTAGGAATTCTATGATTCTTTGATCAGCCCTCTAAAAGCTTGTGTTTCATTTAAACCTGTTGGATTATAACTTGGTGCTGTGTGACCTCTCATTTTGTCCATCCCTGTCCAACACCAGCATCTCCACCTCAAAACTGAGAGAGAAATTGCGTCTTTAAATGGACACTCTGGAAAATGCAGGGGTAAAGCACAAAGGCTGCCTCACAGCGCCAAGGATTTGATTCCCGGCTTCTCTGTGTGGAGACTGCACATTCTCCCCATTTCTGCATGGGTTTTCTCCAGATGCTCTGGTTTACTCCCACAGTCCGAAAGATATGCTGATTACGGTGCATTGGCCACGCTAAATTCCCCCTCAGTGTTACCCGAACAGGTGCCAGAGTGTGCTGACTAGGGAATTTTCACAGTAACTTCATTGCAGTGTTAATATAAGCCTACTTGTGACTAATAAATAAATTTTAAAAAACTGTAAAGGAGTGGGACTGGTTAACTACCTCTGCCAAGGAGATAACGATAGAGCAAGTGGCTATATATATAATTAATGACATGGTACACCAGCAGTTTTCATTTATATAGTGCCTTTAAAATAGAAAATAAATCACAATGTTTCACTGAACAACTTGTACAGGACCAGATTTATCTAATTTAAGTAACAGATACTGTCATGGGAAAGTGGTGGGGCTGATGTTCTGAAAGAATGAGATCAAACGGGTTAATGAGACATTTACCTCTCCGCCTCTCTAGTATTTTATATTTGTGAAGGTAAGTTCAAATTGTTGTTTAGCCTGCCGTGTTTTCCTGTATTTCGCTAGGGAGTATTTGATGATGAACACAGGGTCAGGAACCAAGCCAAAGGATGGGTGGGTGTGTGTGTGCGTGTGCATGTGTGCACATTTGTGTGCATATGTGTGTGCACGTGTGTGCACATGTTCACATATATGTGCACGTGTGTGTATGTGTATGTGTTTAAGTGTGTGCATGTGTGTCCCCAAGTCTCCAAAGTTGTGTACTACATTGTGCGCTGTCCATAGCTCATTACACGATCTGATACATACACGGTCACCTTTTAAAATGTAAATGAGATTAATTCTTGCTCTGTGGGTTTGAGTCTTTGGAACTCCTCCTGAAAAGTCAGTAGCAGGATCTTTGAATATTTTTAAGGCAGCGATGTATTGATTGTTGGTAAGCGATGTGGCTGGAGAGAGGAGATTAATTGAAGATAGGCGGGATGCAGATTTCAGGTTGCTATCACATCAGTCATGATCGTATTAGTCATTGACTAGGTTCGAGGGGGTCAAACAACCTTCTTTTACTTTGGTAATATATTCGTATTAATGGCTTCTTTACACAGGGATAAAAGTGGGCAGAGAAAATTGGTCCTGTGATACACATTCAGAGAAACATAGAATCATTACAGTGCAGAAGGAGGCCATTCAGCCCATTGAGTCAGCACAGATCACAATTCCATCCAGGCCCTATTCCCGTAACCCCACTTATTTACCCTGCTAAGTCTTCCTGACACTAGGGTCACTTTATCATGGCTAATCAACCTAACCAGCACATCTTTCAGACTGTGGGAGGAAACCGGAGCATCCAGAGGAAACCCATACAGATACAGGGAGAATTTGTGCAGACAGTGACCTGACGCCGAAATCAAACTTCGGTCCCTAGTGCTGTGAGGCAGCAGTGCTAACCACTGTGCCACCAGGCTGCTGCACCGTGATCTCCCCTGTAATCCTGTCGACCACAGCCCAGGATCAGCTGTGGCATTGCAAATTACAGAGCTTTTCTCTGGTTCCTATGATAGGCACATTAGACCATAAGACATAGGAGTAGAACTAGACCACTCGCCCCTTCAAGTCTGCTCCACATTAGCCCATTCACAGTCCAACATGCCTCACATAATGAGGACTCAACTTTCCTTAGGAACTTTGGTACATAGGATCAAGACAAGGCCAGTTAGCCCCTCAGTCCTGCTCTCTCATTCAATACAATCGTGTGATCTAACTCACTGTTCCCAATATATCTTATACCTTTAATTAATCAATCTCAGATTTCAGATTAACAATTGATCCAGCACCAATTGCTGTTCGCAGGAGGGAATTCCAAATTCCCATCTCCTATTTTTGTGTAAAAATGTCTCTGAATTTCTCAGAAGACTAAGGAAATTTGGCAAGTCAGCTACGACCTTCACCAACATCAGCCCCACCACTTTTCCAGATGCACCATAGAAAGCATTCTTTCTAGTTGTATCACAGCTTGGTATGACTCCTGCTCTGCCAAGACTGCAAGGAACTATAAAAGGTTGTGAATCCATCACGCAAACCAGCCTCCCATCAATTGACTCTGTTTACATTCCCGCTGCCTCAGCAAAAGCGGTCGGTGTAATTAAGGACCCCCGCACTCCAGACATTTTCTCTTCCACCGTTTTCCTTTGGGAAATAGGTACAAAAATCTGAGGTCATGTACCAATCAACTCAAGAACAGCTTCTTCCCTGCTGCCATCAGACTTTTGAATGGACTTAACTTGCATTAAGTTGATCTTTCTCTACACTATAACTATGACTGTAACATTACATTCTGTACTCTCTCCTTTTCTATGAATGGTATGCTTTGTCCATATAGCGTGCAAGAAACAATACTTTTCACTGTATGCTGATACCTGTGACAATAATAAATCAAATAATAAATAAATCAGACAATAATCCCTTTAGGCTCCCCATGCAGCAGAAATAGTTTCTCTCTACTTACCCTATCAATCTGTTCCCACTAACAATTCTGAAAACTTTGACCAACTCATCCTTTAACCTCCTAGAATCCAGAGAATTGTAACCCTGCTTTGTGTAATATCTCTTCCAAATGTAAGCCTTGGAGTCCATGCCCCTCATAATCTTCTGGACTTCTATGAGGTTGCCCCTCAACCTCTGTCATTCCAGTGAGAACAAACCAAGCTTCTCCAGTCTCTCCTTATAGTTAATGCCCTCCATATCAGGCAACATCCTGGTAAATATTTTTTATGCAGTCTCCAAAGTCTTCACATCCTTCTGGTAGTGTGGCGACCAGAATTGAACATTATATTCCAAGTGTGGCCTATCTAAGACTCTATAAACTGCAACGTGATTTATCAATTTTTAAACTCAATTTCCCAGTCGATAAAGGCAAGCATGCTGTAAGTCTTCTTGACTACTCTGTCCACCTGCATTGCCACTTTTAGCGACCTGTGCACCCAGATCCCTCTGCCTAGCAATATTCTTACAGTTTCTGCCATTTCCTCCCACAGTCCCAAGATGTGTGGGGATTGCCCCTGCTAAATTGCACCTTAGTGTTAGGGGGACTAGCTAGGGTAAATGGATGGGGTTATAGGGGTAGGACCTGGGTGGGATTGTGGTAGGTGCAGGCTCGATGGCCGAAAGGCCTCCTTCTGCACTGTAGGATCCTATGAAGCTATATTTCTTCGTCAGATGAGATGCTCAGAACTGCTCCCAGTCCTCGGGATGGGGATCTGACCAGAGCTTCGTCCGACTGAAGCCTTCTCAAGGTAATGACTTAACATTGGCCCAGAGACACAGCCCTGACTCTCTCCACAAGGCAGGAAAGGATTGGTGGGTTTGCGACTGACAGTCAGGGGGATTGCAGCTGAGAGTTAATGAGCTGCTTTCCGAGTTAATTCTCTTTAATAAACCCTTCCAGCTCAAAGGTGTTCATGACACAATGCTGTGATAATCATTATCCGCTAGATATTAATTTGTCTTCTTGAAGAAAGAGAGTGACGGAGGTTATTATTTGCTGTGTTTGCGGGAGGTTGTTTGTTCTGCTGAGCGGTCTTCATTCTTCACAAAGGTGCCTGGAGCTGTTCACTGAGATTCTAATTAACTGAGGAACACTAAGGGTGGATATTACAGTCTGAAGTTCGAAGAAAGGCTTACAGTTCAATGATATATGATTAAGATGACATCGTTCTCTGGCCGAAGAAGTGTTCGTAATTACTGGCTTTCTTTTGGTCTCTATTTTGGGAGCGCGGTGTGACAGCGAACCGTAATGCGCTGCGCATCCCTGCAGCAGACAGAGAGACCCGGTGCTCGCACCAGCTCCTCAGACTTACCCTGCCCCCAGGAGCCGCAACCCAGCCACGGATCCGATACCGGATTCTCCAGCCTTCTGAAGAGCTGGTGTGTTGTTTGCTAGTATTGGGATTCTCCAGTCCCCCCACTGTCCATGGGAATCCCCATTGATGTCACCCCACCCCCCCCCCACACTGGCGGGAAACTCGCCGGTGAGTGTGCACAGCCGGCGGGACTGGAGAATCCTGCTGGCGTAACAGCCGGAGAATTCCATCCACATCTTCCTTGCAATGGATTTCTGCAATGGAATGAATATTTTTTAAAATCATGACATGGATGTAATGATTCTAATCAGGCAGTTGGGGTGGGCCTGTTAGAATATTAACTCCTTGATTAAGGACCAAATTGATAGTCCAATCATAGAGATTTACAGAAACAGACGCTTCAGCCCAAATTGTCTGTGCCGCCCCATTTTTTTAACCCCTAAGCTGGTCCCAATTGCCCGCATTTGGTCTATATCCTTCAATGCACATCTTACCCATGTAACTCTCTAAATGCTTTTCAAAAGACAAAATTGTACCCAGTTCTGCCACTACCTCTGGCAGCTTGTTCCAGACACTCACCACCCTCAGGGACCCCCATGCTCTGTATTTAACCAGGAGTGCCAGTTCCTCTGGTACTCCAGGTGCAGACTGAACACTGGGAGCACTCTGCATAAAGTTAGTGGACCTTGTAAATAAAGGAACTCTGGTGAAAGGATTTCCCCTCTGAGGACTTGTTATGGTGGATATCATTGGCTAGGCCAGAATTTATTACGCATTCTTAATTGCCTGTGAGAAGGTGGTGGTGAACTTTATCAGCAAGTGCAAAGACTTGCATTAGTTAGTTTGGTTCATAATATTGCACGAAGTACTTTACCGCTAATGGATTAGCCACATAAATATGGTGGCTACAAGAATATGTCAAAGGCTAGGAATCCTGTGGTGAGGAACTCGCCTTCTGACTCCCCAGAGCCTATCCACTATCTACAACATACAAGTCAGGAGTGTGATGGAATATTATCCACTTACACAGTAAATGGCAGAACCCTTAGGAGTATTGATAGGCAGAGGGATCTGGGTACACAGAAACACAGGTCACTGAAAGTGGCAGTGCAAGTGGAGAAGGTAGTCAAGAAGGCATATGGCATGCTTGCCTTCATTGGCCGGGGCATTGAGTTTTAAAAATTGGCAAGTCATGGTGCAACTTTACAGGACCTTTAGTGAGACCGCACTTGGAATATAGTGTTCAATTCTGGTCACCACACTACCAAAAGGATGTAGAGGCTTTGGAGAGGGTACAGGAAAGATTTACCAGGATGTTGCCTGGTATGGAGGGCATTAGCTATGAGGAGAGATTGGAGAAACTTGGTTTGTTCTCACTGGAATGATGGAGGCTGAGAGGAGACCTGATAGAAGTCTACAAGACTGTGAGAAGCACGGACAGAGTGGATAGTCAGAAGCTTTTTCCCAGGGTGGAAGAGCCGATTACTAGGGGGCAAAGGTTTCAGGTGAGAGGGGCAAGGTTTAAAGGGTTTGGTTTCAATCCATAGATCTATAAACATAGACAGGGATCACGGATAGAAGTGGGAACATCGAGGTGGCAGCGCGGGCTCGTTGGGCCGAAGGGCCTGTTTCCCGTGCTGTTTTGTTCTTTGTTCTTTGAGATGTACCAGGCAGATTTTTTACACAGAGTGGTGGGAGCCTGGAACTCATTGCTGAGGGAGGTAGTGGAAGCAGATACAGTAGTGACTTTTAAGGGATGTCTTTTCAAATACATGAATGAGATGGGAAAAGAGGGATATGATCCCCGGAAGGGTAGGAGGTTTTAGTTCAGTTGGGCAGCATGGTTTGTACAGGCTTAGAGGGCTGAGGGCCTGTTCCTGCGCTGTAATTTTCTTTGCTCTTTTGCTTGGATGGGTGCAGCGCTACCAACACTCAAGAAGCTCGATACCGTCCAGGGCAAAGCAGCCCCGCTTGATTGGGACCCCATCCATAAACATTCACTCCTTCCCACACTGACCATGTGTACTATCTGCAAGATGCACTATAGGAATTCACCAAGATAGCACCTTCCAAACCCACAATCACCATCATCTAGAGGGTAACATATATGTGGGAACACCACAAACTGGAAATTCTGCTCTAAGCCACTCCCCATCCCAACCTGGAAATAAATCCATCGTTCCTTCACTGTTGCTGGGTCAAAACTCTGGAACTCTCTCCCTAACAGCGCTGTGGGTGTACCTACACCAGAGGTACTGCAGTTGTTCAAGAACACAGCTCATCACCACCTTCTCAAGGCCAATCAAATCATAGAATTGCTACAGTGCAGAAGGAGGCCATTCAGCCCATTGACTCTGTGCCGACCACAATCCCATCCAGGTCTTATCCCCATAACCCCACATATTTACCTGTTAATCCTGCTGACACAAAGAGGCAATTCAGCATGGTCAATCAACCTAACCCATGCATCTTTGGAGTGTGGGAGGAAACTGGAGCACTTGGAGGAAACCCATGCAGACGCAGAAAGAACATGCAGATTCCACACAGACAGTGACCCAAGTCTCGTATTGAACTTGGGTCCCTGGGGCTGTGGGGCAGCAGTGCTAACCACTGTGCCACCGTGCTGCCCCCAAATTAAAGTTGAGTGATGAATGTTGGTCTAGCCAGTGATGCCCACTACTCTGTAAATTAGTTTAAGAAAGGGCTTTCAAAGTGTTGAATTTTTGTAATGTAGGAAACACCATGGTAACTTGGATAAGTAGCAATAGGGTAATAACTATATTAGTGAGGTTGATTTAATGGGTAGATATCTGCCAGGGCAGCACAGTGGTTAGCACTGCTGCTTCACAGCTCCAGGGACCTGGGTTTGCTTCCCGGCTCAGGTCACTGTCTGTGTCTGCACATTCTCCTCGTATCTGCGCGGATTTCCTCTGGGTGCTCTGTTTTCCTCCCACAGTCCAAAGATGTGTGGGTTAGGTGGATTGGCCATGCTAAAATTGCCCCTTAATGTCCTGAGATGGCTAGGTTAGAGGGATTAGTGGGTAAAATATGTAGCTAATGTTCTGACGACCCAGGTACGAATCCCACCATGGCAGATGGTGGAATTTGAATTCAATAAAAAATATTGGACCTAATGATGACCATGAAACTATTGTCATTAGTTGGATAAACCCATCTGGTTGCTGGAATGAAATCTGCCATCATTACCCAGTCCGACTTACATGTGACTCTCCACTTGCCTGGATGGGTGCAGTTCCAACAACACTCAAGAAGCTTAACACCATCCAGGACAGCGTAGCCCTCCCTGATTGGTACCACATCCACAAGCATTCACTCCTTCCACCACCGACACTCAGTGGCAGCAGTGTGTACTATCTACAAGATGCACTGCAGCAATTCACCAAACAGCTTTAGGCAGCACCTTCCAAACCCACAACCGCTTCCATCTGGAAGGACAAGATTTCCATATGGGAACATCATCTCCTGCAAGTTCCCCTCCAAACTACTCACCATCCTGACTTGGAGTTATATCGGCCATTCCTTCACAGTCACTGGGTCAAAATCCTCCATAATGGCATTGTGGATCAACCCACAGCACAAGGACTGCAGCAATCCACCACCTTCTCAAGGGGCAACTAGGGGTGGGCAATAAATGTTGGTCCATTTAATTAAGCGGACTCCCACTGTTCACAAATAGAAAGCTATAGGATGTTCAGCACTTACCTCCTCACTAACAGGAGCACCCGAATTGGATTTTTGTGGAGCATGTCTGTTTCTTACCAAATGGGTGAATGTGGTGGTAAAGGGGGAAGTGCCAGTGAAGTTGGGCGTGCCGTCCATTAAGTCAATTTAAATATATGCAAATGCATTTAAATGGCTGTTGAGCCCATTTTCGGCCCAGTCCTAATCGTGGCCAGTTTCGGGTCTTGGTAAAGGGGGAACCAGCACGGAGGTGGGTGCTGATCGCTGTACTTGCCTCATACTTGACTTTACCAAGCTTTTGCACCCAAAAATGGGCATATCGCAATGGTAAAATCAGACCCACAGATGGCAGGTTTTACTTGTGTGGCAGAGCAGGCTTCAAGAGATTGAGCACCCACTCCTATTTCTAATGGACTTCTAGTTACCTGATTAATGAGTGTGTGTGTGTGTGTCTCGGTGTGTGTGTGTGGGTGAGGGTGTGTGCGAGGGTGTGTGTCACTGACTCTAACCCGGGCACTAATGCTTGTTGCTGTGTTTTTTTCTTTTGTGCAGTTGTCGAACCAGCAACAGAAAAAGCCTGATTCTGACGAGCACCTCGCCAACTCTGCCTCGACCTCACTCACCGCTCCCCGGTCACCTCGGTAAGACAGCGGCTCCTCACCCTCAGCCCCGAGGCTGGCTCAGAGGAACGAGGGGGAGGGGGGGAGAATGCCTGACACAGTGATGTGGAAAATTCCAACCTGGAATCTGAACCTGAGGAAAAACAGCTGTCTTCGTGTCTTCACTTTTATTTTCAGTATTGTTAAGTTTTAACGGGGTGTTACCATGGCAATGGGTCATGTTGGAATTGCCAACCCTCCAGGATTGCCACAGGAGCTGAAGATTCATTTTCTGGACACAGCTGTGAACAAAATCAGGAGAAATATCAGAGAGGTGTTTCGGGTTAGATGTTGTTTCAGCAACTGAAGACCCTCCTCATCCCCTCTTCTCCTCCTCCCCACCTTTTTCCCCCCTTCTCTCCACCCCCTCTCCCCTACCTCCCCTTCTCCCCCTCTCTCCACAAACCTACATCTCCCTCTCTACCCCACTCCCCACCACTCTTCCCCTCCTCGTACCTATTTTTCCCCCTTCTCTCCATCCCCTTTCTCCCTCTCTCCACCTCCCCTTTTCTTCCACTTTCCCCATCTGCACCCCTCTATCCAATAACCCCTCCTCATCCCCCCCTTCTCCCTTTTCCCACCCCGCTCTCCCACCCACCGTCCCACTTGCCCCCCCTCCTAATCCCTTCGAGCCCCATCTTCTCATCCTCCTCCCCATTCTCCTCACCCGCCTCCTCATTCCACTTATCCCTTCTCCTCACCCTCCTCTCCTCACTCCCCTTCCCATCCTGCTTGCCCCTTTCCAACCCCCCCCTCTCCTCACTCCCTTCCCCATCCTGCTTGCCCCCTCTCTTCACCTCCCTTTGTTCCTCTCTTCACCCTTCCCCCCCATCTCTCCTTTCCTTTCTTCTCACTCCCCTACACCTTCTCCCAAACCTACTCTCCCCACCCCTTCCCTTCCCCCTTCCCCTCCCCTCATCCCCCTTCTCCCTGTCCCCATCCCTTTCCCCCTATCCCCACCCTTTCCCTCCCTCCCCATTTGCCACACCCTTCTCCCCAACCACCTTGCTCCTCTCCTCACCTGCCCTTCCCCCTTCTCCTCACCACCTTGCCCGCTTTTCCCACCTCCTTTCCCCTCACCTCTCCTCCTGCCACAAGTTGGCGAACTGTTGGGAGTTCTGTGTCACCTCCCTCTGGGAGACCTGCCACTATTTACACACAAACAGGCATTTAACTGGTCAGCATGGGTCAGCTCCCCATGTGGCGAAGGTGCCCGGAGGGTGGCTGCAAGAGAATGTGTGGAACGGCCAATAGTTGGCAGGAGCAGGTCCTGAATGCTTTCTGTCGCAGGCTGATCTTGGGCTTAGATTTTGGATATAATCTTATAGTGCAGGAGGAGACCACGTGGCCATGGGCAGCATGATAGCACACAGTGGTTCAGCACTGTTCCTTCACACCTCCAGGGACCCGTGTTTGATTCCTGGTTTGGGTCACTGTCTGTGTGGAGTTTGCACTTTCTCCTTGTGTCTGCGTGCGTTTCCTCCAGGTGCTCCGGTTTCCTTCCGCAGTCCAAAGATGTGCAGGATAGGTTGATTGGCCATGCTAAAATTGTCTGAGATGCCTAGGTTAGAGGGATTAATGGGTAATATGTAAGGTTATGGAGGTAGGGCCTGGGTAGGATTGTGGTCGGTGCAGACCCAATGGGCCAAATGGCCTCTTTCTGTACTGTAGGGTTTCTATGGTGGTTTTCTATGATTCTATGCCTGTACTGGCTGCAGAAAATAGCTGCTAATTAATCCAAGTCCCCTGCTCCTTCTATAGCTCCGTAATGTTCTCCTCTCTAATACTAATTTGGTTTGGGTAGCTGACATGCCAAATTTCCTGAGTTTTCTAAGAAAGTAGAGATATTGGTGGGCTTTCTTAACTATAGCTTTGGAGTGGAGGGACCAGGACAGGTTGTTGATAATCTGGACACCTAGAAATTTGAAGCTCTCACATGTGAGGTTGATGTTATTTACGTAGACTTTAGCAAGGCCTTTCACAAGGTACTGTATGGTAGGTTGATGCATAGGGTTAAATCTCAAGGAATCCAGGGTGATGTATCTAAATGAATACAAAATTGGCTTCTTGACAGAAGCCAGAGGATGGTTGTAGAGGGTTGTTTTTCAAATTGGAGGTCTGTGACCAGCATGTGCCTCAGGGATCAGTGTTGTGTCCACTGTTATTTGTCATTTATATTAATGATTTGGATGGGAATATTGGAGACATGGTTTTAAGTTTGCAGATGAAACCAAGATTAGTGGCAGAATGGACAGTGAAAAAACTTATTTCCAATTGCAACGGGATCTTGATCAATTGGGCCAGTGGGCTAATGAATGGTAGATGGAGGTCAATTTAGATAAATGCAAGGTGACTAACCAGGACAAGACTTAATCAGTTAATGGTAGGGCATTGGGGAGAGTTACAGAACAAAGAGATCTAGAGGTACATGTTCAGAGCTCCTTGAAACTGGAGTCACAGGTGGGACAGGGTGGTGAAGAAGACATTCAGCATGCTTGGTTTCATCGGTCAGAACATTGAATATAGGAGTTGGGATGTTTTGTTGAAGTTGTACAAGACATTGGTATGGCCACACTTGGAATACTGTGTGCAATTCTGGTCACCCTATTATAGAAAGGGTATTACTAAACTATAAAGAGTGCACAAAAGATTTACTGGGACTTGATTGATGATTTGAGTTATAAGGAGGGGCTAGATAGACTGGGATTTTTTTCTCTGGAGTGTGGGAGGCTGAGGGGTGACCTTATAGAGGTCTATGAAATAATGAGGGGTACAGATCAACTAGATAGCCGAAGGTAGGAAGTCAAAAACTAGAGCCATAGGTTTAAAATGAGAGGGGAGAGATACAAAAGTGTCCAAAAGGGCAATTTTTTCACACAGAGGGTGGTGTGTGGAACAAGTTGCCAGTGATTAGAAGAGGCGGCTACTATTTTGTCTTTTAAAAAGCATTTAGATAGTTACATGGGTAAGGTGGGAAAAGAAGGATATGGGCCAAACGAGGGCAATTGGGATTAGGTTACGGGTTTACAAAAAAGGGTGGTATGGACAAGTTAGGCCGAAGGGCCTGTTTCCATGCTGTAAACTTTTATAGCTCTATTTCCACTTCGTCCCTGTTGATGTTGACAGGGGCGTGCCCTCCATTACGCTTCCTGAAGTCAATGACTATCTCCTCTGTTCTGTCCAATTCCTTCTTGAAAGTTCCTCTTGAATCTGCTTCCGCTGTCCTTTCAGTTGGTGATTCCAGATCACAACACGCTGCAAGAAAGAATTCCCTTCGCCTTGGGTCACATTGTTTCCCCAATCAACTTAAATCTGGGTCCCGGCATTACTGCATTCCGGTCCCAGCAGGAGACGGATTTGATTAAGAATCAACTGCAAAGTATTTCATGTCATTTCCTCCAGCTTTTTCATCTTAATTCTTAAAAGGCAGTAACTGCAATACTCCACCCCACCACCTCCCCACCACATGATCATAGAAACCAACAAACCCCACCTGCAAATTCTCCTCCAAACCACTCACCATCCTGACTTGGAAATATATCAGCTGTTCCATTGCAGTCGCTGGGTCAAAATCTTGGAATTGCGGAAAGAGGCCATTCAGTCCATCGAGCCTGTACCAATAACAACGCTACCCAGGGCCTATCCCCGTAACCCCACATCATTAACCGATTAATCCCTCTAACATGCACATCTTTAGACACTAAGGAGCAACTTAGTATGGCCAATCCATCTAACCTACATATCTTTGGATACTAAGGGACAATTTAGCATGGCCAATCCATACCTGCACCATACTTCAGGCTGTGAGACTGTTCAGCTGTGAAAGGTTTTGCGGACAAACCTCACTTTGTCCTCACTGCAGGCTCGCAAGGACCAAATAGGCAGCAAATGGTCCTGATCATATGATCGAGAGAGTTAATCTTTAGCTGTTTACACCGCTCCCCTTATCCTACCATTCCCCCACTCACAAGCTCATGCTGCCCCATCCTCCCCACCCCTCTTCCTCACCCAGCGACTGTTAAAAGTGGTTAGCACTGCTGCCTCACAGAGCCAGGAACCCAGGTTCAATTCCTGGCTTGGGTCACTCTCTGTGTGGATCTGCACATTCTCCCCATGTCTCCGTGGATTTCTTCCAGATGCTCCGGTTTCCTCTCTGTCCCAAAGATGTGTAGGTTAGGTGGATTGGCCATGCTAAATTGCTCTTTAGTATCAGTGGGACTAGCTAGGGTAAATATATAGGGTTATGGGGAGAGGACCTGGATGGGACTGTAGTCAGTGCAGATTTGATGGGCCAAATGGCCTCTTTCGGTAGTGTAGGGATTCTAAAGTTCTATGATTCTAGATATAGAGCAATGCTCATTCTATTATAAGTTTGGTACGTGCGGGATATTAATCATCTCGAAACCGTAAAATCCTGCCCTTGGTCAACGGACCTTTCTGTTGTCTGTCCCGTTGCCCGCTCCGATTCCCGTGGTGGGCGGACAGGTAAAATTCCGGTCCTGGTGTCCAAAGTTTGCCTGCTGGGAGTGTGCATGACAAGAAGGGAAGTGGGTGGGGGGGAGGGGTCTTATTATCAGCAATTAGAGTTTTTCAAAAGCAATTTCTGCTTTAACCCTTCTCTACAAACGTGGCAGTTAGTTGCTGCTGCGTGATTCATCGCTGCCAAGGTAGTCTTCATCACAGGCACCGTAATGAGGGAAAGTTTGCAATGGAAACTTGAAATGTGTATCCTGTTAATTAAACTTATTCTCTTCTGATGTGAGCATGTGTCTGACGCTCTGCTGCTAATCGGGAGCTCGCTCTTGCATGTTGACCTGGATTCGATTCTGTTCTCTAAATTTACTCATTTGCTTTTTCCTTTGTACAGCGAAGAATTTGGTCTTGTTCTGGGAAGACAGACCTCAGTGCAAAGTGCTGGGAAGAGCCCTAGTACCCTTGACTTCTCATGACTTTAAGATGAGCTTTGACTCTCTCAGTCTTTTCTCCCACTGGTGGTTTCCCCACCGCCGTGCCAGTATGGACTTGATGGTTCAAATGGCTTTGCTCTGTGCCGTAATGTCTTGATGAATGTGGTTTGGTGCACCGCACTATTAGTCAAGTTGGCGATAATCCTTCAAATTCCCCCAGTTTATTTAGATAGGCAGACACTTCAAAAATTGACCTGTCCAGCAGTTTGGGCTTCACAGAATTGTTATGCAGAAGGTAGCACAGTGGTTAGCACTGCTGCCTCACAGCACCAGGGACCCAGGTTCGATTCTGGACTTGGGTGACTGTGTGAAGTCTGCATGTTCTTCCTGTATCTGCGTGGGTTTCCTCCGGGTGCTCTGGTTTCCTCACATGCTCCAAAGATGTGCAAGTTAGTTGGATTGGCTATGCTAAATTGCCCCTTAGTATCAAGGGGACAACAAGGGTAAATATGTGGAGTTTTGGGGATAGGGTGGGATTATTGTTAGTGCATCCTTGTTGGATCAAAAGGCCTTCTTCTGCATTACAGGGCAGTTGATGTTGTCTACATGGACTTTAGTAAGGCCTTTGATAAGGTACTGCATGGTAAGTTCTTGCATAAAGTTATCAAGGTGTATAAAATAATGAGGGACATAGATCAGCTTCCCCAAAGGTAAGGGAATCTAAAACTAGAGGGCATAGATTTAAGGTGAGGGAGGAGAGATATTAAAGTATCCAGAGGGACAATTTTTTTCACACGGAGGGTGGTGAGTGCCTGGAACAAGCTGCCAGAGGTAATATTAGAGGTGGGTACAATCTTATCTTTTAAAAAGCATTTAGACAGTTACATGGCTAAGATGGGTATTGTGGGTACTGGGCCAAATGCAGGCAATTGGGACGAGTTTAGAGATTTAAAAAAAGGGGCAGCATGGACAATTTGGGCTGAAAGGCCTGTTTCCATGCTGTGAACCTCTATGATTCCACGACTCTATGTAGGGATTCTATAGAGGCCATGCAGCCCATCGGATCTACACCAACCATTACCAGGGCTGACCCATTACTCGATGTGACAGCTTCGTGCACACTGGGGAGCCTGTTTGGATTCCAAGGCATTTCAACAATAAAACATTAACTTTGATAACGTGAGGAGACTCCAGTTAACCCGTTCCTTTGCGTTGTTTCTTTGTTCAGGCAGCAGCCCCTTGGACAGTCCGCGGAACTTCTCTCCCAACGCCCCGGCACACTTCTCATTCGTGACCTCACGAAGGTAAGGGCAGGTTTTATAATGGGGAGTGGCGGTTCAATTGATTCTCTCAGATGGGGACCAGGAGACAACAACTTGCATTTATATAGCGCTGTTAGCGTGACCAAAACGTTGCGCGAGACGCGTCACAGGGGCACTATCAACCCAAATTCAACTGAGCCTCATGGAGAGATGTTAGGAACAGGTTTGATCAGGATGAGATCTTAAGGAGAGCTTTAAAGAAGAAATTGTGGAGAGGGAATTCCAAAGTTCATTTGAAAGCACAGCCTTAGGTGATGGAGAGACAAAAGTCAGGGGCTAGAATTGGAGCAGCACTGTGAGGGCTGGAGGAGGATACAGAAGTGGAGAAAGGTGATGCCGTAGGGGAGGGAGGAATTGAAAAGTTGGGATGTTGGTGAACAGGGAGGTAAATTAGATGAGCAAACACAGGGTTTGGTGAACAGAATTTGGTGTGAATTAGGATATGAATGGCAGATGTTTTGAAGGGTACAATGTGGGCCAAAAAGGCATTGGAATTGGTGAATCTGGCAGCATGGTGGTTAGCACTGCTATCTCATAGCGCCGGGTACCAAGGTTCGATTCCTGGCTTGGGATACTGTCTGTGTGGAGTCTGCACGTTCTCCCCGTGTCTGTGTGGGTTTCCTCCGCATGCTCCGGTTTCCTCCTGTAGTCTGAAAGTCGTGCTAGTTAGGGTGCATTGGCCGTGCTAAATTCTCCCTCAGTGTACCCGAACAGGCACCGGAGTGTGGCGAGAAAGGGATTTTCATAGTAACTTCATTGTAGCGTCAATGTAAGCCAATTTGTGACACTAGTAAATAAACTTTAACTTAAAACATTAAACTTTCAAACTAACAAAGGCATTCATGGCAAAACAGGGAGGTAGTGGCCAAGTGGTGTTTTTGGTGGGCTAGTAATCCAGAGGTCCAGAGGTAATGCTCTGGGGACCCAGGTTCGAATCCGGCCACAGCAGATGGTGAAATTTGAAGTCAGTAAAAAAAAAAATCTGGAATTAAAAAAAATGATTATGAAACCATTGCTAAAAAAAATCCCATCCGGTTCCCTTTAGGGAAGGAAATCTGCCAACCTCAACTGGCCTGGCCTACATGTGACTTCAGGCCCTCAGCACCAACGCTGCATGGATAGTACAGCGATTAGCACTGCTGTCTCACAATGTGGGGACCTGGGTTCGAATCCCTGCTTGAGCCACTGTCTGTGTGGAGTCTGCGTGTTCTCCCTGTGTCTGCGTAGGCTTCCTTTGAGTGCTCCGGTTTCCTCCCACACTCCGAAAGATGTGCTTGTTGAAATGCATTGGCTGTGCTAAATTCTCCCTCAGTGTACCCGAACAGGTGCTGGAGTATGGCGACTAGGGGATTTTCACAGTAACTTCATCGAATCCCTGCAGTGCAAAAGGAGGCCATTTGGTCCATCGAATCTGTACCGATCATAATCCCACCCAGGCCCTATTTTGTAACCCCACAGATTTACCCTGCTAATCCCCGTGACACTAGGGTCAATTTAGCATGGCCAATCCACCTAATCCGCATATCTTTGGACCAGGGGAGGAAACCGGAGCACCTGGAAGAAACCCACGCAGACATGGGGAGAATGTCAAACAGACAGGTTTAAAAAAAACAGGATGGCATGGACAAGTTGGACCAAAGGGCCTGTTTCCATGCTGTAAACCTTTATGACAGTGACCAGCCTGACAAGGCTGTAATTGAACCCAGGTCCTGGCACTATGAGGCAGCAGTGCTAACCACCATGTCACACCAAATTTTATTTTGCATTCTCTCCTCCTCAGAATTGGATGCCAGGTTGCAGTTGTGCTCAAAGCAGCCAGTGGCATTGTTTTTGTGTTTGACTATGTTCCTTAATCTTCGTCTGGGCAAGGGAGCCCAGCGTGCACTGGAAACGAAATGAAATTGGGTCAATACCCTCCTTTTGATCATTGTACTGAACAGGTTCACATGAATACAAGATGCCTACTGCACACTGGTCTTGCTGCTGTACTGTGATACTCAGGAGGGATAAATGACAGCTGTGTGTTCCAACGTGACAGAATTAATAAAATGTGGAACTTTGAAATGTATTTGTGAGTGTTTGGGGAACTTTAAATGTAGGACAGTTGTCTCAAGAAGCTAATTAAACTTTCCAAACCCTGACAGTTAACAGATTGATCCTTAACATGGAGAGTGTCTGCATACTTGCAAACAATTAGTATCGTGTGAGAGAGTTTGGGAGTGAGAGAGAGCATGTGAGGGTGTGTGAAAATGTGAGAGAGTGTGAGTGTGAGTGAGTATGAGTGTGAGTGAGTGTACATGTGCGTGAGAAAGACTGTGTGAGAGAGAGAATGTGTGTTTGAGAGAGAGCGCGTGTGAGTATGTGTGTGCAAAAGAGAGTGCGTGTGAGAGTCTGTGTGTGAGAGTGTGAAAGAGAGTGTGAGTGACAGTGTGTGTGTGAATGAGAGTATGTGAGAGAGTGTGCATGTGTGTGTGTGAGAGATGTGTGAACATGAGAGAGTTGTGTGTGTGTGTGCGCGTGCGCGTGTATGACTGAGTATGAGGGTGGTGTACATGAGTACAGTGTAAGTGAGGTTGAACTGTGAGCTATAATCATTGAGCTATATTTGGTATGGAACACTCAAATACATGACAAGAAAGAGAAAGACTTGCATTTTCCATAATGCTTTTCAGCCTTTGCTGTACATTCTGAAGAATATTATTCACTGTTCTAATGTAGGAAACATGACATCAATTTGTGTACAGCAAGTTCCCATACAATACAATAGAACAAATGACCAATTTCATTTGTTTTTAGATGTTGCTGAAGGCCAAAGTGTTAAAAGGTTGGGTGGAGAGAAATTTGTTGAGTACATTCAGGAAGAATTTCTCATTCAGTATGTGGATGGCCAACTAGAAAGGGGGAAAACTTGACTTCCTCTTGGGAAATAAGGAAGAGCAGGTGATAGAAGTGTTAGTAAGGGATTACTTTGGGACCAGTGATCATAATTCTATTAGTTTTAAGATATCTATGGAGAATGATAGGTCTGTCCCAAAAATTAAAATCCTAAATTGGGGAAAGGCCAATTTTGATGGTATTAGGCAGAAACTTTCAAAATTTATTTGGGGGATTTGTGGGAAGGCAAAGGGATATCTGGTAAGTGACACGTAATTTCCTCCAATATATCTATCTTGATGCACTTGAAGACTTCTTTCTCTGTAATATATACAGTCCTCAAGACATCATTATTTATTTCTCCAAGTTCCCTAACATCCATGCTTTTCTCAATAGTAAATACTGACGAGAAATGTTCATTTAGGATCTCACTCACTTTTTTGTGGATCAGCACATAAATGATCTCTTTGATCCTTAAGAGCCCCTACTCTCTCCATTGTTACTCCTTTGCCTTTTGTCACGTAAACACATTCCTCTTAGAGTGAAGGGCAAGGTTGGCAGAAGTTGGGAACCCTGGATGACTCGGAATATTGAGGCCCTGGTCAAGAAGAAGAAACACATGACATGCAAAGGCAGCTGGGATCAAGTAAATCTCTTGAAGAGTATAGTGGGTGTAGGAGTGGAGTTAAGAGAGGAATCAGGAGGGCAAAAAAGGGGACCAAAAACTTGTCAGATAAGGCAAAGGAGAACAAATATATAAAAGGCAAAAGAATAACAACGGAGAGAGTAGGGCCTCTTAATCATCAAAGAGATCATCTATGAGCGGATCCACAAAAAAATGAGTGAGATCCTAAATGAATATTTCTCATCAGTATTTACTGTTGAGAAAAGCATGGATGTTAGGGAACTTGGGGAAATAAATAATGATGTCTTGAGGACTGTGTATATTACAGAAAAAGAAGTCTTCAAGTGCATCAAGATAGATATATTGGAGGAAATTACAGGTCCCCTAGCTGAGATATTTGAATCATTGATTGTCATGGGTTAGGTGCCTGAAGATTAGAGGTGGCAAATGTTGTGCCTTTGTTTAAAAAAAGCTGTAGGGAAAAGCCTCAGAACTACAAGCCAGTGAGCCTCACATCAGTGGAGGGTAAATTGTTGGAAGTTATTTTGAGAGACAGGATCTACAGGTATTTAGAGCTGCAAGGATTGATTAGAGACAGTCAGCATGGCTTTGTGAATGGAAAATCACGTCTCACAAATTTAATTGAGTTTTTTTGAAGAGGTGACCTAGAACGTATGAGGGCAAGGCAGTTGATGTTGTCTATATGGACTTTAACGAGGCCTTTGGCAAGGTACCACATGGTAGGTTGTTGCGTAAAGTTAAACCTCATGGGATCCTGTGATCCTAAAAATCCTCTAATCGTCACACTCCAGCACCTGTTTGGGAACACTGAGGGAAAATTTAGCACCAAACCAGCACATCTTTCGGACTGTGGGAAGAAACCTGAGCACCCGGAGGAAACCCATACAGACACGGGGAGAGTGCGCAGACTCCACTCAGACAGTGACCCAAGTTGGGAATCAAACTCGAGTCCCTGGCACTGTGAAGCAGCAGTGCCAACCACTATGCCACCGTGCCCACCCCAGTTACACCTCAGAGAGCTGGCTGGCCCTCTTGCAGATTGCCAGCCGATGATTGTAAATGTGTGACTGCAGATTGAGAGTGTGGACTGTTTGATTGAAGGAGCGTCAAATCCACGCCTGTACATTGTTGAGCGATGGTTTGCGTTGTGATTAAATAGCTGGTAATCTATTCAATCACAATCCTCACTCCCTCGCTACTGTGCAACAACACAGAGGTACAAACCAAGGCCCCAAAGGTTGAGACTAGAACTTCCAAGAGAATATCAAAGCCTTCAAGTACTGTTATAATTTGTTATCTGATGTTTTGCACCTCAGGCGCATTTTGCAATGATTAAGCTCAGAAAGCTGCTCTATGTCCAGGGTAGACGCGTGGTGGGGTTTTTAATTCAGTGCCTTTTTTACTTTTTGTTCTCATTTCTCAACGTGTTGTTTCTTTAACCTGTTTCTTTCCTTGCAGCCATGGTCATCGCACTGACAGGTAACTCCAGTCTGTGTTGTGGCTGTGTAAGGTCTGACCCTGTGCTCAACTCTCTGTGAACTGGCTGAAGGTGGCAGCCTCGTGGAACATGTGGTCAATTTGGTTCTTTCTGTTGATGTCACGTGACCAGCTTTCCTTCTAGTTAATTTCTCTTGTTTGTATGTGTGTATGCGCATTTATGTCTGAGTGTGTGTGTGTGAGTATATGTGCCTGTGAATATGTGTGCTTGTGTGTGTGTGTGTGTGTGTGTGTGTGCATATGCATGCATGTTGTATATGTGTTTCTGTGTATGTGCTTGTGTGTGTGTATATGTGTATATATGTGCATGTGTGTCTTTGTGTGTGTATGTGTGTACATTACCATGAGTGTGAATGTGTGCATGTGTTTGTGTGTGTCTTTTTTGTGTGTATGTATATGTGTGAGTGCATGTTTGTCTGTGTGTGAATGTGTGTGTGCCTGAGTGAGTGTATGTATGAGTGTTTTAATGTGTGAAAGTGTGTGCCTGAGTGAGTGTGTGTGTGTGTGTGTGCGTGTGTATGTGTGCATGTGTGTGTTGATCTGCATGAGTGTGGCTGACTGAGTATGCATATGTTTGTATGTGTGTGGCTGTGTGTATGTGTGCTTGCATGTGTGCGCGTACATGTGTGAAAGTGTGTGTGTGTGTATGTGTATTTGCGTGTGTGTGTTTGTGTGTTTGCACGTGTATATACATGAATTTATATATATTTGTGTGTGTATGCACGTACATGAGTTTGTGTATATGAGTGAGTGTGTGTGTGTGTATACATGAATTTGTATATATTGTGTGTGCGTGTTTGTGTGCGTGTGAGAGCATGTGTGTGATGCATGTTAACTTCCAATGTATTTTGCTTTGAAGATTAACAAATTGGCAACTGAACCAGTTCGAAGCAAAGCCCAGCACAAATAAGGAAAGATTTGTCTTTCAGGATATCAAAAAGTAGCTTCTGTACAATAAAGTATAATTGAAGTATTGGCCACTGATGTATTGTTTCAACCACATCAGACAGTTTACACCAGGACGGCAATACAAAATGCCTGAATAATCTCTTTTTAGCGATTTGGAGTAAGGATGAGCATCTTCAAAGGCGAGCCATTGGGATCATTGACTTCACAGAACAGACAGGGCCTCAGTTTAATACCTCATCGGAAAGTCAGCACCTCCAGCAGTGTGGCACGCCTTCAGTGCTGCACAGGAAGTATTAGCCTAGGCACGGTTCTGCTAACCACTGACACAGTGGTCAGCATTGCTGCCTCACAGTGCCAGGGATCCGGGTTCGATTCCCTGCTCGGGTCACTGTCTGTGTGGCATTTGCACGTTCTCCCCATTTCTACAAGGGTTTCCTCTGGGTGCTCCGGTTTCCTTCTACAATTTGAAAGACATACTGTTTAGGGTGCATTGGCCACGCTAAATTCTCTCTCAGTGTCTCTGAACAGGTGCCAGAGTGTGGCAACTAGGGGATTCTCACAGTAACTTCATTGCAGTGTTAATGTAAGCCTACTTACGACAATAAGTATTTACTCACACTGCTGCTTACTTGCCTGTTCAACACTTCATTGTAGCAGGCCTTCCCCCAAAGAAGACAACATGGAGTCCCAAGTTCTACCCAATCCAAATTTAATGCAAGCTTGTCACAGATTCTGGGATGTCTTGTGGCACAGTGGGTAGAGTCTCTACTTCTGGGCCAGTGGCATTGGGTTCAAGTCCCAGTTCAGGACTTAATAGTCATGGCAGTGAATTCATAATCTGGCCTGACAAGCCAATTATCATAGAATCAGATAGTACAGAAAAGGCCCTTCAGCCCATCAGATCTGCACTGACACATTAGAAACACCTGAACTCCCACCTAATCCCACTTGCCAGCACTTGGCCCATAGCTCTGAATGTTACGATGTGCCAAGTGCTCATCCAGGTACTTTTTAAAGGATGTGAAGTATCCCACCCCCATCACCCTCCCAGATCCTCACCACACTCTGGGGAAGAAAGGATTATCCTCATATGCCCCTAAACCTCTCACCCTCGTAACTGACACTTCAACTAAGTGGAACAGCTGCTCTGTATGCACTCTGTCCGTGACCCTTGTGATCTTGAACGCCTCAATCAGGTCGCCCCCTCAGTCTTCTCTGCTCCAATGAAAACAACTCAAGCCCATCCAACCTCTCCATAACTTAAAGGTTCCATCCCAGGCAGGCATCCCGGTGAATCTCCTCTGCACCCCTCCAGCATGTTCACATCCTTTCTATAATGTGGCGACCAGGATTGTGCATAGTGCTCCAGCTGTGGCCTCGCCAACTCCAAATGACAGCCTTGATGGCAGATGGTAAGAGTGGGAGAATTTCCTGGTAAACCACACTGTGGAAGGCAATGGCAAACCAAGTGCAATCATGGACCATCCAATGGACCATCACCAACATTCTTTTAGGGCAATGAAGGAGTCAAGTCATAAATTCCATAACAAAAGGGAGAGAGGGGTTCAAATGAGATCTTTGTTGGATTCAGTGTTCCTCTTTACAGTGACTGTGTTGTGTTGCCAATTGGCTGTTCTTTCCAACGTTTGGGACATAAGTTACCCTCCCCCTCCCCACCCATCCCAACTCGCACAGGGAGCAGGAATCCCTCCACCACACTGTGTGCCTCTATCCTGTAATGTGAGGAGTCTGCTACCCTGAGAGAAGTCACAAACTCATTTTCCAAAGAGCTTTTCCCAATTCACAGCTGGCAAACAAGCAAAGCTTTGACCGGAGATGTGTGCAGGCAGTCACTGGAGGGATTCCTACACCACAATGCTGACTGTGTGCGAGTGTAGTGCGCGTGTGTTATCTGTGCGTGTGTTACCTGTGCGTATGTGTGTTTTTGCTCTTTTAAATGCTGAAACTCAGTCCCTTTCAGAGAAGTGGAAGGGAACATTGTCTTATTTACAGAAGTTGTCACTCTTTGTGTCCACCATGAAATTAGTGGAATAAATTGGCTTGACTTAAGCTCAATAAATATATGAAAATTTTGCCAATTAAAGTCACAGATAGTGAGACATCATTAAAGGGAAAATCAGATTTTCTACCTTGATGGATGGTCACATCCCAAAATGGATGGCAAACCTGCCAAATCTCCTTTATCATTTGAGTTTTTCATTCTGATATGGAGATTCTGATTGGGGCGGCACTGTGATTTAGCACTGCTGCCTCACAGCATCAGGAACCCCAAGTTCGATTCCCAGCTTGGATCACTTTCTGTGCAGAGTCTGCACATTCTCCGCTCCACATTTGCATGAGTTCCCTCCGAATGCTCCGATTTCCTTCAACAGTCCTAAGATGTGCCAGCTAAGTGGATTGGCCATGCTAAATTGCTTTATTGTTCAATTCCTTTACTGTTCAAAAATTTATCTATCCTTGTCTTAAAAACATTCAATGAGGTAGCCTCAACTGAGCAGGGAATTCCACAGATTCACAACCCTTTGGGTGAAAAAGTTCCTCCTCAACTCAGTCCTAAATCTACTTCCCCTTATTTTGAGGCTATGTCCCCTAGTTCTAGTTTCACCCACCACTGGAAACAACTTCCCTGCTTCTTTCTACTCCCTTCATAATTTTATATGTTTCTATAAGATCTCATCTCATTCTTCTAAATTCCAATAAGTATAACCCCAATCTACTCAGTCTCTCCTCATAAGCCAATCCCCTCAACTCTGAATCAACCTAATGAATCTCCTCTGGACCCTCTCCAGTGCCAGTATGTCCTTTCTCAAGTAAGGAGACCAAAACTGTACACAGTACTCCAGGTGTGGCCTCACCAGCACCTTATACAGCAGCAACATAATCTTCCTGTTTTTAAACTCCATCCCTCTAGCAATAAAGGACAAAATTCCATTTGCTTTCTTAATTACCTGCTGTATAGTGTGTTTCTTGCACACTGTACAGACAAAGCATACCGTTCATAGAGAAGGAAAGGAGAGGGTGCAGAATGCAGTATTATAGTTATTGCTAGAATGTAGCGAAAGATCAACTTATTACATGGTAGGTCCATTCAAAGGGAAGAAGCTGTTTTTGAGTCAGTTGGCATGTGACCTCAGATATATGTATCTTTTTCCTGACAGGAAGGGGAGAGAGAATGTCTGGGGTGTGTGGGCTCCTTAATTATGCTGGCTGCTTTTCCAAGGCAGCAGGAAGTGTAGACAGAGTCAATGGATGGGAGACTGGTCTCCCGCCTCATTATCCGAATCTCGTTTTTGCTATATCTAGTCACCTCTTGAATACATTCAATGTTTTGGCATCAACTACTTCCTGTGGTAATGAATTCCACAGGTCTCCACTCTTTGGATGAAGAAATGTCTCCTCATCTCCATCCTAAACAGTCTACCTCGGACTGTGATCCCTGATTCTGGACTCCCCCCACCATCGGGAACATCTTCCCTGCATCTACCCTGTCCAGTCCTGTGAGAATTTTATAAGTCTCAATGAGATTTCCCCCCTCATTCCTCTGAACTCCAGCAAAAACAAGCCTAACCTAGTCAACCTCTCCTCATACATCAATTCTAGGATGTTTTTATTGGAAATATCTTTCTCGGTCTGTCACTGTCTAGAAAAATAACAATTCTCGCAGCTGCCTGAACTGTTTACCCTTCAGGAATGCAGTCAACTTTCAGCTAACCTTTAGCCTTCTGAGTTTTAAAATGTAATCAATCTAGCAGCATTAATTAATCCCTGCAGTCCAGCATTTAAATATAATTGCAAATGCAGAAATATCTCAAAATGAACTCTTCGCAGAGACTGAAGCAAATAGGCCCAAGCATACACAGGATCTCTGATCTACTTTGGTTCATTGTGGAGGCACTGACCACTTCTGTGTTTTTGTCCATTGATTAAAGAACAAAGAACAATACAACACAGGAACAGGCCCTTCGGCCCTCCAAGCCTGCACCAACCATGTGTTCCTAACCAGACCATCCATTTGTATCCCTCTGTTCCCAGTCAGTTCATGTGGCTATCTAGATAAATCTTAAATGGTCCTAGCATGTCTACCTCAACCACCTTGCTTGGTAGTGCATTCCGGGCCTCCATCACCCTCTGTGTAAAAAATATACCCCGCGTATCTATATTGAACCTTGCCCTCCCCCCTTACATTGAACTTTGTGACTCCTTGTATTTGTTATTTCTGACCTGGGAAAAAGCTTTCAACTGTTCACCCTATCTATCTCCCTTCATAATCTTATAAACTTCTGTTAGGTTGCCCCTCAACCTCCATCTTTCCAGGGAGAACAACCTTAATTTATTCAATCTCACTTCATAACTAATAGACTTCATATCAGTCAACATCCTGGTAAACCTTTTCTGCATGTGTAAAACTAAAGCCAGACTGGCAACAGATGATCAAATAGCTAACAATGTGGTTTAGCTTCAAAAAGGGTAAAAGGGTGCTGCAACTTTAAGGCTTAAAGGGACCACACATATGCTGTTGCTCAGAATGTTTCCTATTTGTGTTTCCAGGGCAGATGGACGTCGATGGTCTCTTGCTTCCTTGCCATCCTCGGGGTATGGGACGAACACTCCCAGCTCCACTGTGTCTGTAAGTGTTACCTCTTTCAAGTTTGCCCATTGAACACTGGCTAGGAGCTGGAGGTGGTTGCTGCCATTGTTGTGTTATTCAATGTGGGCCCACACAACGGGACTTTCACTCAATCACAACAGCAACTGTTTGCATTTATATGACGCCTTTAACAGGGTAAAACATCCCAAGGCGCATTATCAACATAAAGTGGGATTCTGAAGGGAGATGTTAGGGACAGGTGAGCAGAGCCTGTTCAGAGAGGTCAACACACCTCATAGCTTTGTGGTTTCTTTTACAGTTAAGTAAAACATCCTATCCCTTTATAGTCCAGTGTCCCTCCCTCCCCCTAACCTCACCATTTGCCTCTGCTCCTCTCTCTCTCTCTCTCCCTCCCCCTCATTCCCCCTCATTCCCCCTCCCCCTCCTCTCCCCTCGCTCTCCCTTTCTCCTTCCCCCCTTTTTCTCCCCCCGTCCCAACCTGTCCCCTCTTTACCCCCTCCCTCCGCCACCCCTCCCATCTCCACTCCCTGCTCCCCTCTCTCCCCATCCCTCCCCTCTCTTCTCATCTCTCCTCTTCCCTCCATCTTCATCCCTAGCCCCTCCCACCTCCTTCTCCCCTCTTCCTCTCCCCATCCACACCCTCTCTCCCTCCCCTCTTCCCCACTCCCTGCCCCCTCTCTCCCTTCTGCCCTCCATCTCCCTCTCCTCCTCCCTGTCTTCCCCTCCGCGTCCCTCCTACAGCTCTTCTCCCTCTCCCTAGACCCCCTCCCCGCTCTTCCCCCCTTTCCCTCTCCCCTGTCTCCGTTTGAGATAAACACCACCTGCCCTTTTGAAAGCACTTTGCGCTTGTTTTAAATAATTTATCTTTTTGGTTATTTCAAACCCTTTCATCCCTAGTGTCTCATCACTTGATACTCCAGTACAGTGGCACAGTTCGATTCCCAGCTTGGGTCACTGTATGGAACCAGCACATACTCCCCTTATCTGTGTGGGTATCCTCTGGATGCTCCATTTCCCTCCCAGAGTCTGAAGATGTGTAGGTTAGGTTGATTGGTCATGCTAAAATGCCCCTTAGTGTCAGGGGGTTTAAATGTATGGGATTATGAGAATTGGGCCTGGGTGGGATGGTGGTCCGTGCAGACTCAATGGGCTGAATGGCCTCCTTTTGCACTGTAGGGATTCTATGAATGAACCAGAGCTTAGAGTTTTAAATGAATAAGAAGATTGCAGGAATCTGGCTTGCCTTTTATCGAGTTTGGAAGATTGATGGGCAGTTTGATTGAGGTGTTTAAAATGTTGAAGATGTTACGACAGGGTAGATATGCGGAACGCATTTACTCTGATGGAGGGAATCAAGAGGGAAAGGAAAGTGTCTTACAAGGTTCAAAGAGCCAGGCGATACAGGAGGGGAAATCAGGGAGCACATCTTCGTACAAAGTGTGTTATAAATCTAGAATTTCTCCAGCCCTGTGGAATTGGAGATTTCAGGACTAAAATGAATAGATTTTGTTGGATAAGGCTGTCATTTCTTTTGTCTTTTTCTTGTAATTTTCTTTGTTCCTTTAGGGGGTTTTAGTTCAGTGGGGCAACATAGGCTTGAAGGGCCGAAGGGCCTGTTCCTCTGTTGTAATTTTCATAGAATCATAGAACCTGACAGTACAGAAAGAGGACATTCGGCCCATCGAGTCTGTACCGACCACAATCCCACCCAGGCCCTACCCCCATATCCCTACATATTTTACCTACTAATCCCTCTAACCTATGCATCCAATTTTAGCACGGCCAATCAATGTAACCTGCGCATCTTTGGATTGTGGGAGGAACCCAGAAAAAACCCACGCAGACATGTTCTTTGTTCAAAGGTTTCAGATCTGAGGCATGTTATTGGATTTGAGATCCAGATGTGTGGGTTAGGTGGATTGACCATGCTAAATTGTCCCTTGGTGTCAGGGGTCTAGCTAGGGTAAATGTATGGGGTTATGGGGATAGGATGGGTGGAATTGTGCTCGGTGCAGACTCGATGGGCCAGATGGTCTCCTTCTGCAGTGCAAGGATTCTGTGTTTCTATGAGAGGCAGAACAGGCTTGAGGGACTGAATAGCATCCTCCTGTTCCTATTCTGGATTAGGGGAGTGAAGGCGAAGGAATCCAAGGACGGAATTTTACCAGAACGTTTGTCCGATGCTTATATGGTCCAGCCTTTCTCCGAGTCTCAACGGAATTGGGGGCGAATGTGCCTGTAAAACTTCAGCCCAAGTGTCAACTTTCAGACTTAAATGCGATGGTTAGATGAGGGACAGGATTGGCTACTGATAGCATCTTCCAGTACCGCCGGTCTCTATGTTGTTTTCTGGGGGAATTATGGGGTGTTGCGTCCTTGGTGGGACAGGAAAATCATGCCTAATGAGTGTGGTGACAGCTGGCACATGAGACTTGTAAAGCGGGCATCAGCATGAGCCTTGGGAGAGGAAAGAACGCTTTGATTTTTGCCTGATCTTTCATGCCTGTGTTTTTGTCGTTGGCTTTGACAGTCGTCATGCTCATCCCAGGAGAAACTTCACCAGTTGCCCTTCCAGCCCACCGTGGACGAACTGCACTTCCTGTCCAAACACTTTGGCAGCACCGAGAGCATCACTGATGATGATGGTGGCCGCCGTTCGCCAGCGATACGCCCGCGTTCCCGGAGTCTCAGGTCAGTACACCAAATGGCACAATCATAGAAACCCTACAGTGCAGAAGGAGGCCGTTTGGCCCATCGAGTCTGACCCTCAACAATCCCAGTCAGGCCCTATCCCCATAACACCGTATATTCACCCCACTAATCTACGTATCCCAGGGCACTAAGGTACAATTTAGCATGATCAAACCACTTGATCCACACACCTTTTGGACTGTGGAAAGATGCTGGAACACCTGGAGGAAAACCACGCACGCTTGGGGAGAATGTGCAGACTCCACACAGACAGCGACCCAAGCTGGAAATCGAACCCGGGTCCCTAGCACTGTGAGGCAGCAGTGCTAATCACTGTGCCACCAATGTGCTGATTAGGCGCATTGGCTATGCTGAATTCTCCCTCAGTGCACCCGAACAGGTGCCAGAATGTGATGACTAGGGGATTTTCACAGTAACTTCATTGCAGTGTTAATGTAGGCCTACTTGTGACACCAATAAATAAACTGTAAACTTAAATAAAACTGCGATGATGATTATATTTCTATGCTCCCATAAGGGGACCAGTAAACCTGGAAGAACATGTTCAGACACTTTGGCCAGCAGGAAAAGAGGGTTGAGATGGTGAATGGTCAATTAAGATATTCAATGGGAGATTTTTAGGCTGATTCCTTTTGAATGATGTTCTAGTCTCTGAGTCAATAGTCATTTGTTATACTGAGCCATGTTCTAATAACCCTCTGTGTGGAAACAGTATCCCCTTACCCTCTGACCTTCTCATGACACCACTGAGTCCGATTACCACTTGTAGGCGTAAATACCGGATGGTGAGAACTTACAGCTGAGAACAGCACAGAGCCAGTTTCAATCTCTGAGTCATGTTACATGTTTGTTACTCTTGTCCATGGCCTTTCACATTTCCCAACTCGCATTATACTGAAGCTTCAAAGAAAAGAACAAAGTACAGCACAGGAACAGGCCCTTCGGCCCTCCAAGCCCGTGCTGATCATGATGCCCCAACTAAACTATAAAGAAACCTTCTGCCCTTACTTGGTCTGTATCCCTCTATTCCTTCCTTATCCACGTACCTATCCAGATGCCTCTTAAATGTTGCTAATGTGCCTCTTTCCACCATCTCCTCTGGCAGCGCATTCCACTACTCTGAGTGATAAACTTCTCCCGCACATCTCCCTTAAACTTTCCCCATCTCACCTTGAACCTGTGCCCCCATCCCTGTAATTGACATTTCCACCCTAGGGAAAAAGCCTCTGATTATCCCCCGTCTGTGCCTCTCATCATTTTGTAAACCTCCATCAGGTCCCCCCTCAGCTTCTGTCTTTCCAGTGAAAACAATCCTAGTTTATTCACCCTCTCCTGATAGCCAACTCCCGCGAGACCTGGCAACATCACAGTGAACCTTCTTTCCACTGTGTCCAAAGCTTCCTTTTGGCAGTACCAGAACTGTACACAACACTGCAAATGTGGCCTAATCAAGATTTCCTGCTACAATAATCCAGAAGTGATTTTAATTAATTTCAGATTTATTTCCCCCCCCACTACCCCAGTCCCGAATCAGGAAGTAAATTGTTCTTTATTGAGGTTTTGCTGGTTGTCAGCAAGTCTCGAGTTGTGTTATGAATGCAGGGTTAGTTGAAGTCAGTGTTAAAATTGACTCCTATTAATGGACTTGATGGACATAAACTAACATGTGGCGTTTGATGTGTTGCAGCCCTGGTCGCTCTCCTTCCTGCTATGACAATGAGATAGTGATGATGAACCATGTCTACAAAGAAAGATTTCCAAAGGTAAGGAATGTGCTTGGGTCCATTTTACCCATTGTAAAATCGCCTCAGGGAGGCGATGGCCTAGTGGTATTATCGCCAGACTATTGATCCACAAACTTAGCTAATGTTCTGGGGAGCTGCGTTCGAATCCCGCCATGGCAGATGGTGGAATTTGAATTCTATTAAAAATAAATCTGGAATTAAGAATCTACTGATGACCATGAAACCATTGTCGGAAAAACCCATCTGGTTCACTAATGTCCTTCAGAGAAGGAAATCTGCCGTCCTTACCCAGTCTGGCCCATATGTGGCTCCAGAGCCACAGCAATGTGGTTGGCCCTCAACTGACTCCAAGGCCAAATAAAGATGGACAATAAGTGCTAGCCAGCGACACTCATGCCCTATGAATGAATAGTGAATAAAATTCCCCACTATCTTTAAATAAACTCAAAGTTAAATAAAATCACCCCAAATTCAGTGTGGAAATTTTTCTTAGACTCAGATGTTGTCTCATAAGAGAATGATTTGATTTGATTTATTATTGTCTCATGTATTGGGATACAGTGGAAAGTATTGTTTCTTACGCGCTATACAGATAAAACATACCATTCATAGAGAAGGAAAGGAGAGAGTGCAGAATGTGGTGTTACAGCATAGCTACAGTGTAGAGAAAGATCAACTTAACGTGAGGTAGGCCCATTCAAAAGTCTAATAGCAGCAGGGAAGAAGCTGTTCTTGAGTTGGTATGTGACCTCAGATTTTTGTACCTTTCCCAACGGAAGAAGGTGAAAGAGAGAATATTCAGGGTACATGAGTCCTTAACTATTCTGATTGCTTTGCCAAAGCAGCGTTAAATGTAGACTGAGTCAATGGCTGGGAGACTGGTTTGCGTGATGGATTGGGCTACATTCATAAGCTTTTGTGATGTGAATGTAATGTATACTTGCCTTCAGTTTATTGTAAGTGTAACGACTTTAATCAGGCAATTGAAATGGGCCCGTTAGAATTTGAACTCCCTGATTAAGGGCCAAAACGGATGAGCCAATCAGGGGTCCCCTTGCTTTGTACTGAACCGGGCGTGTCAGCTCCTCTGGAACTCTGAGTGTAAACTGCGAACATTCTGTATGCAGTGTCACGTTTGTAAATAAAAGGATTTTTTTTATTCATTCATGGGACATGGCCGTTGCTGGCTAGGCCAGCATTGATTGCCCATCCCTAACTGCCCTTGAGAAGGTAGTTGTGAGCTGCCTTCTTGAATCGTTGTGGTCCGCAATGCTGAATGGGAAGGAATTCCAGGATTTTGGCTCATCGACTGCGAAGGAATAGTGAAGGAACTTTTGCCTCCGAGGACTTATTTCTGTAAGAATGGAGTGTCAGATTTGGTAGGTACTTTCAGTTGCTTTGTGGATAACTAGAATAACAAAGACATTCCCTTCCTTCATTCCCAGTGCAGGAAGGACTGTAGACCATCCCAGAGGCTTTCAAGTATGGTTCAGCAATATTGAAAGATGTAGCACAGGAGCTTTGCTTTGAGCCAGAGGTGGTCATAGAATAGGAGCCTCCAAGACTCATTTGGCAAGATACATGATTGGAGAAGGTTGCAGCAATTTTTACTCTGAATCAAACCATGCCATGCCAAATCTTGGAGGGCTTCATGCCCAGAAGAGGTCCCCAAAACTGAACCATTAAACCCTCCAATGCTCAGCCAGATGAACACAGAATTCACACTAAATGTAATTTGAGGAAAATTCACTTACAGAATCATCTGAAGTAGTGCCCGGTATGATGTGGCACAATAGTTAGCACAATAGTTCGCCCCAGATTTGATTCCTGTCTTGGGTTATTGTCTATGCAGAGTTTGCATGTGCTCCCCATGTCTGCATGGGTTTCTTCCAGATGCTCCGCTTTCCTCCCACAATCCAAAGATGTGCGGGTTAGATGGATTGGCCATATTAAATTGACCCTTACAGTCGGGGGGAGAATTTACAGGGTAGATGTGTGGTGTTACTGAGATAGGGCCCCGGGTGGGACTGCTGTCAGTGCAGGCTCAATGGGCCAAATGGCCACCTTCTGCACTGTAGGTATTCTGTGATTTTATGATTCTATGTCTGCCTGGGTTTCCTCCGAGTGCTCTGGTTTCCTCCCAAGTCCAATGATGTGCGGGTTAGGTTGATTGGCCATGCTAAATTACCCCTTAGTGTCAAGCGGACTAGCTAGAGTAAATATGAGGGGTTATGGGGAAGCTGGGTGGCATTGTGGTTGGTGCAGACTCGATGGGCCGAATGGTCTCCTTCTGCACTGCAGAGATTCTATGATTAATAAAACTCAGTGTAATCAGATTGTTGGACTCGATTCTAATTGCAAAGTGCTTGAGTTTCATTTTGCAGTTTTGGATGATAGTTATTCATGTGAATCCGTGCAGTATCTGTTCTGGTGTGAATTAGTTAGAAGGTGAATCTGCTAATGTATTCATGCCCATTTTCTTGGCAAACTGCAAGATTGCTCATGTTCATCGCTGTATTCTTATCTGAAATGATAGGTGTGAATTCTCTAATTCCCTTTGCAGAAGACTGCAAACCTTTACTTGTAAACATGACCCATAGAACTTGATATAAGCTTCAGATCAGAAACTTCAATCATTTGACAAAAAAAATTATGTCACTTGTTATTAAAGATCTCAAGGTCATAGAAACTCTACATGCAGAAAGATATCATTTGGCCCATCAATTCTGCACTGAACACAATCCCACCCACTCCCTATTTCTGTAACCCCACATATTTACCCTGCTAGGCCAACCTGACAACTTAATAAGATCAATTTAGCATGGCCAATGCACCTAACCATCTTTGGAGTGTGGGAGGAAACCGGAGCACCAGAAGAGACCCATGCAGATATGGGGAGAATATGCAGACAGTGACTCGAGTTAGGAATTGAACCCAATTCCCTGGCACTGTGCACAACACTAACCAGGGAGATAGAAGCAGTGGGAATTTGAACCCCTTGCTTGAAAATCTAACACCTATGTTCTACATTGTGAGGGGCATGGACAGAGTGGATAGTCAGAAGCTTTTTCCCAGAATGGAAGAGTCAGTTACTAGGAGGAGTAAGTTTAAGGTGCGAGGGGCAAGGTTTAAAGGAAATGTACAGAGAAAATTTTTTACACAGAGGGTGATGGGTGCCTAGAACTCACTGGTAGGGAGGTACTGCAAGCGGAAACGATAGTGAGTTTTAAAGGGCGTCTTGACAAATACTTGAATAGGGGGATATGGTCGTTAGAAGGGTAGGGGATTTTAATTCAGTCGGGCAGCATGGTCGGTGCAGGCTTGGAGGGCCGAAGGGCCTGTTCCTGTGCTGCAATTTTGTTTGTTCTTTGTACATTTGAATGGTGCGAACCCTGCAATAAACCTTTAACTTGAGAGAGAATGAGGTTTCTCTCTAAACTGAGGCTAACTCTTACGTTTAATTCCCTCTTTAGGCCACTGCGCAGATGGAGGAGAGGCTACAGGAGTTCTTCACAGTCAATGCGCCAGAGAACGTACTCCCCTTGGCAGACGGGGTCCTCAGCTTTATCCACCACCAGATCATCGAGATGTCCCGCGACTGCCTGGATAAGTCACACGAGGGCCTCATCACTTCACGGTATTTCTACGAACTGCAGGAGAATCTGGAGAAGTTGCTGCAGGATGTGAGTCAGCATATCACGCGGCAATCTTATTGATCAAATGCCTCCCTTCAACATGCAGATTGCCAGCTGCATGAAAGGACAGCTTTTGTTGCTTATGTTGCCAGCTTTAATTGTGTAATTAGTTTTGGAAAAATTCTTAAAAATGATCTGGGATTCACAGAATAGAATCATAGAATCCCCACAGCGCAGAAGGAGGCCATTCAGCCCATCCAGTCTGCATCGATAACAATCTCACCCAGGCCCTAATCCTCATATCACTATGTATTTACCCTGATAATTCCCCTGATACAAAGGGGTAATTTAGCATGGCCAATCAAACTAACCCGCACATCTTTGGACATTGAAGGATGATTTAGCATGCCCAATCCATCTAACCTACACATTTTGAACACTAAGGGGTAATTTACCGTGGCCAATCCACCTAATCTACACATCTTTGGACACTAAAGGGCAATTTAGCATGGCCAATCTACCTAACCTGCAGATCTTTGGACACTAAGGGGCACTTAGTCTGGCCAATCCAGCTAATCTACACATCTTTGGATTGCAAGATGCAATTTAGCATGGCCAATCCACATAATCTGCAATCTTTGAACACCAAGGAGCAATTTAGCATAACCAATCTACCAAACCCGCACATATTTAGACTGTGGGAGGAAACCAGAGCACCTGGAGGAACTCACACAGACACAGGAATAACATGCAAACTCCAGACAGACAGTCACTCAAGGGTGTAATTTGAGCCTGGGCCCTGATGCTGTAAGGCAGCAGTGTTGACCATTGTACCTCCATTCCTTCATCTTGAAAGCATCTGGTGATGGCCTAGTGGCATTACCGCTAGATTGTTAATCCAGAAACTCAGCTGTGGACCCTAATGGAAAATGAATTCAATGAAAAAAAAAGTCTGAAATTAAGAGTGTGCTGTTGACCAGAATACCATATTCGATTGTCAGAAAAACCCATCTGGTTTACTGATCTTTTAGGGAAGGAAATCTGCTGTCCCTATCCAGTCTGGCCTACATGTGACTCCATGTGGTTGACTCTCAACTGCCCTCAGGCAACTAGAGATGGGTAATAATTACTGGCCCAGCAACGCCCACGTCCCATAAACGAATGAAAAAAGGCTATCTTTTCACTATCATGCCTCTTATTTTCTACAGTGAAACCTGAAATAGTTTGTTCATCAAAAATTAAGAGGGTTATGAGGGTCTTTGAGGGGACGCAGAGGAAATTTATCAGAATGTTTCCAAGGGCAAGGGATTTTTATTCCAAGAAAATATTGAAGAAGTTTTGATTGGAGCAAAAGATACTGGGATGAGATTGGGTACAAGATGGAGACAGGTTTGTGTGAGATAGAGAAAGAAAAGGTACTTCTATCATCCAATGGTATAAGGACTCACTTTACACGTAGTGAGTTGCAATGACCTGGACCTCATTGCTCACAAGAGAGATAGAAGTAGATACGATCAATGATTTAGAAAGGGAAGTGGATGGCCATTTGAGGGAAATAAACTTGCAAGTACTATGGACATAAGGTTTAGAAAAAAATTCTTCAAAGTTATATTTTGAAGAGGAGGAGAGCCAGGGAGCTGGTGGCCTAGTGGTATTGTCACCAGACCAGGAAACCCAGGGCAATGTTTTGGAAACTCACGTTCAAATCCCACCTTGGCAGGTGGCGAAATTTGAATTTAATTTTCACTGAGGGTGATGGATGAGTGGAATCGGCTGCTGTCAGTGATGGTGGAGGCAAATTCAGAAGGGTCTTTTAAGAGATTTCTAGATGAGTACATGGGATTTAAGAGGATTGAGGGTTATAGGTAAGCCTTGTAGGTAGAGATAAGATTGGCGCAACTTGTGGCTCGAAGGGCCTGTTTGTGTTATAGTTTTTCTATGTTCTATATTCCATATGGGGTTCCTTCATCTAGAGAACACCTGGCATTGGTCTATTGGTATTATCACTAAAATGTTCATCTTGAGATTCAGCTCATGTCCTGGGAAGCCAGGTTCAAATCCTGCCATGGCAGATGGTGGAATTTGAATTCAATAAAAAAGAAAAATCTGGAATTAAGAATCTACCAAAGACTATGAAACCATCGTTGGAAAAACCCACAATAAAAGCAAATTACTGCAGATGCTGGAATTTGAAACCAAAAGAGAAAATGCTGGAAAATCTCAGTAGGTCTGGCGGTGTCTGTAAGGAGAGAAAAGAGCTGATGTTTCGAGCTCACAAAGATTTGACAAAGTGTCATATGGACTCCGAACGTCAGCTCTTTTCTGTCTTTGCAGATGCCGCCAGACCTACAGAGATTTTTCAGGTTTAAAATAATTTATGGACATGTCTACCAGGTAAGGTATTTACCCTTTGAAAAATTTGCTGATAAAGCTATGACTATCAGTAAATATCAGTGAAAAGTGTTGACTCAAATGATCACACATTCCACACAGAGCAAAGAACGGTTTGTTTGTTTATCATCTCATCTTTCGGGAACGTCCCAAAGGACAACAAATTACTTTGAAGTGAAGTCATTGTTGTCGTGTGGGAAACACAACAACTATTTAGCGCACAGCTACGGTCGGGAAACAGCAGTGAGATGAATGGCCTGAATAATGCCACAAGATCTTTAACACCAATGCAATGTTGGCTTTTGTTGCAAGGGATATGGAGTATATAAGTAGGCAAGCTTTGCATTGTGGAGATCACGCCCAAGGCTCTGTGTACAGTTTTGGTCTCCTTAAGGACAAAGGAACCAATTTTACATTTTTGGGAAGAGTGAGGCTGTAAAACCCCTTGCTTACCAAACTCATGCCATTCTAGCTCGCGACCTCCATTCTGGAGTGGAATCGGAGTCAGAATTGAGGATGCCACTAACTGAGATAAACTGACACAATGGCTCTGGGCGGCACGGTGGCACAATGGTTAGCACTGCTACCTCATGGTTCCAGGGACCCGGGTTCGATTCCAATTTGGATCACTGTCTGTGTGGAGTCTGCACCTTCTCCACCCACGCCAGCATGGGTTTCCTCTGGGTGCTTTGGTTTTCTCCCACATTCTGAAAGACGTGCTGGTTCGGTAGATTGACCCAAGCAAGTGCCAGAGTGTCAGCAACTAGGGGAAATTCATGGTAACTTCATTGCACTGTTAATGTAAGCCTTACTCGTGACTAATAAATAAGCTACTTGTGCTAGCGGAATGGGAGGGTCAGAATCATAGAATGCTACAGTGCAGAAGGAGGCCATTCAGCCCATCGAGTCTCCAGCAATTACAATCCCACTATGGTCCCATCCCCATAGCCCCACCTTGCTAATGCCCTGACACTAAGGGTCAATTTAGCATGGCCAATCCACCTAACCTGCATATCTGTGGATTTTGGGAGGAGTTCGAAGCACCCAACACAGAGAATTCTGTGCAAACTCTGCGCAGACAGTGAGTCAAGTTGGGAATCGAACTCGAGTCCCTGGAGCTGTGAGGCAGCAGTGCTAACTACTGTGTTACCATGGTGCCCCAAATGAGGGAGATCAAATAAAGATAAATGGAGTAGTTTAGCCATGATTTAATTGAATGGATGAACAAACCCAAGGGGCTGAATGGCCTAATTCTGTTCCGATGTGGCACTGATAACTATTTTTGCATTTGTTTAATAAGCTTTGGGCATCAGGGAATATATCTTGCAGAACTCTCCATTGTGAAAGTAAATGATAAAGTCCTTGGCAGGATGGATCATGCTTCGCATGTGGAAGGGCTTGATGATTTAAATAGTGATTATTCTCCTTATTGATGTTTGGCTAAGTTAAAAGTATTTAATAACTTTGTATATACGGGATGATGCAGCACCAGTGTTGTGGGAGGATATATCCATTCCTCCTTACACCAAGCTAGTTATATATATCATCATATTCTACAATGAGGCATTAGTGGACAGTTCTCTGCATAGTGAGGGACAACCTGTCAATAGCACCCTACAGATTGTTTCTTCAGAAGGAACTCTTCAAAATGCAGCTAATTAAACAACAACAAAAAAAATTACTCCAACTTATAAATCAAAGAAAGCGTTTAATAAAGAAATTTCATTACTCCAAACTCGGCTCCTTGTCCTAGGCCACGCCAAACTCTCCGCAATTCTACATAGTTCCTCATTTATAGTGAATCAGTTGGTCAGCTGACTATTAGTCACTCTGGTTCCATGTTTTACTGGGTCAGCTGACTCTTACGTCTTGTTCCCATTGATCACGTTTTGTCCAATATAGATTTGGGACTGGTTACATTCTAACACAGATCATTCCTGTCAGTGAGCCTAGGGCAACATCAGGCAAATGGAATTCGGGGAGACGGACAGTGTCGTGGAAACTTTAAAGAAACCTTTGTGCAAATCCCTGGTTAATATTTGCAGCACACATCCCTCAAGCTGCCTGTCACTTAATTCGTGCCTCATCCTGTTCATGGAATCGTACTCTGCAGAAGAAGGCCATTCATCCCCTCATTGCTGCCTCTTCATCCAATGTGTTCACTCCTCAATGCTAAAATGTCTTTTCCAAAAACCAATACTCAGATTTCCATCCTGGCTGCCATGCGAATTGTAGCAGTACAGTGGCACAGTGGTTAGCACTGCTGCCTCACAGTGCCAGAGACCCAGGTTCGATTCTTGGTTTGGGCCACTGTCAGTATGGAGTCTGTACATTCTCTCCATGTCTGCATGTGTTTCCTCCAGGTGCTCCTGTTCCCTCAGACAGTCCAAAAACTGTGCTAAGTTGCCCATAGTGTCCTATGATGTGTAGGCTAGAGAGATCAATGGGGTAAATGCATGGGGTTGTGGGAATAGGGTCTAGGTGGGATTGCGGTGTGTGCAGACCCAATGGGCTGAATGGCCTCTTTCTGCCATGTAGGTATTCTATGATTTCAAATTGCCTCTTAGTTTGGGGGATTAACAAGGTGAATACATGGGGTCATGGGGGTCAGGCCTGGGTGGGACTGTGGTCAGTGCAGACTCATTGGGCTGAATGCCTTCCTTCTGCAGTGTAGGCTATCTATGATTCCAAATTATCCCTTAGTATTGGATAGATTAGCAGGATAAATACATGCAGTTGTGGAGATAGGGCCTGGCTGGGACTGTGGTTGGTACAGATTTGATGGGCCAGATGGCCTCCTTCTGCACTTTGATGAGATTTTCTGGTCTTGGAGCGGGCACAGCCGGAAAATCCCGCTCCTATTATCTCTTCCCACAAACCTCAAAGAAAATGATTAAAAAAAAGGAATTACCTTTAAATCCATTTTACTATTTTATCCCACTGGAGTATTTTTTGCCTGTTGGTCAGTGGTGAGAATGTGGTTGGGTGAACTGATTGGGGTGGCCTTCCAGGCAATGATGCCACCACTGAGCCAATAGCATCAATCGTTGCTAACTGGGGCCCTTTTGTTGTTTGCATTTGATCACCTCCGCCATCACAGAGATCAAAGTGCTTTCTTATTGGTCAGTTTTATAACAAGCGGTATCTCTTATTCCTTCTAGGCACACGAGCGTTCCGAGAGTTCGGAGGTCGCATTTGTGACACAGCTGGTGAAGAAGCTTCTGATCATCATTGCAAGGCCTGCACGCTTACTTGAGTGTCTGGTAAGCCATTTTGTTTTGTACCAATCATAGATAGCACAGAAGAGGCCCCTCGGCCCATCAGGTCCACAGCAATGCATTAGAAACACCTGAACTCCCACCAAATCCCATCTGCACTTGGTCCATAGCCCTGAATGTTATGATGTGCCAAGTGCTCATCCAGGTACTTTTTTAAAGATGTGAGGCATCCTGCCTCCACCACCCTCCCAGGCAGCGCATTCCAGACTTTCACTGCCCTCTGGGTAAAAAAAAGTTTCCCTCACATCCCCCTGAACTCCTGCTCCCTCATCTTAAACCCATGTCCCCTCAACTGACCCTTCAATTAAGGGGAACAGCTGCTCCCTATTCACCCTATCCATGCCCCTCATAACTTTGTACATCTCGATCAGGTTGTCCCTCAGTTTTCTCTGCCCCAGAGAAAATAACCCAAGCCTACCCAACCTCTCTTCATAACTTAAATGTTCCATCCCAGGCAGCATCCTGGTGAATCTCCTGCACCCTCTCCAATACAATCATATCCTTATAATGTGGTGATCAGTACTTTAGTTGTGGCCTCACCAAAGTTTGATCCAACTCCAACATGATCTCTCTGCTTTTGTAATCTGTGCCTCGATTGATAAAGGCATGTATCCCATATGCCTTCTTCACTGTCCTAATAACATGCCCTTCCGCAATCTGTGGACAAACTTCAAGGTCCCTCAGTCCAGAGAACTTCCTAAAAAATCTAATGTTCCAGTTCCCAATGATATTAAACCCAGTGATTCAAATAGGGGTGGAATTTCACCGCTCCATGGGAATTGGAGCAGGCGAGGGGCGGGCAATGGGAAGGTCCGTTGACCTCAAGCGGGATTTTACGGTTTCGAGATGAGCGAGGCTGTAAAATCCCGCCCATAATCTTCAGAGGCAACAGCGAAGTGGACACTTCGGCTTTACTCTGGAGTAGCTCTACAGATGTTTGTCCACAATCACATAAACCATAGCATACCTAAGTCATGTACTTTGCTCGTGGAATCCCTACAGTGCAGAAGGAGGCCATTTGGCCCATCCAGCCTGCACCAACAATGATTCCACGAGGGTCCTATCCCTATAACCCCACATATTTACCCTGCTAAACCCCCTGACACCAACAGATAATTTATCATGGCCAATCCACCTAACCCGCACATCTTTAGACTGCAGGAGGAAACCTGAGCACCTGAAGGAAACCAATGCAGACACAGGGAGAATGTACAAACTCCAGGCAGACAGTGACCCAAGCCAAGAATCAAACCCGCATCCCTGGCACTGTGAGACAGCAGTGTTAATCACTGTGCCACCGTGCCGCTCTTAAAATGTAGATCACTTGACAATCACAAATTTATGTCAGTGTGATTAAACAGTGAGTGTTGACCCATTTTCTTAATTTTTCCCAATGCCTTGTGCAGTTAATTCAATTCAACACCTATATTAACAATTGCAATTATAAAGTGTCCTCAATATAAGACAATGTCTCAAACTTGAGTAGGGATTGTCAGCAAGCCAGTGAGGATGATTGAAGATAAGAAAGTGGCAGAAGGGTCAGTGGAGGGCTATTGAGAACTTTTCCCCCAATCTGAAGGTGCAATTGCAAACAGTGAAGCTTGGAAATTGTGGATAAGACCATAAGACATAGGATCAGAATTAGGTCACTTGGCCCATCAAGTCTGCTCCGCCATTCAATCATGGCTGATATTTTTCTTATCCCCATTCTCCTGCCTTTTTCCCATAACCCCTGATCTGCTTATTAATCAAGAACCTATTTATCTGTCTTAAAGACACACAATGACCTGGCCTCCTCAGCATTCTGCAGCAAGGAGTTCCACAGATTCCCCATTCTCTGGCTGAAGAAATTCCTCCTCATCTGTTTTAAAGGATTGTCCCTTTAGCCTGAGGTTGTGCCCTCTGGTTCTAGTTTTTCTTACGAATAGAAACAGCCTCTCCATTTTCATTCTATCCAGGCCTCGCAGTATCCTGTAAGTTTCAATAAGATTCCCCCTCATCCTTCTAAACTCCAACGAGTACAGATCCAGAGTCCTCAACTGTTCCTCATACGACAAGCTCTTCACTCCAGGGATCATTCTTGTGTACCCACTGTTGATCCTTTCCAACCCATCCTTCTTTAATCTGGGGCCTAAAACTGCTCACAATACTCCAAATGAGGCTGACCAGAGCTTTATACAGCCTCAGAAATACATCCCTGCTCTTGTATTCTAGCCCTCTTGACATGAATGCTAACGTTGCATTTGCCTCCTAACTGCCGACTGAACCTACACGTTAACCTTAAGAGAATCTTGAACAATGACTCCCAATTCCCTTTGTGTTTCTGATTTCCTCAGTATTTCCCCATTTAGAAAATAGTCCAGGTTTTCATTCCTCCTTCCAAAGTCAGATGCTAAGGGACCAAGTTTAGACCTTTCTGCATGAGTTGTTGTGTCCAGCTGACTCTTAAATGCCCTCGGAAATGGCTTAGCAAGCCATTCAGTTCTAGGGCAATTAGGGATGGACAATAAATGCTGGCCCAGCCATTGATGCCCATGTCCTGTGGTTGGATAGTTAAAAAACATTGTGTCCATATTGCTACTTGTGTTTGCAATGAATACAGGCCCAAAATCCCCTCTTATACGTAAATATGATGATGACAAAGATTTTCCACTGTCAGCTGCCAGTATCGCTCAGATTAGATCTCTCAGATTTGAGGGCAGTGCAGTGGCACAACGGTTAGCACTGCTGCCTCACAGGGCCAGGGCCCCAGGCTCAATTCCCCGTTTGGATTCACTGCCTATGAGGAGTTTGCACGTTCTCCCTGTGTCTGTGTGGGTTTCCTCCCACATTCTGACAGACATGCTGGTTAGGTCTATGACCTAACAAGTGCTGGAGTGTGGCGACTAGGGGAATTTCACAGTAACTTCATTGCAGTGTTAATATGAGCCTTACTTGTGACATCAATAAATAAACTTTAGATACAGGAATAATTCAGATTAACAGCCTCAAATCTGAGAGAAATTTCCTGACTGTGTCCAGAGAAGGATTCTTTGGAGCGGCACGGTGGCACAGTGGTTAGCACTGCTGCCTCTCAGCAGCGGGGACCGGGTTCGATTCCTAGCTTGGGGTCACTGTCTGTGTGGGGTTTGCACATTCTCCCCATGTCTGCATGGGTTTCCTCTGGGTGCTCTGGTCTCCTCCCACAGTCCAAAGATGTGCAGGTTAGGTGGATTGGCCATGCTAAATTGACCCTTGGTGTCAGGGGAACTAGCTAGGGTAAATGTGTAGAGTTATGGGGATAGGGCCCGGGTGGGATTCGGGTTGGCACAGACTTAATGGACTGAATAGTCTCTTTCTGCATTGTAGGGATTTTATGATTATGTGGAATATTTCACAGTTACCCCCAAATAACATTTCCATCGCCATCAGTGAATGAAACCAACAAGACAAATATGAATTAGGGCTGGCTTTAGCTCGACAGATGAACTTCATGCTTTTTAAAAATTTATTAGTGTCACAAGTAAGCTTACATTAACACTGCAACAAAGTTGCTGTGAAAATCCCCTAGTCGCCACACTCTGGGGCTTGTTCGGGTACACTGAGGGAGAATTTAGCATGGCCAATGCAGCGTAACCAGCATCTCTTTCAGACTGTGGGAGGAAACCAGAGCACCCAGAGGAAATCCATGCAGACACAGGGAGAATGTGTAGACTCCACACAGACAGTAACCCAACTAGGAATTGAACCCAGGGCCCTGGCGTTGAGAGGCAGCAGTGCGAACCGCTGTGCCACCATGCTGGATATTCAACGCACCAGTGTTAATTAACTGATTACATCTTCATAAAAGTTTTTTAACAGCCCCAGACACACTTAGGCATCCATCTCGAAATCAAGGTAACTTTCTGTGCCAGGGAGGCCGGGAGAGACAGGAGACTGTTAGTCAACCGTGCCTTAAAGCCAATAACCTGAAAGACAGATGAGTCTTTTCCTGCAGGGCAAGCCATCCATTCATTCACTTTGAGACTATTCCCCAGGCTTGGATTGGCAGCAATGAGCTTGTAACTGTTCTCGTGTCCCAGCTGTGAAATTATGTGTGGCTGAGCAAATTATGAATGCAACGACTAGGTCAGGTTGGAGTTACCGTTTAATCTAGAAACTCAGTTAATGTTCTGAGGACCCGGTTCGAATCCTGCAGATGGTGGAATTTGAGTTCAATTTAAAAAAATATGGAATTAAGAATCTAGTGGCGGCACAGTAGCACAGTGGTTAGCACTGCTAACTAAAAGCATGAGGGTCCCACGTTTGATTCCTGGCTTGGGTCACTGTTTGTGTGGAGTTTGCACATTCCCCCTGTGTCTGCATTTGTTTTCTCTGAGTGCTCCGGTTTCCTCCCACAGTCCAAATATATATAGGCCATGTTAAATTGACCCTAGTGACAGGGGGACTACCTAAGGTAAATGCGTAGGGTTATAGGGATAGGGCCTGGGTGGAATGATAGTTGGTGCAGACTCAATGGGCTGAATGGCCTCCTTCTGTATTGTACAATTTTAGTTCCAAGGAAATTTGAGTTCTTGCTGATTGATTTTTGAAGAATTCACCAACTGCACAGGAGCTGCATTAAACCTATTCAAAAATATTTCTTATTTCCGACCTACTTGATGCAGGAGTTCAATCCAGAGGAATTTTACCATCTCCTGGAAGCAGCTGAAGACCATGCAAAGGAGGGCCATGGGGTTAAAATTGACATCCCGCGATACATCATCAGCCAACTGGGACTTACCCGCGACCCACTGGAAGGTAAGGACTTGCTCTTTCTTGTTTTACCCAGTGCACCCTAACCTGCACGTCTTTCGGACTGTGGGAGGAAACCCACGCAGACACGGGAAAATGTGCAGACTCCGCACAGACAGTGACCCAAGCCAGGAATTGAACCTGGGCTGTGGCGCTGTGAGGCAGCAGTGGAACTAGATTAGAGCCATTGAATCCTTCAGTGCAGAAGGACGCCACTCAACCTATACCAACCACAATCTCATCCAGGCCCTATCCCCATAACCCCATGCATTTACCTGAATTAGCTCCCCTGACAAGGGGCAATTGAGCATAGCTAATTCACCTAACCGCACATCTTTGGACTGTGGGGGGAGATGAGAGCACCCAGAGGAAACCCACGCAGACACAGGGAGAACGTACAAACTCCTCACAGATACTGACCCAAGCTGGGAATGGAATCCAGGTTCCTAGCGCTGTGAGGCAGCAACACCAACCACTGTGCCACCATGTCACACCTACCCCCACAATCAATTCAATTTTTAGAGAGCCAAGCATTATCTTAAAGGGACAGTGCCTTAGAATAACATAGTTTAATGACACATTGAGGAGATTGGAAGTAAATATTCAGTCTGATTAATACACAGTTTTTGCATTATATATTAAGACAGTTACTCATTGACATATTCTATCCCCATATATAGGAAGTGGTGGCGTAGTGGTCTTATCACCGGACTATAATCCAGAAACCTGGGGTAATGGTCTGTTGACCTGGGTTTGAATCCCACCATGGCAGATGGTGAAATTTGAATTCAATAAAAATTTGGAATTAATAGTCTAAAGATGACCACGAATCAATTGCTGTTAAGTACCCATCTGGTTCACTTATATTCATCCATAAAGGAATTCTTCGGTTGCAAGCAATAAAAAAAAACTTAGTTTAGAAAGTAATGCAAAGAAAATGGTTTAATAAAAAAATTTCATTACTCCAACACTTAAAGCCACTCCCTGGGCCATTCAATGCCCCACCATTCCCATCTGCTGCTTATTTATATTGGGTCAGCTGATCACCACATCATTTTGTTATTGATTATAATGACTACCAGATCAGCTGACCCTCATAGCATGTCACCATTGGTTACATTGCAACAAATTCAATGTTATAATTCGTTACATTCTAATAATTAATGTCCTGTAGGGAAGGAAATCTTTTAATTTGATTTGATTTATTATTGTCACATGTATACAGTAAAAAGTATTGTTTCTTGTGTATTATACAGATAAAGCCCACCGTTCATAGAGAAGGAAAGGAGAGAGTGCAGAATGTAGTGTTAGAGTCATAGCTAGGGTGTAGAGAAAGATTAACTTAATGTGAGGCAGGTCCATTCAAAAATCTGACGGTAGCAGGGAAGAAGCTATTCTTGAGTGTGTTGGCCCATAACAAATGTAACAGAGTCAGTGGATGGGAGGCTGGTTTGCATGATGGATTGGGCTATATTCACAACCTTTTGTAGTTTCTTGTCATCTTTTTATTTGGGTCTGGCCTATGTGTGACTCCAGATCTTCAACAATCTTAATTGCCCTCAGGGCTGAGCAATAAATACTGGCATAGTGATGCCACATATCATCCACGAATAAAGACAAATATGGCCACCAGTCTTTGCACACCGCAGCTTCGTTAACACTATGTTCGGAAGTAAGGCTTTCAAATCCATCCTGGGAAAGGCCAGTTAATACTATGTTACTTATTCCTGTATTCTTGTAAGCAGAAATGGCCCATCTGGACACCTACGACAGTCCAAGCCTCAACACCCAAGAACTGGTCGACTTGATAGATGTGAGTCACTTCAGCTAGAATCTTTAACCGTATTTCCTATTGTTCCATTTGCCTTTGATTTTCTTCCTCCTGTTTCCTCTTTCCGATGCGGAGATCTGTGTTGTCCATTTTTGATGTGGCCGGTTGGTTAATGTTCAGCAGCTCTGGCTGGTCAGAGAAGCAGGATAACGGTACAGGTCAATGGACTTTCATCAATTCTGAAATCATCAACCTGAAATGTTAACTCCACAGATGCTGCCAGATCTGCTGAATAATTCAATCATTTTCTGATTTTATTTCAGATTTTCAGAGCCTGCAAGATTTCTGCTTTTGTGTTTGGGTTACATTCTAGAGCTGGCAGTAGTTCATTACGGCCTCGCCCCTGCGCTTGAGAGTGGTGCCTCCCAAGTTATTTATAGCCAATTGTCTCTCTGTCTCTAATGGAGAGGGATGGCTATGTACCCTTGAGAACTAAAGCTAATTACCTAAAAAATCTCAGACTCCAGTGTCTTTGTACATATGGTCCATCTGACCTCCTACTAACCTTAAAACTTTGTAATGCCCTTGACGAACTTGAGTCTGAGAAGATCTTGCCCCTCCGATTACATGGCTGTGGAATGCTTGTTGCACAAATGGTTTACCAGGAAGTTGCCTGGTATGGAGGGTATGAGGAGAGATTGCATAAACTGAGCTTGTTCTCCCTGGAAAGATGGAAATTGAGGGGGCAACCTGATGGAAGATTATAAAATTATGAGGGTATGGATAAGGTGAACAGTTGGAAGCTTTTTCCCAGGGCAGAAATGACTATTACAAGGGTGCAAAAGTTGAAGCTAAGGGGTGAAATGTTCAGTGGAGATGTGCAGAGGGAGGTTTTTTACTCAGAGGATGGTGGAATGCACTGCCAAGTGAGGTGGTTGAGGTAGATGCGTTAGACACATGTAATACTTATTTTGATAGACATATGAACAAATGGGGAATAGAGAGATATGAACAGTTGGTTTGGATAGTTAAATGTGATGGGCGCAGGCTTGGAGGGCTGAAGAGCTTGTTCCTGTGCTGTATTATTTTTTGTGACTGCAGTGTTGTTGTAACTGATGGTGTGCAAGGTGCTTTGTCTTTTTGTCTCTCTGTATTGTATTCCTTCCCTCTTCCTTGCTATCTCTGTGTTCTTTTCCTTGCCTCTCTTTTTCTCTATCATTGTGGTACACAAGAGCACCATAGAATACAAGAGCAGGAATGTACTGCTGAAACTGTATAAGGCTCTGGTCAGACCCAATTTGGAGTATTATGAGCAGTTTTGCACCTCATACCTAAGGAAAGATGTACTGGCCTTGGAGGGGGTCCAGAGGAGGTTCACAAGCATGGTCCCAGGGATGAAGGGTTTGTCATACCAGGAGCAGTTGAGGATCTGGGCCTGTTCTCGATGGAGTTTAGAAAGATATGGGGAGCATTTAATTGAAACTTACAGAATACTGAGAGGCCTAGATAGAGTGGACGTGGAGAGAATGTTTCCACTAGTGGGGGAGAATTCAAGGGCACAACCTCAGAGTCGCTTCTTTAAAACCGAGATGAGGAGTTTCTTCAGCCAGTGGGTGGCGAATCTATGGAACTCAGAAAATTGTAGGGGCCAGGTTATTGAGTGTCTTTCAAACAGAGAGAGATAGGCTCTTGATCAACAAGAGGATCAAGGATTTGGGTGACATGGTGGCACAGTGGTTAGCGCTACTGCCTCACAGTGCCAGGGACTCAGGTTTGATCCCTGATTTGGGTCACTGTCTCCCCGCATCTACGTGGGTTTCCTCCAAACGCTCCAGTTTTCTTCCATGTCAAAGATATGTGTGTTAGTGGATTGGCAATGCTAAATTTTCCCTTTGCATCAGGGGAACTAGCTAGGCTAAATGCATAGGGTTATGGGGATAAGTCCTGAATGGGATTGTGGTCAGTGCAAATTGGAAGGGTGAATGGCCTCCTTCTACACTGTCGGATTCTATGATTTTGGGGAGAAAGCAGGAGAACGGGATTGAGAGTTAAATTGCCATAATTGAATGGCGGAGCAAACTCAATGGGCTAAGTAGCCTAATTCTGCTCCTATATGTTATTGTCTTATGGTAGTGTTTTAGAAAGTTTCCTTCTCAGCTCCAGCATGTATACCCCTGTCCATATTGGACAAAGGACTGTTTTTCTAGCTGCAGAGACAGAGAGAATGCAGTTGTCTCTACAGTGTGGTGACAAGGCTGAATGATGCTGTAAATGGAAACGTCACACTAGTAGAATGGAAACTCACTTACAAGTTCATTGTGAAAGGATTTGAGTCAGTCTGGAGGGGCGGTGATGGAAAACCTGACCAGGGAGTATCCGATGCAGGTTCCATTAATCAATCTTCAGTGTTGTTAATCAACATTAATCAATCTTCAGTGTAGTTTTAAAATTTTAATAAGTATTGTGTTTCTTTATTAATGTCACAAGTAAGCTTACGTTAACACTGCAATGAAGTTATTGTGAAAATCCCCTAGTTGCCACACCCCTTTCGGGAACACTGAGGAAGAATTTAGCACAGCCAATCACTCTAAGCAGCACATCTTTCGAACTGGGAGGAAACTGAAGCACCTGGAGGAAACCCACGCAGACACGGGGAGAATGTGCAGTTTCTGCACAGACAGCGACTCAAGCCGGGAAACGGACCCGGGTCCCCAGTGGTAACCACTGTACCACGATCTTCATACAATCGTAGTATCCCTACAGTGCAGAAGGAGGTCATCTGGTCCATCTGCACCTACCACAATCCCACCCAGGTTGTAACCCCATATACTTATCCTAGCTCGTCCTCCTGACACTAAGGGACAATTTAGCATGGCCAATCAACTTAACCCTCGGATCTTTGGACTGTGGGAGGAAACCGGAGCACCCGGAGGAAACCCATGCAGACACAGAGAGAAGGAGCAAACTCCATGCAGACAATGATCCGAGGCCGGAATTGAACCCAGGTTCCTGGCAATGCCGATCCTGACTACCTTTCCACCAGATTCCTTGTCTAGAGCACATGAATGGAGTGAACATTAATTCACCACTGAAGATAAGCTAAGATTCAGGTGGGCGTGTATTGTGCAGCAGGTTACAGAGGAGTGAGGGCGGCTAGTCATAAACTCAGAATATTCCTGTGCTTCCGGGTGTTACACTGTGGATCACACAGTACCACGCCTTGGTCTGCTCCACATTCTGTAAATCCAGTGCTCACCCATCTGAAAATCTCCCTGAACTTTAACACATCCAAAGCTCTTCTCCCTGTATTTTATCCTGACTTAAGACCCATTCAGCTGTGAGTGACCTACATCGGCTCCCAATTAATACCTTCATCTCAGTGTCATGTTTAAATCTTGTTCCAGCTCTATAACTTTCCAACAACTCTCATTCCTAAGACTCTGGCCTCTGGTGTATTACCCTTCAATCCCCACTCCCGTACTCTCCCATTCACCCCCACTATCAGTACTTATGCCTTCAGCTGATTGTGCTCCTCCATCTCTCCACTTCTGGTGGCACAGTGGTTAGCACTGCTGTCTCAAAGCGCCGCGGACCCAGGTTCAATCCCTCACTGATCACTGTCTGTGTGGAATCTGCACATCCACCCTCCCCTCGAATCTGTGTGGGTCCCCTCTGGGTGCTCCGGTTTCCTCCCACAGTCCAAAAGATATGCTGGGTAGCTGCATTGGTCGTGCTAAATTCTCCCTCAGTGTACCCGAACAGGAGTGTGGGGACTAGGGGATTTTTCACAGTAACTTTATTGCATGTTAATGTAAGCCTACTTGTGATACTAATAAATAAACTTTGAATCATCTGTTTCAGCAAGTCCTTTCCCCTTCAAACACCCTCCTCTGACCTGATGTCAAATATTTTCTTTATGGCATCGATTACAAAAGCAGGGAAGCTATGTTGGAGTTGTAGGAACTTTGGTGAGGCCACAGCTAGAGCATGTGTGCAGTTCTGGTCATCAGGTTATAGGAAGGATGGGGATGCAGAGGAGATTCACCAGGATGCTGCCTAGGATGGAACATTTAAGTTATGAAGAGAGGTTGGGTAGGCTTGGGCTGTTTTCTCTGGGGCAGAGAAGACTGAGGGGGTGACCTGATTGAGGTGCTCAAGATTATGAGGACATAGACAGAGTGGATAAGGAACAGCAGTTCCCCTTATTTGAAGAGTCAGTCACAATGAAACACAGGCTCAAGGTGAGGAATAGGAAGTTTACAGGGGAATGTGAGCAAAACCTTTTTACCCAGACAATGTTGAGGGTCTGGGATGCACTGCTTGGGAGGGTGGTGGGGGCGGGACGCCTCACATCCTTTAAAAAGAACCTGAATGAGCACTTGGCACATTGTAACATTCAGGGCTATGGGCCAAGTGCTGGTAAATGGGATTAGGTAGGAGTTCAAGTGTTTTTAATGTGTCAGTGCAGACTCAAAGGGCCGAAGGGCCCCTTTTGCGCTAATTCTATGATCCCTAAAGCAACTATAACTACAGATCGTTATTGGAAATCCTACTCTAACTGATATGTTTGGCTTGTCCCAGGGCCGTGGAACTTCTGGTAAACCCACAAAGGCACCATCTGAAGAAGACTTTGACACCATTAAACTAATAAGCAACGGGGCATATGGGTAAGTGGGAATGTGCATAAATTTGTAAGGCGTGGATGCTTTATTGTGGCTAAATTCCTGAGATAGATCTTCCAATTGGGTAAGCAATGCATGGCTATGGAAATTGGGAATGGGGGTACAGTTGCCAACCTTGGTTGGCCATGTTCCTGGAGATTTCATCGGCCGAACCTGTCCTGCCAAACCACCGTCCCCCTCTCAACTATTTTGACAATTAAATGAATGAAATGACTGAATGAAGGTGGTACACAATAGTTTAATCTCCCAGATTTTCAAATTCCAGGTTAATTTGCAATCCTGGAGGCTCCAGAGGGTTGGCAATGCCATATTGGAGCCGGAATTTCTTTCAGACAGATGGGAGGATGAAGCAGAGCTGAGTGCTGCTCCTTTACATATGGGACTTGGATTGTGTGTAGTTGGAACAGATGGCGAATAATTTTTTCCTTTGATGATTTGAGGGTTAGAATTTGTAATATGAGAGCATGGCTCCCAATCTATCCTGGAATGGAATGGGAATACTCGATGCAAAGATCCAATTATTCTTTGCCAAGTCTAGCAATTAAACTGCAAATAGACACCAATAAGAATTGATGAACAATCAGTAGCACTGAGAGCCACTGCAGATACAGAGGACAAGAGGAGGCCATTTGGCCCATCCAGGCTAGTCCTGCCGTTCAATAAAAAAAAATCTGGAACTAAAAATCTACTGGTGACTGAAACATAGAAGATAGGAGCAAGAGGAGGCCATTTGGCCCTTTGAGCCCGCTCCGCCATTCATTACCTGATGTCCAATTCAATAGCCTAATCCTCCTTTCTCCCCATAATCTTTGATCCCGTTCACCCCAAGTGCTGCATCTAGCGTCCTCTTGAATATATTTAATGTTTTGGCATCAATGGGTGGCACAATGGTACAGTGGTTAGCAAAGCTGCCTCACAGCGCCAGAGACCCAGGTTCTATTCTCGGCTTGGGTCACAGTCTGTACGGAGTTTGCACATTCCCCTTGTGTCTGTGTGGGTTTTCTCCAGATGCTCCAGTTTCCTCCCACAGTCCAACAGTTTCCTCCCACAGTCCAACAATGGATTGGCCACGCTAAATTGCCCCTTAGCATCCCAAGATGTGCGGGTTAGGTGGATTGGCCATGCTAAATTGCCGCTTAATTTCAGGGTAAACGTATGGGGTTATGGGGAAGGGGCCCTGGGTGGAATTATTGTTGATGGGCTGAATGGCTGCACGGTAGGGAATCTATGACGATGCAAACTCGAAAGATTTGACTTCCAGTAGAGAGTATTATTTGATGTGAATGCGTCCTTGCTTTGTTCCAGGGCTGTTTACTTGGTAAGGCACAGAGAAACGAGGCAGCGATTTGCCATGAAGAAGATAAACAAACAGAACCTGATTCTCCGAAACCAGATTCAGCAGGCCTTTGTGGAGCGAGACATCCTTACCTTTGCTGAGAACCCATTTGTCGTCAGTATGTTTTGCTCCTTCGAGACCAGGCGGCATCTCTGTATGGTAATGGAATACGTCGAAGGTAAGCTATTACAGTTCCAACTCAGTGTGGGGTCCCCGAGGTGTATGACTGGAGGGAGGTGGACAGATCAAAGACTGAAATAATTTGAAACAATTGCGATTGTAATAAATGGCTAAATACTTACACCAGAATGGGTGGAAGTGAGAACATTACACAAAAAGAAAGCTGCAAGGCACTTGGTTGCTGTTGTGGAGGTGAAGGAGGCTATAGATTTATTTTGGGCGTATGAATGAGTTCAATGTCCTCTTTCACCTCCCAGTCATCTAACCAATATATCCATGTATGGATTGCCTTCCAAGCCCTAACCACAAATTGCATTGTGTGTTAAATTAGAATCGAATCCCAGGCTTATCTAGGCAAAATTACAACCACAGAGTGCACATGTTACTGTAAAGATTATTTATTAGTGTCACAAGTACCCCACTAATCCCCCTGACACTAAAAGGGCAATTTAGCATGGCCAATCAACCTAACCCGCACACCTTTGGACTGTGGGAGAAAACTGGAGCACCTGGAGGAAACCAGATAAGGCGAGAATGTGCAAACTCCACACAGACAGTGATCCAAGCGAGGAATTGAACCTGGGTCCCTGTGCACCCAATGTGAAGATGGCAAAAGCACACAGTGATGTCCTACTTGCTTTCATCCAAACATTAGCACAATCTCACATTGGACATATTTCAAAGAGCAAGGAAGGTTTCCCTATAACCCTGGTCAAAATTTATCCTTCAAACAACATCACTTGAAAACATATGCACCATCTAAACATGATCACGTTGTCCGTTCTGGGATCTTGCTGTGAGCAAATTGACAGTTGAGTTTCCAATGTCACATCATTGGTTTCAAAGCATCCTGGGACATCCAGATTTTTTTGATTTGATTTATTATTGTCAAATGTATTAACATACAGTGAAAATATTGTTTCTTGCGCGCCATACAGACAAAGCATACAGTTCATAGAGAAGGAAAGGAGAAGATGTAGAATGTAGTGTTACAGTCATAGCCAGGGTGAAAAGAAAGATCAACTTAGTGCGAGGTAAGTCCATTCAAAAGTCTGATGGCAGCAGGGAAGAAGTCAGTTGGTACATGACCTCAGACTTTTGTATCTTTTTCCTGGCAGAAGAAGGTGGAAAAGAGAATGTCCAGAGTGCGTGGGGTCCTTAATTATACTGGCTGCTTTGCCAAGGCAGAAGGAAGTGTAGACAGAGTCAGTGGATGAGAGGCTGATTTATACGGTGGATTGGGCTACATTCACGACCCTTTTTAGTTTCATGTTTTGAACAGGATTATATAAATGTCTTCTCTTTTATCATCGATCCAGTTGTATTCCTGAATGGAAATGAATTGTGTGACCACTGTTTCAGTTCCTTGAAGGTTTAATTGGAGTTAATTTTCCAGACTGTCCCTTGGGGGGAATCTTCTGGTTCCGCCAAAGTCAAAAGACATCGTCCACTGGGCCACCCACCACAGCAAGGCTGGAAAATCCCAACCTTACCTACTGATATCTGCCACAATCCAAATAAATACATATTGGTTGGTTTCATGATTAATGTCCATCACTTAGGCAGGGCATTGGGGAGAGTTATATTATTTAATTTAGATAAATGCGAGGTGATGCATTTTGGTAGATTGAACAGGGCAGGACTCACTTAGTTAATGTAGGGCATTAGGGAAAGCTACAGAACAAAGAGATCGAGGGGCACATGTTCATAGCTCCTTGAAAGTGGAGTCACAAACGGACAGAGTAGTGAAGCATGCTTGGTTTCATTGGTCAGGACATTGAATACAGGAATTGGGACATCTTGTTGAAGTTGTACATTGGTAAGGCTATACTTGCAATACTGTGTACAGTTCTGGTCACGCTATTATAGAAAGGATACTATTAAACTAGAAAGAATGCTGAAGAGATTTACTAGGATTCTATTGGGACTTGATGGTTTGAGATATAAGGGGAAGCTGGATGGACTGGGACTTTTCTCTGGAGTGTAGAAGACTGACAGACGATCTTTTCGAGGTCTGTAAAATAATGAGGGACATAGATCAGCCAGATAGTCAACATCTTTTCCCAAAGGTAGAGAAGCCTAAAAATAGAGGGCATAGGTTTAAGGTGAGAGGGGAGAGATACAGAAGTGTTCAGAGGGGCAATTTGTTTCACACAGAAGGTGGTGAGTGTCTGGAACAAGCTGTCAGAGGTAGTAGTAGAGGCGGATAAAATTTTGTCTTTTAAAAAGCATTTAGACAGCTGCATGGGTAACATGGATATAGAGGGATATGGGCCAAATGCGGGCAATTGGAACTAGCTTAGGAGTTTGAAAAAAGGGTACATGGACAAGTTCGGTCAAAGCGCCTGTTTCCATGCTGTAAATCTCTATGATTCTATGACTTGCTGTCACTAAGAGCGGTGTTTCCAGGGCATTCCAAGACTAGAAATGGAGGCTGATAAAATTCTGAAAACTCCGGAACTGGCAGCCTGTAGGTCTCTGGACAATGGAGAATCCTTACAGTGCGGAAGAAGGCCATTCGGCCCATTGAATCAGCACTGCCAATAATCCCAGCCTGGCCCTATCCCTGAAACCTGTTAATACTTGTAACATTATATATTCCGGGACACTAAGAGGTAACTTAGTACGGCCAATCCACCTAACTTGCACATACTTGGTGTTGGCTGGATTAGGGAAGATGGGTTCAGGGTCATGTATGGCTGCCAACGCCTCCATGAGGAAAAGGGTGGCGGAGTGTGGTAGCGTTCGGTTTCTTAAGAGGCTTCCCAATGAAAGCTGAAGAAGGTCTAATGAGTATCCAGTCAACTTCAGTTTTTTGACATGACTGTGGGAATGTGGTGGGACAAGATGGTGGGCACTGCCTGGAGGTGCCACCTAATAGGAGTCCAGTCAGATCGCAGCCAAACATCTTGGGGATGTTTTCTCAAAAGAGTCTTAGCTCCTGTTTAAAGTTAAAGTTTATTTATTAGTCACAAGTCAGGCTTACATTAACAGTGGAATGAAGTTACTGTGGAATTTTATGGTCAGTGTACGTCTTTTGGACTGTGGTGGAAATCAGAGCACCCAGAGGAAATCCACGCAGACGCAAGGAAAGCATGTAAATTATATATACAGACAATGACCCAAGCCGGGAATCGAACTCGGGTCCCTGGCATTGTGAGGCAGCAGTGCTAACCACTGCACCGCTCATGTTTCCTGTTCCTGGTGCAATGTCAGTGCTAATGGCCACGTGATACAGTGTGAGAGCAGGGCGACAGACCTTATTCATACACTCCACTCTGTTCTACAGCTTAAACTGGAAATGAACTAAACAGCATCCACCCCCGCCACCACCTCCCAGGCACTTTGTGAAATAAATCTTTTGAGTTATGTAAGTAGTAAGAATTCAACTGTGAACTCGTTTATGTAATCAAGCAGTTTATGTAATTAGTGTGAGGTACTGGCAGTGTAAACTGCAAAGTTATTAGACACTGATGTCACTCAGTATCCTGTCTCTGGGGTTTTTCCAATGCAAAGTTCTGTCACAAACTTTCACATCCAGACTGTCAGGATGAAGTTGACGTGATTTTTGTGTCATTTAAGACAACAGCCGTTCAGCTCCTCCAACCTAAATACAGGCAAAATGCTGTGGATTTTGGAACCTGAATTAAAGGCGGGAAATGTTGGAAAATCTCAGCAGGTCGGACAGCATCCGCCGAGAGAGAATAGAGCCAACGTTTCCAGTCTGGATGACCTCTGAAGCTCTGATGAGCAATCATCCAGATCTGAAAGGTTGGCTCGATTCTCTCTCCACAGATGCTGTCAGACCTGCTGAGATTTTCCAGCATTTCCTGTTTGCATATCAGAGCCCCTCCAACTTGTTCAGTTAGATTATTGCTGATCTGAAGCTCACTTAAATCACCTTGGTTCCAGGTTCCTTACGTAACAAGAATCTATCAATCTTAGTTTTGAAAGACGCGCCCCCTCCCTGTCACGCCTCAACGTTTTTTCATAGAAATCATAGAATCCCTACAGTGCAGAAGGAGGCCTTTTGGCCCATCGAGTCTGCACCGACAGCAATCCCTCCTGGGCCTTATCCCATAACCCCACATGTTTACCGTGCTAATCCCGCTAACCTATGGATCCTGCAACACTAACAGGCAATTTAGCATGGCTAATGCACCTCACCCACACATCTTTGGAATGCGGGAGGAAACCAGAACACCCGGAGGAAACCCATGCAGACAAGGGGAGAATGTGTAGACTCCACACAGACAGTGACCCAAGCTGGGGATTGAACCCAGGTCCCTGGAGTTGTGAGGCAGCAGTGCTAACCACTGTGCCATTGTGCCAACCCTTAGCCTTTTCAATCTGCTTTTCAATCAGCTTTTGTGCGAAGTGCTTCCTGAACACCTTCGCTCAAATGTTAAGGTTTTGTCTCCTTGTTCTGGGCTCCCTCATTCCTCCCCCTTCCATCAGAGGAAATAATGACCAGATAATTAGTTCTTCAGTGATGTTGATTGAGAGATACATATTGTCCAGGATCTGGGGATGACTCTTCTGCAGAAGAGTACCACGGGATAGGAACATAGGAGGAAGTATAGGCTATCTGGGCCGTTGAGCCTGCTCCACCATTCAGTAAGATCATGGCTGATCTGATTATGATCCGAGCTTCACTCTTCTGTCTGAACAAAGAGAGCAAAGAAAATTACAGCAAGGAACAGGCTCTTTGGCCCTTTAAGCCTGCACTGACCATGTTGCTCATTTGAATTAACCCCCCTAAGCTTCTGCGGACCATATCTCTCTATTCCCATCCTATTCAGGTACATAACCCCTCACATAACCCTTGACTCCCTTGCCTGATAGAAATCTGCCTAATTCTGTCTGCCTTGAGTTACTTCTAAGATCCAGCTCTCGCTGTTTTCTGGGGAAGAGAATTCTACACACCAATGACCCTTTGGGAGAAAATGTTTCTTCTCACCTGAGACTATGTCTCCATGTTTTAGTTCTACCACAAGAGAAATATCCAGGCATCAACCCTATCAGGGCTCCTCAGAATCTTGTATGTATCATTAAGATCATCTTTCATTCTTCTGAACTGCAATGGGTGTAGGACCAACCTATTCAATGTTTTTTCATGAAACAATCCCTTCATCATAGTGAACGTTCTCTGAACTGCTTCTAAAGTTATGTCCACTATGATTCTCACAAACATTTACAGATGCATCATAGAAAGCAATCTTTCTGGTTGTATCACAGCTCAGTATGGATCTTGCTGTGACCAAAACTGCAAGAAAATATAAAAGGTTGTGAACGAAGCCCAATCCATCACGCAAAGTAGACTCCCATCCATTGACTCTGTCTACACTTCCCGCTATCTCAGCAAAGCAGGCAGCATAATTAAGCAGCCCACATACCCTGGATATTCTCTCTTCCACCTTCTTCCATTGAAAAAAAGATACAAAAGTCTGAGCACATGTACCAACCGACACAAGAACAATTTAGTCCCTGTTGCTATCAGGCTTTAGAATGGACTACCATATATTAAGCTGACCTTTTTCTACACCCTAGCTATGACTATAACTGTACTTTGACATATTTTCTCCTGTTTCCATTTTGCTCTGTCATCCTCAATTTAACCAGTCACTACCAGATGTTCTAACTTGCCTCTCCTAAGTATACGTCCCTTAATCATCTTAAAGGAACTTAAGGCAGATCATCCCTCGGTAACCTGTCCTTGCAATAATTTAATCCTCTTACCATTTCTCTCTTCGTAGGAGGTGACTGTGCAACATTACTGAAGAACATTGGGGCGTTGCCAGTGGATTTGGCCCAGATGTATTTTGCTGAAACTGTTCTGGCTTTGGAATATCTACATAACTACGGCATTGTCCATCGGGATCTGAAGCCAGACAAGTAAGTTTGAGTCACCCTTCCCTGTAAGGTGAATTTTACAGTGAGGTGAATCACAGTATCATAGAATCAATGAATCCCTACAGTACAAAAGGAACCTGCACCGACAACAATCCTGCCTAATCCCCATCCTTGTAACCTCATGTATTTAACCCCCCAGACGTTCAGGAGCAATTTAGCATAGTCAATCAACCTAACCAGCATTTTTTTGGACTGTGGGGAAGTAACTGGAGCACCCAGAGGAAACTCACGCAGTCATGGGGAGAATGTGCAAACATTAACAGTCACAGTGACACAGTGGTTAGCATAGCTGCCTGACACCACCAGGGACCCAGTTCGATTCCTGGCTTGGATCACCCTCTGTGTAGAATTTGCACATTCTCCCCATGTCTGCATGGGTTTCCTCCAGTGCTCAGGTTTCCTCCCACATTCTGAAAGATATGCAGATTAGATGCATTGGCCATGCTAAATTCTCCTTAAGTGTACCCAAACAGATGGCGGAGTGTGGCAACTAGGAGATTTTCACAATAATTTTCTTGAAATGTTTAATTGTGACACTGAAACTTTTCTAAAAAACTTTTAAAACGTTATTTATCCAACAATGAGCTTCCTCTCTCAGTGAGGCCCCCCTCCCCCACCCCACCCGTCATGAGCTAAAGAAACATAGAAGATAAGAGCAGGAAGAGGCCCTTTGAGCTTGCTCCACCATTCATCTGATCATGGCTAATTGTCCAACTCAATAGCCTAATCCTGCTTTCTCCCCAAAACCTTTGATCCCATTCACCCCAAGTGCTATACATTGTGAATACATTCAATGTTTTGGCATCAGTTACTTCCTGTGATAATGAATTCCACAAGCTCACCACTCTTTGGGTGAAGAAATGTCTCCTCATCTTCGTCTTAAATGGTCTACCCCGAATCCTCAAACTGTGACCCCCCCCACCATCGGGAACATCCTCCCTGCATCTAACCTGTCTAACTCACATCTTTTGGAGTGTCATCCAGCCAGTGTTTACATGGATGGAACAAGTATTTAGCGGGAAATATTCCATGTGTGTGAAGAACCTTCACTCCCCGGGATCAATGAGTAATCTTCAGAATACTCAGAATGCTTCAGGAGAAAATCAATGAGACATTCAGAAAAAATGTTTTTATCACGTGTTTGTATCTCTTATTTCTCAGTTAGAAAGGTTGTAGAGATTATGGGGGAAGTAGTGTAACTCGATGTTGGAGAAGACATGTTATCGAACCTCTGGGCCTACAACAAGGGTTGGCTACCCTAACCAAGTATTCTTTGTTTATTAGTCTCACAAGTAGGCTTACATTAACACTGCAATGAAGTTACTGTGAAAATCCCCTCGTCGCCATGCTCTGGCGCCTCTTCGAGTGCACAGAGGGAAAATTTAGCACAACCAATGCACCCTATGTTACGGATTGAGGGAGGACACTGGATCACGTGGAGGAAACTCGCACAGACACAGGGGGAGAATATGCAAACTCTACACAGACAGTGACCCAAGCCGGGAATCAAACCCAGGTCCCTGATCTGTGAGACAGCAGTGCTAACCACTGTGCCACCATGTCACCCAGTAAACTGAGTAATCTACTGACACTAGGGTTGGGATTTTCCAGCCCTGTTGTAGTGGGACCGGATATCCACATCATGACTACCATCGACATCGCACACTGCAGGTTCCAAGCGGAGAGGATCTTCAAGAAGATCGCGCATATTGAAACAGAGATCAAATTTCTACAAAGATGCAAGAAAGCAGACAAGATACTGAACCCATTCAAGTCAACCTATAACACCTTGCACCTCTCTCATGCACCTCAACCAGCTCTACAATAAACGCTGCATCCTGGAAACCAAGATAGAGTCTGTATTCTCAACTTGCACTCAAGATGCAGACCAGCAGTGAAACTCTGCGAAGCAGACAAGACAAAGGAACTACACCATCTACATGCACACCAAGAACAGGAAACTTGAGAAGCTTGACATCATCACCAGCAGCAACCAGGCCTGTCCTGGTATCAGAGTAAAAGCCAGCACATCTGCGGGGAAGACCATTGTCAACTTGTCGGACTACACTTTTCAACTAGATGAAATTGAAGTTCTCAGCCCAGGCTCAATTTCTGCCCCACCACCAAAGTAGATCCCATCAGTCTTGCGGCAGATACAGAGAAATTCATCAGGCAAATGAGGTTGCGGGAGTTCTCCAACAGCGAACACAATGATGCAGCCAATGAGCCGGAATAGCGTACAGAGAAAAGAGGAAAGAGTTGAATTGGGCTCCTCCGGAAGGCCGCTGCCCTCGACTTAACATGTTTGCCCAAGGCGTCAGGAGCTGCGTCAACACCAGATTCATTAACCACACTCACACAACAGCCCTGAACATCACCAAGCACAACGCAACGCCATCCGTGCTCTCAAGACTAACCACAACATTGTCATCAAACTAGTAGGGAGATGTGGCAAGCCAGCAAAAAGTCCATTCACATTCAGTGGGACTGGAAGACTGCGGTGGTGACTGTACTGGAAAACCCTACTCAAGGTTTTGCTCTCAGCATTAAATGACCTTTTCATTGGTCTTTTGGAAAGAAACAAAATTACCAGGCTTGTTGGCCTCGGGACCTGTTCATTTTCCTTAAAAATCTATACTTTTTAAAATTCTTTTGTGGGACTTGGGCATCACTGGCTGGCCAGCATTTATTGCCCATCCTGAGTTGCCCGAGGGCAGTTGAGTCAACCACATTGCTGTGGCTCTGGAGTCACATCTAGGCCAGACTGGGTAAGGATGGCAGATTTCCTTCCCTAAAAGGAATTAGTGAACCAGATGGATTTTTCTGACAATCGATAATGGTTTCATGGTCATTAGTTGATTCTTAATTCCAAATTTTTTTTTAATTGAATACGAAGAACTACAACAAGTTGTGAATGTAGCCCAATCACACAAACCAGCTTCCCATCCATTGACTCTGTCTACACCTCTCACCTCCTCGGCAAAGCAGCCAGCATAATTAAGGACCCCACATACCCCGGACGTTCTCTCTTCCACCTTATCCCTTTGGGAAAAAGATACAAAGGTCTGAGGTCACGTGCCAACTGACTGAAGAACAGCTTCCGGACTTTTGAATGGACCTATCTTGTATAAAATTAATCTTTCTCTACACCCTAGCTCTGATTGTAACAGTACATTCTGCACTCTGTCCCTTTCTTCTCTATGAGCAGTATGTTTTATCTGTAAAGCGCAGAAGAAGACAATACTTTTCACTGTATGTTAACACGTGACAATAATAAGTCAAATTCCACCATCTGCTGTGGCAGGATTCGAACCCAGGTCCCCAGAACATTAGCTGAGTTTCTAGATAAATAATCTAGCAATAATATCACTAGGCCATCACCTCCCCTATAAGCTTCCAAGATACTCAGCACATGAGCAGAACTCAGTGAGACATTGCTGGCTAGCGAGGGCTCTCCCTCACTAACTTTGTCTGTTCTTCATTTGTAGTCTCTTGATAACATCGATGGGTCACATTAAGCTAACCGATTTCGGCCTTTCTAAGATTGGTCTTATGAGTCTCACCACAAACCTATATGAGGGTCACATTGAGAAGGATGCCCGGGAGTTCCTGGACAAGCAGGTCAGTATATTCAATGCTAGTTTTTATTGCTTTGTCTTAGTGAAAATGAGAGATTGCAATGCTACAGAATGAAATATATTTCCTGTGAAGAGCACTCGTGGAAAAATGGAGCTGAGGATGATAATGATGTGGAGATTCCAGCATTGGAGTTGGGGGGAAAGGGTGTGGGCACAGTAAGAAGTCTCAACACCAGGTTAAAGTCCTAATAGGTTTATTCGGAATTATGAGCTTTTGGAGCACTGTTCCTTCTTCAAATGAGCGTAAGTTAGATCACAAACAAGGCATATATAGACTGAGACACAATTGCAGGATAATGGTTGGAATGCGAGTCTTTACAGGTACAGACAGTGTGAGTGGAGAAAGGGATAATCACAGATTAAGGAGGTGTGAATTATCTCAAGCTGGACAGTTAATAGGATTTTTCAAGCCCAGGCCAAATGGTGGGGGTTACATGGAGTGTGACATGAACCCAAGATCCCGGCTGAGGTCATCGCTGTGCATACAGATTACCTTGATTATCTGGAAAAACTCACTGTTATCTTGTCTTTGTCTATATATGCTGCGTTGGTAAAATCTATCTCTCCACTTACCTGATTAAGGAGCAGTGCTCCGAAAGCTTGTGATTCCAAATAAACCTGTTGGACTTTAACCTGGTGTTGTGAGACATCTTACTGAGGATTATAATGTCAGATCAGCCACTCTTTCATTGGATACAGAGTGGACCTGATGGGCTGAATGGCCTACTTCTGCACTCATGGTCTTAATCTCAGCTCGGGCACAACATTGGTGATTAGTCAGCACCAACAACCTCTTTCACTGATTGTGTTCTGGGACTGTTAGAATGGTTTTTCTTCTTGTATTTAAAATGGTATTTTGAATGGCCTCCTTCTGCACTGTGGGATTCTACAGCCTGGTGCGAATTTGTCACAAACTTTGGGAGGCTCCATGGTAGAAATAGGGATGTGACTGTGCAAAACCATGTGAAGGATCCCGAAGCCATCAGTGAAACTGGGTCAGATTCAAGCCAAATCGTAGAGATGATAAAATAGTGGTGCATTCCAATGAACAGCGAGCAAAGTCTGGGCTGACACTTCCAGTGAGGGACTGAGAGCTTACAACAGATGTTATCTTCAAATACGCTTTTAAACCCAAGGTCCCTCTGCCCTCATGGGTGAATGTATTGGCATGATGTTTTTGGCCCATAATATTCCTTGGCCAACATCATAAAACCAGATTATCTGAAGTCATTATTACATTGCTGTTTGTTCAAAGTTACTGAGAGGAAATTGGCTGCTGTTTTCTGCAATGCAATTACACTTTAAGAAGTTCTTCATTGGCTGTAGGTGCTGAAGCTGAGAGGGTGTTATATAAATGAAAGTTCTTTCTTTCATTAAAGCACTGTAATGAACTGGCTTGGGTTTCTGTCTGTATGGAGGTTGCACATTCTCCCCATGTCTGCGTGAGTTTCCTTCAGGTACTCTGGCTTCCTCCCACAGTCTGAAAAACGTGCTGGTTAGTGCATTGGTCATGCTTCATTCTCCCTCTGCATCACCTGAACAGGTGCCGGAGTGTGGTGGTTAGGGGATTTTCACAATAACTTCATTGTAGTGTAATGTAAAGCTTACTTGTGACTCATAAGTAAAAGTTATTATACTGCTCAGAGTTCCCTCCCATCCCTGTCTAAAGGGGCACAATGGCGCAATGGTTAGCATTGCTGTTTCACAGCGCCAAGGACCTAAGTTCAATTCCCGGCTTGAATCACTGTCTATCTGGAGTCTGTATATTCTCCCTGTGTCTGCATGGGGTTCCCCCCAGGTACTCCAGTTTCCTCCCACATCCAAAAGATGTGCATTGACCTGAACTGTGGTGACTAGGGGAATTTCACAGTAACTTCATTGCAGTGTTAATGTGTTACTTGTGACTAATAAATAAACTTTAATTTTCTCACAAGATCTGTCCTTCAGGTTTGAATAGATCCAGCTGTCCATTTTGGCCAGTAAAGTTTATTTATTTATTTAGTCACACGTAGGCTTAACACTGCAATGAAGTTACTGTGAAAATCCTCTAGTCCCTACACTCCAGTGCCTGCTCTGGTAACACTGAGGGAAAATTCAGAATGGCCAATGCACCCTAACCAGCAGGTCTTTCAGACTGCGGGAGGAAACCGGAGCACCCAGAGGAAACCTGCATAGACACAGGGAAAACGTGCAGACACTGCACAGAGTGTGACCCAAACCAGGAATTGAACCCAGGTCCCTGGCGCTGTGAGGCAGCAGCACTAACCGCTGTGCTGCAGTGTTGCCTGTGTCTGAGGAGTGACAAATTCATGATCAACACTTTCACTTTTTCACCTCCCTTGTTACGGATCTCAATTATATTTTAACCGACCAATTCATGTCCTCCAAAAATTGGGAGGTGACTCTGTGTGAGCTACTCTTGAAAGCAATTATTATGATTATCAGGACTCCGCTGACACTTTGAAAGCATTGATTAGGACTGATTTCTACATTCAGTAAAAATAATTTGGATGCATTCCTGGAAGATGAATTCAATAACACTTTTTTAATACAATGTACAGTGCAGAAGAAGACCATTTGGGCCTTTGAGTCTGCACCATCCACAATCCCAACAACATCCTAAACCTGTAACCCCATATATTTACCCTTCTGATCTCCCAATACAAAGGGACAATTTAGCTCAGCCAATTCACCTAACTCACACATATTTGGAGTGTGGGAGGAAACCGGAGCACCTGGAGGAAACCCACTCCGACACGGGGCAGAACGTGCAAACCCAAGGTTGGAATTGAACCCAGGTCTCTGGCGCTGTGAGGTGGCAGTGCTATCCACTGTGTCACCATAAACTTTGGCCTGACAGCTCAGTGTTCCTCCAACATACAACAAAAACAGAAAGTGCTGGAAAACCTCAGCAGGTCTGGCAGCATCTGTGGAGAGAGAACGGAGCCAACATTTTGAGTCTGGATGTCCCTTCTGAGCATTTCCAGCATTTTCTGTTCATCTTAAGGATCCCAGCATCCCGCAATCATTGGCTTATTTCTCCAACTTGCGCGTTGTGTGCAAGATTTAGACTTGTTTGTATTGTATAATTAGTCAGCTGCATCCTCACTATGTTGAAATCATACCTTGCTACGCCATGAGTTGCTGTAATTCTGTTCTATTTCAGTGACAGCTGTGGCTCAGTGGGTAGCACTAACACCTCCAAATCCGAGAGTTATTGGTTTACGGCCCAAGTACTTTGGCACAGAATCTAGGATGGTGCCCCAGTGTAGGACTGAGAGAGTGCCGCACTGTTGGAAGTGCTGTTGGCCCCTCTGGCGGATGTAGAGGTTCTCTATTTTGAAGTGGAGTTCTCTGCAGTGTCCTGGCCAACATTAATTCCTCAAACAATGCCTGAAACACATGAATATTTATCTCACTGCTGTTGTGGTGACCTGCTGTGAACGAACAGTGTGCTACATTTCCTACATTAGAACACATCTCGTGTCCTAGTTCTTTTCTTTCAATCTTGATATTGGCTTCCATGCAGGGCAGCACGGTGGCGCAGTGGTTGGCACTGCTGCCCCATAGCGCCAGGGATCCAGGTTTGATTCTGGCTGGGGTCTGTGTGGAGTTTGCACGTTCTCTCTGTGGGTTTCCTCCCACAATCCGAAAGACGTGTTGGTTCTTATTTTCTTTAGTTCTTTCGTGGGATGTGGGCATTGCTGGCTGGGCCAGCATTTATTGACTGTCCCTAACTGCATTTTAAGAATCAACTACATTGCTGTGGCTCTGGAGTTACATGTAGGCCAGACCGAGTAAGGACGGCAGGTTTCTTTCCCTAAAGGACGTTAGTGAACCAAACAGGCTTTTCCGACAATGGTTTTATGGTCATCAGTAGATTCTTAATTCCAGATTTTTTTTATTGAATTCAAATTCCACCATCTGTCGTGATGAAATTTGAATCTGGGTCCCTGGAACATTTGCTGAGTTTCTGGATTAATAGTCTAGCGATAATACCACTAGGCCATCGCTGCCCTTTTGGCCATGCTAAATTCTCCCTCAGTGTAATAAAACAGGCACCAGAGTGTGGCGACTAGGGAATTTTCACAGTAATTTCACTGCAGTATTAATGTAAGCCAGCTTTGACACTTACAAAATGCAGACTAAATACTACGTGGCTTTGGGCCTTGACTGAAATTTCCCAATGATGCTTCTAATTTTCTGATTCTGCTGGCTATATTGCAAAACAATCTCTGCACAATGATGACTGGTTTATTTATTAACTCAATGCTAAAATTGGAACATGAGGCAATGGAAAACAGCATCATGCTACAATTAGATAATTAATTAGGCTACAGTTTTGCCAAAAGATGATCTACACTTTGTACAGATCTTTTCACATGTTCCTTCTCAGTGAGGAATAGACTGATCACTAGGTGTTAAGTTCCCAAACAACAGGTCCCCAAACCCCATTCACTTTTTAATTTACTTTTTGTACCTGTCCACCAGTTTTTACTGATTTGATTTGATTTTTTATTGTCATATGTATGAGTATACAGTGAAAAGTATTGTTTCCTGTGCACTACACAGACAAAACATACCATTCAGAGAGTAGGCTAGGAGAAGGAAAAGGATTTGATTTGATTTACTATTGTCACATGTATTAGCATACAGTAAAATGTATTGTTTCTTGGGCACTATACGGACAAAGAAAGAAAAGAATGAAGAATGTAGTGTTACAGTCATAGCTAGGGTGTAGAGAAAGATCAACTTGATGCCAGGTAAGTCCATTCAAAAGTCTGACAGCAGCAGGAAGAAGCTGTTCTTGAGTTGGTTGGTACGTGATCTCAGACTTTTGTATCTTTTTCCTGATGGGAGAAGGTGGAAGAGAGAATGTCTGGGGTGCGTACGGTTCTTAATTACGTATGGCCAATGACATACCGCTTGTCTGCCAGAAACTTAGGTTTCAGAAGATCATCCTAATGCAAAGAAAGTAAAAATAGAACCTGCCCCCATCACAGCGTTCTCGACAGGCACCCCACTCCCCCTCTGCTGACAACGGTAGCATACCCAACCACTCAAGAGGGATATCCTGTCCCCCGTACTAAAAAAACAGGCCATCCTCCACAAGAATGAGGGTGACCTGATCTCACCCTCCCACTCCAGTCAGTGGCTTCACCCCCTCTCTCCCCCAAAGGACAGTCATCGAAAGTGACAATGCAGGTGGAGAAGGTGGTCAAAAAGGCATACGACATGCTTGCCTTCGTCGGCCAGGGTATTGAGTTTAAAAATTGGCAAGTCATGTTGCAGCTTTATAGAACCTTAGGCCGCACTTGGCATTTAGTGTTCAATTCTAGTCACCACACTATCAGGAGGATGTGGAGGCTTTGGAGAGAGTGCAGAAAAGATTTACCAGGATGTTACCTGATATGGAGGGCATTAGCTATTGAAGAGAGGTTGGGGAAACTGGATTTGTTCTTACTGGAACAACGGAGGTTGAGGGGAGACCTGATAGAAATCTACAAGATTATGAGAGGCATGGACGGAGTGGATAGTCAGAAGCTTTTTCCCAGGGTGGAAGAGTCAATTACTAACGGACACAGGTTTAAGATGTGAGGGGCAAGGTTTAAAGGAGATGTCTGAAGCAGAATTTTTACACAGAAAGTAGTGGCTACCTGGAACTCATTGCCAGGGAAGGTAGTGGAAGCAGATACGATAGTGAGTTTTAAGGCATGTCTTGACAAGTATATAAATAGGATGGGAATAGAGGGATATGATCCCTGGAAGGGAAAGGGGTTTTAATTAAGTCGGGCAGTATGGTCAGTGCAGGCTTGAAGGGCCTGTCCCTGTGCTGTAATTTTCTTTCTTCTTTGTTTTTTGAGAGGCTTCTCAGGCCATATCCCCCTCAGATTCCTATTTCAACTCTCACTTCAGACCCCCCTCCCCCACAGCTCTTGGCAATACCACCTTGGCACCCTGACAGTGACAACCTGGCAATGAAGTGACTGCCAGGGTGATGGTGCCAGTCTCTTTCAAGGCTGAAAGCTACCATTAGTTGAAGAAAAAATAGTCAGCCAAAGTCTTCAGATCAAAGAATAAACCTGTTAGTAACCATTGTGGTTAGAAAAGAGGAAGCAAAAGGTGCTACCAAAAGAGAAACTGCTGGCAAATCTCGGCAAGTCTGGCAGCATCTGTAAGCGGATAAAAAGAGCTGACATTTCAAGTCCAAATGACCCTTTGTCAAAGCGGAAAGGCAGAAAGTGGGAGATATTTATACTGCAGGGAGAGGGAATGAAAGTGGAGTCAGAAACAGAAACGAGGAGAAAGGCTGCTAATGGCAGCCCACAGAGAGAATAAAGGGTGTGAATAACCAAATGACAGAGACGCTAAAATGAAGTGTTGGGGGGGGGGGGTGGAAATGGATGGGATAGAGGTAAGATTTAGAAAAGGAGAAGCAAAGGGGGAGAAAAGGTGAGGGAAGGGGCATAAAGTAGGGGAAAAGAGTGGGAAGAGAAATGAAGAAAGACAATAAAGAAATAAAAGGTAGAGAACAGTAAAAAATTAAATTAAATAAATTGAAATCAAAGGGGTGGAGGTGCAATAGAGCAAATCATTGAAAGTTGTTGAATTTGATGTTGAGACCGGAAGGCTGTAATGTGCCCAGCCAGAAAACGAGATGCTGTTTGCGTAGAGTTTCACTGGAATCTTGCAGCGGGACAAGGACAGACATGGGAGCGGGATCATGTGTTAAAATGGCAAGCAACCAGAAGGTCAGGGTCCTGATTGCACACAGAGCGAAGGTGCTCAGCAAAGCGATCGCCCAGTCTACGCTTGGTCTCTCCGATACAGAGGCAACCACATTGGGAGAAGTGAATGCAATAGACCAGATTGAAAGAGGCACAAGTGAAACACTGCTTAACCTGGAATGAATGTTTTGAACCTTGGATGGTAAGCATGGAAGAGGTAAAGGGACAGGTATTACATCATCTGTGATTGCATGGGAAAGTGCCATGAGTGACAGGAGAGGTATTGGGTATAGTGGAGGAGTGGACTCGGTTATCCCAGAGGGGAATGGTCTGTGCGGAATACTGAAAGTGAAAGCTGCTGTCTGCTATGAAATAGCCTGGAACTGTCATTCAGAACAAGCCTGTTCATAAACACTGTGGTTAGAAAAAAGGAAATACTTGACATGTGTTCAATCGTTTCCCTGTTTTTTTTTCTTGAAGAAAACAAGAACAAACAAAAGCCATCTACAATTAGCTGTGGTGGACAATCGCCACACTCTCTTTCAGATACCTGCCACCTATAATTCCATGGCATTATCTCAGAGAGGAACAGGGAAGATATTGTCCTGGACAATATTTATTTCTCTGATCAACATCACAAAATATTTATTATATTGCTGCTTGTGGCAGTTTGCAGTGTGCAAATTGACTGACACCTTTTTCTTAACCTTACAAAAGTATTTAATTGTTTGTAAAATGCTTGAGACATTCAGTGGTCATGCGAAATACGATATAAATGCATGGTTTTTCTGTCCATGGAACACGGACCTGTAAATCTCTCCACTCTCCTGCATGTCATCATTTAGAAAATACTCTGATCTTTCTGTGTTAATTCCATAGTGGATGACCTCATACTGAACTCCATCTGCTCCCAGATTATTAAACTGGGAAGTACTGGGAATTAATGCATCTTGGGCAAATCCAGGAATTAAATAAACCTTTTGAGTTGACATCCTACTAAAACCTTCAGATGTGTTGTTCGTCTCCTGAAAGGAATTACGAGTTGTTTTTGATGCAGACCTGCAACGCAGGGGGAGCTTCACAAGCACATGTGAAACATGCCAAAGAAGGCAAGCAACAAAAGCTTGGCCAACTGAATAAGAAGGATCTTAATGAAAATGAGTGATGTGGAAAGGCAGCTAGGTTTTAGAGGCATTTCAGAGAATGCGACCTTGGTGGCGCAGTGGTTACTCTGCTGCCTCACAGCGCTGTGGACCCAAGTTCAATTCCAGCCTTGGGTGACTGTGTGGAGTTTGCACATGAGAAACATAGAAAATAAGAGCAGGAGGAGGCCATTTAGTCTTTCGAGCCTGCTCCACCATTCATTACGATCATGGCTAATCATCCAACTCAATAGCGTCATCCTGCTTTTACCCCCTAACCTTTGATCCCCAAGTACTCCACCCAACCACCTCTTGAATACATTCAATGTTTTGGCATCAATGACTTCCTGTGGTAATGAATTCCACAGGCTCACCACTTTTTGGGTAAAGAAATGTCTCCTCATCTCGGTCTTAAATCTTCAGATTGTAAACCTCTGGTCTGGACCCCTCCCAACATCGGGAACATCCTTCCTGCATCCATGAGATCCATAAGATCCCCTTCATTTATCGGAACTCCAGCAATAACAACCCTAACCTTGTCAATCTCTCCTCATACATCAGTCCTGCCATCTCCAGAATCAGCCTGTAGATCATAGAATCTCTTCAATACAGAAGGAGGCCATTTGACCTATTGAGTCTGTACTGACCACAATCTCACCCAGTCTCTAATACCACAACCCCATACATTTGCCCCCCCCTCATCCTCCAACACAGCAGTCAATTTAGCATGGCCAGCCACCGGTGACCGAGGCTGGAATTGAACCTGGGTCTCTGGCACTGTGAGGCAGCAGTGCTAACCACTGTGTCACCATGTCACCTACTTGCTATACGTTCGCCCCGTATCTGCATGGGTTTCCTCCGGATGCCCCGGTTTCCTCCCACAGTCCAAAGATGTGCGGATTAGGTGGATTGGCCATGCTAAATTTGCCCGTTACAGTCAGCAGGATTAGCAGGGTAAAGACGTCAGATTACAGGATAGAATCCCTACAGTACAGAAGGAGGCCATTCAGCCCATCAAGTCTCTACTGATTACAATCCCATCCAAGCTCTTTTCCTGTAACCCCATACATTTACCCTGCTAATCCCATTGACACTAGGGTCAATTTAGTATGGCCAATCAACCTAACCCATACATCTTTGGACTGTGGGAGGAAACCGGAGCACCTGGAGGAAACCCACACAGACACAGGGAGAACGTGCAATTCCACACACAGTATCCAAGCTGGGATTTGAACCCTGGTCACTGGTGTTGTGAGGCAGCCGTGCTAACTATGGTGCCACCTGAAAGGGATTGGGTGGGATTGTTGTCAACATGGGCTGAATGGCCTCTTTCTGTACTGCAGGGATTCTAGGATTTATGGCTGAATGCACAGCTGCCAATAGTAGGCTGGAGTGAGGTGGGTGATGATGAATGAGCAGTGCCAAACTGCTGGCTTCAAGATGCCCTGACATTGACTGTTTGTTGCAGGTCTGTGGAACTCCTGAGTACATCGCGCCCGAGGTAATTGTGCGACAGGGATATGGGAAGCCGGTCGACTGGTGGGCGATGGGCATCATACTCTACGAATTCTTGGTGGGCTGTGTTCCCTTCTTTGGCGACACTCCTGAGGAATTGTTTGGCCAAGTCATCAGCGGTAGGTTTGGAATCCACTCGGGTGGAGTGACCCAGTCAGTGATTGTATACTCTAGGGATAGGGATGTTCAAACAATGGTCATGAAACCTCAGATGGCACAGTGGTTAGCACTCACACTGCCAGGGACCTAGGTTCGATTCAACTCGGGTCCCTGGCACTGGCAAGATTCGAGCCCGGGTCCCCAGAACATTAGCTGAGTTTCTAAATTAATAGTCTAGCAATAATACCACTAGGCCATTGCCTCCTCTCTCTCATGGTATTGCCCATTTGTGGGCGGCACAGTCGTTAGCACTGCTCCCTCACAGTGCCGGGACTTGGGTTCGATTCGGGTACACTGAGGGAGAATTGAGGACGGCCAATGCACTCTTTGGACTGTGGGAAGTAACCGGAGCATCCGGAGGAAGCCCATGCAGATGACATGCTCAGTCCACACAGACAGTGACCCAAGCCAGGAATTGAACCCGGGTCCTTGGCACTGTGAGGCAGCAGTGCTAACCATTGTGTCACTGTGCCGTCCTATGGCTGTGTTATTAATGAAAGTTGCGGGAAAGGACAAGTGCTGAATGGGAAATAGAATGCCAACATTTTATTCAAATGAGAGGCTGTAACTGGGATTTGGCGCAATAGTTTTAACACAAAGTATGAAGGGCCAGTGGTGGCAAACCCCATGTGTTTCCAGTCTCTGATCGCCTTTTTTGCTTCCAGATGATATCATGTGGCCCGAAGGTGATGAGGCTCTCCCAGCAGATGCTCAACACCTCATTTCCAGCCTGCTGCAGCCAAACCCATTGGACAGGCTGGGCACAGGTAAGCCATCACACTCAGAGTGGGCTCAATCTATCGGGCAGAAACTTACCTTACTCTTATTATTCATCGGTTCTGTCCTAGCCTTTACCGGGGATCCAATTTGGAAACAATTAGCTATTCTCTCACACTCGCTTAATGTGGCAATTACAAATTGCTTTCCGTGTTACCTTATCAGAAAGTGCTTGTATTTAGACAACGCCCTTCATAACCTCAGCATCTTTCAAACCACTTTGTAGCCAACAAAGTACTTTGGAGTGTATTCAAAGTTTAATGTTTTACCCTGATGTGTCCTAGAATTATACAGTGCAGAAGAGCCCCTTCGGCTCATCGAATCCACACGAGGCAGCACAGTGGTTAGCACTGCTGCTTCTCAGCGCCAGGGGCCCAGGTTCAATTCCAACCTCAGGTCACTGTCTATGTGGAGTTTGCACTTTCTCCCCGTGTTGGCATGGGTTTCCCTCCAGGTGCTCCAGTTTCCTCCCACAGTCCGAAGTGGGTTAGGTTGATTGGCCCTGCTAAATTGATCCTAGTGTCAGGGGGATTAGCAGGGTGAACGAAGGTCATGGGTATAGGTTCTGGGTGGGATTGTGGTTGGTGCAGACTCGATGGGCTGAATGGCCTCCATCTGTACTACAAGGACTCTATGAACACATTAGAAACATCTGAACTCCCATCTAATCCCATCTGCCATCCCTTGGTCCATTGCCCTGAATGTTACGACATGCCAAGTATTCATCCAGGTACTCTTTAAACGATGTGAGGCATCCTGCCTCCACCACCCTCCTAGGCAGTGCATTCCAGACCCTCACCACCCGCTGGGTAAAAAAGTATTTTCCTCAAAACCTCCCTAAATCTCCTGCCCCTCACCTTGAACCTATCTCCCCTCGTGACTGACCCTTCAACTAAGGGAACAGCTGCTCTTTATACACTCTGTCCATGCCCCTTATAATCTTATAGACCTAATCAAGTCGCCCCTTAGTCTTCTCTGCTCCAGAGAAAACAACCCAAGCCTACCCAACCTCTCTTCATAACTTAAATATTCCATCCCAGGCAGGCATCCTGATGAATCTCCTTTGCAATTCCTCCAGCGGCAATAACATCCTTCCTATAATGTGGTGACCAGAACAGCACACAGTACTCCAGCTGTGGCCTCACCAAAGTTCTATTCAAAGCTGCGGCCTTACCAATATTGAAATATTTGTACAGTTAACATTTCTTAAAGAAATGATGTGATACGCTGTTGGTTCACCCCCCGTACACAGATACCCTGACCTCACACTGGCAAAGCTAACAATTTGAGGCATATTTTTAAACTTAATGTGAAAACCCTTTTAACTTATAGTTGGGCCTGTCGTCAAGGCATAGATGTGAAGGTCCATCAAATTGCTCTTCAATTGACTGTTGATATGTTAGCAAAACATCTGCCCTACAATATTCGTTATATAACTTTTTAAAAAACTTTTTTTTTGATGTGTTCAACAAGGAAGAGGTTGCCATTGCCAGGGAATGAGATACATTCCTGTTCCAAGGACTCAAACGTTCCTGGTTCAGATCCTACAAAAATAGAAGCAAAAATAAATCTCCTCACTTCCCAAGATCTCATTCTTGCTGGCTTTTGTCTGATACCTGGTCCTGTTGATAATAGAATCATAGAATCCCCACAGTGCAGAAGGGGGCCATTCGGCCCATCAAGTTTGCATCGAACACAATCCCATCCCAGGCCCTATGTCCACAACTCCACACATTTACCCTGTTAATCCCTCTAACCTACACATCCCAGGACACTAAGGGGCAATTTAGAATGGCCAATCCATCCAACCTGCACATCTTTGAAGTATGGGAGGAAACCAGAGCATCCAGAGGAAACCCATGCAGACACAGGGAGAATGTGCAGACTCCACACAGAGAGTGGCCCAAGCCGGGAATCTAACCTGTGTCTACTACTGCTACTACTGTGCCACCATGCCTTGCCGCCTGATCTGCTTGGATCAGTTTTCTGTGCCAAAAATGTCGGGTGGAATTTTACCACCATAACTCCATGCGTTTACCCTAGCTAATCCCCTTCACACTGAGGAGTAATTTAGCATGACCAATCCACATAACCTGCACATCTTTGGAGTGTGGGTGGAAGCCCATGTAGAATGTGCAAACCCCACACAGAAGGTAACCTGAGGCTGAAATCAAACCCGAGTCCTTGGCACTGTGAGGCAACACTGCGCAGCCCAGAGTCATTGGAGATTTGAAAGGATCTTTTCTAAGCCTACTCCCCCCAAGTGACGGGGCTGTAAAATTCCACCATGTGTCCCATTTCACTCTCGCTCCACACAATCACATTGTCCAGAACCTTTCTCATTCACCGTGGTTGTATACTAATGGCCGGAATCTTTTCATCCTGCCGGCCACGGGGATTGGAGCAGGCGAAAGGTGGACCATGGGGAGGTCTGTTGATTCTCAAGCTGGATTTCCCAGTTTCATAAAAATCCCACTCCCCAATGAGTCAAACCCTTCCACTCAGTCTGTTTCAGGAAGTGTCCATTCACTGTCATTTCTGATGCAAGCATTGAGCACTTTGATAATTACCTTCTGTGTAATGCTCAGCACTCTAACTCAGCAGCATCCACTGCCAAGTTTCACGGGCAAACTCAGCACAATTTGAAATCTAATCACTTCTGTGGCCAATTCGATTGGGCTAAGTGTGTGCAGTTCAGTCTGAATTGCTGAGATGTTATTAAAAAGACTGAGGCACAGAGAAGTTCAGATTGGCAATTTTTATATTAATGGAAATTGAGATAGAAGCAGAGACCTGACTCCAGCATTTCAATGCCATATTTATCCGGCACTGGCTATTATCTCAATGAGCTAAAAGCTGCTTCGTGGTTAACTCTGTTAGAAATGCAACACTCCAGGGGAGGAGGTTAGCGCTCAGCTTAAGAAGTTGTTACTGACCTCCCATTGACAGACAGAATTGAAAAACCATTTATGTTTGTGACCTCAATAAGCCAGTGAAAGTTCCATCTCAGGTTTGAAGCTGAAGGCTAGATATGAGATTGCTTACACACACACACACACACACACACACACACACACACACAGTTCAGACGTATATCTTTGGACACTAAGGAGCAATTTAGCATGGTCAATCCACCTAACCAGCAGACCTTTAAACACTACAGGGCAATTTAGCATGGCCAATCCACCTAACCTACACATGATTAGACAACACCTTGGACCCGGGTTCAATTCCAGCCTTGGGTCACTGTGTGTGCAGAGTCTGCGTGTTCTGCCTCCCATGTCTGTGTGGGTTTCCTCCCACAGTCTCAAAATGTGTAGGTTAGGCGGACTGGCCATGCTAAATTGCTCCTTAGTGTCCCAAGATGTTAGGTGGATTGGCCATGCTAAATTGCTCTTTGGTGTTAGGGTAAATACATGGAGTTATGGGGAAACGGTCTGGGTGGGATTGTGGTCAGAGTAGACTCAATGGGCCAAATGGCCACCTCCTACACTGTAGGGATTCTATGATATATAGAAAGTACTGTAATATGGAGCTCATTGTCTGATCCAGCAGAGAGTGCCATTTCATAAAAGTGGCCCTAATATCCTCACTTAATGTGTGCAGGTCAGCTAAATCTTTGCTTCATCCTGTTCAGGATGCATTCAGTATTAATTCTGGTTGACCCTGCATATTCTCTGTTATATAGGGGGTGGCACAGTGGCTAGTGCTGCTGCCTCATAGCGCCAGAGATCCAGGATCAATCCCAGTCTCAGGTCACTGTCTATGTGAAGTCTGCATGTTCTCCCCGTATCTGTGTGAGTTTCCTCTGGGTGCTCGAGTTTCTTCTGATGAGCCAAAGATGCACAGGTTAGGAGAATTGACCTTACTAAATTGCCTCTTGGTGTCCAAAGCTGTGCAGAATAGATGAATTGGCTTTGCTAAATTGTCCTTTAACATCTCAAAATCTGCAGGTTAGATAGGTTGGCCGTGCTAAATTGCCCTTTAGTGTCCCAGTTTGTATAGCTTAGATGAATTGGCCATGCTAAATTGCTCTTTAGTGTCCAACGAAATGTAGGTTTGATGAATTGGCCATGCTAAATTGTCCCTTAGTGACCTAAGTTGTGTAGGTTAGGTGGATTGGCATTGCTAAATTGTCTCTTAGTGTCCCAAGGTGTCTAGGTTAGATGGATTGGTCATGCTAAATTTGCAGCGTAACATGATTAGGGAAGGGGAGAAGTCCTGAAGCTCTGTCAGAGAGTCAATGCAGACTCGATGGGCTGAATGGTCTCCTTCTGCACTGTAGGGATCCTATGATTCTATGTTTGGATTTGTCTAGAGTTGAAAGGATGGCCAGGTTCTGTAGGAGCACTTTCTGCTGCTGCTCCTTCAAAACATCTTGGCTCTGTGGATGTCTCACATTCAAGGCACCATTCATGATTCTAGAATGGTAGCCATTGTCATGTTTGATTAACTTTCTGTCCTCACTGATTTTTCTGACCTCTCACACCCATTATATTTGCTCCATTCCAGTGCTGCTAACATATCTGTGAAAGCCCAGTGGGGAAACTCAACAGGATTCCTCCAGATTGTTCACTCATATCTAAACCACCCCCCCGACCCCTGGAACATTTCAAGTCTTGTATTATACTAATGCTCATCCTCTTCTCTCGGTAGGAGGCACCTATGAAGTTAAGCAACACGGTTTCTTCAAAGACCTGGACTGGACCAGCTTGCTACGTCAGAAGGCAGAATTCATTCCCCACCTGGAGTCGGAAGAAGACACCAGTTATTTTGATAGCAAGTGTTTTTTCTACTAAGCAAGGTCTTCAGCTGGGGGAGTGGGGTTGGGGAAGGTGTAGGATGTACGATTCCTTTATTAAAACTTAATTGTTCAAGATTCAAAGTTCTAAGGCTCAATAGTGGCCAGCAGAACAGAAAAGCGTGTGTCCAATAATTTGACAATTCCATCAAGCATCTGACCTTGATCTTTTTATTTATTAATTTGTTCGACATGGATGTCGCTGGCTGGCCAGTATTTATTGCCTATCCCTCATTGCCCTTGAAACTGAGTGGCTTGCTAGACCATTACAGAGGGTAATTGAGAATCAACATCAACACAGTTGTAGCTCTGGAGTCATACATAAGCCAGACCAGTAAAGGATGGCAGATTTCTTTCCCTAAGAATCATTAGTGAACTAAATGGGTTTTTCCGACAATGGTTTCGTGGTCATCAGTTGAATCCTACAGTACAGAAGGAGGCCATTTGACCCATCAAGTCTGCAATCCCAAAATCATTGGGTCTGCAATCACACAATCCCAGCCAGCCTATCCCCATAACCCCATGCATTTACCCGTGCTAGCCCCCTGATACTAATGGCCAATACAGAATGGCCAATCCATCTAACCCGCACATCTGTGGACTGTGGGAGGAAACTGGAGCATCCGGAGGAAACCCACGCAGACACAGGGAGAACGTATAGGCTCCGCACAAGCAGTGACCCAAGCTGGAAATCGAACCCAGGTCCCTGGCACTGTGAGGCAGCAGTGCTAACCACTGTGCCACCGTGCCGCCCATCAGTAGATTTTCTTAACTCCAGATTTTTTTTATGGTATTCAAATTCCACCATCTGCCATGGTGGGATTCAAACTTGGGTCTCTATAGCGTTAGCTGAGTTTCTCGATCCATAGTCAGGTAATAATAACACTAGGCCATCACCTCCCCTTGCTGCTTGGCTGGGAGAACTGGAGAGCATAGGAGGGGAGGGTTTGGGGGGAACAGTCTGTACCAATTCTAGACTGGCTCCCTTGCATCTGTCTGGGTAACAGCAATGGAAAGAGGAGGAGAGGGGAATGGGGTGCTCAACAGGGGAGGTGCAATTTGGAAATGGGTGGGTTGATAATAGTCCAGGAAAAATCCAGTTAGGAAGAGTGTTGGGCAAGAGTTCGAGTGATGAGAGGGATTTCACTCCCTCACTGTGGATCTGAAATAATGTCTCTCTCTCTCTCTCTCTGCAGCCCGCTCTGATCGCTATCACCACATCAATTCCTATGATGAGGATGACACAAATGAAGATGAGCCGGTGGAAATTCGACAGTTTTCCTCCTGCTCACCTCGATTTATTAAGGTATTTCCATGGGTGTGAGTGTGTTTGCCCTTCCCTTAGGCCCCTCTGTTGTTCTGACCAGTGGGTGCGTGATATTGTCTGCATGCTTAGTGCAGAATGACCGGCAGGGCAATTACACAGGCCCGCAGCAATGGGTCTGGTCGGCAGGTTTAAATTGGCTCCCAAAACTGCCCGAATTGAGGACAGCTAAGAGAGGACACGAGAAGACTTTGGCTGATAGGATTAAGGAGAATCCTAAAGCTTTCTTTAGACATGTTAAGAATAGAAGATTGGTTAGGACAAGATTAGGGCCAGTCATAGACAGCAGTGGGAAGTTGTGCGTGGAGCCTGAAGAGATTGGAGAGGCACTGAATAAATATTTCTCTTCGATATTCACGCAGGGTGATGTAAATGTAGTTATGGAGAACACTGAGGTACAGGGTAGCAAACTGGAAGGTATCGAAGTAGATAGGGAGGATGTGCTAGATATTCTCGAGGGTTTGAAGTTGGATAAGTCCCCTGGGCCGGACGGGATTTACCCTAGGATTCTCTGGGAGGCAAGAGAGGAGATTGCAGAGCCTCTGGCTCTGATCTTCAGGTCGTCGTTGGTTACGGGTGTGGTTCCGGAGGACTGGAGGATAGCGAATGTGGTCCCATTGTTCAAGAAGGGGAAGAGAGACCTTCCAGGGAATTATAGGCCAGTGAGTCTTACTTCTGTTGTGGGCAAAGTATTGGAGAGAATTATTAGGGATAGGATTTATAGTTATTTAGACAGAAATGAATTGATTGGGGATAGTCAGCATGGTTTTGTGAAGGGTAGGTCGTGCCTTACTAACCTCATTGAGCTTTTTGAAAAAGTGACCAAAGAGGTGGATGGGGGTAAGGCGGTTGATGTGGTATATATGGACTTTAGTAAGGCGTTCGATAAGGTGGCCCATGGAAGACTTCTGCAGAAAATGCAGATGTATGGAAGAGGTGATTTAGCTAATTGGATTAGGAATTGGCTAGCAGATAGAAGACAGAGGGTGGTGGTTGATGGGAGATATTCATTGTGGAGTTCGGTTACAAGTGGTGTACCTCAGGGGTCTGTTTTGGGGCCCCTGCTGTTTGTAATTTTTATAAATGATCTGGATGAGGGTATTGAAGGATGGATTAGTAAATTTGCAGATGACACTAAAGTCGGTGGAGTGGTAGATAGTGAAGAGGGGTGTTCTAGTTTGCAGAGAGACTTGGACAAGTTGCAGAGCTGGGCCGAGAGGTGGCAAATGGAGTTTAATGTGGAAAAGTGTGAGGTAATGCACTATGGCAGGAATAATAAATGTGTAGAGTATAGGGCTAATGGTAGGATTCTTAGTAGTCTTGATGAACAGAGGGATCTTGGTGTGTATGTGCATAGATCCCTGAAAGTAGACAGTCAAGTCGAGAAGGTTGTTAAGAAGGCATATGGAGTCTTAGCTTTTATTGGTAGGGGGATTGAATTTCGGAGACGCAACATCATGTTGCAACTGTACAAAACTCTAGTGCGGCCGCACTTGGAGTATTGTGGGGAGTTCTGGTCCCCACATTATAAGAAAGATGTGGAGGCATTGGAGAGGGTACAGAGGAGGTTTACCAGGATGTTGCCTGGTATGGAGGGCAGGTCTTATGAAGAGAGGCTGAGGGATTTGAGGTTGTTTTCGTTAGAAAGGAGGCGGCTAAGAGGGGACCTAATCGAAACATATAAGATGATTAGAGGTTTAGATAGGGTGGACAGTGATAGCCTTTTCCTAGGATGGAGAAAGCTAGCACGAGGGGACACAGCTTTAAATTAAGGGGTGATAGTTATAGGACGGATATCAGAGGTAGGTTCTTTACCCAAAGGGTGGTTCGGGAGTGGAATTCCCTGCCTGCTGCAGTTGTAGATGCGCAAGTTTGGTGGCGTTTAAGAGGTTAGTTGATAAGTATATGGAAGAGAAGGGAATGGTTTAGTTTGGAGGGCATTGCTTTTTATATTGGTCGGTGCAACATCGAAGGCCGAAGGGCCTGTTCTGTGCTGTAATGTTCTATGTTCTATGTTTATTGATTCTAATGAAACTTCAACAAAGAACAAACAAAGAATAGTCCAGTGCAGGCCCTCCAAGCCTGTGCCAATTATGATACCTGCCTAAACTAAAATTGTATACACTTAGAAAGTCCGTATCCTTCCATTCCCATTCTGTTCTTGTATTTGTATAGTTGCCTCTTAAACACCACTATTGTACCTGCTCCCACCACCTCCCTAGGCAGACATTCACATCCTCTGTGCAATAAACTTACCTGGCACATCTCCTCTAAACTTTTCCCCACGCACCTTAAACCTATATCCTCTAGTACTTGACTAGGAAGGAGCTTCTGACTATCACTCTATCCCCTGCCCCCCATAATCTTGTAAACTCCTATCAGGTCACCCCTCAACTTCCGCCATTCCAGGCAGAACAAACCGAGTTTATCCGACCTTTCTTCGTAGCTAATACCTTCATATCCAGCAAATCCCGGTAAATGTCTGCTGTACCCTCTCCAAAGCATCCACATCTTTCTGCTAGTGTGGTGATCATATTCTAAATGATGCCTAACTAAGGTTCTGTACAGCTGCAGTGTGGCCTGTGAATTTTTATTTCAATGCCCTGACCCATGAATGCCGTATGCCTTCTTGAAATCAACCTTTGATTTGATTTGATTTGATTTATGAATATACAATGAAAAGTATTGTTTCTTGTGCACAATACAGATAGAATCAAACCTCAGACAGGCCACTGTGTAGATCGTTTCTCCCACCCAAGAGGTGCCTGGAACTCCTCCAGAGACACAAAATGGCTAAAAATGTGAGGTAGTGGGTGGGATTTTATGACTTCGCTCACCCTAAAACCATAATATTCCACCCGAGGTCAACAGACCTTCCCATTATCTGTCCCTCCCCACTCTGATTCCTATAGTGGGCGGGACAATAAAATCCTAGCCATTGTTAGTGCTGTAAGATGGGTCTTTTCAATGCTTTACTCCAAACATATGGATTTGAGGAATATTTTGAACAAGAGGTTCCCACTTCAACTTTCCTTTTAACAAAGCTCAGGTAGATCAATGGCACGTTGTACCTGATATGTCGGAAAGAGAGGTCTCAACAGGCTGAGTGCATCAGCCATCGTCCCATCCTCTGTATGTCACCTACCATCCATTCTTCCTCATGTAATAAAGGGGGAATACAGTGGATGCTGGAATCTGAAACACAAAGAAAATAATGGTGGGAAATCTCAACAGGTTTGGCAGCAGCTGTGGAGGGAGAATAGAGGTTCTGGATGACCCATTGTCAGATTCTCTCTTTGTGGATGCTGTCAGACTCCCTGAGATTTTCCAGCATTTTCTGTACCGATTCTGTTCTTTCCTCCACTGTTTCTCTCTATGGGGGTTTCGAGAGCATGTAGTGACACCCATAGGTTTCCAGTATTACTACAACATAGAATGAAGGAGAAAATCGCCTTTGCCCCCCCCACTCCACTTCCGCCACCATCTGATCCTCATGCCTGTAACACGCAAGAATAAAGGAACGATATTCCACTCCACACTCCCAGCATCTCCATGCTAACATGTAGGAAAATTCTTATCACCCTATTATGAAAGGATATTATTAAATTAGAAAGAGTGCAGAAAAGATTTAGAAGGGTGCTACTGGGGGTTATAAGGAGAGGGTGGATAGACTGGGACTTTTTTCTCTGGAGTGCAGGAGGCTGAGGGGTGATCTTATAGAGGTCTGTAAAATAATGAGAGGCACAGATCAGCGAGATAGTAAATATCTTTTCCCAAAGGTAAAGGAGTCTAAAACTAGAGGGTTTTGTTTAAGGTGAGAGGGGAGAGATACAAAAGTGTCCAGAGGGGCAATTTTTTCACACAGAGGGTGGTGAGTGTCTGGAACAAGCTGCCAGAGGCAGTAGTAGAGGCTGGTACAATTTTGTCTTTTAAAAAGCATTTAGACAGTTATGTGAGTAAGATGGGTATAGAGAGATGTGGGCCAAACGTGGGCAATTGGGCCGAGCTTCGGGGTTTAAAAAAAGGGCAGCATGGATAAATTGGGCTGAAGGGCCAGTTTCCATGCTGCAAACTTCTGTGATTCTACAACTGTGCACTGACTGCCATCCGTAAACTTTGAGTTCCTCCAAAACAACATCATATCTACGAAGTCCCGTTCGCCTAAGCTCACACACCAACATTGGTTCCAGATCCATCAGTGCCTCGAATTTTAAATTCGCATTCTTGGTTTCAAATCCATCCATAGCCTCAACGTTCCCCTCTCTCTGTAACTTCCCCCCTCTCTGTAACCACCCCCAGCCTTACAAACCTCAGACATAACTGCACTTCTCCAATCTGACATCTTGCAAATCTCCAGCTTGAATCTTCATGCTTTCAGATGCTGAGACTCCGGAGTTCCTGGAATTCATTTCTGAAATAAACTTTTATGGGAATCAGAGAACCCCCTACAGTGCAGAAGGAGGCCATTTGGCCACCCATCATGGCTGCATCATCAACAACAACCCCACCTAGGCCGTATCCCCATAACCCGATGCATTTACCCTAGCCAGTCCCCCTGACACTAAGGGGCAATTTAGCATGGCCAATCCACCTAACTTACATATCCTTGGACTCTGAGGAAGCCGTGCAAATTCCAGTCACACAGTCACCCAACTCAGGAATCGAACCCAGGATCCCGGCACTGTGAGGCAGCAGTGCTAACCACTGTGCCGCTGTGCTGCTCCTGTGTCTTGGGGCGGGGGGAGGGGGGGTGGTGTTGGGGGTAGTTTTCCTGTCCTGTCTTCCATGGAAATCATGGTGGACAGGTGGAGGGGGTTGGATTGTGCAAAGCTCCTTGACCTCGGGCAGGATTTTCTGGGTTTGGAGTGAGTGCAGCCGGTATATCCCATCCTCAGATTCTCCCTCTTAATTACATCTGTAATTAAACCTCTTAACCAAGCATTTAACCTGTCCTACTGTGTCATAAAATGTCAGATTTTGCCTTAGAATGCTGCTGGGCTGTTTTGTTAACAGGTTTTTGTTGTTGTGATATTCCTGCCATTGAAAATGACAGAAAATCAGGAACCAGGGAACTACCATTTCCCAGAGGAAATCTTCAGGGGCTTGCATTCATATAGCGCCTTTCCTGATCTCAGCACATCCTGAAATGCTTCAAAGCCAATGAAGCGTAACCACTGTTATCAGTGTCAGAAAGTCAGCAGCCATTTTGTGCACAGCAGCTCCCACAAGCAGCGCTGTGATAACGATCAGAAAAGCTGCTTTCTGATTCAAGTTGATTTATTATTGCTGCAAGTAGGCTTACATTAACACTGCAATGAAGTGACTGTGAAAATCCTCTAGTTGCCACAGTCTGGCGCCTGTTTGGGTAACGCTGAGGGAGAATTTAGCATGGCCGATGCATTCTAACCAGCAGGTCTTTCGGACTGTGGGAGGAAACCGGAGCATCCAGAGGAAACCTACACGAGGAGAATGTGCAGACTCCATACATGCAGTGACCCAAGGCTGGGAATTGAACTCTGTGCCCGGAGATATTGGCTGGAATTTTCCAGCCCCTCCTCCTCTCCCCCACTGGTGGGCCAGTGAGCCATTAAAATCACTGTTCATATCAGCAGGACTGGAAGATCCCGCTGGCGTGAGGAGCCTGGAAACTTCTAACCATCAATTCCATTGGGTTTAGAAATTCCTTTTTCCCCTCTAATTCCCTCGCCTGAAGGTGCCAGGGTACAGTACAATAAGGGATGTATAGCGTCATACAGCACCAGGGACCCAGGTTCGATTCCCAGCCTTGGATCACTGTCTGTGTGGAGTCTGCACATTCTCCTTGTGCCTGCGTGGGTGTCTGTGTCCCCACTGATTGTAACTTTATCAGAGGCGCAAGTTAAGCAGCTGCTTCTCCACTGATAAGATCTCATTTTTTTAAATAGTACTTTTTTTCTAAAAGAAAGCTGATTATTTTGTTTTCCAAATACTTGTGTGGAATCTGCACATTCTCCCCACGCCTGTGTGGGTTTCCTCCCACACTCCAAAGATGTGCGGGTTAGGTGGATTGGCCATTGCTAAATTGCCCCTCGTCAGGGGGACTAGCATGGGGAATAGGGCTTGGGTGAGTGCAGACTCGATGGGCTGAATGGCCTCCTCCTGCACTGTAGGGATTCTGTGATAGAGTTGAATCGGCCTCCTGTACCTCACCAATCTGCATGTGTGGCCAGGGTTAAGTGAGTGGTAGTTTTGCTAACGCTGGGTTGCGATGTGTGCAGGTTTACAGCAGCATGGAGCGTCTCACTCAGCACGAGGAACAGAAAGCTCCAGTGGTCACCCGTCGGAATCTAAACAAGCATAAGGAAGAGAAGAATGACAAGTTGGAGGGCCTGAGCGCCCCTGGAACCCGGGACAAGAGTTGGAGAACAAGCTCCCCAGAGATGTATGTAGGGCAGCTATACTGCTGTGATGGAGTTTCCTCTCTTATATCTAAGTTTCAAGTATGCTAGTCTGGTTAACACACTCACACTCCTTCTCTAATCCTTCTTAAAAATTATTCTCTTTATCCTCTAATTCCTCACTATAAAAAGTCTCACAACATCAGGTTAAAGTCCAACAGGTTTATTTAGCAACATGAGCTCGTGGAGTGCTGCCTCTTCATCAGACCATGAATCCAAATAAACCTGTTGCACTGTAATCTGGTGTAGTGAGACTTCTTACTGTGCCCACCCCAGACCAACACCAGCATCTCCATATCACAATCCCTCATCATCTCTGGATAAAAGCAAAATACTGCGGGTGCTGGAATCTGAAACCAGAAGAGAAAACGCTGAAAAATCTCAGCAGATATGGTAGCATCTGTAAGGAGGGAAAGGAGCTGATGTTTTGAGACCAGATGACCCTTTGTCAAAGCTAAAAAGCACAGAAAGTGGGAGATATTCATACAGCGGGGTAGGGAAGGAAAGATGAATCACAGCCACAAAAACACGGGGAAATGTTCCTAATGGCAGTCCATAGAAAGAATAAAAGATGAGAATGGCCAAACAGCAGAGAGGCTGGGATCAGAGGGTAAACTGTGACAGGGTGAAGATGTGGGGCGAAAGAGGTAAAATTGTAAAAAGGGGGAATAGGGAAAGCACAGGGGGAGAAAAGGTAAAGAAAGGGGGGATAAAGAAAGGAAAAGAGTTGGGGGGGAAGAAAAATAATGAAAGACAATAAAGAAATAAAAGGTAGGAGACAGTTTAAAGTAAAATAAAATTTAAAAAAATCCCACTTTCTAAGCCTTTTTGCTTTGACAAAGAATTGTTCTAGACTCGAAATGCTCTTTGCTGCAAGATCTACTGAGATCTTCCAGTGTTCTCTCTTTTGCCCCTGTAGCATCCTCCTGCCCTGCAGCCCCTTGAAATTTTGATGCTTTTCCACCTCTTTTCTGCATTCCCCACTTCCAAAGCACAACCCTGGCTGCTGTATCTTCAGTGGCCTGTTCCCTAAGCGCTGGGATTTCCTTTCCATTCACCCCCTCCTCCTCCTTTCAAATGCTGTTTAAAAGTCATTCCTTTGATCAGGAATTTGACCAAACTGTCCCAATGTCTCTGTCTTTGACGCACTGAGAGGCTGCCAGACATTCAGACAGTGACCCAAGCCGGGAATCGAACCCGGGTCCCTGGTGCTATGAGGCGGTACCACAGTGTTTTGGTTTTGTTTCAACGTGGATCCGTTAGGATATTGTTTGGGATAACCATGTGGGAGGAGGGGAAAGTGACTGTCATAACAGCTTTGGGGGTGCTAAGGTTTGAGTTCGCTCTGATGCCTCCTCCCTCTTACATACATACAAACTAGAAGCAAGAGTAGGCCATTCGGCCCCTCGAGCCTACTCTGCCATTCATTTTGATCATGGCTGATCATCAAATTCAATTTCCTGATTTCCCCCCTTCCCCCCACATCTCTTGATCACTTTAGCCCCAAGAGCTATATCTAATTTCTCCTTGAAATGACACAACGTTTTTTCCTCAATTACTTTTTGTGGGAGTGAATTCCACACATTCACCACACTCCTCACCTCAGTCCTAAAAGATTTATCTCTTATCTTCAAACTATGACCCCTAGTTCTGAACATTTTTTCTGAACCCTGTCTAAACCTGTTACAATTTTATAAGTTTCTATGAGATCCCTTTTCAGTCTTCTAAACTCCAGTGAATATAATCCTAACCTACATAGTCTCTCCTCATATCACAGACCTGCCATCCCAGGAATCAGCCTGGTAAACCTCTGCTGCATTCCCTGTATAGCAAGGACATCCTTCCTCATGTAAGGACACCAAATCTGCACACAATATCCAGATGTGTCCTCACCAGCACCCTATACCATTGCAGTAAAACACCCCTATCCCGATACTCAAATCCTTCTCCGATCTTCGCTCTTTCCAGGAAGCGCCTCTCTGCGTCCGAGTCCTCTTACGGTGAGAGTGACTCAAGCCCACCTCTCACTGTCCGCCGCCGGTTCTCTGCTCTGATGGACACCCACAAGTTTGCCACGCCCCTGGAGGATGACACAGAGGTCACGCATAAGAACCAGGAAGTGCAAACCGTGATGCCGGTCCAGGATCAGGCCAGCCAGTCGGATTCACGGCAGAAAGATATGGAAGGGCAGAGTGCCGTCACTGCAATAAATGCCGGCAACAGTCCAACATTCCCAGGTATGGAATGCTATTGATGGTCAGTGTAATAGTCTATGCTAGTCTAGTGATATTTTCCACTTGATTTAAAAAATAGTAGCATTACGTAGAATGGCCAGCAGAAATCATTCGGTACAAACTGTCCATGTGGAGGTAATGCACTACATTAAGTCCCCTCCCGCCCCTCTATCTGTAAGCATATCCTTCTACTTCTTTCTCCCATTTGTGTTCATATAGCTTTTTAAAGTTTAAACTTTATTTATAAGTCGCAAGTAGCACATACATTAACACTACAATGAAGTTACTGTGAAAATCCCCTAGTTACCACACTCCAGTGCATGTTTGGGCACACTGAGGGAGAATTTTGCACCTAACCAGCACTCTTTCAAACTGTGGGAGGAAACTGGAGCAGCCAGAGAAATCTACGCAGACACAGGGAGAATGTGCAAACTTCACACAGACAGTGACCCAATTGAATTGAAGCTGGGTCTCTGGTACTGTGAGGCAGCAGTGCTAACCACTGTGCTACATTGCTGCCTCATGCAGCTTCCTCCTAAATGTATCTTTTTTTTTATTTATTTGATTTATTATTGTCACATGTATTGGGATTGTAGTGGGGAATTCTATTCTTGGTGGCCCGATCATTTTAAATACTAAAAAATAAATCTGTTTAATCGTTCTCACAAATATAAATGAAATGCAGATTTAAACCGTAGTAAAATTTATTTCCAAAACTAATTTTGTTATAAAACATGCAAACAATACAAAGAAAAAGACGTAGATTAGATGAGTACAATACTTTGGCTGAAGGGGGAATCTGGTGATGCGACAGCACCTCGAGTTTCCTCCACAGATCTCCACCTTTGTGCCAAAAATGTGGACAATTATACAATTAGGGCGGCATGGTGGCACAGTGGTTAGTGCTTCTGCCTCACAGCGCCAAGGACCCGGGTTCGATTCCCAGACTTTTGTATACATACTATTCACCTCAGCAAATCCCAATTTCCACAACTCTCTGGGTAAATATATTTGCATCTAAATTCTGTGACTGGATTTATTATTGAATGTCTTACTTTTAAGACTTTTAACTCCCTCTGAATTCTCTACGTCGACTTTGTTAAATCCCTTTGATAATTTTAAAAGCCTATTTCAGATCCACCTTCACTTTTTCAGAGAAAACAGCCCTAAAATTTGTCCTTTTTATTGGATAAGCTCAGATTGTTGAATAATTTGGAGTCGACCTTATGGAAAAGTTGCTTTTAATTATAGAATCCTGACAGTGCAAGAGGAGGCCATTCAGCCCTTTGAGCCTGTACCAACCACAATCCCACCAAGGCCCCATTCCTGTAACCCCATGCATTTACTCTGCTAATCCCCCTGACACTAAGGGACAATTTAGCATAGCCAAGCAACCTAACCCACCCATTTTTGGACTGTGGGAGAAAACTAGAGCACCCGGAGGAGACCCACAAGAAGAAATTGCAAACTCCACACACTCACCTGAGGCTGGAATTGAACCAGGTCCCTGGCACTGTGAGGCACCAGTGCTAACCACTGTGCCCCCATGCTGCCCTTAACATTCCTGTCTACAAGTAAAAAGTTAAAAGTTTATTTTTTAGTCACAAGCAGGCTTACATTAACACTGCAATGAAGTTACTATGAAAATCCCTTAGTTGCCACACTAAGGGACAATTTAGCATGGGCCAAAGCACCTAACCAGCATATTTTGTGGACTGTGGGAGAAAACCAGAGCATCCAGGGAAACCCACGCAGAGACAGGGAGAATGTGCAAACTCCACACAGATCGTGACCCGAGCTGGGAATCGAATCTGGGTTCTTGGCACTGTGAAGCAGCAGTGCTAACCACTGTGCCACTGTGCTGCCCTTAAATATTCCTATATACTAGTAAAAAAAATTAAAATTTATTTATTAATGTCACAAGTAGGCTTACATTAACAGTGAAAATCCCCTAGTTACCACAATCCAGCGGATATTCACGTACACTGAGGGAGAATTTAGCACAGCATGTCTCTCGGACTGTGGGAAGAAACCAGAGCATCCGGAGGAAACCCACTTAGACATGAGGAGAACATGTAGACTCCACGCAGATAGTGACCCAAGCCAGGAATCAAACCCAAGTCCATGTGGCTGCGAGGCTCCATGTCGCAGAGATTTACAGCATGGAAACAGGTCTTTTGGTCCTACTTGAAAAGAGAATTTGAACGCATATCCCCAAGAATAACCAGCAGGATTAGTCATCCTGTGACGTTATCACTGTGCCACCATTCCCCCAATGCTAACCACTGTGCCATCATGCTGCTCAGTGTTATCAATGAGCGCTGCTCCGTATCAGTGAAGTTATGTAAAGCCTCCAGAGAAAAAGAAAAACATTAGAATCTTAAAAAGAACCTTTGTGTGCTTTCCTGCTAAATGGTTTCAATTTTCTTTCAGTGGGTAGGCCAGTGAAGTTAAGCGAGTCTCTATGCCCGGTTTCCAAAGAAACAGACTCTTCTTCTACCAAGGCGACAAGTGATCTGGCAGTTCGCCGTGCGCGACACCAGCAACTGTCCGGGGACTCGGCCGAGAAGCGCGCCTCCCGGCCTGTCAACAAGGTCATTAAATCAGCGTCAGCCACTGCCCTGTCAGTCATGATCCCTGCAGGTACGGAGTGGGGGTGGGGTGCAGCGGTGTCAGGATAATGTCATCCAGAGGCCCAGGCTGCTTCACGGGGGACGCACACTCGAATCCCCACTGCAGCAGCGGGTGGAATTCGTATTTAATTCTGGAATGGTGACCATGAAAATGTCAGCAATTGTTGTAAAACTGCATGTGGTTCATTCATCTGTTCTTCACCGAGAGGGAAATCTGCCATCCTTACCTGGTCTGGCCTACATTACAGTGGTGTGGAGATGCCTGCATTGTACTGGGGTGGGCACAGTTGGAAGTGTCACAACACCAGGTTAATAAACCTGTTGGACTTTAACTGGTGTTGTGAGACTTCTTAGTTTGCCCACATTGATGTGATTGACTCTTAAGAGTCCTCAGAAATGGCCAAGCAAGCCACTAAGTTATAGCATTTACAACACCAGGTTAAGGTCCAACAAGTTTATTTGGAATCACGAGCTTTCGGAGCACTGCTCCTTCATCGGGTGAGTTGAGAGTTGGGCTCACAAGCACGGCATATATAGACAGAGACCCAATTGCAAGTTAATGACTGGAATATGAATCTTTACTGGTAATCAGAATGTGTTTGGAGAGAGGGAGAATCACAATTTGTCTAGATATAAACTTGTTGGACTTTAACCTGATATTGTAAGACTTTTTACTGTGCCAACACCAATCCAACGCCGGCATCTCCACAGTATTGTAGCATTTAGGGATGGGCAACAAATCCGATGCCCATGAACCATGAAAAAAAAAGTTAAGTGTCTCTGCACAATGGTGTGATCTCCAGCAAGCACTCAGGATGTTTACCTGTTTCGGATTTGATGGTCTTTAAATGGTCGGACTGCAGATTGTCAATAGAATTGATAAGTGCCTAATTCTTTTAAAATTTCCTTCTGTAATTTTTCTCAAGGAACTAATATAGTAATATCAAACAGTGAAGAAAAATACAGTTGGAACAAGTGCATCAGACTGCCAAACCTGTGCTAATCATAATGTATTAACTAAAAAAAAAACCTTCTGCCCTTACTCTGTCCATATCCCTCTATTCCCTCCATATCCATTACCCACCCAGATGTCTCTTAAATCTTGCTAATGTTCCTGCTTCCACCACCTCCTCTGGCAGCGTGTTCCAAGTACCAACGACTCTGACTGAAAAACTTGCCCGCACATCTCCCTTAAACCCTCCCCTTCTCACCTTGAACCTGTGCCCTCCTGTAATTGACACTTTGAAACCCTGGGGAAAAGCCTCTGTCTCTCCATCCTGTCCGAGCCTCTCATAATTTTGTAGATCTCTCTCAGGTCTCCCCTCAGCTTCCCTCCTTCCAGTGAAAGCAATTCTAATTTATCCAACCTCTGCCTATAGCCAACACCCTCGAGACCAGGCAACGTCCTGGTGAACCTTCCTTCTGCATTCTCTCTGAAGCTTCCATGTCCTTCTGATAATCTGGTGACCAGAACTGCACGCAATACTCCAAATGTGGCCTAACCAAGATTTTATACAGCTGCAACGTGATGTTGGACACAATGTAAAACTCAATCCCTCTGTGTCCTGATGACTGTGTGGAATTAAATTGTCCACTATGATTCAGGTAATCTGGGCACTGCAGAAATTAATATTCCTGTCTCTGGGTTAGCGAATATGTCTGGGTTGGTCCTCCAGCTTGCTATCGAATGACTGCTCCGTCTCCCATATGAGTGGAGGTTGGATTAGTTTAGTTTTGATTCCACCCGCAGTTTGTTTCCTCAGATCTCATCAAATGCAGAAATAAACATATAACAAAAAACTTAACTCCAACTGATAAATCAAAGAAAGGGTTTAATAAAGAAACTTTGTTACTTCAAACTTGGGACTTCACCCCAATCCAAGCTCCCCACAATTCCCAACATTCTTATTTATAGTAAGTCAGCTGACCATCACATCATTCTGTAATTGGTTCCATGGTTTACTGGGTCAGCTTTAAATGCAAGTTGTTGGGAGGAGTTTTCCTGTCCCACAGGAATCCTAGTGGAGGGAGGGACTATGCAAAGGTGCGTTGATCACAGATGAGATTTTCCAGTTTTGGAGCGAGAGCGCGGGTGGAAAATCTCACCCGTTGTTATCGTTACAGTCCTGCCTGGCGTACGGTTCACAGCTTAACTTTAACCTCAGTGATCCGGTCAATATTAGCCCACGCCTCTCAGCCACTCCCAGTGTGAATCTTCTTTCTATATCCAGTAGATCAACACAGCAGTTCACCTCTCGCCAGCCCCATGTCGCCGCGGTCATTGTCCTCCAATCCGTCCTCGCGGGATTCCTCGCCCAGCCGGGACTTCTCGCCTGCAGTCACGAGTCTGAGATCCCCCATCACCATCCATCGCTCGGGAAAGAAGTACGGCTTCACACTCCGAGCCATCCGGGTCTACATGGGAGACAGTGATGTATACAGTGTCCATCACATGGTCTGGGTAAGTGACATTGGGTGGGCTGACTGCAGAAAAGAGGAATCAGCCTTCGCCTGTGCTTGAAATGGTCGCTCAGGAAACGTATTTTAATTTGATTTGATTTATTGTCACATATGAAAAGTATTGTTTCTTGCGTAACTTAAAAATATATCGGCCATTCCTTCGCAGTCATCAAAATCCTGGAATTCTCACCCTAACGGCATTTTGGGTGAACCCACAGCATGGGAACTGCAGCGATTCAAGAAGGCAGCAGCTCACCACCACCTTCTCAAGGGGCAACTAGGGATGGGCAATAATTGCTGGAACTCAGTAAGAATCTAGCAACACCAATTTTAAATCCAACCAATTTATTTGATAGTAAATTTGCGAGCTTTCGACCTTTTCGTCTTCGTCAGGCAAAAAGGTCGAAGACGAAAAGGTCGAAAGCTCGCAAATTTACTATCAAATAAATCGGTTGGATTTAAAATTGGTGTTGCCAGATTCTTACTGAGTTCTTACTACCCCAGTCCAAAGCTGGCATCTCTACATCAATAATTGCTGGCCCAGCCAATGACGCTCATGTCCCAAGAATGAATAAAATAAAAATGCTATATAGACAAAGCATACTGTTCATAAAGAAGGAAAGGGGACAGTGCAGAATATAGTGTTACAGTCATAGCTAGAGTTTAGAGAAAGATCAGCTTAATGCGGGTAAGTCCATTCAAACATCTGACAGCAGCAGGGAAGAAGCTGTTCTTGAGTCAGTTGGTACGTGACCTCAGACTTGTATATCTTTTTCCCAATGGAAGATGGTGGAAGAGAGAACGTCCTGGGTGTGTGGGGTCCTTAATTATGCTGGCTGCTTTTCTGAGACAGTGAGAAATATACTCAGAGTCAATAAATAGGAGGTTGGTTTGTGTGATGGATTGCGCTACATTCATGACCTTTTGTAGTTTCTTGTGGTCTTGGGCAGAGCAGGAGCCCATACCAAGCTGTGATACAGCCAGAAAGAGTTTTGACACACACGTTGTAGTCTGGAGCTATGGACAGTGATGGTAGAGACTCCAATATCCTTTCCATCACATGGCTGACCAGGAGTCTCTCCCACTCTTGCCGCCAGCCATTGCACGTGTTGGAAGCATTTCCTCAATCTGTCTGATCGCGTTATCTTCTTTAGCCATCAAGTCCTGCGACATGACTCAAACCCAAAGCTTCTCGTTCCATTAACTAGATGAATATACGTGAGAAAAGGGGATGGAAAGGTCTACCGAAAGGTTCCAATGAGGTGGATGGAATGAGAGTGGGGTCTGAACACTAGTAAAATTCAGCAAAGGAGAAAGAAGGCACTGCCAGATCTGGCTCTTGGGAATGATGTAGGCTAAGTAGAACAAATATTAGTAGAGGAACATTTAGGAAATAGTGATCATTGTATCATAAGGTGTAGGTTGGTTATGGGAGAGAACAAGGAATAATTCAGTGTAAGGATAATTAACTGAGAAAAAGCCAATGCCAGTGGAGTAAGAATATATCTAATCCAAATAAACTGGAATCAAAGATTGGCCAGTCTTTAAAGAAGAGGTAGTTTGGGGATAGTCACAGTCTATCTCCAGGAAAAGGAAAGACAGGGTGAACAAATCCAGAACCCCCTCCCCTCCCCCCCGGATTACAAAAAGAGACAGAGATTGAGAAGAATAAGTGTGATTTTGACAAATATCACCTGGATAATACAACAGTGAACCAAATGTAAAACTAAAGCAAAATTTATTAGTCACAAGTAATGCTTACATTAACACTGCAATGAAGTTATTGTGAAATTCCCCAAGTCACCCCATGCTTGTTTGGGTCAATACATCTAACACATACGCCTTTCGGATTGTGGGAGGAAACTGGAACATCTGGAGAAACCCACCCAGACACAGGGAGAATGTGCAAACTCCACACAGACAGTGACCCAAGCCAGGAATCGAACCCGGGTCCCTGGTGCTGTGAGGCAGCGTTGGTAACCACTGTGCCACCATGCCACCCCGAAATGAACATAGATGTTTCAAAGGGGAAATGAAGAAGCAAATGAGAGAAGCGAAGAGAGAGGGGAAAAAGAGGCTGACAGCTAACATAAAAATTAATTCAAATCTTCTTTAAGCATATAAATAGTAAAAGGCAGTAAAAGGAGGAATCAGGCCAATCAAAGACCCGAAAGGGATTTATGTGCAAAAATGGGACGTGATTGAGGTACGAATTGGATTCTCTCTGTCACCAAGGAACAAGATACTGCACAGGTTATTGTGAAATTCAGAGAGTTGAGAGGTTTAATAGATAAAGACTCCCTCCTTAGGCTAGACTGTCTGTATTTTAAATTAATGAGACACCAAGATCAGATGAGAGACATCCAAGGATAGCGAGGGAGATGAGAGTGGAAATTGCACAGTGGATTTTGTCTCAGTGTTCACTAGCTTTGCTGGTGGTGTGCTGGAACACCCCTACTGCAGCAAGATTTAGAGATGCCTTTTAATAAGCACGACTGATGCACTTGTTCTGGTTTCTCATTAGCCCGAGAGCTGAAAGTGTGCCATATTAGTGCAACACGTTACTTTGTCAATCAATGTCCATATGAACTCAGATGGACAACATTAACAGACAGTCAACAAGACTCTACCAATCTATCTTAATACAGGAAGCAATTAAATAGATGACGACAGACTTATAAACCTGGGCTGAGTTAGAATACTGTCTCTCTTTCTGACTTTGGAACAGCAGGATATTAGGAAAGAGCAGTACGGTGGGACTAATTGGATAGATCTACTGAGAAGCCAGAAAATACATGGTGGCCTCCTTCTGTTCTCTATGAACTAAGTATGTTCCTGCAAATCTTACTATGTGACAAACTACTGCAGATGCTGGAATCTGAAACAAAAACAGAAACTGCTGGAAAGTCTCAGCGGGTCTGACAGCATCTGTGAGGAGAGAATAGAGCCAACATATTGAGTCTTAATGACCCTTTGTCAGAGAAAGCAAAGAGTATCAGAGGAGATTTATACTTTGAGGGTGGAATGGGACAAAATAAATGTAAATGAGGATACAGAAGGCTGAGAAGGTGCTAAAAGTGTCCATTAAATCATCTGAATTTCAGAACGCAGGTGCAGATTGGGCGACTGCTTTACTGAACCACCTTCAGTCCGTCAGCAAGCAGGACCCAAACCTTTCTGTCGCTTCCCACTTCCACACACCACCCTGCTTTCCTGTCCACATGTCCATCCTTGGCCTTTTGCAATGTTCTAACAAATCCTAATGCAAACTGGGGGAACGGCATCTCATCTTCCGATTGGGCACTTTACAGCCTTCCAGACTGAACATTGAGTTCAACAAGTTCAGAGTGTGAACTCTCCCTTCCACCTTCACCCCATAACATTAATTTTATTTCATTCTGTTTCGTCTCATTTGATCCATTTTATCCTCCTTCTTTCTCACCTCTATTTTTCCACTTCTCCATTCCCGCTTTCCATGTTGTCTCCTCCCTTCCCTCCCCCCCACTCCCCTCCTCCCCCCCCCATCCCCTCCCCCTCCCCCCCCCCACTCCCCCTCCTCCCCTTCACTTCAAGGCCACTGCCTCATTCATCAGGTAGTCCTTTAACAATCTGACTTCTGTTCTGCCATTCCCGCATCCTGATCACTTAATGGATGCTTTTCACACTTTGAAGGCCTTCTGTATCCTCACTGACATTCCCTTACTCCCATTCCACCCTCCCTACCTTCATAGTATAAATATCCACTGATTCTCTTTGCTTTCAGCTCTGACAAAGCATCATCCAGACTCGAAATGTTGGCTCTATTCTCTCCTCATAGATGCTGTCAAACATGTTGAGATTTTCCAACATTTTCTGTTCTTGTGTCGGTGTGAGCATGAACATTCAGTACCTTCAAAATACAAAACTCTAAACAAAACAGTTGAAGCCATGGACTCTCAGAGAGTGGCATAAAATTTTAACTATCTCTTTTCCACATTGCAGCATGTAGAAGATGGAGGACCTTCCCACGAGGCTGGGCTTTGTGCCGGTGACCTTATAACTCATGTTAATGGGGAGCCTGTCCATGGACTGGTCCATACAGAAGTTGTGGAGCTCATACTGAAGGTAGCTTGCAGTTTGAATGCACAATGCTTAATATCTTTGTAACCTAATGTCAAAGCTAATTGTGCCACATAGGCAGCTCCAGGACAAGACATTATTTCCTCAGTTCTACAATTTGGTTGTGATTATAATCTGTTTAACTTTTCAAATAGGAGCATAGGAAATAGAGCAGGAGGAGGCCATTCAGCGTCTCAAGCCCACTTAGCTATTCAAAGTTCAGCACAAGAACAGATCTTTTGGCCCACTAAACCTCACATTGCCCTATGTGGACCAACTGCCTGTAGCCCTCTATTCCCCATCTGTTCATATGTTTATCCAGATAAGTCTTAAATGTTGCTAACATGTCTGCCTCAACCACTTGGCATTGCATTCCAGGCCCCCACCACCCTCTGTAAAAAAAAACTTGCAGTAAGAAGTCTTACAACACCAAGTTGAAGTCCAATAGGATTATTTGGTAGCAAACTTAAACCTAGACTTTAACCTGGTGTTGTAAGACTTCTCACTGTGTTTATCCCGGTCCAATGCCAGCATCTCCCCTCCATCATAAAAAACTTGCCTCACACATCCGCACTGAACCTTTCCCTCCTTATCTTGAATTTGTGCCTCTTTGTAATTGTCATTTCTGACCTGGGAAAAAGCTTCCAACTGTTCACTCTATTCATACTCCTCATAATTTTATAAATTTCTTTTAAGTCGCCCCTCAGCCTTCATCTTTCCAGGGAAAACAATTCCAGTTTATTCAATCTCTCCTTATAACTAATACCCTCTGTACCAGGCAACATCCTTTCTGTACTCCCTCCACATCCTTCTGATAGATCATTCATCCAGCGATCATAAGCTGATCTTCTACTTCAGTGCCAGTTCCTAGCAATATTCCCACGTCCCTTGATATGTTTAGTAATCAGAAATATTCCTATCTCTGTCAGAATGCAATCAGTGATGGAGTCTTCACAGCCCCTAGGGGTTAACAAGTTCAAAGATTCAACACCCCCTGGTGAAGAAATCAGAATGGTTTACCTCTTATTCTGAGACAATGGATGGGATTTTCCAGCCTCGTTCAGCCATGGCCAATCACCCTAACTGCACATCTTTGGATTGTGGGAGGAAACCAGAGTATCCAGAGGAAACTCACACGGACGTGAGGAGAATGTGCAAAACTCCACACAGACAGTGACCCGAGCTAGAAATCAAACCCAGGTCCCTGGAGCTGTGAAGCAGCAGTGCTAACCACTGTTCTATGTGTTGCCTAAGTTAATGTATAACTCAAACAAAATGAAGCAGTTTAACAGTTGAACAATCTTTAAAGAAACCCTTGTAATTTCTAACATCACCATTTCAATTCCAAATAAGCAACATTCTTCTTAAAGACTTAAAACCCATTTTAAAAATAGTTAGCAATCATATTTGCTGCAATGGGTATAGACAGCCATGGAAAACTTGCAGAAGCCTGCAAGACTCTTCTAACTTCAACCAGTACAGCCAATCTCCAACTCCTTTCTGAAAAAGCCTGTTTCTCTCTTTGCCACAAATCCAGAATTGCATTGTTTTTTGTTCTTTGGTCATAAACCACAACATCACATGACCCTGTCAATCACTGTACTCTGAAATCACTGTGGAAATTAACTAAACAAAAGTCCATTCACTCTACTTGACATAACCACTGGCAAGGTTGAAATGAGTAATTATTCTGCTCTCCAAGTATCCTGTATTCCTTCACGAGGAAAGAATATGAACTTTAAAGTTAGTTTATTAAACACTAGTAGGCCTACATTGACACTGCAATGAAGTTACTGTGAAAATCACCTAGTTGCCACACTCTGGCACCTGTTTGGGTACACCCAGGACTGTAGGAGGAAATCAGAGCACCGGGAGGAAACCCACATAGGGAGAATGTGCAAACTCCTCACAGAAAGTGGTCCAAGCAGGGAACTGAACCCGGGTCCCAGTGCTTTGAGGCAGCAGTGCTAACCACTGTACCACTGGTTCAGCCAAGTACTCCTACACCAAGCTGCCTGTGACCCTGAATCCATTCCAGTCTCTTTCAGCGGTAAACATGGCTTCAAAGGCATGCCACAAACTGATAGGATGAAGGCTGTCACTCTCCAATTCCCGCACGGTGAGTTTCCCAATCACTGCCACGTGAAAATTACACACAGAGAGTCTGACCCCAATTGGAAAGCCTTCCTCAGATTGTTTTTTTTGGCATAGATCTGGGAGCAGGATTGATTCATAGCTATGGAGTAACTTCAGAAATGGGCAGGGATGGGATTTCAGCTTCATAGAACATAGAACACAAACAGGTCCTTCAGCCCGCAGTTGTGCCTATCATATCAGTACCTACCAGGCCATAGAACTATCTGTAACTCTTAATCCCATTAAATCCCACGTACTCATCCAGAAGTCTCTTAAAACACCCTAGCGAGTTCGCCTCTACCACCACTGATAGCAGCCAATTCCATTCACTCACCACCCTCTGAGTGAAAACCTCTTCCTCAGGTTTTGTCTTAATCTAATTTGAAGATAAAAGCAAAATACTGTGCATGCTGGAATGTGAAACAAGAACAGAAAATGCTGGAAAATCTCAGCAGATCTGACAGCATCTGTGGAAAGAGAATGGAGCCAATGTTTGAGTATAGATGACCCTTCAGAGCTCTGATGAAAGGACATCAAAACATTGGCTCTGTTCGCTCCTCACAGATGCCGTCAGCACTTTTGAAGAGTTGACAGAGAGAATTAGAGCTGAACTTGGTCCTTGCCTTGAACTTGTCCTGTTCTTCCCTGCAGAGCGGAAACAAAGTGACCGTAACCACAACACCGTTCGAGAACACTTCCATCAAGATCGGGCCAGCCAGGAGATCCAGCTACAAAGCTAAAATGGCACGGAGAAATAAGAAAAGCACAGGAAAGGAAGGACAGGAGAGGTGAGGGAGGAGGATGGGCACTGGAATGTACTATTCACACACACACTGGGATATTCTTAAACATCTTAATGGAGTAAATAAATTAAATAGTTCTGATTTTGTCAGGCTGGAAAGGAACTGACAAAACAGTTTTTATTTTGGGAGCTTTTAAAACCCATTGTTACGCTCTTCCGAGAGGACGCGTGCTGATTCCCTACAGTGTTACTTGCATTACTGCTGCCTAGATCAGAAGCTGAAATTCAATCAATGGTAAAGCTTCTATTAGCACCACATCACATCAGAAATATCTCAGATCATGAATTAACCTGATACAGAGTGATTTTTTATTACATATGGATGGCACAGTGGTTAACACTGCTGCCTCACAGCAACGGGGACAGGAGTGCAATTCTCGGCTTGGGTCACCGTTTGTACGAAATCTGCACATTCTCCCCATGTCTGCATGGATTTTCTCCGGTTTCCTCCCGAGTCCAAAGACTTGCTGGTTAGGATGCATTGGCCATGCTAAATTCCCCCTCAGTATAACCTGAACAGTGTCGGAGTGTGGCGACAAGGGGATTTTCACAGTAACTTCAGTGCAGTGTTAATGTAAGCCTACTTGTAACACGAATAAATAAATTTAAATGGTAAGTATTTTAAAGTTTTCTTATCAATGTATTGCCACGCTCTGGCACCGATTCGGGTACATTCAGGGAGAATTTAGCCTGGCTAATTCACCCTAACCCAGCACGTCTTTCAGACTGTGGGAGAAAACTGGAGTACCCTGAGGAAACCCACATAGACATGAGGAGAATGTGCAGACTCCACACAGACAGTGACCCAGGCCAGGAATTGAACCCAGAGGCAGCAGTGCTGACCATTGTGTCGCCATGCCACCTCTTCTTGCATATCCTTAGACTAGTTAGTCTAATTCCAACAGGGTGACCAGAATTTCACCATCCCGCCTGTCATGGGAATCAGAGCGGGCAAGGGATGGTCCATGAAAATTCCATTGACTTCGGGCAGGATGTTACGGTTTTGGGATGAACGAGGCCAGAAAATCCTGCCTTATGTGCTCTGAAAGGATCAAAGTGTAAGGAACATGCTGGATGGATATGTTGCCTTCCTTTCATAATCCCAAAATCAGGGTGGCACGGTGGCACAGAGGTAGCATTGCTGCCTCACAGCACCAGGGACCCGGGTTCAATTCCTGGCTCAGGTCACTTTCTGTGCAGAGTTTGCACCCTTCTCCCTGTGTGGGTTTCCTCCAGGTGCTCCGGTTTCCTCCCACAGTCTGAAAGACGTGCTGGTTAGGGTGAATTGGCCATGCTAAATTCTCCCTCAGAGTACCCGAACAGGCACCGGAGTGTGGTGACTAGGGGATTTTCAAAATAACTTCATTGTAAGCCTTACTGGTGACTAATAAATAACTTTACTTTGCTTTACTTGGTTAGCACCGCTGCCTCACAGCACCAGGGACCCAGGTTCGATTCCCGGCCTTGGGTCACTGTCTGCACATTGTCCCAGTGTCTGCGTGGGTTTCCTCCGGGTGCTCTGGTTTCCTCCACAGTCCAAAGATGTCAAGTTAGGTGGATTGGCCATGCTAAATTGTCCCTTTGAGTCAAGGGAGATTAGCAGTATAAATAAGAGGGGTTGTGGGAAGGGGGCCTGGCTGGGATTGTGGTTGGTGCAGACTCGATAGGGCGAATGGTCTCCTTCTGCACTGTAGGGATTTGATGAAATCCTCCTTTGCTGTTGCTGCTGTTGAATGCTCTGAACTGTAATCGAAGGGAAGGGTATTTGTGGGTTTATGCTTCACTGACTAACTCTGGATGATTCAAGCTCTTTCTTTTGTGTTCTCTCTACCCCCATCCCCCACCACCCCGCCAATCCTCCAGTGGTAAGAAACGAAGCTCCTTGTTCCGTAAGATAACCAAACAGTCAAACCTGCTGCACACGAGCCGCAGTCTCTCATCCTTAAATCGCTCACTGTCATCCAGCGACAGTCTGCCTGGTTCGCCGACACACAGCCTCTCCGCTCGCTCTCCCACTCAGAGCTACAGACCAACACCAGACTCCGGCTATCTAGGTATCTCTGCTCAATGTGGCCGATTCTATACCACGGGGTGACGCATTTTAAACATTTTTTTATTTAAGATGAAAAGGAATCAATAAATGGCGGGACAGTGGCACAGTAGGTAGGACTGCTGCCTCACAGCGTCAGGGACCCAGGTTCAATTCCGGGTCACTGTCTCTGCGGAGTCTGCATGCTCTCCCCGTGTCTGCGTGGGTTTCCTTCGGTTTCCCCTCACAGTCCAAAGATGTGCAGGTTGGGTAGATTGGCCAAGCTAAATTGCCCCTTAGTGTCCAAAGATGTGCAGATTAAGTGGGCTGGCCATGTTAAATTGGCCCCGAGTATCCAAAGGTGTGCAGGTTAGGTGGATTGGCTGTACTAAGTTGCTTCTTAGTGTCCCAGGATGTGATAGGTAAGGGGGATTAGCAGGGTAACTATGCAGAGATGGAGCCTGGGTGGGATTGTGGTGCACACCCGATAGTCCAAATGGCCTCCTTCTGCACTGTAGGGACTGTATGATTTTATAAAAACAATTTTAAACTCCATTGCTGCTTTGTCTAGTTGCCGAAGAAGGCACTAACTGATTCCTCGTGTTCTCATTAACAATTTGATGTCTGGAGCAGGACTACAAGGCCAAAGATCTGCTCCCTTTCTAATCCATTCCCCCGTCTCCCCCTCAGCCTAAATACATTGAGAGGTCAATTAAATGGAGTGTAGCATAGCAAGAGACCGTTCAGCGCAACTGGTCCATGCTGGTGCTTCTTCTTCCAGTATTTGGCACTGTGGTACAGTAGTTGGCATTGCCACTTCACAGTGCCAGGGATCCTAGATTGATTCCCAGTTGGGTCACTATCTGTGTGGAGTTTGCACGTTGTTCCCGTACCTGCATGAATTTCCTCTGTGTGCTCTGGTTTCCTCCCACTGTCCGAAAGACATGTTGGTTAGGTTTATTGCCCATGCTAAATTGCCCCTTAGTGACAGAGGGATTAGGAGGTTAAATACATGGGGTTATGAGGATAGGGCCAGGGAGAATTGTTGTCAGTGCACACTCAATGGGCTGAATGTCTTCCTTCAGTACTGTAAGGATTCTATGATTTTAGATAATGATAGATAGTTCTTAATTGGGGTGACACAGTATTTAGCAGTGCTGCATCACAGCTCCGAGGACATGTGTTCGAATCCCAGCTCGGGACACTGTCTATGCAGAGTTTGTACATTCTACCCATGTCTGCCTAGGCTTCCTCCGGGTACTCCAGTTTGCTCCCACAGTCGGAAAGATATGCATTGGCCATGCTAAAGAGCTCCTGAGTGTCGCGGGATGCATAGCTTAGAGGGATTGGCAGAGAAATACGTGGGGTGACAGGAATAGGATTTGGGGTATGATTGTTGTTGGTGCAGACTCAATGGGCCAAATAACTTCCTTCTGCACTGCAAGGATTCTATGATTGGTGAAGGGATCAAGGGTTGTGGGGAAAAATGGGAGAATGCGGTTGAGAAACCTATCAGCCATGATCAAATGGCAGAGCAGACTTGAAGAGCCGAATGGCCTGACTCTGCTTCTATATCTTCTGGTCTTATCTCATCCTATCAACATTTCCTTATTTTGCTTTCTCCTTCATTCGCTTATGTAAGGAGAAAGCTGATATACCCATGAACTGTGGTAAGAACAAATTGATTTGGAATGTATATGTCCGTATTTTAAATACATTTTTCTTCTTCCCTACAGGAGGAGGGGGCAATTCATCTCAAAGTAGCTCTCCAGGCTCAAGCGTACCAAATTCCCCGGCCACCCCACATCATATCCGACCCAGCAGCCTCCATGGCTTGTCCCCGAAGCTCCAACGCCAATACAGATCAGCACGGTGCAAATCGGCAGGGAACATCCCGCTCTCCCCTCTGGCTCACACTCCGTCGCCAACTCACCCTTCCCCCCAGCATCCCTCCTTCCCTCTGCCCGCCCACACTGTGGGCAGCTCCAACACCACCCAGACCTTCCACATCAAGCTGCACTCATCACCCCCCGTGGTGAGACCACGGCCCAAGAGCGCGGAGCCGCCCAGGTCTCCTTTACTCAAGAGGGTGCAGTCGGCCGAGAAGCTCTCCATCCCGCTCTCTTCCGAGAAGAAGCTGGCAATCCGCAAGCACAGTCTGGAGGCGTCGCATTCTGAGTTCCGGAAAGAGAGCCTTCACAGCGACACCAGCCTTCAGAGCCTGTTGGAATCAGAGGGGGAGGTCTTGGGGTCAAAGGCTGATGGCAACGAGTTGGGGACTTTCCGTCAGATAGCTGTAAGGAAACTGGGCAGGCAGGAATCTCCGCTAATCGATAGAGATATATTCTCGACAATCAGGCAAGAAAGGGGAGAAATCCTTGACCCAGTCCAGGAACTGGAGGTGAAAATCAACGATCATGAGGAAAAACCAATGGAAGGGATTAATGCAGATCAAGAACAAACAGCAAGAACCGGTTCCATGGTTACCTCTCACCATGGTCCTGGTGGGACTAATGATATTGCCAAAAAGATGGCGGAAGATCAAGGAAAAAGTGTTCCTCTTTCTTCAACATTGAAGGAGTCGAATGGAAAGATTGTTGCATCAAAACCCCAAATTTCTGAGCCATCCTCTGAAATGTCAGTAGCCAAAAAATCAAAACCTTTGGATCAAAGCTTGGATAAGGCTGCAAGTACCATAAAAGGACAGACTGGTGTACCTTCTTCCTCCGTCTCGACAACACAAACGGACAAGACTTCTGGATTATCGCAAATCTCAAGACCTGATACTTTGCCAACGCCTTCCGCATTCAAAATGTCCCCAGGAACAGTAGCCACTAGCCTTAACGTCCATGTCACTCAGTCATTCCAAATAAACTGCATTCCAGAACCATCCGAGAAACGTGTGGATCCTAAGAAGACACGATCAGTCATTGATCCTGCGAGCAGGAGACACCAAGGGGTGCAAACTGAACCACTGGGATCTACCTCCCAGAGCCAAGATGGCGCCTGCATTCTACCACCAGAGAAAGGCACTGTGAGAGGTCAGAGGTCAGAGCCAAAGGTTACATCTCCCGGAGCTGACTCCCAGCCTGGTCCTAAGGAGAAAGGGAAAGCAGCAGAAATTCCTGCCAAGTTGGAGCCACCAAAGCTCGCAGGAAGCAGCGATGGGGAAGACAACAGGAAGAGCATGGTGTGCGAGACCAGAGAAGAGTCACGCAAGGGTGAGATGGAGGACGGCAGCATTCACGAGGCTTTGCCCCAGGATTGCCCCCTGCAACCGGCCAAACGACCCGACGTGGTGGACAAAAGTGCCTCGGTTAACTGTTACAAAGGAGCTTGCCAGACATCTCCAGAGGGCAAAGGGGTCCTGGAGGTCAAAGTAAAGAAAGCGCCTCCTGTCGCACCATGTGGGGCCGGGCATGGGTCTCCGTCAGCAGCGCAGCCGTGTACGGACAAGCCGGGTTTTGTCAACCACCTAGCCACCGTAGCAAAGAGTGTTCTGGGACCGGTGAAAATGTCCATCCCCGTGGGGCCCGCAACGGCGGAGAGACGGAAGGCGAGTGACAACGCAAAGGCTGAGCAACAAGGCAAGTCCGCAACCCCGCTGGGACCGGTCAGTAAGCCAGTTTCACAAGACATAGCCAGTGTGGCTCTACCGGAAAATAAAGAGATAAACCGGCAGACGCTTTAGCAAGAGGCTAGGTGCAAAGAGACCTGTCGATTAAACAGCGAAGCAGTGAGGAACCATTTTAAAAATGAAAAATCAGACTGTTCGTGACAAAACATGCAACTGAGAAAAATAAACTTAAAAAAATCTCAGAATCTGATTGCCAAGGTGCTTGATACGTTGCAAATGACAAAAAAAAATTACAGAGGTTTAAATATTTCAAAAGAATGTGAAAGATAGTGTTTTGGCATCATGTGACTGCATGTTTGTGTATAGAATATAATGGCTAAGTGCATTACACGCTTAAACCGCTTCTACATGTGGTCATGTCAGATAGTTAAATATTCTGAAGTGCTCTTTGTAAAACGAAAAGGTTAGTAAATTATTGAAGTTATGTAAGTTGGCTGCAGATTAGCATTAGCCCTTCTCAACACCTCGCAATCTTAGAAGGTATTCTGAATTAATTCAGAGTCAGCACTGCACATGTTCGTATGGGGACCCATGCATCTGTTACTGGCTGTAGCGTAGGAAAGTTAATGTGCTGTTCTTGCCCTCCATTCCCAAGATGGGACATTTGTGTTGACACACTCTGGCTGTATTATGGCATTCCCTCAGCCTGCTTCTAAGGCTATTTCTGTTGCCTGACTTGTTGACTGTTTAAGGTGGAGGCATTTGTTCAGACAGTTATTGGCTTCAGACACCGAGGGCTCCACAAGCGTGTCACAAACAGGTGTCTCTTTGAGAAAACCGTTTGTTCGGTGTTTCCTTGTGAAATCACGCACGGATGTCCGTAGCCACCCCCAGATCTTCCGAGCCCTCGTGAGGTTGTTGCGCCGTGAGAAAGAAATTCTCAGGCCAACAACCCCCTCCCCCTCCCCTGCAGGTTCTCAGAGTGGATTTCAGAATGAAACTTTTCATTATTTGCCCAGAATCCGCTCTTGACAGCGGAGAAAAGATGGAGGCGGGTCAGGTGCAGTTATTTAGTTGTCACCACTTTGGTTGGTGCACTGGGCTTTCCATTCGTTAACGCGTGGACCCTCCTTGTCCGTGGGTGCGGTGAGATTTACCTTTTATAATGTCACTTTGAAATGTGTCAGGAGTCCATTCAAATGGACCACTTGAAGGCGGCGGATTGGGGGATAGCCGGGAGAGGTGCGGGGAGGGGGGTGGAAGCAGAAAACCCAGGGCGGAATACCAGCCTGCAGTTTTTCGCAGCGCCTTCTTAGTTGCATCCCAGATGAATTGCTCTTTATAATGTATTCCCACAAGCTTACTTTAACCATGTATATAAACTCCAGCAAGGAGTGCTAATGACAAAGTGGCTGAGGATCTAAATGAGATGTTAATTTGGACCTGTGTTGCACTGTAGCAGCAGACAATGCAAGAAGTTGAATTGTTGCAGGCGAATTCTACTGTGCCTTTCGATGAGTGCGACTAACTGTTACAATTTTTTTTTTATAACTGAACACAACAGAAGGGGAGAAAACTGTGGAGGAGGACAGGACTGGGACTAATTGGACTTCTTTCAGAGAGCCAACACAATGGGCCGAATGGCCACCTTCTGCACTGTAAGGTTCTAGTTAGCTTAGTGACTGGCCGAGGTCCAACATGACGGTGCCATTTGTAAGATAAATCAGATGGAATGATAGGATACTATCAATTTCGAGCCTGGTTATCGGTACGTCCCCAGAAATCTATCAGGAGAATGACGCAGCGCTGAGGGTGAGTAGGCTTCTGATTGTCTTCAACTGACAAACTGGAAGAGGCTTAATGACATGTTGCGAAACCTGGTAATTAGGGGGTGAAAGTTCCGGCCATCCTGCATTGTGTGACTTCAAAAGAGTGGTCCTGTGTAGCCCACGATTTCACCCAGTCCGATTCACACAGTTCGCACTGGACACACGCTCTGCTGAGAAACAATCAGCTTTGGTGCTGGAAAATATTACAAGATGTATACATATCGCAGTAAATCTTGGGGAAACGTTTACCTTTTTCTCCCAGAGTGTTGACCTGTGCCATGTGCTTCCATTTTTATTTTGAGGGGAATATCTCCTCTCTTAAAATATCTTGCCCATCCCTCTTTCCTGGCTCTCTCTCTCTCTTTCTCTCCACGTTGCACACAACTCCAGATCAATGTTATCCGGCGCATCAGGCCCCCTTTGCTGATCCATTGTGAAATTAGATGGATTGGCCATGCTATATTGTCCCTTAGTGTTAAGGGTCACTAGCTAGGGTTGTGGGGATAGGGCTTGGGTAGGATTGTGGTCGGTGCAGACTCGATGGGCCGAATGGCCTCCTTCTGCACTATAGGGATTCTTTGATTCTATGACAATTGGTTACTAGTTGGACAAGATGGTGCCTGAGTTTGACACCCCAGGTGGGATTTTACAGCCTAACTTGTCCCGAAACTGTAAATTCCCACCTGTAAGTCAATGGACATTTCTATGATCTGCCCCTTGCTTGCCACAATTCCCATGGGAGACAGGTCAGTAAAATTCAGCCCCCTTCCCCACGCCACAATCTAATTTGCCAACTCTCTCTTTGCAGAAGTGCCTTGCCTCCTGTCACTCGCTCGGCCAGAACACAAGAGAGGAAGGGATTGATTCTCAGCCCCCTCCAGGGCCTGGAATGGAGGCGGGTGGGCATGGAGTTTAACTGCATGCTGGCTTCCCACCTGCTGAAAGTAGGAGAAGGACATGTTACATTCATTTGTAATCCGGTTGGCCGCCAATTTGCATTTTCACGGAATGCTTCCAGTGTCTCGTGAATGACTTATCTTGAATCGGAACCAATAAGTGGGCGGGCAGCACGATGGCACAGTGGTTAGCACTGCTGCCTCACAATGCCAGGGACCCAGGTTCAATTCCCAGTTTGGGTCACTGTCTGTGTGGAGTTTGCACGTTCTCCCCATGTCTGTGTGGGTTTCCTCCCGGTTTCCTCCCACATTCTGAAAGATCTGTTGGTTAGGGTGCATTGACCCAAACAGCACCGTTCTGTGATAAGTAGGGGAATTTCACAGTATCTTCATCACAGTGTTAATGTAAATCTATTTGTGACACTAATAAATAAACTTTAGATGCATTGGCCGTGCTAAATTCTGCCTCAATGTACCCAAACAGACACGGAGTGTGGCAACTAGGGGAATTTCACAATAACTTCATTGCAGTGTTAATGTAAGCCTTACTTGCAATTAATAAATAAATAAGTAACCTTGCTCTTGTACCACACCTTGACTTTACCAGTTTCTTGGCATGTTACTAAAGATTGGTAAGTGGCGAAGCAGGGGGGGAGGGCAAAGATTTGTAGGTTAAACATGAAAAAGGCATTAACAGTTGCCATTAAATAGATTCATCCAATCTGACACTGGGAATCTCCTCCACTTTGAGCCACATGAACTAGTACCATCATCCACAGCAACACTCAGCCATCACTGTCTGTGCTTTCAGTCCAGCCTCCATTTTGCCTAAAAGGCTCACCTACATTTTGTATTCTATGCAAAGCTGGACATTCTCATGTGAAGCGCCTGGTGTGATATTATTTTTCTTGTACCCCTCCCCGCAACTCCCACTTGTGCGTTATCTTAAGAATTGGATTGGAAACTAAACGTCCTCTCTGTAACAACATTTCTGGATTGTTAGTGCAACGTATCTGCACTGTTTAACTGTGATCCTGTAGGTTTGTCAAAGGCACTTTTTTATGTAAAGAAATGGAAATAGTAAATTATTGTTTAATATATACTTAAGTGTTGTGTCCAGGGTCTTTGCATCCTGAAGAATGGATGAGAGGGAAGTTATTATTAACACGAAATGGCAAGTTTTTTAAACAATAATTATTCGCCAATGAATTACTCCTACCTGTCCCCGTATTCTGTGCGAACAATTTGAATGTTAAAGTCAGGTTTGGTTGTTAATTTAACAAATGAAATACACCATTAAATGTTCTCCTCCTGTGAATTAGCAATGCCATCCACTTCATGCTAAATTTGATTTCAATGCAGTCCCCATTCAGTATATCGCACAGTATATCAAAGATGAGACAGTCCAGAATATCTTTTGGTTCTGAATCATTCTTCACATGGGGGGAACGGCACGGTGGCACAGTGGTTAGCACTGCTGCCTTACAGTGCCAGGGACCCGGCTTTGATTCCTGACCTTTGTTTGCGTGGAGTTTGCATGTTCTCCCCGTGTCTGTGTGGGTTTCCTCTGGCTGCTCAGGTTTCCTCCCACAGTCCAAAGATGTGCAAGTTAGGTGGGTTGGCTGTGCTAAATTGCCCATTAGTGTCCAAAGATGTGTAGGTCAGGTTGATTAGCTGACTTAGTAGGGTAAATATACAGGCTTGTGGGGCTAGGGCCTGGGTGGGTTGATGGAGTAGGCTTCATGGGCTGAATAGCCTCCTTCTGCACTGTAGCTATTTTATGATTCTTCTATTCTATAGCCTGACATATGGGTGACATGATGGCACAGTGGTGAGCACTGCTGCCTCACAGCGTCAGAGACCCCGCGTTTTATTCCCTGCTTGGGTCATTGTCTGTGCGGAGTCTACATGTTCTCCCCATGTCTGCGTGGGTTTCCTCTGGGCTCTGTGGTTTCTTCCAAAAGACGTGCTGGTTGGTTGTGCTAAATTCTCTCTCAGTGTACCTGAACAGGCATCAGGAGCGTAGCGACTAGGGGATTTTCACAGTAACTTCATTGCAGTGTTAATGTAAGCCTACCTGTGATACGAATACTTTAAAAAACATTTTGTCACCAACATATGCAGATGGAAGAAAACAGGCCTTTCACTTGATTGACCAATTAAGAATTGTTAGAAGTTTCTGTGGTTCTTCACCTGATTGAGAAGGGTGTCTAATTTATAAACTTGGAGAGAACATTGTGTCCCCCTATGTTTTATTTCCCGCTTCTTCTTCCCCTTGACTCTTTTTCAGTAGCTCGGTGCATGTTGTCTTCTGCTGAGCAGGAGAAGAAATGTATCTTGTGTTATCATCTTGGCTCCTTAGACCAAAGCTCTGCTTCCACATCCATCCAGTTTGAGAATCCTACAGTCAGCAAAATTCAGCCCTTTTGAGAAATGTTCAGCTTTGATCACTAAAAGCTCAACTGCAAATTCCTCAAACCAAGTCAGACTGCCCAAAGCAGCCAACACTGATTGCCAGGATCTGAGGAGGTAGTTCTCACCATGATAGTGATAGTTCTTGCCAATGAGGCAGAGGGTGGGATTTTACAGCCTTGCTCATCCCGAAACTGTAAAACCCAGCCCGAGATCAGTGGATCTTTCCATGGTCCACCCCTTTCCCGCCCCGATTCCTGAGCCACAGACTCCTACAGTACAAATCAAGGCCATTCTGCCCGTTAAGTCTACACTGACCACAATCCACCCAGGCCCTATCCCCATAACCCCATTTACCCTAGCTAGTCCCCCGACACTAAGGGGCAACTTAACACGGCCAATCAACCTAACCTACACACCTTTTTTGTTACAGTTTATTTGTCACAAATAGGCTTACATTAACACTGCAGTGAAGTTACTGTGAAATCCCCTAGTCACCACATTCTGACACCTATTCGGGTACATTGAGGGAGAATTTAGCACAGCCAGAGCACCTAAACAGCACATCTTTTGGACTGTGGGAGGAAACTGGAGCACCCAGAGGAAACCCACGCAGACACTGGGAGAATGTGCAAACTTCACACAGACTGTGACTCAAGCTGGGAATCGAACCCGGTCCCTGGCATTGTGAAGCAGATGTGGTAACCACTGTGCCATCACGCCACCCATTAAGGGACAATTTAGCACGGCCAACCTGCACATCTTTGGACTGTGGGAGGAAACTGGAGCACCCAGAGGAAACCTATGCAGACACGAGGAGAATGTGCAGACTCCCGGAATCGAACCTGGGTCCCTGGCGCTGTGAGACTGCAGTACTAATCACTGTGTCACTATGCCATCTCCGTGCCAGGTAAAATCCCACACCATGTATTAGCCATGTAAGAATAGGAGAAATCAAAAGGATTAGAGCATGAGTAGCACATTGCGACAGAGATGAGCATATGATAAGGAGGCTTTTAAAACAAGATAACACACACCGAGCTAGTGAAAGAAACAAGGGGAAGAAGTGGAAATAAAACAGAGGAGGAAAGAAACTGAGCTATGAGTGGAGAGACAGTAATATAAAGGTTATAGAAATGAGTTACAAAAGGGTCAGGTACCCATTTGGATCTTTCTTTTGCCTGCAGCTGAAAGCAGACATATTAATATTCAACCAAAGCACTGGAAAATCTCAGCAGGTCTGGCAGCATCTGAGAGGAGAGAAAAGAGCTGACCCTTTGTCAAAGCACTGCTGCCTCACAGCACCAGGGACCCGGGTTCAATTCCCACCTCGGGTCACTGTCCGTGTGGAGTCTGCACATTCTCCCTGAGTCTGCGTAGGTTTCCTCTGGATGCTCCAGTTTCCTCCCACATTCCAAAGATGTGCAGGTTAGGTGCATTATCCATGCTAAATTGCTCCTTAGTGTCAGAGGGATTCAAAGGTTAAATACATGGTGTTCCAGGAATAAAGCCTAAGTGGGATTGTTGTCGGTGCAGACTCGAAGGATCAAATACTCTCCTTGACTCCATTGTAGGGATTCTGTGATTTTAAGACAGCGATAGATAGGTTCTTGATTGGGGTGGCCCATTGGCTCAGTGCCTGCTTACATCTGCAGGGACCTGGGTTTGATTCCTGGCTTGGGTCACTCTCTGTATGGAGTTTGCACATTCTCCCCGTGTCTGCTTGGGTTTCCTCTGGGTGCTCCGGTTTGTGCCCACATTCCAAAGATATGTGAGTTAGCTTGATTGGCGATGCTAAATTGCCCCGAGTGTCCCAGGATGTGTAGGTTAGTGGAATTAGTAGGATAAATGTGTAGGGTTGTGTTTCGAGTCCAGATGATCCCTTGTCAAAACTAAAAGGCATAGAAAATGGGAGATATTTATACTGCGGGGAGAGGGAATGAAAGATGAGTCATAACCACAAAAATTTAGTGTCCAGGGATGCTTAGGTTAGAGGGATTAGTGGCTAAAATATGTAGGGATGTGAGGGTAGGACCTGAGTGGAATTGTGTTCGGTGCAGACTCGATGGGCCGAAGGGCCTCTTTCTGCACTGTAAGGTTCTATGATTAAAAACAAGGGGAAAGGCTGCTAATGGCAGCCCATAGAGAGAATAATATTTAGTTTGGAATCTAAGTAACCCTCCAGCACATGGCGCTGTAGAATAAGTTCACATTCAAAAAGAGACAAGTTTAAAAGTTAAATTTTATCCTCCATCACTTTGTGTATATATATATCATAATGTAACTCGATTCCTTGTTCCCTTTCACTCTGGGATTTCTTTTTGTATATTCTTCTTTGTCTTAATCTATTTAATTGATCCAAGCTCATTCCAAAAGACCTTTTTTTATATAGATTTACAATTAAAAACAGAAAGACTAGCAGATGGATCAATAACTGACAGGGTAAGACAGAGTAGCTGGCTGTCACATTTCATACTTGGCAACAGTTGAATACATTCGGTAATTAATTCATTGACTAAAGTGCTTTTAGATGTGTAGAGGTTGTGAAAGGTGCACAGTGGTTAGTGCTGCTGCCTCACAGCGCCAGAGACCCGGGTTCAATTCCTGGCTCAAGTCACTGTTTGTGTGGAGTCTGCATGTTCTCCCCATGTCTGTGTGGGTTTCCACTGGGTGCTCTGGTTTCTTCTCACAGTCCAAAAGACGTGCAGGTTAGGTGCATTGGCAGTGCTAAACTATCCCTTAGTGTCCCACGATGTGTGGGTTAGAGAGAGTAGCACGGTAGATGTATGGGATTATGGGGACTGGATGGATTGTGGGCGGTTCAGACTCGATGGGCTGAATGGCCTCCTTCTGCGCTGTAGGATTCTGTGGGAAACAAAACTCTTTTTCTTCCTGTGGTAACCTTGCTTGAAACATGGGGAAAAGGTAGGAGAATGGGGATGAGAAAAATATCAGCCATGTTTGAATGGCGGAGCAGGCTTGATGCACCAAGTGGCCTAATTCTGCTCCTTTGTATTATGGAGTCTGCAGTATTGAACTCAAATAACTGAAGGTCTACTATGGAAAGAATTGGTGAAGTAAAACTAATTCTGAAGCTCTAGGGCTGCGGTGACCAGTGGCACTGCATGCAACTGAACTGGCGTTACACAATGATAATGTCTGTTAGAATAATTAATTATTTCTTACTTGCTGCACTAGAGGGAGCACTGAGTTTGCCAGGAGAAGATTTCATGACCCTGCAACTTACAAAGGGCCTCTGTCTCTGTTACTGGAGTGTGTTCAATTAGCCACAAGGAAGAGGGTAGAATCGCTGCTTTATTTCTTGCTGTGACCCTTTCTTGAACGGACCCATTTCCAAAGATGATTTAAAATATAAAAGCAAATTACTGCAGAATTGAAACCAAAAGAGAAAATGCTGGAAAATCTCAGTAGGTCTGGCAGCACCTGGAAGGAGAGAAAAGAGATGTTTCAAGTCCAGACGACCCTTTGTCAAAGCTTTGACAAAGGGTCTTATGGACTCAAAATTACAGCTCTTTTCTCTCCTTCCAGACCTGCTGAGATTTTCCAGCATTTTCTCTCCAAAGATGATTTGATTTATTATTGTTCCATGTAGTGGTGTACAATGAAAAGTATTGTTTCTTGCACGCTACATAGTCAAAACATACCGTTCATTGAGAAGGAAGGGAGTGTAATGATGTAGTTGTAGCTAGGGTGTAGAGAAAGATCAACTTAATGCGAGGTAAGAGCATTCAAAAGTCTGACAACAGCAGGGAAGAAGCTATTCTTGAGTCGATTGGTATGTGACCTCAGACTTTTGTATCTTTTTCCCAAAGATGTCTGGGGTGTGTGGGATCCTTGATCATGCTGGCTGCCTTGCCAAGATAGTGAGAAGTGTAGATAGAGACGGATTTCAAAGGTGCACCATTGACATGACAGCGAGCTATGTTATAAATGAAACCATGTGGCCAAATGATACAGAGGCTCCTGGCATCCTTGTTACTTTCTACCAGCCTCTCAGGTATCATGTAGATCTCTGTGAACAGCTAAGTCCAATGCCCACCTTGTTACTTGTTAATGATGCCACCATAAAGTTAAATTAGAAGGTTTTAAGTAGCAAATGTCAGATTTGTGGCTGATTTCATAAGATCTTAAGATATGGCAGCAGAATTGAACCATTCAGCTCATCCAGTCTGCTCCACCATTCAATCATGGCTGATGTTTCTCAACCTCATTCTCCCGCCTTCTCCCCTTCTCATGAACTACCTCTTCACACTCCTACACAGAGGAAAGATGACGGCCAAGTGGTATTATCACTGGACTATTAATTCAGAAACTCAGCTAATGTTCTGGGCACCGGGGTTCAAATCCCACCACAGCAGATGTGGAATCTGAATTCAATAATAAATATCTGGAATTAAGAATCTGCTGATGAACATGAAACCATTGTCAGCAAAACCCATCTGGTTCACTAATGTCTTTTAGGGAAGGAAATCTGCCATCCTTACCTGGTCTGGCCTACATATGACTCCAGAGCCACAGCAATGTGGTTGACTCTTGACTGCCCTCTGAAATGGCTGAGTGAGACACTCAGTTGTAGACTGCAGCAATTCAAAATGGTGGCTAACCAGCACCTTCTCAAGGGCAACTAGGGATGGACAATAAATGCTGCTCTAACCAGCGATGCCCATGTCCCATGAATGAATAAAAAAACACAACGAATGAGTTAAAGTGACAGAGATTAAATTTTTCAAGTAATTTGGATACAATGATGGATTGCAGCTTTTTTTCTGATTGGATAAAACAGCACTGTATCAATGCCATTCCATTACCAACTTACCTTTAGACGCTGTTTGGCTTGCTGTATATTTTCATCCTGTTTTAGATTTTTGACATTTACTTTCCCTTTTTATTCCTTAGAGATAGAGGATCAGGAGTAAGCCATGCAGCCCCTCAAGTCTGTTTTCCCCCCCCCCCCCCATTCTATTGTATGCTAGCTGTTCTGTAATTTAACCCCATCTACCCAGCTTGGTTCTGTAGCCCGTCATGCCCTGATGATTTAAGAGGATTGAACAGCCACTGGAACCTGAAATTTAAGTAGTTTGAAAGTTTAAATAATCTCTGTAAACCGATCTGAAATTCAGCATAATCTTTACAAAATGGCAAAGTTGAATCAACTATTACATTACATCACTTTGCTTCCCAAACTTAATATTCCTCTGTGGAATGTTCTTCCAGTATAGCTGTGAAGTGACGCTGAGATTAGTCGACACCTCCTGTGTGGTCAGCAGATTTGTGAGTAGTTTGACTGATCTTTCTCAGTTTGTGCTTTCTGGAACATTGAGGGCAGCACAGTGGTTAGCACTGCTGCCTCACAGCGCCAGAGACCCAGATTCAATTCCCGGCTCAGGTCACTGTCTGTGTGAAGTCTGCACATTCTCCCTGTGGCTGGCCATGCGAAATTGACCCTAGTGTCAGGGGGATTAGCAGGGTAAATGTGTGGTGTTACAGGAATATGAGGGATCGTGGTCAGTGGTCTGAATGGCTTCCTTCTGCATTGCAGGGATTCTGTGCAGAGATTCCAAAGGGGATATAGAGGAGGTTCACCAGGATGTTTCCTGGGGTTTAGTATTAGAGCTATAAGGAGAGCCTGGATAGGCTTGGATTGTCTTCTCAAGAGCAGAGAAGACCGAGAGAGGACATAAATGAGTTGTGTAAGAGTGGGTGAGCAGAGAGTACCTGCTTCCCTTGATTGAGGGGTCAATCACGAGGGGGGCATTGATTAAGAGAAAGAGGCAGGAGATTAAAAGGGGATTTGAGAAAATAAAAATTTCACTCAGAGGGTGGTGAGAATCTGGAATGCACTGCTTGGGAAGGTAGTGGAGGCTGGAAACATTACAATAGTTAAAAAGTATTTGGATATATCATAATTTGAAATATCATAAGATTCAAGATGTGGAAATGGACTGGGATGGGCACAGTAAGAAGTCTCACAACACCCGGATAAAGTCCAACAGCTTTATTTGGAATCACAAGCTTTTGGAGTGTTAAGTCTGGGCTCACCTGATGAAGGGGCAGCACTCCAAAAGCTCGTGATTCCAAATAAACTGTTGGACTTCAACTTGTTCCATATCCTTGAATCCTATGAAAACAAGTGCTGGAAAATGGGATAAGGGCAACTTTACTGGTAGTTATTGTCAGTGCAGGCTCGATGGGCTGAATGGCCTTTTCTGCACTGTACAATCTATATAATGAATGCTTGTAAAGTATCCTATATTACATGTGTTTCATTCTTTTTGCTAAGTGAAGATCTTTCACTATTACAATTGGCTTCACTATTATTCTGTTCTTGCAAAGAGTGAATGTGATTCCCTTCCATTAACACTGTTTTCTGGTCGGAGAAAGGTGCAAAATTGAACATTGACATTTTAGTTCATGTTTTATGCGGATATCCAAGTGACAGTATTGATCCTTTCTGTTAGTGCTAAACATTTTTATCTTAAACTTAATAGAAAAACTAAATGTTTTAAAACATTAGCATAATGCAGAGACATTCAAAGGAAATTGTCTCCAACTCAAACAGCAGTATATACTATTACTTATAGTTTATCTATTAGCCATAAGTAAGGCTTACATTAATGTTGCAATGAAATTACTGTGAAATTTCCCCTAGTCGCCACATTCCAGCAGCTGTTCGGGTCAATTGCATTCTAACTAGCAAGTCTTTCAGAATGTGGGAGGAAACTGGATTATCTGGAGGAAACCCAAGCAGACATGGGGAGAATGTGCAGATATTCACATCTGCACAGATATTGACCCAAGCCAGGATTTGAACCTGGGTCCCCTGGTACTGTGAGGCAGCAGTGCTAACCCCTGTGCCATCGTGCTGTTTGATCTCTGTGGCGAAGGTAGCACGGAGGATAATTGGCTCATGCGCCTCTTTGAATCTGTGGAATTCTTTGTCGCAGAAGTTTTTGGAGTTCAGGTCATTGTGTGTCTTTTAAGACAGAGATATGGTAGGCCCTTGATTAATAAGGGGATCAGGGGTTATGGGGAAAAGATAGGAGAATATTAGCCATGATTGAATGGTGGATCAGATTCGATGGGCCAAGTGGCCTAATTCTGCTCCAATGTCTTATGATCTGATGGATGGAGGTGGCAAACATCGTCCAGTGTGCCCAGTCATGATTACTATCCAATCATCCTCTGCTGATGTGAATGTTGAGAGGGGACAGGATGGCTTTGACCCCTCCTGTAGTCAACTTTAACACTGACAGTCACTGCTTCAGGCCCGAGTGACTCCAAGACACCAATGAAATCGTGCCAAGGGTGTATTGAACAAGGACACTTTAAGTATTTGCACTGAGGCAGATACCATATGCAATGACAATGTGCCCAAGCTTTCCACCAAGATGTAAATAAGCAACAATCCAAAGGACGCCGTGCTCCTTTCACCCTTTTGAAATTTGATTGACATAGGTGGGTTATTCTGGAGGCTACTGATTCCTGCAAAGTCAACAGTTAGTCAGTAAACAGTTTAACAGTGAATAAGAAACTGATACAGCTTTTAGGATCTTTTAACAAATCCTCCAGATTGAGAGGAAAGGAAGTATACGAGGCAAATTACCAATAGAATCCAGACTTCCTTCTACCCAACAAGGGAACATCCTCTACAATTCTTGTACATATTAGTAACACAGTGATGCATAGGGTATTGAAAGTGCCACTTTGGATGACAGAAAATCTTGAGATGTCTTTGATTGTTTAGCAAAATTATTCTTTTTTTTAAAAAATAGACATCACTTTATACTTCTATTCCATCACTATGATTAGTGGACAGAGCAAAATATATCTCCAAAATACTACTGAGTTATACAGGCGCACAGTTGCGTGTCTGCAGTGATGCTGAATAATGGAACAGCTATTTTATAAATGTCCAGTGTGTGTTAGAACTGATCTGTATATATACTGAGTCGTCTTCACAGAGTAACGTTTAAAGTAAATTGAACTCGTCAAGGCCTGGAGGCCAGGTACCTACGCACTGTTTAACAGTGGATATTGCAGGGCAGCTGTGTGTAATATTTATACATTTCATCTTATTGCCTTAACTTTATTTTCTCACTGCTTCTGTATTTCACTGATTGTGTGGAAAAAAAATTAAAACCAATTTTAAAAATTGCCCTGTGTTTGTTCTGGTCACTCCTGTTCAACTTATGAAGAAACAAGAATTAGTATGGCATTTTTAATGGGGATTTAGATAAACAAACTTGTGTTACGATATAGACACGGGAAGTGAAATAAAGATCCCTTCTTGACTGAAGCTCATACGGAAGATCATTTGTTTCAATTATATTGAGCATTTCTCCCATATTGTATGTAATATCATACAATCCCACAATGCAGAAGGAGGCCAGTCTGCCATCGAGTCTGCACCAGCACAATCCCACCCAGGTCCCATTTCCATACTCCTGATATTAAAGGGCAACTTAGCATGGCCAATCCACCAAATCTGCACATCTTTGGACTGTGGGAGGAAATTGGAGCACCCAGAGGAAACCCATGCAGAGACAAGGAAAACATACAAACTCCACACAGTGCCCCAACCCTGGAATCGAAATCAGACCCGTGGAGCTGTGAGGCAGCAGTGCTAAATTCATGGCATAGTGGTTAGCACTGCTGCCTCACAGCACTAGGGATCCAGGTCTGATTCTCAGCTTGGGTCACTGTGTGAAGTCTGTATGCTCTCCTTATATTTGCGTGGCTTTCCTCTGGATGCTCTGGTTTCCTCTCACGTCTGAAAGACATGCTAGTTAGAGTGCATCAGTCGTGCTAAATCCTCACTCAGTGTACCCAAACAGGCACCGGAGTATGGCGACTGGGGGATTTTCACAGTAGCTTCATTGCAGTGTTAATGTAACCTTAATTGTGACACTAATAAATAAACTTTAAACTTTTCCACTGTGCTGCCCGACTAGAATTTTACTGCAATTGTACAGGGCAGTGATGAGGCGGCACCTGGAGTATTGTGTGCAGTTTTGATCTCCATATTGGAGGAAGGATATCCTTGGTATAAAGAGAGTGCTGTAAAAATTTACCAGGCTGATTCCTGGGATGGCAGGTCTGTCATATGAGGAGAAACTAAGTCATTTAGGGTTATATTGCTGGAGTTAGAGGGGATTTCATAGAAACTTATAAAATTCTAACAGGGTTAGACATGGTAGATTCAGAAAGAAGGTTCCTGATGGTGGGGGAGTCTAGTTTGAGGATAAACTTTGCAGAACTGGGTGAAGAAACTTCTCTTCACCTCAAGAGTTGGCGACTGAGTGGAATTTGTTACCACAGAAAGTAGTTCAGGCCAAAATGTCTGATTTCAAGAAGACGTTAGATATGACTTTTGGGGAAAAAGGGATTGAGGGATTATGGGTTGGAAAGGAGGGGGGGCGGTGGGTCAGGATGTTGAATTCGATAATCAGCCATGATTAAAATAAATGGCAGAGCAGACTCAAAGGGCCGAATGGCCTACTCCTGCTTCTAGTTTTCTATGTTTCTAATCCATGATTAGGTGAGGTGTGAAATGGTCAATGATTTGAGCTTGGCGGGGGCGGGGGGGGGGTCAAAGTTCATCCCAAACAGCATTTAACTATGAAGAGTTTAAAAAAAAACCTTAAATACAATTGAACGCTCCAAAGCAAATCTTTCTGTTTGAATAAGAGGCACATCCAAATACGTCTCAAAAACTCATTTTCAGTTTTTAATATGCATTTATATAAAAGAAATTGACAAAACAAGTTCCATTTCTGTTGAACTTTTCATAACATTAGGACATCCCAAAGTGTTTTTTCAAATTCAGTCATGAGATGTGGGCTTTGCTGGCTGGATTAGCATTTGTTGCCTCATCCCTACTTAGAGCCTAAAGGTTTACAGCATGGAAACAGGCCCTTCGGCCCAACTTGTCCATGCTGCCCTTTTTTTAAAACATTTAAGATAATCCCAGTTGCCCGTGTTTAGCCCATACTGCTCTATACCTATCTTACCCATGTAACCGTCTAAGTGCTTTTTAAAAGACAAAATTGTATCTGCCTCCGCTACTGTCTCTGACAACTTGTTCCAGACACCTCACCACCCTCTGTGTGAAAAAATTGCCCATCTGGATCCTTCTGTATCTCTCTCGTCTCACTCTGCCAAAAATAGAGGAGCCTAAAACTAGAGGGCATAGGTTCAAAGGATGTTGACTATCTAACTGATCTATGCCCTTCATAGAGGTGGCATAATGACACAGTGATTAGCACTGCTGCCTCACAATGCCAGAGCTCCACATTCAATTCCAGCCTTGGATTCACAGTCTGTGTGGAGTTTGCACATTCTCCCCATGTCTGCATGAGTTTCTCTGGGTGCTCCAATTTCCTCCCACAGTGCAAAGACATGCTGGTTAGGTTGACTGGCCAGCTAAATTGACACTGGTGTTGTGGAATTAACAGGGTAAATATGCAGGATTAAGGGACTTAGGGCCTGGGTGGAATTGTGGTCGGCGCAGATTCAATGGACCGAATGGCCTTTTTCTGCACTGTAGATTCTTGGATTCTGTGATTCTATGATTATTTTATCTATAAGATCACCCGTAAATCTCCTATGCTCTAAAGAAAAAAGTGCCAAGCTCGCAAACCTCTCTTTATAACATAAACCATCAAGTCCTAATAAATCTTTTCTGCACTCTTTCTAGTTTAATAATATCCCTTCTATAATATGGTGACCAGAACTGTACACAATATTCCAAGTGTGGCCTTACTAATGTCTTGTACAACTTCAACAAGGCATCCCAATTCCTGTATTCAATGTTCTGACTAATGAAACCAAACATGCTGAATGCCTTCTTCACCACTCTGTCCACCTGTGACTCCACTTTCAAGGAACTATGATCTCTACTCTGATTTATAGCTGAAATCTCTGTTCTATAACTCTTCACAACGCCCTACTATTGACTAAGTCCTGTCTTGGTTCAATCTACCAATTTTGTACCCATTTAGCTACCTCACCCTGAATCCCGTGAGATTTAACGTTATGCAACAACCTGCCATGCGGTGCCTTGCTAAAGTCCATGTAAACACCATCAAGTACACTGCTCTCATCAACATTCTTGGTTATTCCTTCAAAAAACTCAATCAAATTGAGACATGATTTTTCTACCCACGAAGCCATGCTGACTGTTCCTAATCAGTCCTTGCATCTCTAAATAGAATCCCTATAGTGCAAAAGGAGGCCAATCAGCCCATCAAGCCTGTATGGACAGGCCCTATCCCTGTAATACTGGTAATTACCCTGACACTAATGGACAATTTATCATGGCCAATCCACCAAACTTGCACATCTTTGAATTGTGGGGTACAGGGAGAATGTGCATTAACTGTGAAAATCCCCTAGTCGCCACACTTCGGTGCATCAAACTGTCCCGGTAGCATCCTAGTAAATCTTCTCTGAGAAAGCATCACAAGTTGGCTTCCATTAAAGCTGCAATGAAATAGGCCGTGTGGCCTATTGTACCTGTCCCAGCCCTAGGAATGAAATCCATCCGAGGTAAAACACGCGATAGTATCGAAAACAGTGTGCATTTAAATGGAGCATAGAAACATTCCCTCATACTTACAGTGGATTGCTACAGAAATGAAGCCCAATAGAGCAAGTGATAGAAAGATGCTTTTCTGCAACAAATCCTGCAAAATCATTTCATCAGCTCAATCTGACCTTTAAATATTTAACAATTGGGAAATTTGCACTACTGTCTGCCTTTCAAGATGGACAAATATTCATTTGTTTAATTAAGAGTTAATTTAAACCCAATAGTCTGGTGAAAATCCAAGAACAACAGGCATTTCCTGACATTTGTTGGCTTTTTGCCTGTACTTTAAGATTTGATCTTAGCAAACTAAGAAGGTTAAACCCCAATGGATTTATCTGGAATACGAGCTTTCAGAGCACTGCTCCTTCATCAGGTGAGTGGAGAGGTAGGTTCACAAATGGGGCATATATAGACAGAGACACAATTGCAAGATACTAATTGGAATGCATTCCAACCAGACTTTGGGTTGGTGTCACGCTACATGTAATCCCCACCATTTGCCCTGGGCTTGCAAAACTCTACTAACTATCCCTGGCTTGAAACAATTCACTCTTCTTTAACCTGTGATTATCCCTCTCTCCACGCGCACTGTCTGTACCTGAAAAGACTCACATTCCAAACATTATCTTGCAATTGAGTCCTTGTCTCTAGATGCTATTTTTGTGAACCTACCTCAACCTCACCTGATGAAGGAGCAGCGCTGTGAAAGCTCGTGATTCCAAATAAATGTGTTGGACTTTAACCTGGTGTTGTGAAACTACTTACTCAGTCCAATGGCAGCATCTCCACACCATTAGCAAACTAAGAGGAGTAAAATTTTGAGGCCATGTTAGCCATCAGTTTAAATGGCAATGAGAGCCCAAAACCCTCGTGAGAGAGTCAAAAAAGTGGGAATCTTGTCAGCGTGTTATAATCCACGTCAGGAACTCCGACGTGTTTTATGGAATCAGCCTAGAACATAGGCAGGATTTTACTGTTTTGCTCGTTCTGAAATCGTAAAATCCTGCCCAATGTCAACGGACCTTTCCATGTTCCGCCTGTTGCCTACTCTGATTCCCATGGCGGGCTGGTAAAATTCTGGCCCATAATTTTTGTAGTTTGTGCAGGTTAGATGGATTGGCTATGCTAAATTGACCCTTAGTCTCTTTGGATATACAGGTTACACGGATTGCCCCTTCATGTCCTAAGATGTTAGGTTAGAGGGATCGGCCATGCTAAGTTGCCCCTTAATATCCTAAGATGTTGGGTTAAGAGGATTGGTCATGGTAAATTGCCCCTTAGTGTCAGGAGGGCTAGCTAGGGTAAATACATGGGACTATGGGGATAGGACCAGGTGAGATTGTTGTCAGTGCAGATCCAATGGTCCAAATGGCCTCCTTCAGTGCTGTAGGGATTCTATGATTAAGTCCATTTTAAGAGGTTTCACAACACCAGGTTTGAGTCCAACAGGTTTATTTGGTAGCACAAGCCACAAGCTTTCAGAGCACTGCTCCTTCATCAGGTGAGTGGGAGTTTAACCTGGTGTTGTGAGACTTTTTACTGTGCTTACCCCAGTCCAACATTGACATCTCTACATTAAGTCCATTTTCTCAGAGAACATAGGTGATAATACACACATACAGCTTCACAAACCATACTAATCATTCTCATTAAAATAGGAAAAATAACCAGAGAGGTACATGAAATACATCCGTTAGAACTAAAAAAAGAATATGGAATGTTTGTGCTTTAGTAATCAAAAGAAGTGTTGAAAAAATAGGACACCATTTTTTTATTCATTCGAGGGACATGTGTGTCACTGGCCTGGCCAGCATTTATTGCCCATTCCTAGTTAGTTGAGGGTCAACTACATTGTTGTGGCTCTGGAGTCACATATAGGCCAGATCGGGTAAGGATGGCAGATTTCCCGACATGAAGAGTAACTGGCACTATAGGCTTCATATGATGTGTTAAAATGGCTTTTGATGACTTTTATTGACAGTAACCTTAAAGACAATGTAAAGGAAATACTGCACAGCTTGGTCAAAAATACGTCTCCTGTGACCGTCACTGAAGTTCCCTGCCCGGGTCCTTTACGCCCAGAAGAATTACCTCTTAAATCAGTTTCACTGCAGGCAATGTCGCTGTGTACTCTTCCCGAAAGATTTTGCTCATTTAAAATAAATAAATCATTTGCTCTTCGATTGGAAAGCTTTATTTAATTTGGATTACACAATTCACATAATTTTTGTTGCCATTGATATTGAAGGAACAAGAAGCTAAGTTCCACAGCCGTTAACCATCAAAGCTTCAGCAAAAGCCTCCAAGTCCTCACAGAGTCGCCGGTAGCGACGGTCTTGATACTCAACTTCTTGCGGCCACAGCTCAACCCAGGTTCCAGCTCCAATCAGATAGCTCATCCTGGAATGAGTTTTAAAGTTTATTTATTTATTATTTGCAATTAGGCTTACATTAACACTGCAGTGAAGTTACTGTGAAAATCCCCTAATCGCCACACACCGGCATGTGTTCGAGTAGACTAAGGAAGAATTTAGCAAGGTCGATGCACCCTAACCAGCATGTCTTTTGGACTGTGGGCAGAAATGGAAGCATCCGGAGGAAACCCACGCAGACACGGGAAGAATGTGCAAACTCTGCACAGACAATCACCCAAGGCCAGAAATGGAACCTGGCTGCCTGGCCCTGTGAGGCAGCAGTGCTAACCACTGTAACACCAATGAAAACACTGAGGAAGGAAACTAACAGGCATTCTGATAATGAATAACTTCTACATTGAAAAGAACTTGCGATGGCGAGTGTCGATTGTTATGTGATAATTCGCCGATTATCCAAAGGATATTGAGGCACTGGAGAAGGTGCAAGGAAAAGATTTACATGGATAATATCAGAGATTAAAAGTATCAGGAAAAGTTGCAGAGTTTGGAACATGTTTCTCTGGAGATGAGTTGGGTGAGGAAAAGCAAATTGTGCAGATCTTTGAGTTTATGGAAAAGTTGCATGGGGTGAATGGAGAGAAGTTAGGTCCAATTGTTTAAGTTTATTCATTAGTTAAGTAAGCTTAACACTGCAATGAAGTTACTGTGAAAATCCCCTCGTCACACTCCAGCGCCTGTTCAGAGGAAGAATTTAGCATGGTTAATGCACCAAAGCAGCACATCTTTCGGATCGTGGGAGGAGACCAGAGCACGGGAGGAAATGTACGCAGAATATGCAGACTCCACACAGACAGTGACCTGATGCTGGGAATCGAACCCTTACTAAGCTGAAATGCTGCTTATCAATGTACAGCAGGATGACAATACAGGGTGACCCAAGGCCAGAGTCCCTGGTGCTGTGAAGCAGCAGTGCTAACCACTGTGCCATCATGCCACCCAATGCCACTTGTGGCAAAATGCAGAGAATGACACAAAAGAGAGAAATTAGTTCTGAAATTATAGCTTACCTTTCACCGTCATTCCACAGATCTGATCCTTGACCCATTATTAGATAATGTTTCCCCAACTCCACTTCAAACGTTCCTTCGCAGTTGGCATGAGTTACGAGCTGTCTAACTTGTTTAGCCACAACACCATCTCTCCCTAAATACAGAAAGCACATTGTTAGATGGAAAATTATTGACCTCCATTTAATGTTTCTGATCTAATAGCATCACCTGGTTCAATGGCAATCCAGTTATGGCTAATGAAATTTCTAATTACTGAATAAAAACTACTTGTCATTAAGCAAGAGTCAAAGAATGTTTAGAGTGCAGAAGGAGGCTATTCAGCCCATTGTGTCAATGCCAGCTCTCCTCAAGAGCAATTCTGCTAGTCCATGGCTTTGCCATTTTCCTGTAGCTGTAAACTCTTTTCTCTTCAGGTGATTGACCAATTCTCTTTGGAAAGCCATGATTAAATCATCCTGTAGACTCTCAGATTGTACAGTCAGGGTTCTAACTATTATGTAACTCTTACTGAGTACAGGAAGTCATGTTGCAGCTTTATAAAACCTTGGTTGGGCCGCACTTGGAGTATTGTGTGCAGTTCTAGTTGCCACACTACCAGAAGGATGTGGAAGTTTTGAAGAAAGTGCAAAGAAAATTCACCAGGATGTAACAGAGGTGATAGGGAAATCTGAAGTAAATCCTGTTGAATTTTTTTTTAGCCTGGTTTTCAAACTGAATTTCCCACACTCTGAGCACTGCAGAGTGCACCAGAAAGATTTACATTAAAAAATCATGGGCTGGGGCGTATTCCTGCTGGAGAAACTGGCAGCATAGTGCTGAGTGGGCCATTGTGCATGCGCAGATCTGTCAGCACCGAGATTGGCACATGTACAGTAGCCCCACACTGCCAGCCTCCCGATCGCTGGTAAGCGCAACACACCCCCTTCAACAGCCATGTGACACCTCGCAGTTCCAAACTCCAGCCTCCAGCAGCCCTGACTCCCCCACCATCTCCCTAGTAGGCTAATCACCTCATCCCCCCCCAACCCCGATGACCATTCCTGATCTCTGACCTCTCTCCCTCTGTCACTGATCCTGGTGCAGAGTGGCAGTGGGACCTCTCCACCCCCTCCCATAGATCCTGCCCCTCTGGCCCTGCCACTCTACAATCCACGTCTCATATAAAAAAAACGTACAAAGCTAGTTTCCTGAGATTAGAAAGTCACGATACTATTAAACAGAAACCGACTCATTTTTGACAAGTTAATTCATTTTAAGTTTAATTTATCAGTGTCACAAGTAGGCTTACATTAACACTGCAATGAAAATCCCCTAGTCGCTGCACTCCAGCGCCTGTTCGGGTACACTGAGGGAGAATTTAGCATGGCCAATGCACCCTAACCAGCACATCTTTAATGCTTCTTCAGAAGGAACTCTTCAAATACAAACAATAAAAAATATAACAAAACTTACTCCAACTTATAAATCAAAGAAAGAGTTTAATAAAGAAAGGTCATTACTCCAAACTTGGAGTCTCGCTCTGGGCCAATCCAAGCTCTCCACAATTCCCAACTGGTTCTTATTTATAGTGAGTTAGCTGACTAGCACATCATTCTGTAATTGGTTCCATGGTTTACTGGGTCAGCTGACTCTTACCATTGGTCACATTACTTCCAATACAATTTATGTCACCAATTACATTCTAATACTTTGGACTGTGGGAGGAAACCGGAGCACCCAGAGGAAACACATGCAGACATGGGAAAAATGTGCAAGCTCTGCACAGACAGTGACCCATGCTGGGAATTGAACCTGGATCCCTGGGCGCTGTGAGGCAGGGGTACTAACCGCTATGCTACCGTGCCACAGAAGTTCAAGAACAGTAAGAAGTCTCACAATACCAGGTTTAAGTCCAACAGGTTTATTTGGCAGCATTAGTTTTCAGAACCTCAAGCTCCTTCTTCAGGTGAATGAGGATTGGTGTTCACAAACTATAGAGTTTGTGAACACGTATAGAGACACAAACTCAATTTACAAAATAATGCTTGGAATGTGAGTCTTTAAAGGTAATCAAGTTTTAAAGGTACATACAAGGTGAATGGAGAGAGAGTTAAGCATAGGTTAAAGAGATGTGTATTGTCTTCAGACAGGAAAGTTAGTGAGATTTTGCAAGCCCAGGCAAATTACAGATAGTGTGACATGAACCCAAGATCCCGGTTGAGGCTGTCCTCATGTGTGCAGAACTTGGCTATCAGTCTCTGCTCAGTGACGCTGTGCTGTCATATGTGTAGTGAAGGCTGACTTGGAGAACACTTACTTGAAAATCAGAGGCTGAATGCCTGTGACTGCTAAAGTTTTCCCCAACTGGAAGGAAACACTCCTGCCTAGTTCAAGACAGTTCATCAATTACTCCTTGAGAATAATTAGAGGTGGACAATGAAGGCTAGCCCTGTCAGCAACACCCACATCACATGCATGAATAAAAACAAAGAAAGATCTTTAAAGCTTTTTAAAGAGTTAGATAGCTTCTTGTTATAGTCAACCAACACAATACACGTATTTAATCTGGACATACAAAGGGTCTCTAGCACTCGGAGCTACATGAAATATACACCGTGAAAGATGATCTGTCAGGGATACGCATTTACGAGACAGTCTGTTGGAAATCGATAAACAAAGGCAGAGGACTGGATTTGACTCCCTCGTCTTATGTTTGAAATGTACTGGTTTTAAAAGTCCTGTAATCAGTGTTCGAGCTACATAATAAACAGTTAATGAAATATTCATGATTCTGCTTATTAAATATTTATTTCAGTCTCACTAAAAGTGCATTTCTCTCCTGCACTAATGTAGCTTGCCTGTTTGTCAAAGTTTGTATTATGTTCTGAAGAGCTGTTTCAGACATTTTTATTCTTAAGGTGGGTCAAAGGAAATTACAGGGTGAAAAGAGCAGGCACATAGAATCCCCACAGTGCAGAAGGAGGCCATTCGGCCCATCGAACCTGCACCAATCACAATCCCATCTAGGCCCTACTCCCCTGACCCCATGTATTTACCCTGCTAATACTCCTATCACCAATGGCCAATCCGCCTAACCCATATATCTTTGATCGTGGGATTAGGACTTTGACTCATATGATTGCAAATACCAGTGTCAACTGGTTGGTGCAGTACAAAGGGTTAATAGGTGGATAAGCCAAATATATGACACAGATATGAGGGTTAGGTTGATTGACCAAGCTAAATTCTCCAGTAGTGTATTGGGATGTGTAGGTTAGAGGGATTAGCGGGTAAAATGTATGGGGTTACAGGGATTGGGTCTGGGTGGGATTGTTGTTGGTTCAGATTTGATGGGCTGAATGGTCTTCTTCTGCACTGTAGGGATTCAATGCTTCTATGATGATATACCACTGACACTAGTTAGTCATGTGTTAGATGAAAGAGAGAGAGAGAGAGAGAGATTTGATTTATGCCTAGTACCTATTTTATCACCTGTTTTCTTTTTTAAATTTGCATTATTTTGTGGGACATGGATGTTGCTGGCTGGGCCAACATTTATTGCCCATCCTTAGTCGCCCTTGCTAGGCCACTTCAGAGGGCAGTTGAGAGTCAACCACACTGCTGTGGCTCTGGAATCACATGTAGGCCAGACCAGGTAAAGATGGCAGATTTCCTTCCCTAAAGGACATTAGTGAACGAGATGGGGTTTTCTGACAATGGTTTCACGGTCATCAGTAGATTCTTAATTCCAGATTTTTTTAAAATTGAATTCAGATTCCACCATCTGCCATGGTTGGGTTTCGAGCCTGGGTCCCCAGAACATTAGCTGATTTAGAGGCAGTAATGATTTGATTTGATTTATTATTGTCACTTGTATTGGGATACCATGAAAAGTATTGTTTCTTGCACACTATACCAATAAAAGACACCATCCATAGGGGAGAAAGAAAGGAGAGGGTGTTAAACGTGGGTTAAGCAGACACTAAAGTATGTTTACAATTTGTCCCAAGCCTCGAGTTCAAGGTAGAAGGACCCAATTTTGAACAGTTGAGCTGAATGTTTCCTTATTGTAATTTTGATTTAGTTCAGCACTTTCCATCCAGGCTGTAGAAAACAGTCAAAAACGGTGTGCCACCAGCAGGGTCCATGCTTCACATGATTTGCCTTGATTTATTATTGTGACATGTATTAGTGCCCCTTAATGTCCAAAGATGTGATGATTAGGTGGATTGGCCATGCTAAATTGAGTGTCTGGGGGAATTAGATGTATGGGAATAGGGTCTATGTGGGATTGTGGTCATTACAGATCTGACGGCTCAAATGGTCTCTTTTTGCACTGCGGAAATTTTGTGATCGTCAAATGTCCATAGTTTGCGAGGGATATACTCCCTACTGCTCACCTGTGATGCAAAATATTTTACTCACCAAACAGAGTACATAAGAACCTAAATGACCAATTTATTGGTTTTCAGCCACACAATGTAGAAACTGATGTAGAAATTAAGAGATAAGATTATCCATAATGGCATATTTCTGCTCGGACTGTCCGGTGATGCTTTCAATTAATTTTGGATTTCTCTTATTTGTGAGTTAAGTAGCACTTTCCCTAGTCAGGTACAGCACATGGTGCAGCTGAGGAGAAGCAACCTCTACTCTGTCCCAATAATATAGTTCAACAATAACTTCAGGAAAGCATCTCTTGTTGACTCATTTCCCAATACTAACCATCTATTAGGTTTAAAATTTTAAAGTTTACTTATTAGTGTCACAACTCAGCTTACATTAAAACTACAATGAAGTTACTGTGAAAATCCCCTAGTTGCCACACTCCAGCGCCTGTTTGGGGACACCGAGGGAGAATTTAACATAGCCAATGCGCCCTAGCCAGATGTCTTTCAGACTATAGGAGGAAACCGGAGCACCCAGAACAAACTCACGCAGACACGGGAAGAACGTGAACACTTTACACAGACAGTGACCCAAGCCAGGAATCAAACCTATGTCCCTGGCGCTAGGAGTGCTAACCACTGTGCCACTGTGTATTAAGGCTGCCTGAGTGGACAATGAGCTGCTTTGTACCTTGGACGTGAAGACTGAACTTCTTCATGAGTAATACCAATCTGCAGGAATCAGGGAATCAATTCCAGTAACCATCGGCAGCACGGTGGTTAGCACTGCTGCCTCACAGCACCAGGGACCTGGGTTCGATTTCCAGCTTGAGTCACTGTCTATTGGAGCCTGCACATTCTCCCCATGTCTGCGTGAGTTTTCTCCGGTTTCCCCCCACTATTCAAAAGACGTGCTGGTTAGGGTGCATTCCCCCTCAGTGTACCTAAACAGATGCTGGATTGTGATGACTAGGGGATTTTCACAGTAACTTCATTGCAGTGTTAATGTAAACTTATTTGTGACACTAATAAATAAACTTTATATCTGTAATGATGATAGGTTCACAATCCAGAACTGTTGAGGTTGTAAACCCCACCCTTGCCAAACTGTGATTTAAATTTGTGCAATTTTCACTTGATTTGATTTATTATTGTCGCATGTATTCAGATACAATGAAATGTATTGTTGCTTGCATACTATACAGACAAAGCAAATAAACTTTAAAATCTTAAACTTATACACTCAAACCTCTGGACTGGAACTTGATCCCATCATGACTTTTTGACTGAAACAAGAGCATCACCAACGGAGCCAAAACTTGTGACCCCTGTTCACTCGGTCCTCAGATTGGAACTGAGTGGCAGTTAACTGTCAATTCACCTGAAGCTTAATTAGAGCCTCAATAGGTGTCTATTGAAGTTTAATTAGCATGTGAGTCAGCTCATATTAACTTCATTGCACTGTTAATATAAACCTATTTGTGAAACCAATAAATAAAAACTTAAACCCCCATCACCCATCTTCACTTCCATTTCTAAAACCAGAATAGAATATATGGTAAATCTTATTCAATGCAGGTTCTAAGGTCATATGGTCTACTCCTGCTCCTATTTCTTATGTTCTTGGAGCACCTAAAATCATAAAAAAAGCTTAATTAACCACTCCTCCCCCACCCCTAAGGGAGACAATGACCCAGTGGTATTATCACTGGAATATTAATCCAAAAACTCAACTAATGTTCCAGGGATCTGGGTTCAAATCCTGCCACAGCAGATGATGGAATTTGAATTCAATATACAAAAAAAAATCTGGAATTAAAAATCTACTGATGATTATAAACCATTGTTGAGTGTCAGAAAAATCTATCTGGTTCGCTAATATTTTTTAGGGAAGAAAATCTGCCATCATTACCAGGTCTGGCCTACATGTGACACCAGGTTAGAGTCCAACATGTTTATTTGGTAGCAAACGCCACTAGCTTTCGAAGCGCTTCTTGTTCATCAGATGAGGAGTCAGCTCAAAGGTGCCTGATGAAGGAACAGCGCTCTGAAAGCTAGTGGTTTATGTTATCAAATAAACCTACTGGAAATTAATCTGGTGTTGTTAGATTTCTTACTGTGCCCACCCCAATCCAATGCCGGCATCTCCGCATCATGGCCACATGTGACTCCAGAGTCACAGCAACATGGTTACTCTCTCATGATTTTCCCACAGTCAAGGCGTTCAGCCTCCAGCTTTTGGGTAAGTATTCTCCAAGGCAGCCCTCACAACAACACAGAATCATCTGTAGAGAACTGATAGCCAAGTTCTCTACAGATGAGGATGGCCTCAACTGGGATCTTGGGTTCATGTCACTCTATCTGTAACCCCCATGACTTGCCTGGGCTTGCAAAATCTCAATAACTATCCTGGCTGGAGACAAAGCACAGGCTCAAATAGCACGAGGGGTCACGGGCTTAGGGTGAAGGGGGGTAAGGTATAATTTGGATGCTAGAGGGAGTTTTTTCACACAGAGGGTGGTGGGGGTATGGAATGCACTACCAAGTAAAGTGGTGGAGGCAGGTACTCTGGAGTTATTTAAGAAATACTTAGATGGGCACATGAACAGAATGGGAATGGAGGGGTATAGAAAACTGATTTAAAATAGGGATCATGAGCCTTGGGAGTCCCTGGGAAGTGTGTAAATAGATGATGATATTGATGTACTTGTTTTTATCCTACAGGTGCTTTGGTCCACCTTGTTGTCTAACGAGGGGCATACACGCGATGGGTCGTGAGAGGGCTGCTCTTGGATTTTTTTGAGAGTATCCTAGTGCTTCACGTCGTTAGTGTACGCTTGACCTGGACCATTTGATGGGCAACACGACAGCTCAGTGACTATCGCTGTGCTGTGCAGATACATGGATTTGGGCCTGTGTCTGTGGGAGTTTGCGCATTCTCCCCGTGCTTGCGTGGGTTTTCTCGGAGTGCTCTGGTTTCTTCCCACATCTCAAAGATGTGCTCTTAGGCTAATTGGCAAAACAAATTCTCCCTAAATGATCTCAAATTTGGTTTTTAATCCATAGATCTATAAACATGGACAGGGATCGCGGGTAGAGGTGACGGCGCAGGCTTGCTGGGCCGAAGGACCTGTTTCCCATGCTGTCTTGTTCTTTGTTCTATCTCTTTAACCTGTACTTATCCTCCCTCCACTCACATTGTCTGCACCTATAAAGATTCAATTACCTGTTAAGACTCGCATTCCAACCATTATCTTGTCATTAGTTTGTGTCTACATATGCCCTGTTTGTGAAACCTACCTCTCCATTCACCTGATGAAGGAGCAGCACTCCGAAAGCTCATGCTACCAAATAAACCTGTTGGACTTTAACCTGGTGTTGTGAGACTCCTTACTGTTGACTCTCTGAAAGCCACTCAGTTCCAAGAGCAACTAGGGATGGGCAATAAACGCTGGCCCAGCCAGCGACGCCCATGTCCCATGAAGGAATAAAAGAAAATAATGCAGGAGAATTACCGAGGAACACTACATACAGCTAGAGCTGTAGCTAGATCACAAAAGCTGGAACCCAATGGCAAAGGGATATGGCAAAAGTCCATGAAGACACAAGTTTCCTGGAGATGTTTTAAATAATCTTTATCATCTTCAACGGGTTGTTCTAAATTTCTTCCCCTAACTTTCAGCAAGTAACCAGATGCAAATATGTTTCAACTGAAACCGTAAGTTATTCCCTGAAATAAAACGCCCTCATTTGAAAATGAAAATTAGTTATACTGATGCAGGCATTTGGAACAGTGCCAATAAATGCCTGTTTATGGGAAAAAGAATAATTGGAAAGGCTTTGGGGAAGGTCCAGGAAGGATTTATCAGGATGTTGCCTGGTATGGAGGGCATTAGCTATGAGGCGAGATTGGAGAAACTGGGTTTGTTCTCACTGGAATGACGGAGGTTGAGGGACGACCTGATAGAAGTCCATAAGATTATGAGAGACATGGACAGAGTGGATAGTCAGAAGTTTTTTCTCAGGGTGGAAGAGTCAATTACTAGGGGGCACAGGTTTAAGATGTGAAGGGCAAGGTTTAAAGGAGATGTAAGAGTCAAGTTTTTTTATACAGAGGATGATGGGTATCTGAAATTTGCTGTGACTTTCAAGGGGCATCTTGACAAATACATGAACAGGACGGGAATAGAGGGATATGGTCCCCAGAAGGGTAGGGGGTTTTTGTTCAGATGGGCAGTGTGGTGAGTACAGGCTTGGAGGGCCGGAGAACCCATTCCTGTTCTGTAATTTTCTTTATTCTTTGAAATCAAGAACCGAGTACACCAATAGATTCAGTCTACATGGATGAATGTAGGCCAAATGGTGTTGCACACATTTTTAAAAAAAGTATTTTTTGCCCTATCCTTTTGTATTCTTTTATAGAAATTAGAAGCAGGAGTAGGCCATTTGGCCCTTTCAGCCTGCTCTGCTGTTCATTTTGATCATGGCTGATCATCAAATTCAATACCCTGAACCCCCCCCTCTTTCCCCCCACCCCCATCCCTTCATCCCTATGGAAACATAGAACTGACTGGTGATGAGGATCATTACACCTCAGGTGAGGGGAATGTTTAAGAAGGCACATCCTTCGTGAATAACTTCAGCCAGTGTGGGAATTGAACCCATGCTGCTGGTCTCGCACAGCAACATAAAGCAGCCATCTAGCCAATTGAGCTAAGCAACGCCTCTCCACCACCACCCCCCCCCCCCCACCCCGCCCCTGCCTTATGTTACACATCATCTCTTGGTTGCGAGGGTGGCAGGAATTGTAATAACTTTGCGGAGGTGAAAGTCCTGTCACCAAGTTACTTTATTTATATCATATCTCTGTACAGAGCCAGCTCTCCAGTTGCTCCTGCTTCAGCAGGCAGAGGGACTGTCACATCTGCCTTAAATAGGGAGCATCAGGATCCCTGATTTAATCATCATTAGGACTCATCAGGTATCTCCTTTCATATCAACCCAAATAAACTAACGCAAATTAACTTAGGGACAAAGTAAAAGGGTAGGTTCCCCAAGAGGAGGGGGAACAGACCCAACAAAAAACAAAGTACAAAGGAAACTTAAAACATCATATCAAAGGTGATTATTGGGGTTGACAATAGATCTCAGACCCTGCGGTGTCCAGCAGGCATGGGACATGTCAGCTGCACCCATGGACACCACATGCTCCCTCTCCAGGGACGGCTAGTCGCGAATGTAGAGGGACAGACAATCAGGATGGATGACCCCATTAATTGCCTGCTGCCTGGACCTATTGATGGAGCAGGTTCACCAGGAAGGACACATCGGGTAGTTCATATTCTAGCAAGCCAACCTCACTAGCCTGGCTGAAGCCATCACAGGAAACATCAAGCAAGGCCTTTGTTTGAACAACGTCATGAATTTGCATTGCATAAATGCATGGATTGTATGCAAAGTTAAAGCCTGGAACATAAAAGAAACATCATTATTCTCCCCTGGTTCATAAACAGTGTAATTGTTCCTTTAAGAACAACACAGTCCTCGAGGTTCACCTGGCTGAAGGGACCAATTGGGAGTGGGGTGATCATCCCAGGGGGTGGGTCCTCCCTTTGGCAAAACGCTACCTAGAAAATTAAAGTAACCTCAGTGTCGGGGGATTAGCAAAGTAAATATGTGTGGTTAGGGGATTAGGGCCTGAGTGGGTTTGTGGTCGGCACAGACTCAATGGGTTGAATGGCCTCCTTCTGCACTGTAGGGATTCTATGATGATTAAGACTGGAGCAGTCAGCAGACTGCTTTAAAGTTTATTTATTAATGTCACAAGTAGACTTACATTAACACTGCAATGACAGTTACTGTGAAAATCCCCTACTCGCCACACCGTTCAGCTACACTGAGGGAGAATTTAGCATGGTCAATGCACCTGCATGTCTTTTGGGCTGTGGGAGGAAACCGGATCACTCAGAAAAAACCCACGCAGTCACAGGGAGAACTTGCAGACTCTGCACAGACAGTGACCCAAGTTGGGAATTGAACCAGATCCTGGCACTGTGAGGCGATAGTGCTAATTACCGTGCCTAGAGGATCAAATCCGGGTCACTGGCAATGTGGGGCAATGCTAACCATCATGCCACCATACCTAGCAACCCAAGCTGGAAATCGAGTCTGGGTCCCTGGCGCTGTAATGCAACAGTGCCAACCACTGTGCCACCATGCCTTGTGACCCAAGCCAGGAATCGAACCCAGGTCCCTGGTACAGTGACGCCTCAGTGCTCACCATCCGTGCCATTGTGAACCAAGTTGGGAATCGAACGGGGGTCCCTGGCACTGTGAGGGAGCAGTTCGATCCACTGGGCCACCATGCATTATGCAGCTGTGTAGAAGCAAGACAATAATTCCTTACTTTGATGACATCTTGCCAGTGAAGATAGTGTGCGTCTGTAATGAAGAGGAGAAGCATTCCTTCTTTTTGTTCTTTCTTGTTCTTGTTCATTGTTGCATGTTCTAAAATTCAGGACCACCACCCCCCCCCCACCCGCGCCCCACAGCTCTGTACTCTCATACGAAGTGGACGAAGGGTAACGTGTTTCCAATCCACCATCTAGGTTGTTTGGTAACCGGTCATCTGTCGATATGAGAGAAACATCTCCAGCACATGTCTGGCATTCTCACCCTCTTGCCTCTCATAGCCAGGGAACAATTGTTGGCCAATAATTGGGTAAATGGGCATTTTAAAAATACTGAAAGGAAACTTAATATAGTGCTTTCAGAGTCCTTTCAGTCCTATAACCCAATCTAACTTGACATTTATATTAATGAACTGAGCGCCAATGAGTAACTTTATTGTTTAAACTATCAAATAGCCTTTTAGGTTAGTATTGTCTTAATAAGAATGTAACACCTGTGTAATGTTAATGTAATATTTTTCCTATATTAACTCATATAATTCAGGCTCCAAAATGTTCCATGAAGGGATATATCATAGAATGCAATCTGATTTTACACAAAGCGCTTATCTAAATACAATGGAGAGATTACAGAAAGTCTGGAAGATGAAATTTTCTCCCTGTCTCATTCATAGCCTGAATGAAAATAATTTAATTACTCAGAATAATTGAGATAATTCAAACTGGCAACCGCAGGTAGCTCCCAGTGTTGGCTCAATACTGGTGCTTCATGCTAGCTAACATTCTTTTAGGTCAGCAACAGTCTTACCAGGTTAAAACGCAACAGGTTTAATCAGAATCACGAGCTTTCGGAGCTCGTGTAACCTCTCCCATTTTGCCTGAGCTTGCAAAATCACACTACCTGTCCTGGTTTGAGATGATTTGCACCTCTTTAACCTGTGATCATCCCTCTCTCCACACGCACTGTCTGTACCTGTAAAGACTTGATTACCTGTTAACACTCACATTCCAACCATTATCTTGCAATTGTGTCTCTATCTATTGTGTTTATGAACCCAACTCTCCACTCACCTGATGAAAGAACAGGGCTCTGAAAGCTCATGATTCCAAATAAACCTGTTGGACTTTAACCTGGTGGTGTGAGGTTTCTTACTGTGCCCACCCCAGTCCAACACTGGTATCTCCACATATCATTCTTTAAGGAGATGTGCCTTCATTAGAAATAGAAATCATAGAACCCTACAGTGCAGAAACAGGCCCTTCGGCCCATCGAGTCTGCACCGATCACAATCCCACCTAGGCCCTTGCCCCATATGCTTACACATTTACCCGGTAATCCCTCTAACCTACACATCCCTGGACACTAAGGGGCAATTTTAGCATAGCCGATCAACCCAACCCGCACATCTTTGTACTGTGGGAGGAAACCGGAGCACCCAGAGAAAACTCACGCAGACACGAGGAGAATGTGCAAACTCCACACAGACAGTGACCGAGCCGGGAATTGGGTGACCCATGTGTCGAGGGGGTGGGGATGGGGGAGGAGCGGCGTTGGAGCATGGGAAGGGGAGTCAGGAGGAGGGGGGATAGGAAGGAGAGGGAGGGGAGGGGAGGGGGAAGCGGAGGCAAGGGAAGGGAGCAGGAGATGGGTGTTGTAAAGTTATGGAGGGGCAGAGAGAGAGAGAGAGACAGGACAGCAGTGTAGGGGTGGAGCAGAGGAGGGGGAGAGCTTGGGGAGAGGCAGGGGAGGCAGGGGTGGAATGGGGGCTGGGGCAAAGGAGAAGGAGAGGAGGGAGAGGGCAGGGGGCAGGAGAGGTGGGGGTGTGAGTGGGGCAGGGAAGGGAGTGGGGGATAAGGGCAGGGGGGCGGGGAGTGAGCGGGTGGGAGGGTGAGGACAGGGGGATGGGGAGGTGGTGAGGAGGAGCAGACCTTGCAAAGGTCTGTTGACCTCAGGTGGAGTTTTCTGGTTTTGGGGGTGATGATGGATCAAAAATCCCACCCCTAAATTTTTTCACACCTCATGAAGTAATGCTGCTGTGCAGTCACTGCAATTTGCACACAAACGGAATAGAAACATAGAAAATAGAAGCAAGAGTAGGCCATTCGGCCCTTCGGGCTTGCTCCACCACTTTGATCATGGTTAATCATCAAACTCAATATCCTGATTCTCCCCTTCCCCCACCCCTACATTATCCCTTGATCCCTTTAGCTATATCTAGTTTCTTTTTGAAATATGTGGCAATAGCCCAATCCTGTTTTCTCCCCATAATCTTTGATCCCGTTTGCCCCAAGTGCAGCGTCCAGCCACCTCTTGAATACATTGAATGTTTTGGCATTAACTATTTCCTGTGGTAATGAATTCCATAGGCTCACCACTCTTTGGGTGAAGAAATGTCTCCTCACTTCTGTCCTAAATGATCTACCCCGAATCCTCAGACTGTGACCCCTGGTTCTGGACTCCCCCCACCATCGGGAACATCCTCCCTGCATCTACCCTGTCTAGTCCTGTTATAATTTTATAAGTATCTATGAAATCCGAGCTAATTTGTCTGAACTCCAGCGAAAATAATCCTAACTTAGTCAGTCTCTCCTCATACATCAGTCCTGCAATCCCCGGAATCAGCCTGGTAAACCCTCGCTGCATTCCCTCGAGAGCAAGAACATCCCCCCTCAGAAAAGGAGACCACATCTGCACACAATACTCTCAATACTCTAGAAAGCAGGCCACACCAAGGCCCTGTATAACGGCCCCTGGATCCAAAACCTCTTGCAATGAAGGCCAACAACCTGAATATAGGAATTGGGAGGTCTTGTTGAAGTTGTTCATGACATTGGTAAGGCCATACTTGGAATACTGTGTGGAGTTCTGGTCACCCCATTATAGAAAGAATATTATTAAACTAGAAAGAGTGCAGAAAAGATTTGCTAGAATGTTACCAGGACTTGATTGAGTTATAAGGAGAGGTCGGTTAGACTGGGGACTGTTTTCCCTAGAGTGTAAGAGGCTGAGAGGTGATCTTATAGAAGTCAATAAAATAACGAGGGGCATAGATCAGCTAGATAGTCAACATCTTTTCCCAAACATAGGGAAGTCTAAAACTAGAGGGCATAGGTTTAAGATGAGAGGCGAAAGATACAGAGTAAAAGAGCCAGAATTGAGTTGAGATTTTTTTAACACAGCAAACAGATTTAGAAAGCAAGGCAGCGGAATTCAATTCAATTATATATTTGCAAAAGGAAATTGGCTAAATACTTGAAAGGGAAAGTGAAGCACAGTTGCATTTAACGAAATTCAGATGTAGGGAATGTTAGGGTGTGCAGAGTTTGCAGAGTCTGACATTAACCAAACTGAAAGCAGCATCCTTTCAATGAGATTGTTTGTACCATGCGAGTGGGCCAATTATGGTGTTTCATGTTTATGGCATTCTTCCCCCTCAATCAGGAGCCTGCGGGAGGAGACCGGAGGAAACCCATGCAGACATGGGGAGAATGCGCAGACTCTTACAGATGCCCAAGCTGGGAATTGAACCCTCCACTGTGCTAACCACTGTGCCACCGCGCTGCCCAGTCACACATTTTGGTTCAGTTGGTGACACTCTTGCCTTTGAGTTAGAAAGTCATGATGGGTTCAATTTCCAGAGGTTTGAGTGCATAATTGAGGATGACACTTTAGGATGGTCTTAAGGGGATGATGCACTGATGGCGATGTCACCTTTTCAGATAAGCAGCTAAATCAAGACAATATCTAATCTCTCAAGTGGACACAAGGGGCGGCATAGTGGTACAGAAGGCACTGCTGCCTTATAATGCCAGGGAGCCGGGTTCAATTCCCGGCTTGGGTCACTGCCTCTGCAGAGTCTGCACATTCTCCTTGTGTCTGTGAGAGTTTCCTTTGGGTGCTCTGGTTTCCTCCCACAATCCGAAAGAAGTGCTGGTTAGGGTGCATTGGCCGTGCTAAATTCTCCATCAGTTCACTGTCCAGTGAACAGGCACTGGAATGTGGTGACTAGGAGATTTTCACAGTAACTTCATTACAGTATTTATGCAAGCCTCCTTGTGACAATGATAAATAAACTTAAATAATCTGAGAAAGATCTATTTGTTCATCAAAGGCATGTAATTCGTACATTATTAAAATTCTGCATGAGAAATTTTGGTTTGATTTATTATTGTACATGAATTGGGAAATGTAGAATGCATATACACAGTGAAAAATAGTTTCTTGCTTACTGTACAGACAAAACATACTGCCCAAAGAACATATAAAGGAGAGAGTGCAGAATGTAGTGTTACAGACATAGCTAGGGATGTAGAGAAAGATCAAGTTAATATATAGTAGGTCCATTCAAAAGTTTGACAGCAGCAGGGAAGAAGCTGTTCTTGAGTCAGCTGGTACATGGTCTAACTTTTGACATATTATTGTCACATCTATTAACTTACAGTGAAAAGTATTGTTTCTTGAGGGCTATACAGACAAAGCATACTGTTCATAGAGAAAAAAAGGTGAGAATGTAGTATTACAATCATAGCTAGGGTAGAGAGAAAGATCAACTTAATATATAGTAGGTCCATCCGAAAGTCTGATGGCAGCAAGGAAGAAGCTGATCTTGAGTCAGCTGGTACGTGATCTTAGAATTTTGATTTTATTTATTATTGTCATATGTATTAGTATACATTGAAAAGTATTGTTTCTTGCACGCTATACAAACAAAGCATACCATTCATGGAAAAATAAAGGTGAGAGTGCAGAATATAATCATAGCTAGGGTGGAGAGAAAGATCAACTTAGCGTGAGATAAGTCAATTCAAAAGTCTGACGGCAGCAGGGAAAAAGCTGTTCTCAAGTTCTTGTATCTCTTTCCTGATGGAAGATGGCGAAAAAGAGAATGTCTGGGGGGTGCGAGAGACAACTGGTTATTTGTAAAGAAGGAAGCAGCAACTATATGCAAATTAGTTAAGTATGAAAAATAGAAATCATTTGCAAATAGACCAATATGCAAATAAGGGAACAATTTGAGAAGTTAGAGATTTCCAGATAAAGCTGCATGATACAGCTTTAACATCAGTACAGGAACGAATAATATTGCACCATAATTAATCCCGTACAATTTTGCACCAGATTTTATTTATTCCTGGGACGTGGGCATTGCTGGCTGGCCAGCATTTATTGCCCATCCCTAGTTGCCCTTGGAGGGCGGTTGAGAGTCAACCACATTGCTGTGGCTCTAGAGTCACATGTAGGCCAGAACGGGTAAGGACAGCAGATTTCCTTCCCTAAAAGGTATTAGTGAACCAGATGGGCTTTTCCAACAATGGTTTCATGGTCATCAATAGATTTTTAATTCCAGATATTTTTTATTGAATTCAAATTCCACCATCTGCCGAGATGGGATTTGAACCCGGGTCCCCAGAACATTAGCTGGATTAATAGTCCAGCAATAATACCATTAGGCCATCACCTCTACTATTTACAGTACCTAAATAATTCAATGTATTGTTTTAATTATGTAGAATTCTGAGTCAGAGCATCCAAGATTTGGGAGAGGGGTTTATGTGATATGTGACAGCTTCTCCCTTGCATCCATTTATCTCTCCTCTTCCAGTGTTGTTTCCCATTTGAGTCCCAATACTTGTCAAGAACCTGGAAGTGTGTTCACCCCTCAGGGCAGGAATTGAAGGCATTGCAGCTGAAAAACTCAGGGAGTGAAGTAAATGACATGGCGGCTGAGAGACAGCAGATAAGGCAAATGGAGTTTCTAGTGGCCAGTGCTGTTTTAGTTGAAGGCAAGCAGAGGCATACAATGCTGCTGCTCTGGGAAAAGCAGCAGCCAGTGTAGATACTGTCTAGGGATAGGGTCAATTTTCATCTCGCTGAAGGAAAGTCAGTAGTCCATAAATGGGAGAACCAGTGCTGTGAGCCTGCGGATGGCCAATGTTTTGCTCCAGTGGTGTCAGTGCTGTGACCCTGGGGGGAAGCCAGTGTTGTGACCCTGGGGGGGGGAATCCAGTGTTGTGACCCTGGGGGGGGGGGTGGAGCAGTGCTGTGACCCTGGGGGGGGTGGAGCCAGTGCTGTGACCCTGGGGGGGGGAGCCAGTGTTGTGATCCTGGGGGGGGGAAGCCAGTGCTGTGACACTGAGGGTAGAGTCAGTGCTGTGACACCGGGCCGGAAGAGGGCATTGCTGTGATCTTGGGGGGGAAGTGGGAAGCCAGTGCTGTGATCCTGGGGGGGGGGGGGGTGGAGCCAGTGCTGTGATCCTGGGGGAGCAGTGCTGTTTTCCAGTGGAGCCAGTGCTGTGACCCCAGGGGGGGAGCCAGTGCTGTGACCCCAGGGGGGGAGCCAGCGCTGTGACACTGGGGGTGGAGTCAGTGCTGTGACACCGGGAGAGGGGAGGGCCATTGCTGTGATCCGGGGGGGGGGGGGGGAAGTGGAGCCAGTACTGTGACCCTGGAGGAGCCAGTGCTGTTTCTCAGTGGAGCCAGTTGCTGTGACCCTTGGGGGGAGCCAGTGCTGTTTCTCCAGTGGAGCCAGTGCTGTGACCCTAGGGGGGGGGGGGGAGCCAGTGCTGTTTAACCAGTGGAGCCAGTGCTGTGACCCTTGGGGGGAGCCAGTGCTGTTTCTCCAGTGGAGCCAGTGCTGCGCTGGGGCAATGCCCCCGCGGTGCTGCAGGGGGCACTGCCGCTTTTTTGTCGGTCGATTTAAAATTCGTTTCCGTCTTAAAGGCGCGGCCTCGTGACCCCCCCCCCCCCCCACCACCACCCCCCCCCCGTCTTACTCCCCAAACCCAGGGACAGAGAGCGGCCCAGCGTGAGTAACACACAGAAACTGTCACAGACACAGGTATCCCCCCCCCCCGCTCTCCAAAGACCACCCCCATCCCCACATATCCTCAATAAATACCCCGTCCCCATACCCCAGGGTGAGTAACGCATCCCAAACCCCCCCCCATACACACACAGCCTCTCCACCACTCCCCCCCCCGAGACCACCCACAACCTTTACCCTCTATATAAGCACCACTCCCCTCAAAGAACACCCATCCACACCCCCACAATCCCCAAATACCACCAATAAATACTACCCCAGGTGAGTAACACACCCCTACCACCCCCCCCACACACAGCCTCCCCACCCCCAGATATTCCCCCACTCTCTACACTTCCCTAACCCACTGCAAATCCCTACTCAGCCCCAACACCCCAACATTTCCCACCATCCCACCCCCAAACCACCACAGCTTCTCCACTCCCCCAATAAATGTCCCCTCCCCATACCCCAGAGTGAATAACATACCTCCAACCTCCCCCACACACAGCCTCACCACCTGCTCCAAAGACCCCCACAACCTCCCCCCCCACCTTCTACATACTCCCCACTCACCCAACACCCCCACATTTCCTACCATCATCCCTACCCCACACAACCTCCTCATATCCCCACAACCTCCCCTTGCACCTAACTAACCCCCACAATAAATACCCCCCTCCCGCTACCCCAGGGTAAGTAACACATTCCCAACCCGGCCCCCCAACACACACACAGCCTCCCCCCCCAGAGAACCCCCACCTTCTACAGTCTCCCCACCCTCTACATACCTCCCCAATTCCCCACAACTCCAATATCCCCTACATACCAGTCCACCCTGTATATTACAAAGAACAAAGAGCAACACAGCACGGGAAACAGGCCCTTCGGCCCAACGAGCCCGCGCTGCCGTCCTAACGTCTTAATGACATATAGGGACCAATATAGGGACAATTTGTTACCCAATCAGCCTAAGAGCACATTTTTGGGATGTGGGAGGAAACCGGAGCACCCGGAGAAAACCCACGCAACCACGGGGAGAACGGCAAACTCCCGCAGACACAGGCCCAAATCCATGTGTCTGCACAGCAACAGCGATAGTCTCTGAGCTGTCATGTTGCCCATCAGATGGTCCAGTTTAAGCATACACTAACGACATGAAGCACTACGCCACTCCTGAAGCAACATCCAAGAGCAGCCCCCGCACCACCTGCCGAATGCATGGACCGAATAACCCGTGGAAACAAAGATATTTAGAAGTCCTGCTATATCCCTCTATCTGCAGACTGCTCATGTGGCTGTCCAAGAGACCCTTAAACAACCCTAGTGTGCCTGCTCCCACCACCTTACTCGGTAGTGCATTCCACACCCCCACTATCCTTTGTGTGAAAAATTGCCCTCTAATATTCGTCTTATACATAGCCCCCCTCACCCTAAGGCTGTGACCCCTCGTTCTATCCATTTCTAATGGTGGAAAAAGCTTACCACCATTTACTCTATCTATACCCCTCATAATCTTATATACCTTTAATAGATCCCCTCTCAGTCGACGTCTTTCAAGGGAAAACAACCCCAGTGTGTTCAATCTTTCCTCGTAAGACAGACCTTCCATACCAAGCAGCATCCTGGTAAATCTCCTCTGCAGTCTCTCCAGGGCCTCCACGTCCTTCCGGTAGTACGGCGACCAGAACTGGATGCAGTACTCTAAGTGAAGCCTAACCAACGTTCTATACACTTGCAACATCAGACTCCTACTCTTGTATTCTATACCCCTTCCTATGAAGGCTAACATACCATATGCTTTCTTTATCACATTCTCCACCTGTACTGACACCTTCAGAGACTTGTGAACCTGCACCCCCAGGTCTCTCTGCGTCTCTATACTCTGGATAGTTTTACCTTTTATCCTATAACTCCCCTCTACAGTATTCCGGCCAAAATGCATCACCTCGCATTTATCCGGATTAAATTCCATTTGCTATCTATCTGCCCAATCTACCAGCCTATCTATGTCCTGTTGTATTGCCTGGCACTGCTCCTCAGTCCCCGCCAATCCAAGCATCTTAGTGTCATCAGCAAATTTGCTGATCACACCACCTACCCCCTCTTCCAAGTCATTTATATAAACCACAAATAGAAGAGGTCCTAATACTGAGCCCTGTGGCACACCACTAGTGACAGACCTCCAGTTGGAAAAAGAGCCTTCCACTACTACCCGCTATCTCCTCCTCCCAAGCCAGTTCTCAACCCATCTACATACCTGGCCCTGTATCCCATGCGCCTTCACCTTTTCTATCAGCCTACCATGAGGAACCTTGTCAAACGCCTTACTGAAATCCATGTAGACGACATCAACGGCTTGTCCTTCATCAACCATTTTTGTCACCTCTTCAAAAAATTCCACTAGATTCGTAAGGCACGACCTCCCCTTAACGAAGCCATGCTGCGTATCCCTGATCAGATCGAAGATACCCCCTACATATCCCCACCATCCCCTCCCTCCACAACATAGCTTCCCTATCCCCCCCAAAAAAACCTCCAAATACCCCCACAACCCACTATAAACCACCATTCTCCACATTCCCGAACATCCCCTACATAACCCTCCCACCCCATCCTCTACGATATTCCCCTCCAAATCTTCCCACATGCTCTGAGAGTGGGGTACTGCAACCCGCAGACCCCTTCCCTGCAGCCCAGCAAAGGGGTGGGGGCTGAGGGGCTACAAATTTGCCATCGGGTGCTTCACTTTGTCATGGATATGCAGTTAGGGAGCCAGGACATCAGCTCAAATAAGGGAATGGGGTAAATATTTGACAAGGAGCAATGGGACTGAGGGAGATAGTATCACCAGCATCAAGGGCACTCTTCCTGGTGCTGTGATTTCTCCCAAAACAATAGTATGCTGGACCTAGGGATGCTGTAGGAATGTTGGTGCTGAGCTGAGATGTGCTGGAGGGTTCAGGTTAATATGAATTAATAATCATATTAAAGGTTATTGCATAAAATAAATGTTCATGATATAGCATAAATTCATGATATAGGTAAGACATTTGCATGGATTGAAAATTGGATAACTAACAAGAAACAGTTCGCATAAATGGGTCATTTTCGAATCCAATCCCTACAATGTAGAAGGAGGCCATTCAGCCCATCGACTCTGCACCGACCACAATCCTACCCAGCTCCTATCCCCATAATCCCACATATTTACCCAGCTAGTCCCCCTGACACTAAGGGGCACTTTTCCGTGGCTAATCAGCCTAGCCCGCACATCTTTGGAGTGTAGGAGGAAACTGGAGCACCCAGAGGAAACCCATGCAGACGGGGAAATATGCAAACTCTCTCAGAGATTGACCAAGGTGGGAGTTGAACCCGGGTCCCTGAAGCTGCTAGGCAACAGTGCTCACCACTGTGCCGCCCATTTGTAATTGACTCTTGAAATATCCTTGTTGGGAAAAACTTTTATTTTAGACCTGTCACATTGGCAACTGGAAAATTGTCACAATGGGGCCTTGCTGGTCTCCAAGGCATTGTAGTTTAGAATCAACGAAAGTGCTTTCTCAATTTTCTCCCTTGATATCACTAATTAGACCATGGTGCTTTAGGAACCAGTCAGTTACAAATCATCATTTTTCCTGTGTGCCATTCTTCCTCCTCCAGGTACCATGCCCCAAGAGGGCTTCGGTGACCATGGAGTCCACCGCATTGGTCCATGATTATCTGAGCAAACTACTGCAGTGGTTTGTCCTTGGCACCTGCAGCATGGCTGGTCCTACCATCAGACATATTGGAAGGATTTTTACAGCTAATAATCAAACCTGTTTGGCCATGTTTATTACACATTATGAGCGCATACCCACGGCTATCAGGTCCTGAGGTGAGTCTTGAACCCAGGGCTTCTAGCCCAGGGGTAGGTTCACAACCATTATGACAAAGTCACCAGGTGTCCTTGTTTGATATAAGGGTTGTTGGGGATCATCACTGCTAAATCTAAACCATGGGCGGCACAGTGGTTATCACTGCTGCCTCACAGAGCGAGGGACTCAGGAGTCAATAACATCTTGGGTCACTGAATGTGCTGCAAGTTCACCCCTTTTCTCTGCGTGGGTTTCCTCCAGGTGCTCCAGTTTCCTTCCACAGTCTGAAAAACATGCTGGTCAGGCGCATTGATCGTGTTAAATTCTCCCTCAGTGTACCCAAACAGGCACTGGTGTGTGGCGACTAGGGGAGTTTCACAGTAACTTCATTGCAGTGTTAATATAAGCCTACTTGTGACTAATAAATAAATTGAGGTGCATTGGTCATGCCAAATTCTCCCTCTGTGTACCCAAACAGGTGCCAGAGTGTGGCAACTAGGAGATTTTCACAGTAACTTCATTGCAATGTTAATGTGAGGCTACTTGTGACACTAATAAAGTAAATTTGAACTTAAATTTCTTCTCAGACACTATCAACAAAATGCAGAAATTAGTGGAATCGAAAGAAATCTCTTTTTTTTCCACTGTGGGATTCAGAAAGACTGAGACCAGTTGTGAGACCAACAGCCCCTTTTTCAGTCTGAAGCTTTCTAACCATCAGAACCACCAAGCAGTGCCATTCTTCAGGCAGCACTGGCAAGATATTGTCTTTGCCTTTTTAAGTATAAGCCAACACATAAAATTATGCAGCCAGTTAAGTGAATATGCAAAGCTTACTCTCTTTTTCTTTCCCCAATGGGAGAAAGAGAGAGTAGGAGAGATCAGGTGTGGAACCAGAGTTTACACCAGGGCTTCTGTGGGTGTATGTGTGTGCGAGGACAGAAGATAGCTTTCATTCAAGCATTTAAAACAACAGCGCTCCTGCTTTGAACAAGAGTTCTCAAAGAGGATTACTGACTCCAGAATCTTGGACTCAGACAGACACCTTCGGATTAGTGGAGAATACATCAGGGCTACCACTTCAGGTAAGCAAATAAACGGACTCAATTTGAAATAGTTATCCTGTTCTCCCAGCGACTGCAATTTATCGATGCAACAGAGATCCTCAATTTTCTATTACTGTTGAAGCTTAATTATATTCAAACAATTTCAATATCATGATTTGATTGAGATTTGCGTGAGTGTGCGCAATTTATTGATAAAAGATTTGCCCTTCGAGATGACATATTTAACTTTATAAAATTCATTTCAATTTTAACATAAAACCCAATGGAAAGATTTTGTAGTTTGGGGCACAGTTCAGCTAGATAGATAGATACCCAAAGGTAGGGGAGTCTACAACTAATGGGCATAGGTTTAAGGTGAGACAGGAGAGATACAAAAGTGTTCAGCGGAGCAATTTTTTTTCCCACAGATGGTGGTGAGTACCTGAAGCAAGCTGCCAGAAGTAGTAGTACAGGCGGGTACAATTTTGTCTTTTAAAAAGCATTTAGACAGTTACATGGGTATGATGGGTATACAGGGATATGGGTTAAACATGGGCAATTAAGATTAGCTTAGGGGTTTTAAAAAAAGGGGTGGCATGGACAAGTTGGGCTGAAGGGCCTGTTTCCATGCTATAAACATCAATGACTCTATTTTAAGTACATTCGGAGACAGTAGCTGTACATTAGGTTGAAGAATAATTATTTGATTCCCAGTCTCCTGACATAGCAGGTAGAAGAAAATTAATAAGTGGGAACAAAAGCAAAAAATATGTCACTGTGCATTCATCTAACCTCAGATTAAATTATATCAAAAATTTTAAAAATGAGAAGTAAACTTTATAATACTCCTCTATAGAATTCTAAATTATATCTAATAAAAAACAGTGGATTATGGTGGCACAGTGGTTAGCACTGCTGCCTCACAACGCCAGGGACCCAGAATCGATTCTTGGCTTGGGTCACTGTCTATGTGGAGTCTGCACATTCTCCCCGTGTCTATGTGGGTTTCCTCCTGGTGTTCTGGTTTCCTTCCACACTCCAAAAGTGTGCGCATTAGGTGAAGTGGCTGTGACGGGGGACTAGCTAGGATAATTGCATGGGGATAGGGCCTGGGTGGGATTGTGGTTTGTGCAGAATTAATGTGCTGAATGGCCTCCTTCAGCAAGATTATGTTGCAGCTGTATAAGGTGCTGTGTACAATTTTGGTCTCCTTATTGAAAAAGGATATACTGGCACTGGAGGGGGTGCAGAGGAGATTCATTAGGTTGAGTCTGGAGTTGAGAGGACTGGCTTATGAGGAGAGACTGAGTAGACTGGGGCTATACTCATTAGAATTCAGAAGAATGAGGGGAGATCTTATCGAAACATATAGGATTAGGAAAAGAACAGATACGATAGAAGCAGAGAAGTTATTTCTGGTGGTGGGTGAAACTAGAACTAAGGGCCATGGCCTCAAAATAAGGGGAAGCAGATTTAGGACTGAGGAGAAACTTCTTCACACAAAGGGTTGTGAATCTGTTGAACTCCCTGCTAGTGAAGCAGTTGAGGCTACCTCACTGAATGTTTTTAAGGCAAAGATAGTAAAATTTTTGAACAGTAAAGGAACTAAGGTAGGGTGAGCAGGTGGGTAAGTGGAGCTGAGTCCATGAAAAGATCACCCATGATCTTATTGAAAGGCAGAGCAGGCTCAAAGAGCCAGATGGCCTACTCCTGGTTCTTATGTTCTGCACTATTTTATGATACTCCCAAAATATCTGTATTTATATTGTCTAATCTGCTTGAAAATTCAGTTAAAAAATTATTTCAAATTCACATATAAAGTTGACTATATTCTTTGCAATTTCAGACTAATTTATTTGACATTCTTACTGCTATCATTTCACTTCTGCACTAAATCCACATTTGTAGGCATACCAACACCAAGCAAAATGACATTTCATTTAAATTCTATTATTATTAATTCTACCTTATTTCTGTGAAAATGGTTGCTCTTAATCATTCTCTAAATAACAGACAGAGAGAGAACAGACATTTCACTTAAAAATCAGCTCCAGCCTTACAAGTATCGATGTATATTGTAGGATTTTTCTTTTAAAAATTGAAGCAGCTTAAATTAATAAGCCAAACACAATAACTTTTCTTAAAAATTCAAGCATTTTCTATTATCTTCAAGCCTAGTATCATGGAAAAAATCCAGAAATGAAAAAGGCTTTGAAAACCAGCACTTATAAAGAATAAAGAAAATTACAGCACAAGAACAGGCCCTTTGGCCCTCCAAGCCTGCACCGACTATGCTACCCAACTGAACTAAAACACCTACCCTTCCGGGGACCGTATCCCTCTATTAGAGTCATAGAGTTATAAAGGTTTACAGTATGGAAACATACCCTTCAGCCCAACTTGTCCACACCACCCTTTTTTTAAACACCGAAGCTAATCACAATTGCCCACATTTGGCCCATATCCCTTTATACTCAAACTGAGAGAGAGAGAGAGAGAGAGCATCGTACCCATGTAACTGTCTAAATGCTTTTTAATTATACCCAACTCTACTATTATCTCTGGCAGCTCTTTCCAGACACTCACCACCCTCTGTGAAAAAACTGCCCCTCTGGACATTTTTGTGTCCTCTCATCTTAAACCTATGTCGTCTAGTTTTCCCCTGCCTTTGGGAAAAGATATTTACTATCTAGTTGATCTGTGCCCTTCATTATTTTATAGACCTCTTTAAGATCACCCCCAGCCTTCTATGCTCCAAGGAAAAAGTCCTAGTCTATCCAGCATCTCATTATAACTCTAACCGTCAAGTCCTGGTAGCATCCTAGTAAATCTCTTCTGCACTCTTTCTAGTTTAATAATATCCTTTCTATAATAGGGTGACCAGAATTATACACAATATTCCAAATATGGACTTACCAATGTCTTGCACAACTTCAACAACTCATTCCAGTTCCTATTCCCATCCGATTCATATATTTGTCAAAATGCCCCTTAAAAGTCACTTTCATATCTACTTCCACTACCTCTACCGGCAGCTAGTTCCAGGCATCCACCACCCTCTGTATAAAAAAACTTGCCTTGTGCATCTCCTTTAAACCTTGCCCCTCGCACCTTAAACCTATATCCTTAGTAATTGTCTCTTCAACTCTGGGAAAAAGCTTCTGACTATCCACTCTGTCCACAAAGCATGTTCCACGACTACCAAAATTCTCAAAGTGCTTTAAAACCAAATGAAGTATTTTGGCAGCAGGAGGAACCCGAGTTTGGGTCCTGGCTTGGGTCACTGTCTGAGCAGAGTTTGTATGTTCTCTCCGTTCCTGCATGGGTTTCCTCTGAGTGCTCTGGTTTCCTCCCACAGTCCAAAAAATGTAGTCACTGTTGTAATTCAGGAAGCCAATTTGTGTTCCGACAAACAGCAATGCAATAATGACCAGCTAATGCGGTTGGGACAGACTTGATGGGCCGAATGGTCTCCTTCAGTACTATAGGGATTCTATGATTTAACTGGTTTTAGCGTGATGTTGATTGGCCAGGATAATTTCCCTGCTCTTTGAAATATTAGATGGAATCTTTCAAGTTAGCCTGAGAGGACAGACAGGGCCCTTTGGTTTAATCTGTTCTCCGAAAGATGACACTTCCAAAAGTGCAGCACTCCGCAGTGAAGTCTCAGCTATGATTTCTGTGCTCAGGTTCTGGAGTGGGATTTAAACCCACACCAGTGCAAGAGTGCGGTGAACTTAACCACAGCTGATATTACTATTTGCCTATCCTAAATTAATTTTTCACTGATAAAAAGTATTATTTAAGCTACTGTACATGGATGTTTCATTCTAGTTCCTCAAAACTTTAGAAAGTTTAGTTGGGGATGGCAGGGTGGCCCAGCGGTTAGCACTGCTGCCTCACAGCGCCAGGGACCCAGGTTCGATTCCCGGCCTTGGTTCACTGAGTCTGCACATTCTCCCCATGTCTGAGTGGGTTTCTTCCGGGTGCTCTGGTCTCCTTCCACAGTACAAAAGACGTGCTGGTTAGGGTGCATCGGCCGTACTAAATTCTCCTCAGTTTGATTTGATTTGATTTATTGTCACATGTACTAGTGTACAGTGAAATGTATTGTTTCTTGTGCACTACACAGACAAAGCATACCATTCATAGAGAAAGAAAGGAGAATGTGGAGAAGATAGTGTTACAGTCATAGCTAGGGTATAGAAGAGATCAACTTAATGCAAAGTTGATCCACTCAAACATCTGAAAGCAGCAGGAAAGAAGCTGTTCTCGAGTTGGTTGGTGTGTGACCTTAGGTTTTTGTATTTTTTCTCAAAAAAAAGGTGGAAGAGAGAATGTCTGGGGCATGTTGGTTCTTTAATTATGCTGGCTGCTTTGCTTAGGCAGCAGGAAGTGTAGACAGTGTCAATGGATGGGACGCTGGTTTGCATGATGGGCTGGGTTTCGTTCACAACTCTTTGTAGTTCCTTGCAAGCTTGGGCAGAGCAGGAGCCCATGTCAAGCTGTGATACAACCAGAAAGAGTGCTTTCAATGGTGCATCAGTAAAACTTGGTGAGAGTTGTAATTGACATTCCAAATTTCTTTAGTCTCTTTAACAAATAGAGGCGTTGGTGGCTTTCTTGTATCGGCACAGAGGTCCAGGACAGATTGTTGGTTATCCGGACATCTAAAAACTCAAAGCTGTTGACCATTCCTACTTTGTCCCCATTGACGTAGACTGGAGCATATGCTCCATTATGCTTCCTGAAATCGATAACTATCTCCTCAGTGTACCCAAACAGGCGTCGGAGTGTGGCAACTTGGGGAATTTCACAGTAACTTCATTGCAGTGTTAATGTAAGTCTACTTGCGACTGATAAGTAAACTTTAGGATTCTACAATCTTTCGTTGAGTGAATGATTAATTGTTAAGCATTAAAGTCCTTAATTTTTGAGTCTATTTGCTTCTCTCTCAAACATTGAGAATTTGTGCATACTTTGACAACTTTTAACATTGAAATGTGCCAGATATCTTGTTTAAAGTAAGGTAATGCTAAGATAGGTTTTTCAAACCAACTGGGTTGCCATTGAATATATTACAAGAAGATAACTTGTATGTATAGGATGTGCTGTATCTTGTAATTGGGAGAGAAAGAGTCCAATTTTATTACTCGCCAGTCTAGGATATAATACAATCAAAATATCATTACAAAAAATGCCTGAGGGTTAAAAGGCCAACTCTGTATTTGACATTGATTGGAGAACTGAATCCAGGGTGTATAATTGAGCTATACCAATTAAACAAAAATAAAGCACAAAAAGATTTGGAACTCAAGAATTTTAAGCCATTTAAGATTGAGATGAAGAAAAATTCTTCACTTATTGGGTTGCAAATCTTGGGAATTCTCTATCTGTAGAGGCATAGCTGAACAGCTTTGAGTACATTTAAGGTCAACTGATATGGGGTGCAAAAGGAATTAAGGGAGAAGGAGATAGTGTGGGAAGATGGAGTTGAGGTAGAAAATCTTTTTATTCATTCGTGGGACATGGGCACCACTGGCTGGCCAGCATTTATTGCACATTCCTAGTTACCCGAGGGCAGCTGAAAGTCAACCATATGGCTGTGGTTCTGGAGTCAGATGTAGGCCAGACCGGGTAAGATTGGCAGATTTCCTTCGCTAAAGGACGTTAGTGAACCAGATGGTTTTTTCCGACAATGGGTTCATGGTCATCAGTAGATTCTTAATTCCAAACTTTTTTTTATTGAATTCAAATTCCACCACCTGCCACGGCAAGATTCGAACCTGTGTCCCCAGAATATTAGCTAAGTTTTAATAATCTAGCGATAATACCACTAGGCTATTGCCATTCAAAATGGCACAAGATAAATTTAGGATTGTTTCCAAGAAGTATACCTTCACTTAGAGGGAGAACACTTTGAATTAATCAAAAAAATATTCTAACAAATCTTGGGATCTTAAGAAGTTGGGAATGGTAGATTCTTTCCCTAGGAATTAGAATGAGCAGGATGTATTTTCTGATCCTCATCTGTCTTGTACACTCGCAATAAATCCTTCATCTTTCCCCAGTTGATGGGGAAACTGCCCTTAGTTAAAGCATTCACTCCTTGGCTAAATGACTCCAATACTAACAAGCTATTTCGTAATCTTGTGAGGGGAAAGTAATCGTTAAATGGTTGCTCCCGCTCTGTGAAGTTGTGTAAATACTGAATGTGAGTAGATCTCGTGCCAAACCCAACAGCTTATTAACAAAGACCACCCAAGCATACACTTTCAAGGGGATTAAGTAGAGGGAGTTACTAAGGGCAGCCACCACCTTTGAAACTATACCCCAGCCTGAGTCACCAGCTCAGGGAGAATGAGGAAAGGAAACTGGGAAAAAAAAGTATAGGTTGGTGTCTGTCTCCAGAACACAACAAATCACAGGACTGAACTCTTTAATGCGTTAGATCATCTCATGAAGGGTATTTTCTAACTAATTATCAAGGGGAAGGTGATGGACCAGTGGTATTATCGCTAGTCTATTAATCCAAAAACTTAGCTAATCTTCTGGGGTTCAAATCCCGCCATGGCGGATGGTGGAATTCGAATTCAGTAAAAAATATCTGGAATTAAGAGTCTACTGATGAACATGAAATCATTGTTGATTGTTGTAAAAACCCATTTGCTTCACTTTAGAGAAGGAAATCTGCCATCCTTACCCAGTCTGGCTTACGTGTGACTCCAGCGCCACAGCAATATGGTTGACTCTCACTGCCCTCAGGTAGCTAGGGATGGGCAATAAATACTGACCCAACCAACAATGCCTATGTCCCACAAATGAGTAAAAAAACACATCATGCTGCCAAACCCCAAACTTTATATTGTTAATGATTATGGTTACTGAGTTTATCATGGAGTCTTGTATCTCATTCTAGCTATGGAATATGGGTGGCAAGTACTGCTACCTCACAGTGCTAGGGACCCAGGTTTGATTCCCAGTTTGGATCACTGTCTACGTGGAGTCTGCATGTTCTCCCCATGTCTACATAGGTTTCCTCAGAGTGCTCTGGTTTTTTCCCGCACTCCAGAGATGAGCGGGCTAGGTGGATTGGCCATGCTAAATTGACCCTTAGTGTCAGAGAGACTAGCTAAAGTTTATTTATTAGTCAAAAGTAAGGCTGACATTAACATTGCAATGAAGTTACTGTGAAATTCCCCTCATCATCACACTACAGTGCCTGTTCGGGTCAATGCACCTAATCACCATGTATTTCAGACTGTGGGAGGAAACTGGAGCACCTGGAGGAAAGTCAGGGTAAATGCATGGGGTTACGGGGATAGGACCTGGGATTGAGGTTGGTACAGGCTCAGTGGGCCAAATGGCCTCTTTCTGCTCTGTTGTCTCTGATCCAAGCATGTGGTGTTATTAGCTGTACACTGGTGTACCTTAATTTACATGGTAATGTTAAAGGTGAAGTTTGCAACCAAAATTCAACAGTTAAAATGACTTACCAATCTAACAGAATTATTTATAAGTGGAGCAATAGGTCAAAATGGAAGCAGCAGTAGGCCATTCTAGCCTGCTCAGCCATTCATTTTGATCATTGAATTCAATATCCTGATCCGCCCTTCCCCCCAGTATCCTTTAATCCCCTTAGCCCTAAGAGCTATCTCTAATTTCTTCTTGAAGTCATACAATGCTTTGCCTATTATGCACCTTACAGTGAAGTGATTGCTGCACCAGGAAGTAGCGTATTGTACCAAATCCACTGGGATCGGCAAGTCTTTTTCCATAACCGTTACATCAACATTATGCCCGTAAATAAAAAAACAGTACTGTTTGTGCAGTTCAAATCAGATCTGAATACCCCTGTGATTAAAGCAGTTATGTGCCACTAAAACAAATCTAAATTCAAAGCAACTCATCCAATTAAATTGGACTCTTGTAAGAGACAAATAAGAAGCGATGACAAATATTTTTCTGTGTTTGCCAATACTAAGAGAATAATGGTGCATTCCTGTCACATGTAATAATTACTCAATTCCATCCTGACCAAAAGATGCAGGTTTTGATTTTAATTTGATATATTATTGTCACATATACAATGTAAAGTATTGCTTCCTGCGTGCTATACTGACAAGGCATACCATTCATAGAGTGCATAGGGGAGAAGGAAAGGAGAGGCTGCAGAATGTAGTGTTACAATCATAGCTAGGGCACAAAAAATGATCAACTTAGTGTGAGGTAGGTCCATTCAAAAGTCTGAATGTCCTTGGTTTGATTTATTATTCTCACATGTATTGGGTTACAGTGAAAAGTATTGTTTCTTGCATGCTAATATAAACAAAGCATACCATTCATAGAGAAGGAAAGGAGAGAGTTCAATAATGTAGTGTTACAGTCATAACTAGGGCACAAAGAAAGATCAACTTAGTGTGAGGTAGGTCCATTCAAAAGTCTGATGGTCGCAGGGAAGAAGCTGTTCTTCCCTGTGTGTCAATCAGGACATGATCTCAGATTTTTGTATTTTTCCTGACAGAAGAAGGTAGAAGAGACAATATGCGTGAGTGGAGTTCTTGATTATGCTGGCTGCTTTTCCAAGGTAGCGGGAAGTGTAGACAGAGTCAATGGATGGGAGGCTGGTTTGCGTGACAGATGGGGCTATGTTCACAACCTTTTATAGTTCCTTGCCGTCTTGGGTAGAGCAGAGAATGTATTCATACCAAGCTGTCATACAGCCAGAAAGAATGTTTTCTATGGTGCATCTGTAAAAGTTGGTGAGAGTTGTAGCTGACAGGCCAAATTTCTTTAGTCTTCTGAGAAAGTAGAGGCATTGGTGGGCTTTCTTAACTATCGTGTCAGCATGGGAGGACCAGGACAGGGTTGTGGTGATCTGGACACCTAAAACTTGAAACTTGAAGGGTTGTTCCTTGCCATTAAAAATCTGACTTTTCATTTTGTTATTTATCTATCAGAAAATAAAATCAAAATTAACTACTTACAGAACACAAACTATATTTTATTTGAGGAGTGAATACCCTATTTACCAATCTAATTAAATCATAAGCTTTTCTACAAAGCTAATGTGATGATTGTTCTTTTAAGGACCACCCAGCAGAAGCAAGCCACCTTGCTTGTGGGGTCAGTCGGAACTGAGAGTGGGCAATCACCCCAAGGGATGAAGCTGTCTCTTAGACAGAGGACAGAACAAAGGCATAGAATCATAGAATCTCTATAGTGCTGAAGGAGACCATTTGCCCATAGAGTCTGCACCAAACACAATCCCATCCTGGCCCCACTCCCATAGCCCCAAACATTTTCCCAAGCCATTCCCCTGACACTAATTAGCATGGCCAATCCACCTAACTCACACATCTTTTGGACTATGGGAAGAAACCGAAGCACTTGGAGGAAATCCGTGCAGACACGGGGAGAACATGCAAACTCCACACAGACAGTGACCAAGGCCGGAATTGAAACTTGGGTCTCTGGCGCTCTGAGGCAGCAGTACTAACCCGTGGTGCCACTGTGCCATATAGGGATTGGGGCAGCCAGCCTTTGCACAGTTTTTCCTTGTTAATAAATATGCTTCGTGTTCCCAATGAAGGCTATAGCAAGCGTCATTAATGGTAATGGCATGAAAAATAAGGGCAGGAGAAGGCTATTTGGCCTTTCAAATCTGTCATTCAGTAAGTTTTGCATTAACTTCAATTTCCTGCCTGCATCCCATAACCCCTGATCAAAATTCTGCCTAACCTGGCCCTGAATATATTCAATACCTCCGGTTTCCTCCCACACTCCAAAGATGTGCAGGTTAGGTTGATTGCCATGCTAAATTGATCCTAATGTCAGGGGGATTAGCAGAGTAAATGCATGGGGTTTCAGGAATAGCGCCTACGTGGGATTGTGATCAGTGCAGACACGATGGGCGAAATGGCCTCCTTCTGCACTATAGATTCTATGGTTATGAGGAGAAAGCAGAATTAGGCTATTGAGTTGGATGATCAGCCATGATCGTGGTAATGGCGGGGCAGGCTCAAAGGGCTGAATGTCCTCCTCCTGTTTCTATCTTTTATGTTTTTATGTCTACAACTTATTTTGAAACTGCCCTAACATTTGATCGGGATTTCCCTGTTCCACCACCAGGAGGTATTGTCTTGGAGGAATCTGAAGAACTGTTCCAGCTCTCCAAATTTTTCCCGTCCTGCCTATAACGATACCCATCGGTGTCAAGACTAAACATCCCAGACTAGACACTGCACCCAGTAAGATACTGGGGAGACACCTCTTATGGGTCACAATTGACAAAGACTCAATATTGTGTTATTTGCTTAATAATACAAACCACGCTTTGTAATTCAACCAAAGTTTGTTCACAATCAGGTGGTTGGATAAGATGATCTGCTGTTTTCATTTCCACTGCCTTTAATCAAGCTCATATTTTGCTCATTTTTAAAGGAACATTTATTTTAAAGAAACATTCTCACAGCCAATAAAGTATTTTTGAAATGTGGTGTTTGCCTCCACCACAAACAGCAGAAATATGGCCAGACAGATCCTACAAACAGCACAGAGATCCTACAAACAGCAGATATATGGCAAGAGAAGTCTCACAAATAGCAGAGATGTCTAATGAAGTTCCACAAACAGCAGTCAGATAAATGGCCAATCTGTTTTAATCACTAAGATAAAGATAAAACACTGCAGATGCTGGAATCTGAAACAAAAATAGAAAAATGCTGGAAAATCTCAGCATGTCTGACATACATGGAGAGAGAAATAGAGCTAACTTTCAGTCTGGATGACTCTTCCTCAGAGTTGAGAGCAAAGAGAGTGAGCAGAGATTTTTACACCTCCTTCAATGTGGTCTATTGCTACTCCCAATGCTGTCTATTCTATGTCGGAGAGACAAACAGCAGACTGGGTGACCACTTTGCAAAACACCTTTGGTCTGTCACTTGCCACTTCACCCTGCTCTTTTTCCACATGTCCGTCCTTAGCTTGTTGCAATGTTCTAGTGAACCCCAACGCAAACTGGAAGAACAGCACCTCAGCTTCTGAATGGAATGGGCAGTTTACAGACTCTCGGACTGAACGTTGAGTTCAATAACTTCAGAGCGTGAACCCCCTCTTCCACCTTCATCTCATTTCCAATTATTTTAATTCACTTCATTTCATCTCATTCTCCATTTTATTGCTCTCCTCTGCCCTCCCCCTTTCTTCTTTAGGCCAACTACCACATTCTTCAGGCAGTCCTTTCCTGACCTGTACCTTGTGTTTTGCCATTCCACATGTTCTGATCACTCATTGGACATTTTCAACACCTTCTCAGCTTTCTGCAAGCTCATTCATATTCCCTTAGTCCAATTCCACCACCCTCTCCCCCATATTAGCCATGGTGTGGCTATGCTGGCATTGGACTGCACTAGGCACAGTAAGAAGTCTCATAACACCAGGTTCAAGTCCAATAGGTTTATTTGTTAGCACAAGTTTTTGGAGCACTGTTCCTTATTCAGATAGGTTAAATTATATATTCAGATTATACTTACAGACTCACCTGATGAAGGAGCAGTGGTCTAAAAGCTCATGATACCAAATAAATGTTGGATTTTAACTTGTTGTTGGGAGACTACTTACTGTACCCTCATATCTCTGCTGACTCCCTTTCCTGGAGAAATGGTGCAACAACAATAATCTCTCCCTCAAAGTTAATAAAATGAAGGAAATTGTCATTGACTTCGGGAAGCATAAAGGAGAACATGCCTCTGTCTACATCAACGGAGACGAAGTAGAGAGGGTCAAGACCTTCAAGTTTTTAGGTGTTCAGATCACCAACAACTCGTCCTGACCCCCCCTCCCCCCTGCCCCGCCCCACCCCGCCATGCTGACACTATAGTTAAGAAAGCCCACCAATGCCTCTATTTTCTCAGAAGACTAAGGAAATTTGGCATGTCAGTACGGCTCTCATCAACTTTTACAGATGCACTATAGAAAGCATTCTTTCAGATCGGATCACAGTTTGGTATGGCTTCTGCAAGACTGCAAGGAACTACAAATTGTCATGAATGTAGTCCAATCCATCATGCAAATTAGCTTTCCATCCATTGAGTCTGTCTACACTTTCTGCTGTCTCAGCAAAGCAGCCAGCGTAATTAAGGCCCCATGCACCATGGACATTCTCTCTTCTACCTTCTTTAGTAAGGAAAAAGATACAGTAGCCTGAGTTCACGTACCGGCTGACTCAAGAACAGCTTCTTCCCTGTTGTTGTCAGACTTTGAATGAACTTACTTTGCATTAAGTTGATCTTTCTCTACACCCTAGCTATGACTGTAACACTACATTCTGCACTCTCTCCTTTCCTTCTCTATGAGCTTTGTAATCTGTCTTAATCACTAAGATAAAGGCAAAAATACTGTGGATGCTGGAATCTGAAACAAACACAGAAAAATGCTGGAAAAACTCAGCTGCATTTGCGGGAAGAGAATAAAGCCAACATTTCGAGTCTGGATGACCCTTCATCAATGCTAAAAGCAAAGAGAGTCAGCTTTTACACATTCAGCATGTACCAAAGTGGCCCAGCACCAGTGGATTACTTCTGACTTGTAGCCCAGTGTTCAATGAAACAGCACTTTCCACCCAGACAACACAGATAATTGGTGAATTAATCAGTTATGGTGACAAATAAAAGTTGGCCAGTGCATCAGGAGAATATTGTCTTTTCCCTGACATGTTCTGTAACATCAGTTTAACATCTTGCCTGAAAGACAGTGGGTGTGATTTTCTGGCCACTCTCAGCTCAGAACCCAAACATCTGGCCCAAAGTCAATGGACTTTAGCATGCTGTCCAACCGCAACCCCTCCCCCACCCCCGCCCCACAGCGCTTCACGCTTCACTGCCCTCTACGATTGCTGTAATGGGCGGGACAGGAGAATTCCATCCTGTAATTCCAACAGCGAAGCATTCTCTTAACAGTGGAATGTCAGGCTGGATTAGTCACTCGAGATAGCTTGCGATTTAATGTCAATTCCAGAGTGTTAGAGATCAGAAATGGCCCTTTTATCATGAACCCTGCGTGTGCTTTTCTCACAAAACCACCCAATCTAATTTCAGCCACTTGCTTTTTCTGCAGACATTTTAACTTTTTAAACATCCTATTTTTAAAAACAAAACTAATTTACTGCATTTTGTTTGGGATGAGGATTTTTGTGTTATGTGCTGGAGCCAGAGAGAGATGGATGGCGCGGTGGAAGAGTGGTTAGCTGTGCTGCCTCACAGACCCAGTATGGGTCACTCTGTGAAGAGTTTGCACATTCTCTTCATGTCTGTGTGGGTTTCTTCAATGTGCTGCAGTTTTCTTCTGCAATCCAAAGATGTGTAGGTTAGGTGGATTGACCATGCTAAATTGCCTCTTAATGTCGGGGGAACTAACTAGAGTAAATGCATAGGATTAGGGCCTGGGTGAGACTCCATAGCATTATGGCACAGTGACAGAGTGGTTAGCACTGTTGCCTCACAGAGCCAGGGGCCCGGGTTCAATTCCAGCCTTGGCTTTCTGTGCAGAGTCTGCATGTTCTCTCCACGTCTATGTGGGTTTCCCCCCAACAAAGATGTGCAGATTAGATGCATTGGCAATGCTAAATTGCTCCTTAGTGTCCCGGAATGTGTAGATTAGTGAGGTAAATATGTAGGGTTACAGGAACGTGTCCTAGGTGTGATTGTGGTCGGTGCCAACTGGATGGGCTGAAGGCCTCCTTCTGCACTGTAGGGATTCTGTGATTCTTGAGGTATTTGCTCCTAATTTTGGACACTGTCACCTATATTTTATGACCTCACTTGGGTAAGGCTCGTAAAATCTCACCCAAGGCTAACAGGGAATTCCGTCCTGTGAGCCACTCCCACTCCAATTCCAGGGTGGGGCATGGTGGTAAAATTCCTATCTGGGTCCAGAATTAAGACAGTTGTCTTAAAAAAAAGCTTTCTCTAAATAAGAAATCGGAGCAGGAGTCTGCCCCACCACTCAATGTCAGGGCTGTTCCGATGTGCCTTAACTCCAGTTAAGCCTTAACATCCGTGGCAATTAAATCAGCCTGAAATATATTTAATGACCCTGTCTCCACTGCTTAACGGAGGAGAGATTTACAAACTTAACAACTCTCTGAGAGATGAAATTCCGGTAAATGCTCTCCTCCGCCTGGTGATTAATGAGTTTTTATCTCAACCTCCCATTTTCAGCTCGACACCAGCCACTATACTCAGTAAACCGGAGAGGGGCCTCAGCGGATGTTCGCAGCAAGTCTGTCCGTGAGTGACTCCATAGATCTGGCACAGATCAGCAGCCATCTTGATCTTAATGTCAATATGGAATTATAAATCATTTTAAAGTCTACACAACCATGTTATTGAAATTCAGACAGTTGTATTGGAAAAGAAATCTTTTCTAAAGAAGAAATAAGAGCAGGAGTAGGCCATTCGGCCCCTTGAGTCTTCCCCATTACTCAATAACGTCAGGGCTGTTCTGATGTGCCGTAACTCCAGTTTACAGGAAGCTTAACATCTGTGGCAATTAAATCAGCCTCAAATATATTTAATGACTCAGTCTCCACTGCTTAACAGAGGAGAGATTTACAAACTTAACAACTCTCTGAGAGAAGAAATTCCTCCTCATCTTTATCTTAATGGGTGGCACAGTAGTTAGCCCTGCTGCCTCACAGGGACCTTCTTTTGATCCCCGGATCAGTTCACTATCTGTGTTGGGTTTGCACGTTCACCCCGTGTCTGTGTGCTTTCCTCCAGGTGCTCCAGTTTTCTCCCACAGTACAATAGACTTTTGATTTGGTTTATTGTTGTCACATGTTTTGGTTTACAAGCAACAAAAGTATTGTTTCTTGCACGCTATAAGACAAAGCATACTGTTCACAGAGAAGGAAAGGAGACGGTACAGAATGTAGTGTTACAGTCATAGCTAGGGGTGTAGAGAAAGATCAACTTAATGTGAGGTAGGTCCATTCATGAATAGACATCCTGGTTAGGTGAACCCAACAGAGAAAATAATGGAAAATCTCAGCAGGTCTGGCAGTACCTGTAAAAAGGGAAAAGAGCTGGTGAAAAGCTTTGACAAAGGATCATTTGGACTCGAAACATCAGCTCTTTTCTCTCCTTACAAATACTGCAAGACCGACAGAGGGTTTCCAGCATTTTCTTTTTTGGATAGGATTGGATTTGATTTGTTACTGTCACGTGTTGGGATACAGTGAAAAGTATTGTTTCTTGCGAGCTATACAGTCAAACCATATTATTCATAGAGAAGGAAACAAGAGGGTGCAGAATGTAGTGTTATAGTTTGGTTTCAGATTTCAGCATCTGCAATAATTTGCCTTAATCCAGAGCATTGGCCATGCCTAATTCTTTCTCTGTGTGCCTGAACAGACACTAGGGTGTGATGACTAGGGGATTTTCACAGTAACTTCGTTGCAGTGTTAATGTAAGCCTACTTGTGACACTAACAGATAAACTTAAATGGGAGATCTCTTTGTTTTGAAACTGTGTTCCCATGTGGGCAACATCTTCTCAACATCTGTCAGACCAGCTGTGTCTGGTATATTTCATTACAATCACTTCTCATTCCTCTAAGCTCCAAAGATTAAAGGCTTGAAGTGATCAACCTTTCCCCGTACCCTCCCAGTAATCAGCCTAGTGAAATCTCTCTAAAATGCCTCCAGTGCAAGTAGGTGGGATGACCCAAACTGCACATGGTACTTGAGGTGTGATCTCACAGCAGTTGCTAGTGTTGCAGCAAATCCTACCCGCTTTCATTCTCCATCGCCCTTGCAATAAAGGCATCCCATTTGCAATTAGTTTTATCATTCATGTACAAAGGAAGAAGACTCACAACACCAAGTTAAGATTCCAGTACCCTGATGAAGGAACAGCACTCCAAAAGTTCGCAATTCCAAATAAACTTGTTAGACTTTACCCTAGTGTTGTGAGACTTCTTACTGTATCCAACATTGCATCTCCACCTTATGTACAAAGACAACCACTTCTCTGAGTACTGCAACATTTTTCACTCTCTCTCTCTTCAACTAATACTCTGCTTGACTATCCTGCCAAACCTCACAATTCCCCACATTATACTCATCTGCCAATTTTTTGCCCGTTCTATGAACCTATCTATAACCCCAGTGAAGACCATCCCACAGCTGAGAAGTTACTCTCCTCTGCTGTCCTTTCTTGAAGTTGCTGGGAGTTACCACCAGAGTCCAATTACTGGGCATCAACAACTCCACACTATTTATTTTCTTCTGTTTGTGTCACAAATAGGCTTACATTAACACTGCAATGAAGTCACTGTGAAAATCTTCTAGTCGCCACACTCCGGCGTCTGTTTGGATACACAATGCACCCTAACCAGCACGTCTTTTGCACTGTGGAAGAAACCGGAGCACCAAGAGGAAACCCATGCAGACATGGGGAGAACATGCATAGTCAGTGACCCAAGCCAGGAATCAAACCTGGGTCTCTGGCACTGAAGCAGCAGTGCTAACCAGTGTGCCATTGTGCCACTGGTATCTTCTCCCAATGTACAGTTGGTCGTTGGTGAGTGGTAGCAGAAAATATTGCCCGCAGTGCATCAGAGTCCAGCTTCATTCAGCACACATCCAATAACAATATACAGATGCTAAAGCAGAGGGAACTGGATAGCCGTCAGAAAAATCTTAGTTTATTAATTTTCTTTCTCCACGTGGGTTCAGTGTCTACATCATTGAAGACAGAGGACTGAATCAATACAGTCCAAAGCGTGCATTGGTATACAGCAGTCCGACTTCATACAGTTAACAAGTTGCCTTCAAAATACTGCCAATCCCCAATTAACACATTTCCAATGATTATGGCTTACTAGGTTCATCATGGAGTCTTATATCTCATTTTAGCTATGGAGCATGGGCAGCACAGTGGCTAGCACTGCTCCCTCATAGCGCTGGGGACCCGGGTTCAATTCCTGGCTTGACTGACTGTGTGGAGTCTGCGTGTTCTCTTTGTCTGTGTGAGTTTCCTCTGGGTGCTCCGGTTTCTTTCCACAGTATCAAAGCCGTGCTGGTTAGAGTGCATTGGCTGTGCTAAATTCTCCCTCCATGTACCCGCACAGGAGTGTGGCGAGTAGGGGGTTTTCACAGTGACTTCTTTGCAGTGTTAAGGAAAGCCTACTTGTGACTAATAAATAAACTTTAAACTTGTATACATATTGTTGAGATCACTGTTTTCTACCTTGCAGAAGCTGAGCTTGTGTTCTTTGAATTATCACTGAGATATCACTAATATTCATAGAATCATAGAAACCCTTCAGAAAGAGGCCATTTGGCACGTCGAGTCTGCACCGACCACAGTCCGACCCAGGCCATATCCCCATATCCCTACACATTTACCCGCTAATCCCTCTAACCTATGCATCTCAGAACACTAAGGGACAATTTTAGCATGGCCAATCAACCTAACCCGTATACCTTTGGGCTGTGGGAGGAAAGTGGAGCATCCGGTGGAAACCCACACAGGCATGAAGAGAATGTGTAAACTCCACACAGACACTGACCCAAGCCAGTCCCTGGAGCTGTGAAGCAGCAGTGCTAACCACTGTGCTGTCATGCTGCAAAATGATTTTGCTTAAATGAGTTCCAGTGAAGATTTTGCCAATAAAATGTAAAATTTAGATTCAAGATATCCGTCTTTTAAATCTCAATGCTTCAGTTTACTCTGGTAACCAGTCAGATAGAGTATGTGTTTTTACCACATTTTATCCAAGAGAAGATGGGTGTGTATAGGGTGGCACAGTGGTTAGCACTGCCTCCTCATAACACCAGGGACCCAGATTCAATTGCAGCCTCAGGTCACTGTCTGTGTTGAGTTTACACATTCTCCCTGTGTTGCAGGGTTCCCTCTGGGTGCTCCAGTTTCCTCCCACAGTCCAGGTTAGATTGATTGGCCATGTTAACCCTAGTGTCAGGGGGATTAGCAGCGTAAATACATGGCATTACGGGAATGCTGCATGTATGGGATTGTGGTCAGTGCAGTCTTGTTGGGCTGAATGGCCTCCTTCTATAAAGCAGGAAATCGAACCTGGATTCCCGGTGCTGTGAGGCAGCAGTGCTAACACTATGCCAGCGTGGAAGAGAGAATGCCTGTGTGTGTGTGGAGTCCTTCATTATTCTGGCTGCTTTACTGAAGCGGCAAGAAGTGTAGACGGAGTCAATGGATGGGAGGCTGGTTCCCCACACAGCTACATTAATCACCCCTTGCTGTCGCAGTAAGGCTATTGGGCATTGTTGGGTTTGTGGTCAGTGCAGGCTCGAAGGGCCGAGTGGCCTCCTCCTGCACTGTAGGGATTCTGTGATTCTGTGAGTGGCTTGGTAGCACCATTATTGACTAAGCTGGCTGAGTCCAGAAGGAAATATTTGCCTGACTGTGGCAGATAGTGAAGGAGCCAGCAAAAGGCAAAAATCTGCTTGCCTTCAACATCACCAGTTTACCAGTCGTAGACACATCTGTCCATAGCAGCACTAGGATAGAGCAACCAATCACACTTCATCACGTTGTATGGATGTAACATCATGCTAAGATGGGACAGACTTTCGGACAAAGCTGGCCACTCAGTACTGGGCATCCATGAGATGCTGCAGGTCAGAAGCAGAGCTGTATCTGCGATCCCATGCCTGGCATGTTCTTTCACTCTACAGTACCATAAAGCAAGAAGCAACCTTAGTTCACTGATGAGTGCAAGAGAACATTCCAGCAGCAGTGGTTAGCGTATCAAAAAAACAACTTGCCAATTGGTGAAGTTACGATGTTGGATTACATGTATGCCAAATGCAGCATGTGACAGACAGAGCCAATAGATTAAATCAAAGTTGACCAGTCCTGCTACATCCAGTCATGAATGATGGTGGACAGTTTTGGAGAAGCTTCCAAAAACCAGGCTGATTCCGGGGATGGCAGGACCGATGTTTGAGGAGATTGACTAGATTAAGATTGTTTTTGCTGGAGCTCAGATGAATGAGGGGGGGAATCTCATAGAAACTTACAAAATTCTAACAGGACCAGACAGGTTAGATACAGGGAGGAAGTTCCCGATGGCAGGAGTGTCACAGGGGTCACAGTCTGAGGATACAGAGTAGACCATTTAGGATGAAGGTGAGGAGACATTTCTTCACCCAAAGAGCAGTGAGCCAGTGGGAATTCATTATCACAGGAAGTAGTTAATGCCAAAACATTGAACGTATTCAAGAGGCGGCTGAATATACACTTGGAGTGAATGGGATTAAAGATTGTGGGGAGAAAGTAGAATTATGCTATTAAGTTGGAAGATCAGCCATGATCGTGATGAATGGTGGAGCAGGCTCGAAGGGCCAAATGGCCTCCTCCTATCTTCTATGTTTCTATGCAACATCACCATTTCCAACGATGGCGGTGCCCAGCATGCCAATGCAGAAGTCAAGGTTGAAGATTTTGCAAACATCTTCAGCCAGAAGTGCCAAGTGGATGATCCATCTTGGCTTTCTCCTGAGATCCCCCCGACCAGTCTTCAGGTTATTCAATCACTAAATGAGATTTCCAGAAATGGCTGAGATTATGAGACACAACAAAGGCCATAGGTCAACAAACTAGTAGTACTGAAGATTTGTGCTTCAAAACTAGTCGTACATTTAGACAAGCTCATCCAATACCAAGGTAATGCCTACCATTTTGGGGACAGAGTGGGTGGACCTTCAGGGTTCCAGTGACCAGGAGAGAAAATCATTGATTCATTGATTACAATTGATATTTACAATACTGGCATCTATTCTACAAAGTTTTCCTAGACACTTCCTGTCCACAAAAAAAAGCAGGACAAATTCAGCTTGGCCAATTACACCTTCATCAAGTCCACCTTGATCATCTCTTGAGGGAGGCAGTGGTTTAGTGGCATTATCACAGACTAGTAATCCAGAGCAAGGTATGGAGACACAAGTTTGAATCCCATGAAGGCAGATAGTTAAATTTAAACTCAATAAAAATCTGGAATTAAAAATCTACTGATGACCACAAAACCATTGTTGGAAAAACCCATTTGGTTCACTCATGTCCTTTAGGGAAGGAAATCTTCCGTCCTTACTCAGTCTGGCCTCCACGTGACTCTAGATCCATAGCAATGTGGTTGACTCTCAAATGCCTTGCTGAAATAGAGGGCAGTTAGGGATGGGCAATAAATGCTGGCCCATCCAGCGACACCCAGATCTTGTAAAACAAACCTCATAACTTTAATTCCGGACATGGGCGGAGCCAGTATTTTTGACCTCGCTCGGACAAGACTCATAAAATCCCACCTGAGGCCAACGCAGAATTCCATTCTCTGAGCTGTGCTCACTCCAATTCTCTTAAATGGTAAAATTCCAGCCATGATCTTTTGAGCCAGGATTCCATCTTGGGATCTCCCTTCTCAACGGGGATCGTAACGCCCCAGTTTTCACTCTCACTGGAACGATCGAGGTTGAGGGGCAACGTGATAGAAGAGTACAAGATTATTTGGGGAATGGACAGAATGGATATTCAAAAGCTTTTTCCCAGGTGGAAGAGTCAATTAGTAAGAACAGTACGTTTAAAGTGCGAGGGGCAAGGTTTAACAGAGATATACAAATCAAGTTTTTTTTACACAGAGGGTTCTGGGTGCCTGGAACTCACTGCCGGGAGAGGTAGGGGAAGCAGATAAGATAGTGAATTTGAAGGGGACGTCTTGACAAATACATGAATAGGATGGGAATAGAGGGATATGGTCCCTGGAATGATAGAAGGTTTTAGTTGGGCAGCATGTATCGATGCAGTCTTGGAGAGTCAAAGGCCTGTTCCTGTGCTGTAATTTTCTTTGTTTTTTTTGTTCTTTTGGGCTAATAAGTGGCATTTAGCCAGTGTAAATGCCAGGTAATGACCACCTCCAACAAGGAAGTGGTTTCCGTGGCATTATTGCTACCCTACCGTGGGTTGACCTACAATGCTGTTAGGGAGGTAATTCCCAGGATTTTGACCCAGCGAAGGATCAGCTGATATATTTCCAAATCAGGTGGTGGTGTTCCCATTTATCTGCTGCCGTTATCCTTTTAGACAGGAGAGGTTGCAGGTTTGGAAGGTGCTGTTGGAGGAGTCTTAATAGTTTGTGCAGAGAATCTTGTAGCTAGTACAGACTGTTGCTACTGAGCATCGGTGGTGCAGGGAGTGGATGTTTGTGGATGAGGTGCCAGTCAAATGAGGCGTTGAACTTCTGGAGTGTTGTTGGAGCCGCACCAATCCACGTAAGTGGGGAATGTTCCATCATACTCTTGATTTGTGCCTTGTAGATGGTGGACAAGCTTTGGGGGGGGGGGGGGGGGGGGTCAGGAGGTGAGTTACTCGCTGCAGTATTCCTAGCCTCTGACCTGCACTTGTAGCCACTGTGCGTCTTAGGGCAAAACAATAATTAACAATAATGGCAATCTAAAAATGCCCACTGCCAAGCTAATGCCAAGTTCTGAATGTGTGGGGAGAGGTGGGAAGTGCTGATAGCATTATCTACTAAACTCAGCAACAATAAGTCCAACACTTAGTTATGATAAATGATCAATTTGAAGTTTAAAGGGTTGTCCCTGGAATCTTCTGCAATTCCCTGTTACGTACTGTAAATTGCAAACAAGGCTTGCATTTTTCAAAACACTAGGGGGAGTTTTACCAGCACGTCCGCCCAGGGTTCATATGATCCTGCCCATGGCCGATGGGGAATTCCGTTCTCCGAGCCTTACCCGTCCCCGGAATCGGAGCAGCCGTGCCGGTAAAATTCCAGCCATACTCTCGAAATGAATTGAAAAGCTTATTCTCATTTTGATGAGTTTTTTTTGGTCGCATTACAAATAGAATAGAATCCCCTACGGTGCAGGAGGAGGCCATTCGGTCCATCAAGTCTGCACTAACCACAATCCCACACATTTACCCTGCTAATCCCCCTGATACTAATGTCAATTCAGCAGGGCGAATCCCACATGTTTGGAGTGTGGGAGGGAACCAGAGCGCCCGCAGGAAACCTATGCAGATGCGGGGAGAACATACAGACTCCACACAGATGTTGACCCAGAATCGAACCCGGGTCCCTGGCGCTGTGAGGTGGCTGTGCTAACCACTGTGCCACCCCTTGGTTGCACTTTACAAAGTCAGCAGGAAGTTCATTCTGACTGTCGATAATTTACATTTTCACTAAAAACTGGTGCTGTTGAAATTGTGTCAATTTATTCAGACGCTAAGGAAGAGGACAGGAAAATAGACCTCACCAGAACCAATCATTATGTTATCTATCTAGTGTACCCTGACCACTGTTCATCTGTGTTAAGTTACTTCTGTTGTGAAGTTGAAAACTACACAAGGATTGTCTCAGGCAGTCAGCTTTTGACCTCTGCTTTTGAGTTGATCATTTTTTTCTCCCTGATGTTCTTCATTTCCTCTGTGAAGAACTGTGTAAAATTTTACTTCATATTTGTCAAAAATGTTGGCCTAAATTTTATTTTACATTTGTCAAAAATATTACCACTTGTTTCTACCTGATGTTGAGTTGAGCGTGGAAGATTGCAGGTTCTATCTTTGCACTGTATATAACTAGCAAACCTTGTGGATAGGAAACTACAAAGGGTCGTGGATGAAGCCCAATCCATCATGCAAACCAGCCTCCCATCCATTGACTCTGTCTATACTTCCCACTGCCTCAGCAAAGCAGGCAGCATAATTAAGGACCCCATGCACTCCAGACATTCTTCCCCCTTTTTCCATCGGGAAAAAGATACAAAAGTCTGAAGTCAAGTACTAACCGACTCAAGAACAGTTTCTTCCCTGCTGCCATCAGATTTTTATATGGACCTACCTCACACTAAGTTGATCTTTCTCTACATTCTAGCTATGACTGTAACACTACATTCTGCACTCTCTTCTTTCCTTCCCTCAGAATGGTATGCTTTCTCTGTACATCGTTCAAGAAACAATACTTTTCACTGTATGTTAAATATTTGATAATAATATATCAAACCAAATCAAAATCAAATAATATTGCCAGCACTGAGAGGTGTATGTGATCCATTTTAAATGGATTAAGATTCAGATGTCAGTTGATGCATCCTTCCTTCACTCATAAGAACATAACAACCAGGAGCAGGAGTAGGCCTTCTAGCCCCTCGAGCCTGCTCTAACATTCAATAAGATCGTGGCTGATCTGATAGTGGGTTCAGTTCCACTTAGCCGCCTGCTCCCCATAAGCCTTAATTCCCTTATTGGTTAAAAATCTATATCTTCACTCATCCTGGTGCTAATTATTTAATTGTTATCCTATAAGCTGTTTGATAATTAGAAATTACTTGGCAGGGACATAACATAGCCCAGTAAATGCTCAATGGGTCTGACTGTATGATGTTACTAAAGATTTAAAGTTTGTTTATTAGTGTCACAAGTAGGCTTACATTAACACCACAATGAAGTTACTGTGAAAATCCCCTAGTTGCCACCTGTTTAAGCTCACTGAGAATCAAACACGGCCAATGCACCCTAACCAGCATGTCTTTTGGACTTTAGGACTGAAGTCCAAAGATTATGTGTTAGGTTGATTGGCCATGTTAAATTGTCCCTTAGTGTAATGGGGATTAGCAGGATAAATATGTAGAGTTAAGGAGATAGGGCCTGGGTAGGATTGTTGTTGGTACGGCTCGATGGGCCGAATGATCTCTTTTTGCACTGTAGGGATTCTATGCTTCTGTTCTATGATTTTATGAAATGGGAGGAAACCCATGCAGACATGGGGAGAATGCGTGGATTCCACATAGACAGTAACTTGAGCCAGGTCCCTGGCGCTGTGAGGTAGCAGCGCGAACCACTGTGCCACCATGCCAGGCATGCTAAAGGTGAGAGACGATACCTGTTACTGCTTCACGTTATAAAAAGTAATGGAAAAAAAAACTTGGTCTTTTTTTGATTTTCAGATAACGAAAGAGAACAAAGGAAAGATGAGTTGCTTCAAGTTTTTGAAGATTATGATGTTCTGCTTCAATGGCACCATCTTTGTAAGTGACCTAATGATTATCTCACTGCAAATACTTAGTGCAGCTGATTACTGGGAACATGTAGATCATAGAGGGTATTGATGCCCAGAACCATCTGAAATTCGGCATTACCGAGCAGAAATCCCAGAGGCTCTGGAAGGCAGGAGAGAAAATTATAGGCAAAACTCTTAGAAGTTTGAGTATTTCTGCCACCTGGATAGAACATAATTAATTTAATCGGCACTACAAGCTATTCTATTCAATGTTGTTTTCAGTTCTGTTACAATTAAGTTTATTTTTAATTGTCTTTTGAATTTATCTTTGTTTTCCTTACTTCCTACTCCATGGGAGGAATTCCCCCCCTCCAATAGAACATAGAACATAGAACATTACAGCGCAGAACAGGCCCTTCGGCCCTCGATGTTGTGCCGACCAATTAGGAACAAGCAGTGACCCTCTAACCTAAACCATTCCCTTTCCATCCATAAACTTATCTACTAACCTCTTAAACGCCACCAAACTTGGCGCATCTACAACTGACGCAGGCAGGGCATTCCATACCCTTACCACCCTCTGGGTAAAGAACCTACCTCTGACATCCGTCCTATAACCACCACCCCTTAATTTAAAGCTATGTCCCCTCGTGCTAGCTTTCTCCATCCTAGGAAAAAGGCTATCACTGTCCACCCTATCTAAACCTCTAATCATCTTATATGTTTCAATAAGGTCTCCTCTTAGCCGCCTTCTTTCTAACGAAAACAACCTCAAATCCCTCAGCCTCTCTTCATAAGACCTGCCCTCCATACCAGGCAACATCTGGTAAACCTCCTCTGTACCCTCTCCAATGCCTCCACATCTTTCTTATAATGCGGGGACCAGAACTGCACACAATACTCCAAGTGCGGCCGCACTAGAGTTTTGTACAGTTGCAACATGACGTTGCGGCTCCGAAATTCAATCCCCCTACCAATAAAAGCTAAGACTCCGTATGCCTTCTTAACAACCTTATCGACTTGATTGCCAACTTTCAGGGATCTATGCACATATACACCAAGATCCCTCTGTTCATCAACACTATTAAGAGTCCTACCATTAGCCCTATACTCTACACATTTGTTATTCCTGCCAAAGTGAATTACCTCACACTTTTCCACATTAAACTCCATTTGCCACCTCTCGGCCCAGCTCTGCAACTTGTCCAAGTCTCTCTGCAAACTATAACACCCCTCTTCACTACCTACCACTCCTCCGACTTTGGTGTCATCCGCAAATTTACTAATCCATCCTTCAATACCCTCATCCAGATCACTTATAAAAATTACAAACAGTAGGGGCCCCAAAACAGACCCCTGAGGTACACCACTTGTAACCGAACTCCACGATGAATATCTCCCATCAACCACCACCCTCTGTCTTCTATCTGCTAGCCAATTCCTAATCCAATTAGCTAAATCACCCTCAATCCCATACATCTGCATTTTCTGCAGAAGCCTTCCATGGGCCACCTTATCGAACGCCTTACTAAAGTCCATATATACCACATCAACTGCCTTACCCTCATCCACCTCTTTGGTCACTTTTTCAAAAAACTCAATAAGGTTAGTAAGGCACGACCTACCCTTCACAAAACCATGCTGACTATCCCCAATCAATTCATTTCTGTCTAAATAACTATAAATCCTATCCCTAATAATTCTCTCCAATACTTTGCCCACAACAGAAGTAAGACTCACTGGCCTATAATTCCCCAGAAAGTCTCTATTCCCCTTCTTGAACAATGGGACCACATTCGCTATCCTCCAGTCTTCCGGCACTATACCCGTAACCAATGACGACCTGAAGATCAGAGCCAGAGGCTCTGCAATCACCTCTCTCGCCTCCCAGAGAATCCTAGGGTAAATCCCGTCCGGCCCAGGGGACTTATCTAACTTCAAACCCTCAAGAATATCTAGCACATCCTCCTTATCTACTTCAATACTTCCCAGTTTGCAACCCTGTATCCCAGTGTTCTCCACAACTACATTTACATCTCCCTGCGTGAATACCGAAGAGAAATATTTGTTCAGTGCCTCTCCAATCTCTTCAGGCTCCACGCACAACTTCCCACTGCTGTCTCTGACTGCCCTAATCTTGCCCTAACCAATCTTCTATTCTTAACATATCTAAAGAAAGCTTTAGGATTCTCCTTGATCCTATCAGCCAAAGTCTTCTTGTGTCCCCTTTTAGCTCTCCTCAACTCACTCTTTAGCTCCCTCCTGGCTAATCTATAGCTATCCATTGCACTAACTGAGCCTTCAAGCCTCATCCTGACATAAGCCTCCTTTTTCCTTTTAACCAGCGAATTAACTTTTTTAGTACACCATGGTTCCCTTACTCGACCATTTCCTCCTTGCCTGACAGGGACATACTTATCAAGGACTCGCAGTAGCTGCTCCTTGAATAAGCTCCACATTTCAGATGTTCCCAGTCCCTGTAGTTTCCTAGTCCAACCTATGCACCCTAATTCCCTCCTTATGGCCTCATAATTACCATTCCCCCAGCTATAACTACTGCCCCCAGCTTCATGCCTATCCCTATCCATCACTAAGGTGAACGTAACCGAATTGTGGTCACTATCACCAAAATGTTCACTAACTTCCAAGCCTAACACCTGGTCTGGCTCATTGCCCAGCACCAAATCCAATGTAGCCTCACCTCTAGTTGGCCTATCTACATACTGAGTCAAAAAACCTTCCTGCACACTTTGTACGAAAACTGACCCCTCTAACGAGCTAGAGCTATAGCTATTCCAATCAATATTAGTAAAGTTAAAGTCCCCCATAACAATTACCCTATTACTTTCACTCCTGTCCAGGATCGACTTTGCAATCCTTTCCTCTACCTCTCTAGAACTTTTAGGAGGTCTATAAAAGATTCCCAACAGGGTGACCTCTCCTCTCCTGTTTCTAATCTCAGCCCATACTACCTCAACAGACAAGTCCTCATCAAACTTCCTTTCTGTCACTGTGATACAGTCTTTGACTAATAATGCCACTCCTCCCCCCCCTTCTACCTCCTTCTCTACTCCGACTGAAGCATTTGAAACCCGGAACCTGCAACAGCCATTCCTGTCCCTGCTCTATCCATGTCTCAATGGTGCAAAAAAAAGTGTCATCATAGTGAGAATACGGAATGTTTCGTGCTCCTCTCTCAGATGTACTCTGCACCTCAATCGCCCCATACCTGGTCACTTATTTGGAGTGCGGTGAGGGTGACAGGATGACTGGGGGAAGCAAGGTGAGGTTGGTGAGGTGTGGGGAAGCACGGTGAGGTTGGCGGGGTTGGGGGAAGTGCGATGAGGTTGGTGGAGTTGGGGGGGAGGGTTTGCTTCAGAGTGTCAATTTGCAAGGGCCCCCCCCCCCCGATCTCACGAGACACCCTCCCTCCCCTACACACATCGGGAACACCCCTCCCACTCCCCATACCATTGGCAGAATTTTCCCCCACCCCCCTCACCATCATCAGTGCGCTCCCAATAGGTCCCTTGTCATGACAACTGACCCTGCCCCACCTCCCCCATCGTGACCCCCAACACCAGGTCGTACCAGGAGAAAGGGACCAGGACGATTCCGAACTGTTTTTAGGCCCGCATGCTATTTTCCCAGATCAGCGCAATCCGTACCAGATGCAGTGAGGTGGGAAAATCGCTCCCCATATCTTTTTTTCAGCCCAAATTCATGTCACCAAATTGCACTGGAGACTTTGCTGGAAAGAAAATGTTATCTGCCTGTATTCATAGAATCCCTACAGTGCAAAAGGAGGCCATTCAACCCATCCAGGCCTATTCCCGTACCTCATGTATTGCTAATCCTCTTGATACTAAGCAACAATTTTAGCATGGCAATCCACCTAACCCACACATCTTTGGACGATGGGAGGAAAACAAGGGGAAAATGTGCAAACTCCACAGAGACAGTGACCCAAGCCAGGAATTGAACCCAGCTCCTTGGCACTGTGGCAGCAGTGCTAACCACTGAGCCACCATATACCAGTATTTGTTCTGGAGTCTCAGCTCACTTGTGCCGCCAGCTATTGATTTCTAGGGGTGCCATTGTGCAACTACCCCTCCCTCACCCTGATCTCCCAGTATACGGTTTATGGGATATCTATCACTTCTCCCAATGCCCACTCCCTCCCCAATCTCCCAATATACTGTGTATGGTATATCTGTCACTTTTCCCAAACTCTTCCTTCCCCCCTTAGAAGCACCATTGTGCAGCTTTCCCCCTTTCCCACCGATTTTCCAGTATACTGTTTTCATGGAGATCTGTCATTGCCTCTCCTCCAAATGGACATGGCACTCTCCGCCGCTCCTCCCAATCTTCGCCCTGGTCAATTCTCTCCCTCGATCACTGCACCCACCAATCACCACCCATCTCGGCATAGTTAGTATCTGTAGAGAGAGAACAGTCTTCGCCAGCACTCCGGTGAGAGGTCATCCAGACTCGAAACATTGGCTTTATTCTCCCTACACTAATGTCATCAGACCTGCTGAGATTTTCTAGCATTTTCTATTTTGTGTCCTTCACCCTAAATCATTGTACAAGTAGATATAGTTTGTACACAGTGCACAGACTGCGTTATTGCAGCATATTTAATATGTACCCAAATGTTCAGTCAGAATCTAGATAGGACAATGTAATCAGCACAGGCTTGGAGGGCTGAAGGGCCTGTTCCTGTGCTGTACTGTTCTTTGTCTTTCATTCGAAAGTTATATTTATCATTCATTGATCTGAAACTAAGATCTTCAATGCACCAACTCTTTCCAAGTCAATGTACCTACAAGGATGTCACTTTGTTTTTTGTATGTCTAGCTTGCAGGTGGTGCCATATTGGGAGTTGGAATCTGGGTGAAAGTGGACGCTGGATCCTTCCTTGATATCCTGATGAAAGCAGCACCACAACTGAAGCAGATTGTGAACGTGGGATATCTCTGCATTGCTTTGGGGGGTTTCTTAATGCTGATGGGCTTTCTCGGATGTTTTGGAGCCATAAAGGAGAACAAGTTTATGTTGATGCTCGTGAGTAAAAAAAATTTTAGTTACATCTCAGGGTTCTGCTATAAGGAGAAAAGTTTATAGAACTGTTTAATAGCTTCATTGGCTACCATAAGACATAGGAGCAGAATTTGGCCACTCGGCCCAAGTCTGCTCCGCCATTCAATCATGCCTGATATTTTTCTCATCCCCATTCTCCTAACTTTTCCCCATAACCTCTGATCCCTTATTGTTCAAGGACCTGTCTATCTCTGTCTTAAAGAAACTCAATGACCTGGACTCCACAGCCTTCTGCAGCAAAGAGTTCCACAGATTCACCACTCTCTGGCTGAAGGAATTCCTCCTCATCTCTGTTTTAAAGGGTCGTCCCTTTAGCCTGAGGTTGTACCTCTAGTTCTAGTGGAAACATCCCCTCCATGTTTACTCTATCTAGACGTCGCAGTATCCTGTAAGTTTCAATAAAATTCCCCCTCATACTTCTAAACTCCAACATTCTCATACAACAAGCTCTTCATTCCAGGGATCATGAAATAGATCATGACCTACGAGACTGAAGTAGGTAATAATTGCACAGATTGTCTTTTTGAAGCATATTTAATATATTTTATATATTTAATATGTATTTAAACAGAAGTTATATTTACCATTGATTGATCTGGAACTAAGGTCCTTCAGTGTATTGTCTGAGCCCTACAGATCAGTACCATCTCAGGCTCAGCGTTACTGGAAGAAGACACATGTCAAAGCTTTTCATTTGTACTTATCAGGAATATTGCAAGAATACCAAGTTGTAAAGGGAGCAACAATTTATACTGTCATTGACACATGGGAGACTTACAAAGAATATAAATTCGCATGGGATAGAAAGTAACCTGATAAAGTGGATTCAAAATTGGCTCAGTTATAGGATGAGATGGAGATGCCAGTATTGGATTGGGGTCAACACAAGAAGAAGTCTGACAATACCAGGTTAAAGTCCAACAGGTTAATTTGGTAGTGTGAGTTTCGGTGTGCTGCCCCATCATCAGGTGAGTCTTCAGAAGGAGTGACACTCCAAAAGCTCACGCTACCAAATAAACCTGTTGAACTTTAACCTGGTGAAACTTCTTGTTCAGTTGTACACAGAGGATGATGACAGAGAGCTGCTTTAGTGACTGGAAACCAGTGTCTAGTGGCGTACCAGAGGGATCTGTGTTGAGCTCCCTATTATTCATCATTTATACAAATGACATTGATGACTATATGGGGTGTAGGATTAGTAAGTTTGTGGATGACACAAAGATTGGCCGGGTGGTTAACAGTGAGGCAGAGTGTCTCAGGCTATACAAGAAGACACAGCCAGAATGGTCAAATGGACAGATAAGTGGCAGGTGGAATTTAACCCTGAAAATTGTGAGGTGATACAAGAAGTACTCAATGACACTAGGAAGTTCTGTGGAACAAAGGGACCTTGGCGTGTTTGTCCACAGATCTCTGAAGGTAGAAGGACGTGTTAGTAAAATGGTGAAAAAGGTATATGGAACACTTGCCTTTATCAATCGAGGCACAAATTACAAAAAGAGAGAAGTCATATTGGGGTTGTATAGAACTTCAGTGAGGTCACAACTAAAGTACTGGTTGCCATGTTATAGGAAGGTTATCCTGGAGATTTACCAGCGATAAATCTCCTAGGTTTGAACATTTAAGTTATGAAGAGAGATTGTGTAGGCTGGGGTTGTTTTCATTGGAGCAAAGGAGACTGAGAGACGACCTGGTCATGGTGTTCAAGATTATGAAGAGCATTGACAGACTGGATAGGGAGTTTAGTTTCCTTAGTTGAAGGTCAGTTACGAGGGGAGATATGTTCAAAGTGTGGAGCAGGAGGTTCAGGGAAGATGTGAGGGAAAAACCTTTTAACCCAGAGGTGGTGAGGGTCTGGAATGCACTGCCTGGGAGGGTGGTGGAAGGGGGATGCCTCACATCCTTTAAAAAATAACTGAATGAGCACTTGGCACATTGTAATATTCAAGGCTATGGGCCAAGTGATGGCAGATGGGATTAGGTGGGAGTTCAGGTGTGTCAGTGCAGACTCGATGGGCCGAAGATCCTCTTCTGTACTGTATGAATCTATCATTCTATACAGGGAACAACAGTTTATCCTGTTCGAGAGCAGAATGGTGATCACTGGTTAGTGGATTTTCCATTTAACAACCAATCGCCATGCTGTTCTCATGCAGCATAAATTATTTATGATTTGGTATTCTTGTAAATTGTCCTGATGGGTGCAAAACAAAAAGCCTAACAACATGTGTCTTTTTCAGTAGTAAACAAGTACTGTACCATCTATAACTATCAATGTTCCATGATGAGTGTACTTTTTCCTCATAGAATCATATAATCCCTACAGTGCAGGAGACCATTTGACCCATGAAGACTGCACCGACCATAATCCCACCCAGGCCCTATCCCCGTAACTCCACGTATTTACCCTGCTAATCCCCTTGACACTAGGGTCAATTTAGCATAGCCAATGCACTAACCAGCAAGTCTTTTTGACTGTGGAAGGAAACTGGAGCACCTGGAGGAAACCCACGCAGGGGAGAACACAGATGCAAACTCCACATAGGCAGAGACCCGAGGCCAGAATTGAACCCGAGTCCTTGGCGCTGTGAGGCAGCAATGCTAACCATTGTGCCACCGTGCCACTCTATGATTCCATATGTACTTAAGCCTCGCATGGTTAAAAAGATGAAGACTAACTAGAACCCCTGATCACTTTGTTGTGATCCTTGCAGATGTTAGCTACAGAAAGACTAAGCTTGGCTGCGACACTTCCTGCAATTAGATAGCTTTTCAACCTCCATCTTGTTTCATCAGAAGTAACTCTTCGAATGCAAACAATAAAACAAAACAAAACTTACCCCAACTTATAAATCAAAAACAGAGTTTAATAAAGAAACATCATTACTCTAAACGTGAGACCTCGCCCTGGGCTAATCCAAGCCCCCCACAATTCCCAACAGGTTCTTATTTATAATGAGGCAGTTGACCAGCACATCATTCTGAAATTGGTTCAGTGGCTAACTGGGTCAGCTGACCCTTACAGGTTGTTACCATTGGTCACATTACATCCCATAGAAAGTTATCAGCACTTACATTCTATCACACCTTATTAGCTCAATGATGAAAAACGTAAGGTAATGAGGTTCAGTAGCACTTCTGAATTAAGCCTCACCAACTCCTGTAGGAGAATAAGAGGGGAATAAATTGGAAGAAGAATAATTATGAGGGAGCACGATTCATTTTTTGTAGGGCAAGGAGAGAGGATTAATTGATGTGATTACTTCGATCATTCTCAGTCTCCCAACACAAAGCATGACTGTAAACAGTTCAACTTTTATAAGTTGGGAATATTGTATCACAGCTTGCTCTGGCTCATGCTCTGCCCAAGAACGCAAGAAACTACAAAAGGTCATGAATGTGGCCCAATCCATCACGCAAAACAAACTCCCATCCACTGGCTTTGTCTCCGTCTGCCTCAGGAAAAGTAGCCAGCATAATTAAGGACCTCCACACATCCTGGACATTCTCTCTTCCACTTTCCTCCTTTGGAAAAAGATACAAAAGTCTGAGGTCATGTACCAACCAACTCAAGAACAGCTTCTTCCCTGCTGCCATCAGACTTTTGAATTTGCTTACCTTGTATTAAGTTGATCTTTCTCTACACCCTAGCTGTGACTGTAACACTACATTCTGCACCCTCTTGTTTTCTTCTGTATGAATTGGGTAGAGTTGACATGGATTTATCAAAGGGAATTATGATTTGACAAACTTAGCTGGAGTTTCTTTTGAGGATTTCACTTGCAGCATCCATAAAGGAGAACCAATCCACTTTCTCTCTGTGTCTATGTGGGTTTCCTCTGGGTGCTCCGGTTTTCTCCCACACTCCAAAGATGCATGGGTTAGGTGGATCGGCGATGCTAAATTGCCCCTTAGTGTGAGCGGGATTAGCAAGGGTAAACGTGTGCTAAATGTTACAGGATAAGGCCTGGGTGTGATTGTGGTTAGTGCAGACTCGATGGACCAAATGGCTTCCTTCTGCACCGTCGGGAATATATGAGTCTATGAACAGATGTGGTGTTTTTGGATTTTCAGAAGAACTTTGATAAGGTCTCACATAGGAGGTTAGTAAATAAATTTAGAGCACATGGGGAAAATACTAGAAATATACAGGGTGGCACGGTTGTTAGCACTTCCACCTCAGCTCCAGGGACCTGGATTTGATTCCTGGCTTGGGTCATTGCTTGTGTGGAGTTTGCACGTTCTCCCTGTGTTTCCTCAGGGTGCTCCTGGTTCCTATCACACTCCAAAGATGTGTAGGTTAGATGCATTGGCCATGCTCGGTTGCCCCTTAGTGTCCAAGGTGTGTAGGTCAGGGGGAAATTCATGGGGTAAAAGCAAATTCTTGCAGATGCTGGAATCTGAAACAAAAGACAAAATGCTGGAAAATCTCAACAGGTCTGGCAGCATCTCCTATAAGAGGAAGAATCCTCTCCACATCCCGCTTGTCAATGCCCTGCAGGATTGTAAAGCTTTTTGGGAGAAAAAATGTAGGGGGGAGGTATATGATAAAGGGTAGACTAATTAAGAGTATAGAAACGCAGAGGGACCTGGGGGTGCAGGTGAACAAGTCTCTGAAGGTGGCAGAGCAAGTGGAGAAGGTTGTGAAGAAAGCATATAGTATGCTAGCCTTTATAGGAAGGAGTATAGAGTACAAGAGCTGGCCTTTAATGTTGCAGTTGTATAAAAGACTGGTTAGACCTCATTTGTCCAGTTCTAGTCGCCTTACTACTGGAAGGACATGGAGACTCTGGAAAGAGTGCAGAGGAGGTTTACCAGGATGCTGCCTGGTAATGGAAGGTCTGAGTTACGAGGAGAGATTAGGCAAATTGGGATTGCTTTCCTTAGAAAGACGTAGACTTAGAGGAGATCTGATAGAGGTGTACAAGATTTTGAAGGAGATAGATAGAGTAAACAGGGCTAAGCTTTTTCCTAGGATGGACTCAAATAGCACGAGGGGTCGCGGGCTTAGGGTGAGGGGGGTAAGGTATAAGTTGGATGCTAGAGGGAGTTTTTTCACACAGAGAGTGGTGGGGGTATGGAATGCGCTGCCAAGTAAAGTGGTGGAGGCAGGTACTCTGGAGTTATTTAAGAAATACTTAGATGGGCACATGAACAGAATGGGAATGGAGGGGTATAGAAAACTGATTTAAAATAGGGATCATGAGCCTTGGGAGTCCCTGGGAAGTGTGTAAATAGATGATGATATTGATGTACTTGTTTTTATCCTACAGGTGCTTTGGTCCACCTTGTTGTCTAACGAGGGGCATACACGCGATGGGTCGTGAGAGGACTGCTCTTGGACCTTTTTCGAGAATATTCTACTGCTTCACATCGTTAGTGTATGCTTGACCTGGACCATCTGATGGGCAACACGACAGCGCAGTGGCTATAACTGTGCTGTGCAGATACATGGAGTGGGAGTTTGCGCATTCTCCCCGTGCCTGCGTGGGTTTTCTCCGGGAGCTCCGGTTTCCTCCCACATCCCAAAGATGTGCTCTTAGGCTAATTGGCAAAACAAATTCTCCCTAAATTGTCTCAAATTTGGTTTTTAATCCATAGATCTGTAACATGGATAGGGATCGCGTGTAGAAGTGGGCCGAAGGGCCTGTTTCCCGTGCTGTTTTGTTCTTTGTTCTTTTGATTGAATCACCTCTTACTCTTCTAAACTCCAGTGGTTACAAACCTAATATCTCCAAAAGAGTGAAATCAAATTCCTGCGGGTGTTTGGAAGCTGAAACCAAAAGAGGAAATGCTGGAAAATCTCCGCGTATCTGGCAGCATCTGTAAGGGGAGAAAGGAGCTGATGCTTCGAGTCCAGATGACCCTTTGTCAAAGCATGAGGTTGCTGAAAAAGTGTGGCCTGTTAAATTTGTGGGGTTTTAGGATAGGGCCTGGGATTAGTGCACACTCAATAGGCCGAATGGCCTCCTTCTGCACGGTAAGGATTGTATGTCATTTAGATAAGGGACATCTTTACCTGGTCTGGCCTACAAGTGAACCCAGACCCACAGCAATGTATTGACTCTTGCCCCGAAATGGCCAAGCGAGTTACTCAGTTAAAGGACAATTAGGGATGGGCAACAAATGCTGGCTGAGCCAGTGACACCCACACACCACAAATGAATTTAAAAAAAACTTTAATTATTGAACCTTAGACCACAAGTTCAGCCATGGGGAGATTATGGTCGGGTCATTTGTCAAATTCCCTTGGGTTTCTTCTCCGTGTGCATAATGGCTGGCAGGCCTAACGTAACGGCCCACTGGATTACCTACTGTTCTCATCTGTTGTTATCTTCCCAAATATACAAACAAAAATGTTTTTAAAGTACCTTGATTTCCCAAGGTACCAGTAAATTAAGAGGCTGAAGTGTTGATTTTTGCTATTTCTCTTTCCAGTTTTTCATCATAGTATCGCTGATCTTCATAGCCCAGATTGCAGGTGCTGTGGTTATCCTTGCATTTTCTAATTTGGTAAGTATCTTGGCAATAAAATTCTTCAATGATATTGGAAGGATAAACATTTGAGAGAGACATGTGTAGATTGCACGTGAAGCAGGAAGAAATCCAGCTCAGTCAGCATTCAGCTAACATATCGGTCAGGTCATAGAATCGTTGAAATATATCGCACAGAAAGAGGCCATTTTCCCCATTACATTTCCATCCGTCGTTAAGTGTAATCCCACTTCCCAACTCTTGGCCCACAGCCCTGAACGTCACAGCATTTCAGTTGCAAATTTGTAATAACTTTTGTTTCAGCAGTTAAAGGAAAAACAAGTTTATTTACAGCAAAGACTATACAGAGGCTGGCAGCCGAGAAGGTTCTGGAATCAAAATCCCTGCTCATCAGGGTGCTTCCTGATTTGTCCTCATGTCATGTGACCCTTGCTCTGTTCACCACAAAATTCAAATGTTTTTATTATATAACGAGTTCAGAATTTCTGGTTGCCTTTCAAGCTGTGAATTCCAGGCCTCCACCACTGTTGAGAAAATAAATTTTCACACTTTCCTCTAATTCTTCTACCAATTACTTAAAATCTTTTTCCCCTGGTTATTGACCACTCTACTAAGAAAATAGGCCCTTTCCATCCAATGAAAGCTCCTCATAGTTTTATACATCTCAATTAAACGCTTCACCTCATGGGGAAGCGATGGCCCAGTGGTATTATTGCCTGCATTTGGCCCACATTCCTCTATATCCATTGTATCAATATAACTATCTGAATGCTTTTTAAAGACAAAATTGTACCCATTTCTACTACTACCTCTGGCAGCTCATTCCAGACATTCACCACCCTGTGTGTGAAATAATTGCCCCCCGGATCATTTTGTATCTCTCCCTTCGCACCTTAAACCTATGGCCTCTAATTTTAGACTCTTCTATCTTTGGGAAATGATATCTGGCTGATCTGTGCCCCTCATTATTTTATAGACCTCTATAAGATCACCCCTTAGCCTCTTACGCTCTAGAAAAAGAAGTCCCAGTCTATCCAGCCTTTCCTTATAACTCAAACCATCAAATCCAGCTAGCATCCTAGTAAATCCTTTCTGTTCTCTTTCTAGTTTAATAATATCCTTTCTACGATAGGGTGACCAGAACTGTACACAGTACAGTCAGAGACTAAATCCTGCAAAAATATGTTTTTGGAAGAGGAAAGGTGAAGAAGAAAATCATAAATATTGCCAGCGCCACAGATATTCAATATTAAATTTTACATGCTGGAAGTAATATAGAATGTGTTAGAAATTCAAGTTATTTCTCAGTTTTAATTTATGTCTTCAGCTAAAACAATTTTTTGGAATAGTGTATCTTTTTTCCCTAATTTGATATGAGTAATTAGAATTTGCAGACCCATTAAAGTACATTTCTTGAACTGATGCAAACAAGGACAAGATAATTCCAGTTAATTATGCTATATCTTAGTGTCTGTACAGAATATCGATGGATCAATCTGAGCTCATCCAACGTCACACCCCCCTCCCCAACCTCTTCCAATCTTGGTGACCTCCTCCAGCACCACAACCTTCTCTTGTATCTATGCTCCTCTAATCCTGGTGGCTTGTAAATTCTCAATTACAATTGTAACCTTCAGTTACGCAAGGCCCCCTGTTTTGGAACTCCGTCCCTCCACCTTCTCTCTCAGTTTTCTCCTTTCAACACTCCCTAAAAACTCTCTCTTTGACCAAGCTTATATCTAATAGGAACATTGGAATTAGGTGCAGTAGTGGGCAAATTCAGCCCTTCGAGCCTGCTCTGCCATTCAATCAGACCATGGTTGATCTCTCCCTGGTCTCAAATCCACCTCCCCACCTGTTCTCCATGTCCCCTTATCCTTCTTTTTATTAGAAATATGTTCATCTCCCTCTTGAAACCACTTAATGATTGAAACTCGACTGTGTGATGGGGCAGCGAGTTTCAGCTTTGTGAGAAATAGTTCCTGCTCATTTCAGTTTAAAATCTATTGCCTCCTAACCCTATACTTGTGACCTCTTGTTCCTGATTATCCCATAAGGGGAAAAATATGGTCTACATTTACTTTATTGATCCCTTTTAAAATTTTATATAGCTTGATCAGATCCTCTCTGCTCTTTCTAAACTCCAGGGAGTACAAGCCCAAACTATTTAATCTCTCCTTATACATCAACCCCTCATCCCCAGAATCAATCTAGTGAACCTCCTCTGAACTGCTTCCAATGCCACACATCTTTTCTCAAATAAGGAGACCAAAATTGGATACAATACTCCAGATGTGGTCTCACCAACACCCTATACAATTGCAACAACACTTCTCTACTTTTATATTCCAGTCGTTTTGCAATAAATGCCAAGTATCTCCATATGTGACTCAGTGTCAGACTTTGTTTTGCCATAAAGATCTGACCCCAGTGTAGGTCAACAAACACAGGACAGGAGTGGGACAGGACTTAGAACATAGAAACTAGAAGGAGTAAGTTACTCGGCCCTTCGGGCCTGCTCCACCACTCATTATGATCATGGCTGATCATCAAATTTGATATCCTGATCTCCCTCTTCCCCCCATATCTCTTGATCCCTTAACCCCAAGAGCTATATTTAATTTCTTCTTCAAATCGCAAAACATTTTGGCTTCAAGTATTTTATGTGGTAGTGAATTCCACACATTCACCACTCTCTGGGTGAAAGAAATTTCTCCTCACCTCAGTCCTAAAGGTTTACCCCTTATCCTCAAACTATAACTCCCTAGTCCTGGACTCCCCAGGAACATTCTCTCTCTGACTCTACCCTGTCTAACCCTATTAGGATTTTATAAGTTTCTATGAGAGCCCCTCTCACTCTTCTAAACTCCAATGAATATAATCCTAACCGACTTGGTCTCTCCTCATATGACTTGATGTCAGTTGAAGCAGAAGCAGCAGAGTTTTGAATCATTTCGGGTTTAATTTGACAGGAGATCTTTGATGACAATTCAGACAACTTGACTTTCAAGTTTGCTGATGATACCATCGTAGTGGGTCAAAACTCAAACAATGATGAGACAGAGTACAGGAAAATGTTAGAGAATCTGGTGAACTGGTATGTCAACAATAATGGAAGGAGATTGTCATCGACTTCAAGAAACGTAGTGGAGAACATGCCTCTGCATCAACAGGGATGAAGTAGAAATGGTCAAGAACTTCAGGATTTTAGGTGACCAGATCACCAACAACCTTGCTCCCTCTATGCCGACAATATCGTTAAGAAAGCTCACCAATGCCTCTACTTTCTCAGGACGCTAAGAAAATTTGGCATGTCAGTTAAAACTCATCAACTTTTACAGATGCATTGTAGAAAACATTTTTTTCAGTTGTATCACAGTTTGGTATGGCTCCTGCTCTGCCCAAGATCACAAGGAACACAAAGGATTGTGAATGAAACCCAATCCATCATTAATGTAAGCTCTCGGTTAGTTTCTACAAAAATAAGTACAATCAGTATCAATAAAGCAGACACAAAAGTCAGTGTTGCAGTTTGAATAGTCCACACCAATTAAAGGAATATGCTCCAAAGAAGTTAAATCTAGCCTCTCTAATCATCCCAACAAAAATAGCTTAAATCGCCTATTTTAATACCTTAGAAGTTATAAAGTTGTGTGTGAAAATTTCAAGATTATTTCTTAAACAAATCCTTTTGCTTTTTCTTTGCAGGCTGACATTTTTGTTAGTCACATTCGAATCTGGGCAGTAAATTCGATCAAAAATGATTATGGCAGGATTTCAGACATTACTACACTATGGGATACAGTCATGAAAGAGGTAAACAATGTATAATATATAAATGTTTCAAATTCATAAACATGGAATCTAATATCGAGTTAAGACTTAAACTGAAACTTTTGTTGTTAAAAGTTTATTTTGGTTAGGACGACTTTTGAGAACTAGTGTGTTCATTGCCCTATTTTGAATCACAAGATGTGGAGATGCTGGCTTTGGACTGGGGTGGACACAGTAAGAAGTCTCACAACACTAGGTTGAAGTCCAATAGGTTTATTTGGAATCACAAGCTTTCGGAGCTCTTCTCCTTCATCAGGTGAGTGGAGAGGTAGGTTCACAAATATGGCATGTAGAGACAAAGATATCTCTCTACCTCTCCACTCAGATTCCAGATAAACCTATTGGGCATTAACCTGGCATTGTTATTGAATCAAACAAGAGTAAAATGTCGAAAGTACAGTTACCTCACAAGGCACAAGAGACAGTCAGACTGAGTCACTGGTGCATAGTCAACACGGACAAGGGATAGGGTCAGGGAAAAGGATGGGACTGGTATAAAATCAGCAAAGTGACCAACCCAGAGCACACACTCAGGAAAGAAATTGAACTTGATTTTGAACTTTGGATAAGCAGGGGATCACCCAGCACGTGTTGCCAATAAGTTGTGTGTGTGCAGTGCCCACTCCATTCACTGTAACCTCATACGTTGGGAATCATGCAACTAGCATAGGACGTCAACTTTCACATTGATCATAGACCCCCATGTGAACCAGGCAGGCACTTAGACTGTCCTACTCCAGGACATGTTAAAAATCACCTTCACATAAGGACAGGGCAGTAAGTGGCACATTTCTAAATCCATGTTAAAAACTGGAGTAAATTCAGTTGGCATTTTCAGCGGGATTTTCAAAATGAGTCTCCTGCCTTCTGTGCACTGCAGAGTGCCTGAGTGCCCTTTCCCCCATTACTGCCAGTTCTAATCTCTCCAACCCCCCTCACCTCCCTCCACCAAGCAATCCTGCTAGAACAACACAACAGGCTGGGAGAATAACCCCCTTGGACTTGAGATTCTTAACAGATAAAGTTTTTTTTTAAAGACCATCACTATTTGTTTTAAAATTTATTTATTAGTCACAAGTAGCCTTACATTAACACTGCAATGAAGTTATTGTGAAAATCCCCTTGTCACCACATTCTGGCACCTGTTTGGGCACATTGAGGGAGAATTTAGCACAGCCAATGCATCTAACTAGCATGTCTTTCGGCTGTGGGAGGAAACCCATGCAGACATGGGGAAAACATGCAAACTCCACACAGACAGTGGCCCAAGCTGGGAATTGAACCCGGGAACCTGGCAGTGTGAAACAGGCATGCTAACTACTGTGCCAGCATTTGTAGTAAGGAAGTGAAACCTCTGAGAAGTTAATGCCCTGAGATGTTACATCTTTGTGGTATTGAAACATTCATATAATCCCTACAGTGCAGAAGGAGGCCATTCAGCCCATCAAGTCTGCACCCACCACAATCTTACCCAGGCCATAACCCCTTATCCCCATATATTTACCCTGCTAATCCCTCTGACACTGGCAGAGCCAGTGCACCTAACCTGCACACCTTTAGACTATGGGAGGAAACCGGAGCACCTGAAGGAAACCCACGCAGACACAATAGTACAGTGGTTAGTGGGCGGTACGGTAGCACGGTAGTTAGCACTGCTACTTCACAGCTCCAGGATCCTGCGTTCGATTCCCGTCTTAGGTCCCGTCTGTGTGGAGTTTGCACATTCTCCTCGTGTCTGCGTGGGTTTCCTCCAGGCACTCCAGTTTCCTCCCACAGTCCAAAGATGTGTGGGTTAGGTTGGTTGGCCATGCTAAGAAATTGCCCCTTAGTGTCCAGGGATGCTTAGATTAGAGGGATTAGTGGGTATAACACGTAGGGAATTGGGGTTAGGGTCTGGGTGGGATTGTGTTCGGTGCAGACTCAATGGGCTGAAGGGCCTCTTTCTGAACTGTAGGGTTCTATGATTCTATGACATGGGGAGAACGTGCAAACTCCACACTAACAGTGACCCAAGCTGGGATCGAATCCGGCTCCCTGCGCAGTGAGGCAGCAGTGCTAACCACTGTGCCATTGTGCCAAACCAAAGGCACGGCATACTGAACGTACAACTGTAATTAACATCCAGGATGTCCAGATAACACTAAAGAGAAATCAGAGACGCTACATAATTTGTTTAATTTAAAGACGCAGAAACCTATTCTAATTTCTCGTCAGTATTTTGGGTCTATTTTGCAATGTTGGATATTAGAAAAGAGGAACCAATAATCATCTTTTCATTGATTTCTTTTGTTTTTCAGTTCAAGTGTTGTGGGTTCACCGACTATAACGATTTCACAAACTCTACTGAGTACTTCTTAACATCAAAGTATCCTAAAGCATGCTGCACCACTTCATATGATTGCAGAGCTGCTTATATTGACCATGCTAAACCGGTAATGTATGCTTTAATTAACACTTTTACATCAACATCTCACTTTGTTTGGATGTTATACCTGTATATAATCAGCTACAGCCTCATAAAGATTCACTAATACGTAGTGGCATTATAATTGCTAAATGCCCCACTATCAGCATCCTGGGGGTTACCATTGACCAGAACTGAACTGAACTAGCCATGTGAATACTGCCGCTACAAGGGCAGAGACTACAAATCCTGCGGAAAATAACACAATTCCTGACTCATCAAAGTCAATCCATCATCTACAAGCCGGGGGGGCAGGGAAAGGTAATTATAGAATCCCACATTACTATCCCCATAACCCCATCCATTTACCCTAGCTAGTCCCTCTTACACCAAGGAGCACTTTAGCATGGTCAATCCACCTAACCTACACATCTTTGGAGTGTGGAGGAAACCGGAGCACCTGGAGGAAACCCACGCAGACATGGGGAGAATGTGCAAACTCCACACAGACAGTGACCAAAGCTGGGAATTTAATCCGAGTCCCTAGCGCTGTGAGGCAGCAGTGCTAACCACTGTGCTGCCCCATGGATTAATGCTGTTCTCGTTGGGCTAACAGTCCTGATACTCAGGCTTTAAATTCAGCCATAGCAAATGTTATAGATGCTGCACACTGTTGTGTTGTTGACAAACCAGCTTCCCATCCACTGACTCTGTCTACACTTTCCGCTGCCTTGGGAAAAGCAGCCAGCATCATCAAGAACCCCACGCATTCCGAACATTCTTTCTTCCACCTTCTTCCTTCGGGGAAAAAGATACAAAAGTCTGAGGTCACGTACCAACAGTCTCAAGAACAGCTTGTTTCCTGCTGTTATAGACTTTTGAATGGACCTGCCTTACATTAAATTGATTTTTCTCTATATCCTAGCTATGATGGTAACACTACATTCTACATTCTGTCCTTCCCTTCTCTACGAATGGTATGCCTTGTCTGTATAGCATGCAAGAAACTACTTTTCACTGTATACCTATGGCAATAAATCAAATCAAATCAGATGGAAAAAATTGGAGTCCACAAAAATCTAGAATTAGTCTCATGGTGACTATTGTTGATAGTTATAAAAAAACAATCTGATTCACCTTTGGGGAAGGCAATCTACTATCATGCCTGACCTATATGTGACTCAGGATCCATAGCATTGTGGTTGGCTCTTAGAAGCCCTCAGAAAGCAAGTCACTTCATTCAAGGGCAATTTGGGACAGACAATAATGCAAGCTGAAAGAATTTAAGAATGTCAGGAGTGTGATGAAATCCTCTCCATTGTCCTGGAAGAATGCAGCTCCAACAACGCTGAAGAAGCTCAACACCATCAGGGCTGGTACTCCATTAACAAACATTCGCTCCCTCCACCACCAACCCACAGTAACAGCAGTGAGTACCATCTACAAGATTCACTGGAGCAACTCAATACTACTCCTTATGCAACATCTTCCAAATCCACAACCGCTAGCATCTAGAAAGACAAGGGCAGCAGGCAAATTGCTACACTCCGTCCCCTGTTCAGGTACACTGAGGGAAAATTTAGCACAGCCAATGCATCCTAATCAGCATGTCTTTCGGACCATTGGGGAAAACCGGAGCATCCGGAGGAAACCCACGCAGACAATGAGGAGAAGGTGCAGTCTCTGCAGAGACAGTGACCCAAACCAGGTCCCTATGAGGCAGCTAACCACCGTACCACCCAAGCAAGTCTTGTTCTGAAAGGAGCAACACCAGCTAGCTCAGAATTGCTGCTACCTTGATGGACCTGATTCTTCTATGAACACCACTGCCTAACACCAATTATTAAAGTGATCCTAGTTTTTCAAATTTACCTGCACGAGCTGTAAGCCCAGACACTCAGTGTTCTTGCTTTTTAAGGGAGGGGGAGAGTCAAAAACATGAGGAAATAAAGATTGAATATTCTTTTCTGAATTGTTTTCAGGGTTGTTACGATTCACTGCTCAACTTTCTGAAGAGTCACACCAAGATTCTTGGCATCGTAGCTTTGGCTATTTGTGTCCTGGAGGTAATGTATCATATTGAATCCAGAGGAACAGTCTGTTAAGCCTAACTCTTCAATGTCATTGTTCATGCCCTACTCAAACCTCCTGTCATTTATCATAGAATCACAGAATCTCTACAATGCACTTCAACATGGCCAATCAACCTAACTTGCACAGTACAAAAGAAAGCTTGCAGGGAAAAAGTCTGACACTAAGAGTTTTTACAGATATGTGACGAGAAAGGGTTTGGTGAAGACAAATGTAGCTCCCCTACAGATAGAAACAGGGGAATGTACACCAGGGGACAACGAAATGGCTGAACAGCTGAATATATACTTTGGTTCTATCTTCACAAAAGAGAACACAAATCAAATACTAGAAATGTTAGAGAATACATAATTTAATGAGAGGGAAGAACTGAGGGAGATCAATATTAGTTGAGAAATGGTGCTGGGAAAATTGATGGGATTAAAGGTGGATAAATCCCCAGGACCTGATAATCTACATCCCGGAACTGGATGTATTGGTGGTCACCTTCCAGGATTCAGTAGACTAGAGAACAGTTCCTATAGATTTGGAGTGTAGGTAATCATAATATCCCTATAGAAGGAGGCCATTCAGCTGTTTGAGTCTGCACCAACCACAATCCCATTCCACTTATCCCCTTAATCCCACATATTTACCCTGTTAATGCCCTGATACTAGGGTCAATTTAGCATGGCTAATCAACCTATCCTGCATATCTTTGGAGCATGGGAGGAAACCAGAGCACCCAGAGGAAACCCATATAGACATAGGGCAAATGCGCAAACTTCTCACAAGGAGTGACGTGAGGCCAGAATTGAACTTGGTTCCCTGGCGCAGTGTTGACCACTGTGTCACATCATATCACTCCAATATTCAAAAAGAGAGGTAGAGAGAAAACAGGGAATTATAGACCTGTAAGTTTAACATTGGTAATGGGAAAAATCTCAAATCCATTTATCAAGGACTTTATAGCAGAGATTTAGAAAGCAGTGGCAGGATCAGACAGAGTCAGCGTGGATTAATAAAGGGGAAATCATGCTTGACAAATCTGTTGGAATTCTTTGAAGATCTAGCTAGTAGAGTTGACAAGGGGGAGCCATTTGATACACGGAACTTTCAGAAAGCAAAGTCCCGCATAAGATATTATCGTGCAAGATTAAAGCACATTGGAGGAAGTGTATTGAGATGGATAGAAAACTGGCTGGCAGAGAGGAAACAAAGACTAGGAGTTAATGGGTGCCTTTCAAATTAGCAGGCAGTAACTAGTGGGGCGCCAAGTTTGGTGCTGGGACCCCAGCTATTCACAATATGTTAATGATTTCGATGAGGGAACAAAACGTAACATCTCAAAGTTTGCAGTTGGATGGGAAAGTGAACTGTGATGAGGATGCAGAGATATTTCAGCATAATGTGGACAGATTGGGTGAGTGAACAAATCAATGGCAGATGCAATATAATTTGGATAAATGTGAGGTTATTCACTTTGGAAGCAAAAACAAGAAAGCAGATTGCTACCTGGATGGCTGTAAATTGGGAGAGGGGAGTGTGCAGCAGGACGTGGGTGTCCTTGTGCACCAGTCACTGGAGGTAAGCATGCAGGTGCAGCAGGCGGTAAAGAAGGTAAACAGTATATTAGCCTTCATTGTGAGAGATGTCTGTGTGGTTTTCCTCCAGATGCTCCGGTTTCCTCCCACAGTCCAAAGGGTATGCTGGTTCAGTGAATTGGCCATGCTAAATTCTCCCTCAGTGTATCCGAACAGGCGCCTAAGTGTGGCAACTAGGGAATTTTCACAGTAACTTCATTGCATTGTTAATGTAAGCCTACTTGTGACACTAATCAAATAAACTTTAAGCCACTCACCATCCTGACTGGAAATAAATCAGCAGTTCCTTCACTGATGCTGGATCAAAATCCTGGAATTCCCTCCCTAATGGAATTGTGGGTCAACCCACAGCACGTGGACTGCAGCGATTCAAGAAGGCAGCTCATCACCAGCTTCTCAAGGGGCAACTAGGGATGGGCAATAAACGCTGGCCCAGCTAACGACACCCGAGTCTCACAAATGAATAAAAATAAATGTTGTTCTAGACACTCAAATAACTATCTCAGCATGCTAACCCAGACACAAGGCATTCATAAAGTATTTGCAAATGACACCAAGGTTGGTGGCGTAGTGGACAATGAAGAAAGTTATCTCTGATTGCAAGGGGGTCTTGATCAATTGAGCCAGTAGGCTGACGAATGATAGATGGAGTTTAATTTAGACAAATGTGAGGTGATGCATTTTGATGATTGAACCAGGGCAGGACTTACTCAGTTAATATAGGGCTTTGGGGAAAATTACAGAACAAAGCGATCTAGGGATATATGCTCATAGCTCCTTGGAAGTGGAGTCATAAGTGGACAGAGTGGCGAAGATGACATTCAACATGCTGGTTTCATTGGTCAGAACATTGAAACAGGAGTTGGAATGTCTTGTTGAAGTTATATAAGATATCGGTAAGGCCACACAGAATACCGTGTACGGTTCTGGTCACCCTATTATCGAAAGGATATTATTAAACTAGAAAGAGTGCAGAAAAGATTTACTATAATGCTACTGGGACTTGATGGATTGAGTTAAAGAAAAGGCTGGATAGACTGGACTGTTTTCCTGGAGTGTAGAAGACTTGGGGGTGATCTTATAGAGATCTATAAAATAACAAGGAGCTTAGATAAGGGAATAGTCAATATCCTTTCCCAAAGGTATGAAAGTCTAAACCTAGAGGGCACAGGTTTAAGGAGAAATACAAAAGTATCCAGAGGGGTAATGTTTTCACTCAGAAGGTGGTGAGTGTCTGGAACAAGCTGCCAGAGGTAGTAATAGAGGCACGTACAATTTTGTCTTTTAAAAAGCATTTAGATAGTTACATGGGTAAGATGGGTATAGAGGGATATGGGCCAAAGACGGGCAATTGGGATTAGCTTAAATGTTTGAAAGAAAAAGGGCTACATGGACAAGTTGGGCCAAAGGGCCTGTTTCCATGCTGTAAACTTCTATGACATGTCCCACAAATCAATAGAATAAAATACTGACTTCTGTTCTTTTCAATTTTACAGGTAGGAGCGATGGCAGCATCCATGACACTGTTCTGTCAAATCAAAAAACGGGAACAGACTGTATGAACGCGGAGCAGGAATGATATCCTCGCTGTACCCATTTTGTTTCACAACTTCACGTTTCTTTGAATTGCATTTGTTTATTATTAGGCAAAGTTTGTTCCGAATAAACTAGAAAGCTTCGCACTATCATCACGTGCACTGGGTGTCAGTAGAACAGGAATAAGATCTTCTTCCAGCAATGATCCCACTTTGACCAGGTTTACCCAACTACTGGGTTATAGAGTGGAATAGCCTTGTGGTCTCTGTGCACTGTCTAGCATTATGTAAACTATTACAGCGTAGTTGCTTTTGTTAATGCAGTTTGTCAGTGGGGAAGCCAGCCTCGGATGCCCATTTTCCTGCCTAGCTTCCCCTCTGGCCTAGAAGGAAAATATGAGCCATAGCCACAATTAAAATCTGCTTCCCTGTCCCTACCATCGGGAAATGAACGACAGGTGCAGCATAAAAAGACTCAAACCTGCTGTGACAACCTCTTCCTTCTGGTAATCTTCTCATTTTAGTTTAAAGAAATGGGGAGATTAGAAAATATTATACCAGTGGCCTATATCATATCGTTGTCAGGCCGATATAATTCCAATCGAGTCCCTACCATGCACATCAAGGCCCATTCAGCCTGTACCAACAACAAACCCACCCACGCCCTAAATTGCTCATGCTTGGATCTGAGTTGCTGCCCCAAACTGTAAAACCCGCTGCTGAAATCTTTATTGAAAAGTAAAACATATTCCAGTCCTCTCCAGATAAGCACAGAATCCTCACAGTGCAAAAGGAGGCCATTCGGCCCATTGTGCTTACAATGACAACAATCCCACCCAGGTCCTATTGTCACAACTCTATATATTTACCCTACTAATCCCCCTGACACTAAGGGGCGATTTAGTGTGGCCAAGCCGTTTAAACTGCACATAATTTGAAATATGGGAGAAACTGGAGCACCCTAAGGAAACCTATGTGGACACACAGAAATCATAGAATCCCTACAGTTCAGAAGGAGGCTACTCGATCCATCAATACTGCCCTGACAACAATCCCACCTATCCCATTACCCCATACATCCCTCTAACCTGCACATCCCAGGACACTAAGGGGCAATTTAGTATGGCCAATCAACCTAACATGCACATCTTCGGACTATGGGAGAAAACTGAAGCACCCAGAAGAAACCCACGCAGACATGGGAGAGAACGTGCAAACTCCACATAGACAGTGACCCAAGCCAGGAATCAAACTGGGTCCCTGGCACTGTGAGGTAGCAATGCTAACCACTGGGCCATCTTGCCACCCAATTGGTTAGGTAGGATTTGCAAAAGCAGACAAGGAAACACAGATATTTGGCCATCTCTTATCTTTCCGTCAGCCACTGGACAAGCTTCTAAATTTATAATACAGCAAGCAAGAAGCACACACACACAGATACACACACTCCCGTCTGAAAATGCACTACCCACCACATTTCTGCTGTGCTGTCATCAGGAAAGTGGCACAGTGATTTGCACTGCTGACTCACAGTGCCAGGGACCAGGATTTGATTCACAGCTTGGGTCATGGCCTGTGTGGAGTCTGCATATTCTCCCAATGTCTGCATGGGTTTCCTCCCATGGTCTGAAAGACATGCTGGTTAGGGTGCATTGGCCGTGCTAAATTCTCCCTCAGTGTACCCGAACAGGTGCCAGAGTGTGGCGACTGAGGGATTTTCACAGTAACGTTTAAAGTTTACTTATTTAGTGTCACAGTAGGCTTACGTTAACACTGCAATGAAGTTACTGTGAAAATAATTTTATTGCAGTGTTAAGCCTGCTTGTGACTAACGAATGAGCTTAAAACTTTAAAATGTATATTGGGAGCAGAAACATTCAAATGCATTTATTTAAATCAAAATCCTTTGCTTCTTCTGTGATCTGTTCATAAGTGTCAGATGCCCTAGCATTTCACTTAATGAGCTCATATACACATAGAATCCCTACAATGTAAAAAGAGGCCATTCGGCCCATCAAGTCTGCACCAATAGCAATCCCACCTAAGCCTTATCTCTTTAACCTCATGTATTTACCCCACTAATTCCCCTGACACTAAGGGACAATTTAGCATGGTCAATCCACCTAACCCCCACATCTATGGACTGTGGGGATAACTGGCAGGAATGCTCCTAAACTTAACCCGATTGAAAAATGGGGAGGAACCCACTCCAATGCTGATCATATCTTTTCTCCTCATACAGCTGAGTTTCACAGAAGCCCGATCATCAGCGATGCTCCAGCTGGTTGCTACCTCTTGAGGCAGAAATACGTTCCACAACCCAACATCAGCAGTTGTCACCTATGCTTGAATTTCTAGGCCAAAGCTTTATAAACAAAGTCTCAACATTGTTTGCCTGTTGCAGATAATCAGACCCCTTCCCACATGTGGTGCAACCTTGCAATAATTCATACTTTCAGCAGGAGCTTTAGACCTGCAGTTAGTTCAGTTCAAAATGCTTATCACTGTTCAGTGGAGGAGACTAAAGTAACTCATTAGTCCTGATTGAAAGCTGAAATTAATTCCTTTAAATCTGAAATTCTGTAGCGAGGAGAAATCATCAAAGTCCTTATAAAACAATGCCTACATCAGGAAAAAGAACATTAAAATAATACGTTGCTGGCTGTATAATCGACAGTGCCTTTGCCAATCAAATATTTTGGGTTGTATTAGATTTAAAATTTTCATTTTCTTTGATAAGAGTGCACCCCTCTCCCTAGGATTTTACACGTTCTGCCATCAGTAATAATAGGTCCCTACTTGTAAAAGTGACAGATTATGGAGTGGAGGGAGCAGGAGTCTGGGGGTAGGGGTTGGAAAGGGAAATATATCTGCTCCCTTTGCACAAGTTACCATTCCGGAGAGTAACAAGTTCCACAGCACACTACTGGGTGAGCTGGATGCCTTATAGAGACTACACCACAGCTAAGCAACTACTGCCTCCCTAGACTAGCGTTTGAGTCCAAAATCTTTTCTGGAGCCAAAAACAGAAATATTAAAAGACTTCCCCAGAAAATTAGAAATGTTATTGATTTGTCTAGAAAGTTGCAGCTCAGTGCTGTTCCCAAACGTGACTTAATTTCTTAAAAATTTGTATCAAGTTCAGGGATGAAAATCATTTCTACCTAAACAATTTGGGACTATCAATAAGTAAGATTTTGAAGAATTTAAATGCACAGATGGACGACTGACTAAAAGGCAGAAAATGCAACTGGGCAAGAATACCATAGCTCTCAAATATAGGCTAAGCAAAACTGGAACCAAAAATCTATCATCGCTAATAACTTTAAAAACAGTAGGCCCTTATTTTTGCTTGATGTACAAACAGTAAAATCATAAATTCATTTAAATATGGTTAATCTGTCCCAGAGTTTCATCCCGACTTTTTTTATTTTATGTTAATATTTTTATCAGGATCAGCCAGCCGTTTGGAAAAAGCAGTGTGTTGATAACGGTAATACTTCTCTGTTCAAAACTAAATTACGTTGTGTGGTTCCAAATTAAGAGTGTAACAAAATGTTAATTTAACACAACATAGCTGTTAAATTTAAATATTATTCAAGAAAAGGAATTGGGAAATTCAAATAGAACCTTTTAGGGAGTGATAGATCTTTTTTCTAAAGAACAAATGTTCCAATTGTATTTTTAATATTCACTTTTCTGTATTCACCTGCAATAACTTCCAAATTATATTTGACTAATAAATAATTATCTGAATATACATATGGTCTCCTTATTTCAACTTCCATTTTTTCTTCTCTCTGGAATATCTTTCTCTGCACTGAAACGCAATCGTTAAGCCTTCTTTTAAATTATTTCTTCTGATATGAAGTTATACAATATCAGGAAGCTATATAATTCAGGTGGCACAATGGTTAGTACTGATTTCTCACAGCGCCAGGAACCTGGGTTCGATCCCTGGCTTGGGTCACTCAGCAAGACACAGGAAGAATGTGCAGACTCCACACAGTGACCCAGGTCGAGAATTAAACCCAGGTCCCTGGAGCTGTGAAGTAGCAGTGCTAACTATTGTGCTATCATGCCGCCCCAGAGGTCTGGCCTAATGATCCAAATACCGGAGTTCAAATTTTTGCTGGCAGCCAGAGAATTTAAATTCAATCAATTAAATAAACTTATAATAAAAAGCTAGCATTGGTAATGGTGAACATGTAATTACTGAATTATCATTATCGAACGGGGCAGCACAGTGGCAGGCACTGCTGGCTCACGGTGCCAGGGACCCAAGTTCAATTCCAGCCTTAGGTGACTGTCTGTATGGAGTTTGCATGTTCTCCCCATGTCTACATGGGTTTTATTTGGGTGCTCGGGTTTCCTCCCACAGTCCAAAGGGTTAGGTTTGATTGGTGTGGTGACTTCAGTCAGACAAATGAGGTTGGCTTGCGAGAGCATAAACTCCCTGATTGGTCCATCAATTAGGACTCAATCAGGGAGCCTCATGATCCCTATTTAAAGCAGGTGTGTCAGAGTCTGTGCCTGCTGAAGCAGGGAGCACTCTGTTGTAATAATATGTCTTGTAAATAAAGGAACTTTTGGTGATAGGGTCTTCGTCTCTGGGATTTATTACAAGTGGCCATGCTAAATTACCCCTTACTGTCAGGGAGACTTGCAGGGTAAATACATGGGGTTACAGGGATAGGGCCTGGGTAGGATTGGTGTCTGTGTAGGCTTGATAGGCCAACTGCCCTCCTTCTGCACTGTAGGCATTTCATGATTCTATGTGTTCATTAATACCACTTAGAGAAGAAATCTGCATCTTTCTCCAGTCTGGTTTATGTGCAACTCCAGACCCAAGATAATGTGACTGAAACTGAAACTGCCCTTTGAAATGGCCTAGCGAACTGCTTAGCTCTATTCAAGAAAGTGGTTTAGTACCATTGTTTCATGGGCAATGAGGAGTAGCAGTGATTGCTGACGTTACTGGTGACACCCATGTCCCATGAATGAATTAAAAATAAGTGTAAGATCGTTACTTATGAATGGGATAAAAATCAGACTTGAATACACACCAAGCCAAACTTATTCGTGATGTGGAAATGCCAGCGTTGGACATGGGTGGGCACAGTCAGAAATCTCACAATGCTAGGTCAAAGTCAATAGGTTTATTTAGAATCACGAGCTTTCAGAATGCTGCTCCTTCATCAAGTGAGTGGAGAGTTGGGTTCACAAACATGGCATATATAGACACAGACACAGTTGCAGGATAATGGTTGGAATGTGAGCCTTTGTAGGTAATCAAATCTTTACAGGTACAGACAGTGTGCATGGATATTATGACTGGCACAGTTGCAAATATCACTTGAGAGGAATCAAGGCTCTGCTATAATCTGAAGCCAAGATCTCCCATTTACTAGACAGGCACTTTAACAACTAACGAGTGGAGAGAGTGTTAATAACAGGTTAAAGAGGTATGCATTGTCTCAAGCCAGTGAGTTTTGGAAAGCCAGGTGGGAGTTACATGTAGTGTGACATGAACCCAAAATCCAGGTTGAGGCCATTCTCGTGTGTAGAATTCTGTATATATTGTACTTGTGAAACCTGCCTCTCCACTCACCTGATGAACCTGTTGGACTTTAACCTGATGTTGAGAGTGAGACTTCTTAGCACACTCAGTCGTTCAACAGTGGAATTTTAGTATCTCATTTGTCTGCCCAAGTCATGGGGTTTTTCTGGGAGAAAGATAAAATGTGGTCCAATTCAGGAAAATGTTTAGAGAAGTGCCTTAGATAATCAAGCACATTCGGAAATGGTAACTCATTACAATGCCATCTGATTAGCAATTTAACAACTATAATTAGAAAAGCTCACTCTCAAAAACTCATCAAGTTTCCTTTGGAAAATTGTAATGACTCCACATTTATCACAATCTCAGCAGTTTTTTTGTTCCTCCAGAAGCTAATGATTCTTTGTGAAAATAATTACCTCCTATCATCTAGCCCTGATCTTGGGGGAAGGTGGTGGTTATTAGTAACGCAAAGGTTTTGGGCACCTAGGTTCAAATCCCACCAAGGCAGCTGATGGAATTTAAATTAATAAAACCTGGAATTGAAAATTATTCTCAATCATTGTAACTGTGAAACTATCATTGTTAAAAAACCATCTGCTACACTAGGAAATCTGCCACCCTTGCTGTGTCTGGCTTAGAGGATTGTCACAGTAACTTCATTGCAGTGTTAATTTAAGCCTACTTGTGACTAATAAATAAATTTAAACTTAACTTACATGTGACTCCAAAGCCATAGTTGTGTGGTCATGTCCCCTGATATGACTGCACAAAATATTTAGTCTAAGGGCAAAAAATAATGGCTTTGCCAATGACACCCACAAATAATTTTTTTTAAATCTCTAGCCCAACTATTCACATCTATTTCAAATAACTATCTCTTCCAATGACCCAGTCATGATATGAGATGCCAGCGTTGGACTGGGGTGGGCACAGTAAGAAGTCTCACAACACCTGAACACCAGAGATATCTGTGTCCCACAAATTAATTTTTTAAAAAAGAGACTATAAGATCATAAGATATAGAAGCAGAATTAGGCCATTCAGCCTCTTGCATCTGCTCCACCATTCAATCATGGCTGATATGGTTCTCATCCTCCTTTCTCCTGCCTTCTCCCCATAACCTTTGCTTCCCTTATTGATCAAGAACCTGTCTGTCTCTCAGCAGGTCTGGCAGCATCTGTAAGGAGAGAAAAGGGCTGACCTTTCAAGTCCAGATCAAAACGATGAGCGGGCGTTGAACTGTTTGAAAGTGCCCTCCTTCAGCTGTAATGCCCACTTGGCTGTGGATTTGAAGGTGTCCTTAAGACGGTTGGATGGAGGCTGCTGCCACCAAACCGGGCAGGAAAAGGTCTCTTCAATGCAAAGAGAATTACTGCCTCTCAGCTCAAAGGTGAAAGGTGATTATTGAATCGTAGGACTGGGACATAGTGTTAGCTCATGGCTAGTTTATTCCCCTCCCGATAGTCTGTTTTAAATTGGACTTACATACTTGCATGGGGAGGTTCATTCCTTTCATTCATTTCTTTTTTCTCCTCCCACTATCTGTCAACAGACTAAGCTGTAAATGTTTGTGTAATGCAGCTCAGGGAAGAAACGAGGTAGATACAGGAGAGCTGGACTGGGCTGCCACAGCTCAAACTCATGCCTTTCAGATTTGCGGTATCTGACAGTATTGCTTCGAGAGATATCCCAGACAACCGCAGAGAGTGCATGCAAACTTCCAACATGGGGTGGTTTATCCAGTTTCGAGATAGACTAAAATTGGAAGAAAGCCTCGCCAAGCACACATCCCCTTAATGACCCGGGTTCGATTCCGGTCTTGGGTCACTGTCTGTGTCGAGTCTGCACTTTCTCCCCATGTCTGCACGGATTTCTTCTGGATGCTCCGGTTTCTTCTCACAATCCAAAGATAGAATAGAATCATAGAATTTCTACAGTACAGAAGGTGGCTATTCAGCCCATCAAGTCTGCACGGACGACAATCCCACCCAGGCCCTATTCCCTCAACCCCAAGCGTTTACCCTGCAAATTCCCCAAAATTAGCAATATAATATGGCCAAACAACCTAACCTGCCCATCTTTGAACTGTGTAGGGGGACTAGTTAGGGTAAATACATGGGGTTACAGGATTAGGGCCTAGGTGAGATTGTTGTCGATGCAGACTCGAAGGGCTGAATGGCCTCCTTCGGCACTGTAGGGATTCTATGTTTATCCCAAGAGAACTAAAAGCTGGTATTCACTGAAGATTTCAGCAGCAGATCTCACAGTTTGGGATGGCAACTCAGCTCCGAGCAATTTCTTTTAGTAAGACCTGCACCAAGAAATGTCATTATCAATAATTTGCCAAACCTAATTATATTTGATACAGAATAGGATGGCCCTTATTGTTAATGACACCATCCTACGTCACTGTAATAAATCAAAGGCACTATGGACAGGTTAAGTCATGACTTTTCATTCCCCCGAAACTTCAAAAACTTTTCAAGGTCGATTAAGTTTTAATTCAAAGTGTTCTCCCATCAGACAACCAGGAAATTATTTCTGCACAATGTTTCAAGTCTAAAGATTATGAGGGGCTTGGACAGAGTGGATAGTCAGAAGGTTTTTCCCAGGGCGGAAGAGTCAATTTCTAGGGGGTTTAAGGTGCGAGGGGCAAGGTTTAAAGGAGATGTACTAGGCAAGTTTTTTTTACAAAGAGGGCGATGGGTGATATTCGCTACCAGGGAAGGTAGTGGAAACAGATAATGACTTTTAAAGGGCGTCTTGACAAATACATGAACAGAATGGGAATAGAAGGATATGGTCCCCAGAAGGGTGGGGGTTTTAGTTCAGTCGGGCAGCATGGTCGGTGCAGGCTTAGAGGACCGAAGGGCCTGTCCTTGTGCTGTAATTTTCTTTGTTCTTTGTTCATGGTTCCCAATGTTTTGCTATCGGACTGTGCACTCGTGGTGTCATTACTACTGAGAGAAACACTGAAAATTAAACTGCAAAATACATTCTCTTTTAGCTGTGTGACTAAAAAAGAGCCAGGCATGAACTTTTGTCCTGTTGCCACTCCCAATGTGGTCTCCTCTATATCGGAGAGACCAAGCGTAGACTGGGTGATCACTTTGCTGGGCACCTTCGATCTGTGTGCAATCAGGACCCTGACCTTCGGCTGCTTGCTATTTTAACACACGATCCTGCTCCCATGCCCTCATGTCTGTCCTTGTCCTGCTGCAATATTCCAGTGAAACTCAACACAAACTGGAGGAATAGTATCTCATTTTTTGGCATTTTACAACCTTCCAGTCTCAACACTGAATTCAACAACTTCAGATATTAGTTCCATCCCATCTCCTCCAGTTCTTTGTTTTCATTCTATTTTGTTTTTAACTGTTCTCTACCTTTTGTTTCTTTATTGTCTTTCTTAATTTTTCTTCCCCTCCCACGCTTACCCCATTTTATCCCCCTTCCTTATCTTTTCTCCCCCTTTTTTCACGTTTTCCCCCTTTTCTCAATTTTACCTCTCTCACCCATCTCCCTCCTTCCCTCACATCTTCATCTGTCACAGCTTCTCCTTGGATTTCAGCTTCTCTGCCATTTGGCCATTCACACTCTTCTATTCTCTCTGTGGACTGCCATTAGCAGCCTTTCCCCTTGGTTTTGTGGCTATGATTGATCTTTCATTCCCTCTCCCTGCGGTATAAATATCTCCCATTTCTCTATGCCTTTCTGCTTTGACAAGAGATCATCTGGACTCGAAATGTCAACTCTTTTCTCTCCTTATAAATCCTTACAGATGCTGAAGACCTGCTGAGATTTTCCAGCATTTTCTCTTCTGGTTATGAATCTTTGTTGCCAGGTAATGGGTCAAGACTTGTCTACACTTTCCGCTATCTCGGAAAAGCAGCCAGCATAATTTTTAAAGTTTAAAGTTTAAAGTTTTTAAAGCTTAATTTATTCATGCCACAAGTAGGCTTACATTAACACTCAGTGAAGTTACTGTGAAAAATCCCCTAGTCGCCACAATCCAGCGCCTGCTCAGGTACACTGAGAGAGAGTTTAGCATGGCCAATGCGCCTAACAAGCATGTCTTTTGGACTGTGGGAGGAAACTGAAGCACTCAGAGGAAACCCAGGCAGACATGGGGAGAAGGTACAGATTTCACACAGACAGTGACCCAAGCTAGGGATCAAACTAGCTCCCAGGCTCTGTGAGCTAATCACCGTGCCACCATGCTAATTAAGTACCTCATGAATCCCGGATATTCTCTCTTCCACCTTCGTCCATCAGGAAAAAGATACAAGTGTCTGAGGTCACGTACCAACTGACTCAAGAACAGCGTCTTCCCTGGACTTTTGAATGGACCTACCTCGCATTAAGTTGATCTTTCTCTACACCCTAGCTATGACTGTAATACTACATTCTGCACTCTCTCTTTTCCTTCTCTATGAATGGTGTGCTTTGGCTGCTAGCGCACAAGAAACAATACTTTTCATTGCATCCCAATACATGTGACAATAATAAATCAAATCAAAGACTATAATACTACATTCTGCACCCTCTTCTTTCCTCCTCCCCTAAGGCCATGCCCTGTGCAAGTAACATTAATCATAGTTTATTCTTAATAAATCACAGGTTCAAGATAAACAGTAATCTTGCCAAAGATGTCCTTGCCTCCTCTGGTCGTTAGATCCTTATGTTGTAATAGCAGTGAGTGGGTGCAAAGTCTTTCAGTCCTCACTGGCACCTGTCCTCTGGGGATTGTGTTTTTACTCAAATCATACAAAAATATTGTGATGTTCATGAGAAAATCAGTTTGGAAAATAAACAGTGGAACAATCGTCACAAAACCTCAAAATTAGCGACAGAAAAATAGAGTAACTTAGAAAAACAATGGAAATTTGGCCTGGAATTTGATTGAAGGATCTTCTCTCGGTATTTCTTAAATGAACTTTCATATAGAGTTCAATCTCAAGCAAGTCTGGACATTCATTATAAATGTATACTGAACATAGAGCTACACAGACTGAAGTACAAAATTACATAATTAGGCCATGATGTTAAGACCATAAGACATAGGCAGCACGGTGGCACAGTGGTTAGCACTGCTGCTTCACAGCTCCAGGGACCTGGGTTCAATTCCTGGCTTGGGTCACTGTTTCTGTAGAGTTTGTTCTCCTCGAGTCTGCGTGGGTTTCCTCTGGGTACTCTGGTTTCTTCCCACAGTCCAAAGATATGTGGGTTAGGTTGATTGGCCATGATAAAATTGTCCCTTAGTGTCTTGAGATGCATAGGTTAGAGGGATTAGCGGGTAAATACGTAGGGTCTGGGTGGGATTGTGTTCGGTGCAGACTCGATGGGCCAAATGGCGTCTTCTGCACTGTAGGGTTTCTATGATTCTATATAACAGCAGAATTAGGCCACTTGGCCCATCAAGTCTGTTCTGCCATTTAATCATTGCTGATATTTCTCTCATGCCCATTTTCCTGCTTTTTCCCCATAACCCCTGATCCCCTTATTAATCAAGAATCTATTTCTGTCTTAAAGATACTCAATAACTTAGCCTCCACAGCCTTCTGCGGCAAAATGTTCCACAGATTCACCACTCTCTGGTTGAAGAAATTTGTCCTCATCTCTGTTTTAAAGGATCATCCCTTTAGCCTGAGGTTGTGCCCTCTAGTTCTAGTTTTTCCTACTAGTGGAAACATCTTCTTCATGTCCACTCTATCCAGACCTCACATTATTCTGTAAGTTTCAATAAAATCCCCCTCATCCTTCTAAACTCCAACAAGTACAGACCCAGAGTCCTCAACGCTCTTCATACAACAAGCTCTTCATTCCGGGGATCATTCTTATGAAGCTCCTCTGGATTTTTCCAAGGCCAGCACATCCTTCCTTAGATACAAGGCCTCAAACTGCTCACAATAGTCCAAACAGGGTCTGACCAGAAGCTTATGCAGCCTCAGAAGTACATCCCTGCTCTTACATTCTAGCCCTCTCGACATGAATGCTAACATTGCATTTGCCTTCCTAACTGCCGACTGAACCTGCACGTTAATTTAGAATCTTGAACAATGACTCCTAAGTCCCTTTATGCTTCTGATTTCCTAAGCATTTTCCCATTTAGAAAATAGTCAATGCCTCCATTCCACCTTCCAAAATGCTTTTCCACATTGTATTCCATCTGTCACTTCTTTGCCTACTCTCCTGATCTGTCCAAGTCCTTCTGCAGCCCTCCCACTACCTCCCCCCCAACCCCTAACCGCTTTCTCAATACTACCTGTATATATCTTTGTATCATCTACAAACTTCACAACAATGCCTTCAGTTCCTTCCTCCAAATCATTAATGTAAGTTTTGAAAAGTTGTGGTCCCAGCACTGACCCGTGAGGCACACTACCAGTCACTGGCTTCCATCCTGAAAAAGAGTCCTCTATCCACAATCTTTGTTTAACCAACATTAGTGCGATATTTATGAGAAAGAATCTTTTTTTAAAAATCTAAAATACCCTGGAAATTAGAAAACTAAGCCAGGATTAAATTTTTCTCACATTTTAATTTTACATTGAAGCTAAAGTTTATTTATGTGTAATGCTTACATTATATGTCATGTGTAAGGCTTACATTAACACTGCAATTAAGCTACTGTGAAATTCCCCTACTCCAGCACCTGGTCAATGCATTCTAACCAGCACATCTTTCAGACTGTGGGAGGAAACCGGAGCACGCAAACACAGGGAAAATTTAGCATGGCCAATACACCTAGCCAGCACGTCTTTCGGACTGTGGGAGGAAACTTGAGCACACGGAGGAAACCCATGCAGACATTGGGAGAATGTGCAAACTCCACACAGTGACCCAAGCCGGGAATCAAAGTCAGGTCCCTGGCGTGAAGCAGCAGTGCTAACCACTGTGCTGTCTCTATTATTGACTCTTTTTCTGTATCTTTTCTCCCCTTTTTACATGGTATTTGCATTGTTCCATTAGCAAAAGACTTCTATTCAACATTAAATCATTTCCATTGAACCAATTATTCTAATTACTCTCAATCTTATTCTCAACCAGATATTCATCCAACTCTTTTAAAAGTTTTAATTAATAAAGCTAACTACTTTCTGTGTTTCTATTAATATATGGTGATGGGTTCAGGGAAATTTTACCTCATCCAGAATTTTTTTTGAGGCATATTAATTCTCTAACAGTATGCAAAAAATCCAATAAAGTTATTTAACTCTATTCATTCAACACAGCATTTAAAAAACTTGTGATTCCACTGGGCCCATCAAATCTGCTCCACCATACAATCATGACTGGTATTTTTCTCATTCCCATCTTCCTGCATTTTTCCCATAACCCCTGATTCCCTTATTGATCAAGAACTATCTGTCTTAGAGACCCTCAATAACCTGGCTTCCACAACCTTCTGCAGCAGAGAGTTCCACAGATTTTGATTCTTTGACCCAACATGCCTGTGCTATCCTATTGAAAGAACTCTTTCACATCCCTGCATGCTTCTCATCTCCATGTACCTGTTCAATTCCTTTGTCACCATTTTTTCAGTTAAAGCATTTCCAGTACTGACAAAAGATGTAGTGGCACTGGAGGCAGTCCAGAGGTGGTTCACTAGATTGATTCCAGAGATGAGGGATTTGTTGCATGAAGAGAGATTGAACATTTTAGGCCGATACTCTCTGGACTTTAGAAGAATGAGGGGAGATCAAATCGAGATATACAAGATAATGAAAGATGATGATAAAAGGTATGGATAACGGAGATGTGGAGTGGATGCTTCTTCTTGTGGGACATTCTAGGACGAGAGGTCAGTCTTAAGATAAAGGGCAGCAAATTTAAAACAGAGGACAAACTACTTCTCCCAAAAGGTTATGAATCTGTGGAATTCGCTACCTCAAAGTGCAGTGGATGCTGCGACAGTGAGTAAATTTAAGGAGGAGTTAGACAGATTTTTAATTGGTCATGGATTGATGGTTATGGGGGGACAGGACAATGGGGATGAGGAGCATATCAGCCATGATGGAATGGCGGAGTGGACTCAATACGCCGAATGGTCTAATTCTGCTCCTCTATCTTATGAACTATAAAACTGATTGGTTAAAGAAAATCCTCATCGTTAGATCTTTTTGCAGTAGAATCTATAATTTCTCATCAGATGGAATGCTTTTTTTCTCTATTTGGTCTGTCAAAACCTACCATCTTTAGCCTCTCTTAGGTCACCACTTAACTTTTCTCTTCCAAGGAGAACAGATCCAATCCAACTTTGGCAATTGCACTTAATGAATAATTGAGTTTTTCATAACAATCTATTCACTACTGCTGATTACCCACAAGATTTGTGGATGACAAGTTTGCTGACGACACCATCATAGTGGGTCAGATCTCAAACAACAATGAGACGAGACTCTGATGAACTGGTGCGGCAACAATAACTTCTCCCTCAGTGTCAACAAAACAAAGGGGATAGTTATTGGCTTAAGGAAGTATAGTGGAGAACGTGCTCCTACCTACATCAATGGGGTTTATGTAAAATTGGTAAAGAGCTTCAGGTTTCTACATATCCAGATCAGCAACAACCAGTCTTGCTCCTTCCACTCTGACACTATGGTTAACAAAGCCCACCAATGCTTCCACTTTCTCAGAAGGCTGAGGAAACTTGGCATGTCCGCTATGAATCTCACCAACTTTCATAGATGCACCATATAAATCATCCTTTCTGGTTGTATCAGCTTGGTTTGTCTCCTGCTTTGTCCAAGATCACAAGAAACAAAGCGTCATGAATACAGTCCAGTCCATAACACAAACAGCTTCCCATCCATTGACTGTCTACACTTCCTGATGCCTCGTTAAAGCAGCCAGCATAATTAAGGACCCCATGCACCCCGGGCATTCTCCCTTCCACTTCTTCCATCAGGAAAAAGATACAAAAGTCTGAGATCACATACCAATCAATTCAAGAACAGCTCGTGCCCTGCTGTTGTCAGATATTTAAATGGACCTACCTTATATTAAGTTGATCTTTTCCTACACCCTGGCTATGGCTATAACACTATGGCTGGAATTTTACCATCTTGCCCACCATGGGAATCAGAGCGGGCAAGGGGAGGATAATGGAAGGTCTACTGACCTCAGGTGGGATCTTATGGCTTCAGGACAAGTGAGGCTGTAAAATCCCATCCTACATTCTGCACCCCCTCCTTTCCTTCTCTTCTATATACTCTATGAATGGTATGCTTTATCTGTATGGCCGACAAGAAACAATACTTTTCACTGTATCCCATTACATGTGACAGTAGTAAATCAAATCAAATAAAAATTACATCACAATGCATGTATTTACTATCACAGTTTGGCAAGGATGAGGTTTACAATCTCAAAGTTCTGGATTGTGAATCTACCAGCATTACACTTGGTTGTCCCATTATATAGTTTTAAGTTTATTTATTATTGTCACAAGTAGGCTTACGTTAACACTGCAATTAAGTTACTATGAAAATCCTCTATTCGTCACAATCCGGCACCTGTTCGGATACACTGAGGGAGGATTTAGCACAGTCAATACACCCTAACTAACACATCTTTCGGACTGTGGAAGGAAATGGGAGCACCCGGAGGAAACCCTCACAGATACGATGAGAACATGCAGACTCCAACAGACAGTAGTTCAAGCTGAGAATTGAACCCAGATCCCTGGCTTTGTGAGCAGCAGTGCTGACGGCTGCGCCAAACCATTATCATTACAATTACTTGCCCTGTTATGTAACCATCCAGCGACGTCAAATTCATTTTCCATTATGTTAAGAGGTTTGCTTGAGTTGCCAACTCACCTGTAGGAAGTTAAAAAAAATAGAAAAATAAACTAAAAACTTTTAGTTTTGATAATGAAAAACACAGAATTTGATCATGGGAAATTGGAAGGCAGATTAACACCCCTCGCACTCCCCCTCCCCATGCACCCCCACCACCCTCCCCTCACCCCCCTCCCTCTCCCTCTCACCCCCATGACCCTCCCCTTCACACACTCCCCCTCATCCCTCTCCCCTCACCATCTTCTCCTCACCCCCACAACCTCCCCCCCCTTCCCCCCCACCTCCACCCCTTCCCACACCCAACCCCCAACCTCTCCCACACCCACCCCCGACCCCCCCCGACCCCGACCCCCCCCCCCCCCCGACCCCCGCCCCCCCCCCCCCCCGCACACCCACCCCAACGACTCTGGTGAACTGGTGCAGCAACAATAACTTCTCCCTCAGTGTCAACAAACAAAGGGATAGTTATTGGCTTAGAAGTATAGTGGAGGACGTGCCCCTAACCTCACCACCTCATCCCCACCCCCCCCCCCTCAACCTTCTAATGGCGTTTATGTAAAATTGTCAAGAGCTTCAGGTTTCTATACATCCAGATCAGCAACAACCAGTCTCGTTCCTTCCACTCCGACACTATAGCGAAGAAAACCCACCAATGCTTCCACTTTCTCAGGAGGCTAAGGACATTTGGCATATCCGCTATGGGTCTCACCAGCTTTCATAAATGCACCATAGAAATCATCCTTTCTAATTGTATCACAGCTTGGTTTGGCTCCTGCTTTGCCAAGACCACTCCCCCAACCCACCACACCCCTGACCCCTCACCATCACCTCCCCACACCACCCCCCACAACTCCCTACTCCCCCCCCAAATCCCTACTCCCCTCCCACCAACTCCTACTCCCCCCCCCACCAAAACTCCCCCCCCCCCCCAAACTCCCCCCCAATCCCCACAACTCCCCACACCACCCCCCCAACTCCCTACTCCCCCACAAATCCCCCCCAACTCCCTACTCCCCCCACCAACTCCCCCCCCCCCGACCAACTCCCCCCTCACAACTCCCCCCCCCACTACTCCCTACTCCCCCCCCCCACTCCCTACTCCCCCCCCCCCACTCCCTACTCCCCCCCCCCCTCCTACTCCCCCCCCCCCACCTCCCTACTCCCCCCCCCCCACTCCCTACTCCCCCCTCTCCCCAAATTTTAACTCTGAATAACGCAAACGGCACAAAAACATGGAGAAGTCTCTCCCCACCTTTCTTTGGAAGCCTGGGGTGCAATGCAGAGAGGAGAGGGATTTTCAGCCCAGCCTCTCCCGCCTGGATCTGGTTTTGACTCCGGGATCCAGCTGTGGATAACAGAAGTTCCCGCTCGCGGGGCCACCGCTGGCCCCTCGCGCTCCCAATTCAAACGGATCCCGGGTTCGGTTCCAGTAAACTCCAACGGCAAGCAACAAGCTCAACCTTGTAAGTCTTGGTCAAAAAAAAAACCTTCCCTATCTACCGTGCATTTTGCGTTTTAGTTACTTTGAGGCCAGTGAACAATCGAACCCCACATCTATTACTTTATTTTAAAGTTTTTAAAAGCTTAAAGTTTTATTAATAGTGTCACAAGTAGGCTCACATTAACACTGTAATGAAGTTACTGCGAAATTCCTCTAGTCGCCACACTGTTGTGCCTGTTCATGTTTAAAGTTTATCAGTTCACAACTAAGTTTACATTAACACTGCAATGAAGTTGCTGTGAAAAATCCCCTAGTCGCCACACTCGGGCGCCTGTTCATGTTTAAAGTTTTTATTTAATAGTACCACAAGGCTTATATTAACACTGCAGTGAAGTTACTGTGAACATACCTTAGTCACTACACTCCAGTGCCTGTCCATGTTTTAAAGTTTATTTATTAGTGTCACAAGTAGGCTTACATTATGCACAATGAACAGCGTAGCTGCTTCACAGTGCCAGGGATCTGTGTTCAATTCCCAGTTTGAGTCACTGTCTTTGTGGAGTCTGCACATTCTCCCTGTGTCTGTGTGCTCCGGGTGCTCCTGTTACCTCCCACAGCCCAAAGATGTGTGGGTTAGGTTGATTGGCTGTGCTAAGTTGATCCTTAGTGTCAGAGGGATTAGCAGGGTAAATATGAGGGGTTACAAGAACAGCACCTGGATGATATTATGGTCGGTGCAGACTTGATGGGCCAAATGGCCTCCTCCTGCATTCTATGGATTAACACTGCAATGAAGTTACTGTGAAAATTCCCCAGTCACCACACTCTGGCTACACTGAGGGAGAATGGCCAGAGCTAAATGGGCTAAACTGGCATGACTTTCAGACTATGGGAAGAAAGCAGAGCACCCAGAGGAAACCCATGCAGACACAGGGAGAATGTGCAGACTCTGCACAGAGAGTGACCTGAGGCTGGAATTGAACCTGGGTCCCTGGCACTGTGAGGCAGCAGTGCTAACGCTGTGCCATGTGCCACCTAATTATTATTAAACCTATAATAGTTTTGTGGTCAAGCTCACAAGTCTAATACAAGTTTGTATTAGACCCATTGTCCATAAATGAGCACTCGCCTCACCATTAGTTTTAGGAAAATCTAGGCTGTTCTGCCTTTCAGGCACTGTCCCAGAGGCAAGAAAATCCAGTGTGGCTGAAGGTGATGAATTTTGGATCGCTGACAATGCACTGAGCATTAAATCTTTAAAGGGTCTTAATTTAAATGTCCTCTTTTGGAAGTGATTACACTGGTAGATATAATAGCATTAGAGTGTTCCAGTCCTTGTCGAGAATAGCCATGTTAAAGATAGCTTTCATTGCTTCATACTGTGCACATATAGGACGGAACAGTGGTTAGCACAGCTGCCTCACAGTGCCAAGGACCCAGGTTCAATTCCCTGCTTACTTCACTGTCTGTGTGGAGAGTGCACATTCTCCCAGTGTCTGTGTGGGTTTCCTCCGGGTGCTCCCGTTTCCTCCCATAGCCTGAAAGATGTGCTAGTTAGGTAGAATGGCCATGCTAAATCGACCCTTAGTGTCAGGGGTACTAGATTATCTATGGCTTTAATGCAAGTCTGCATGGGCTCCCGCATGAGATTCCTTGACTAGTTTCACAGAATTATGGTGTTATGGGGATAGGGCTTGGGTGGGAGTGTGGTTGGTGAAGACTTGGTGGGCTGAATGGCCTCCTTCGGCACAGTAGGGATTTTATGATATATAAAATATAGTAGATAGCCTTTGTTACTTTACACTGTAGGGGTTACCAAGTGTGTGTGTATATATATATATTATAGAGTAGGATTGCAATAGGATTTTGATCAATTGGGCCAGTGGACTAATGAATGGTTGATGGAGTTTAATTTAGATAAATGCAAGATGATGCATTTTGGTAGGTCAAACCAGGGCAGGACTTATTCAGTTAATGGTAGGGTGTTGGGGAGAGTTGTAGAACAAAGAGATCCAGGGTACATATTCATAACTCCTTGAAAGTGGAGTCACAGCCAAAGTGGTGAAGAAGGCATTTGGCATGCTTGGTTTCATTAGTTAAAATACTGAGTACAGGAGTTGGGCCATCTTGTTTGAAGGAAATCTGTGTGAGATCCTCCTCGATAGTTTGGAATGTGAATACAACTATCTTTTCAGCAATGGGGTTAAGCGAGAAGTGAGACACTATTTTTGTAACTGTACAATGTAATCGCAATATTACTTACCAAATATGTAATACAACTAAATTAAAACAGAAAACTCACACAAGTAACTACTTTCTCATTGGTGACAATTGGTTGGTGGGTGGATAACATAGATAATCATTTTTAAAGCATGCCCGATGTAGCATAAACTCATTTTACACAACACATATTGGTTCCACTAAATTTCTGTGAAATACCTTTTTCTCTTTAGATGGTGCAAGTCAAAGACTTGGATGATGGAGTCACATGTACAGAGTGTTTTCTTCTGTATAAAATTCTTAATGGTTGGGATGAATGCCATCATAACAGTAAGTGCTTTAAAATATCGACAGTGTATTGTGAATTATTTTTTCATTATAATGACAGCATCCTGCTGAGAAATTGTGAGGTAAGGATTGTCATTACGTTCTGATACCTAGGCTCAGCTTGGCTTTATAATGTTGAGGTTTACAAAGAACTAAGAACAGTACAGTGCAAGAACAGGCCCTTTGGCCCTCCAAGCCTGCACCAATTATGATGTCTGCCTAAACTAAAACCATACACACTTATAGAGTCCTTATCCTTCCATTCCCATTCTATTTATATATTCGTCTAGTTGCCCCTTAAATACCGCTATCATACCTGCTCCCACCAACTCTCCAGGCAGCTCATTCCACACGTTCACCACCCTCTGTGTAAAAAAATTTACCTCACATATCTCCTCTAAACTTTTCCCCATGCACCTAAAACCTATGTCCCTAGTACTTGATTTTTCCGACTCTCCACTCTGTCCGTGTTTCTCTATCAATCCACCCATTCTTGTCCACAGTGTGCTTATTATGTTTACTTTCCTCTTTTATTTTTATGAGCATCACACGTAGGCTTACATTAACACTGCAATAAAATTATTGTGAGAATCCTCCAGTTGTCACACTCTGGCGCCTGTTCGGATACTGAGGGAGAATTTAGCATGAACCACGCACCTACCCAACACGTCTTTCAGACCACGGGAGGAAACCGGAGCACCCAGACTAAACCCATGCAGGCACAAGGGGAAGGTGCAAACTCCACACAGACAGTGACCCAAGCTGGGAATCGAACCGGGTCCCTGGCGCTGTGAGACAGCAGTGCTAACCACTGTGTCGCCCGGTATTTCTATTTATCAGCTTGAACTTTAGATCAATCTGGTTGCCATTGGATTAACTAGACAAAAGCATTTCATACATTTTAGAATTTTTTTCAGAAGAGTTGAAATAATCATTACGAGGGAAGAAGTGTTGGGGCTTTTAGGTAGCATAAAGACTTATAAAGCTCCGGGGCCTGATGGTATTTATCCCAGGCTGCTAAGGGAGGTGAGGAATGACATTGCTGGGCCTCTGACGCAAATCTTTGTCTCCTCTTTGGACACAGGGGAGGTCCCAGAGGACTGGAGGATTGCAAATGTAGTACCGTTGTTTAAAAAGGGTCAGAGGATAACCCAGGGAACTATAGGCCGGTGAGCTTGACTTCAGTTATAGGTAAGCTAATGGAGAGGATCCTCAGGGACAGGATGTATGAGCATCTGGAGCGCTGCGATCTGATCAGGGATACGCAGCATGGCTTCGTTAAGGGGAGGTCGTGCCTTACGAATATAGTGGAATTTTTTGAAGAGGTGACAAAAACAGTTGATGAAGGACAAGCCGTTGATGTCGTCTACATGGATTTCAGTAAGGCGTTTGACAAGGTTCCCCATGGTAGGCTGATAAAAAAGGTGAAGGCGCATGGGATACAGGGCCAGGTATGTAGATGGGTTGAGAACTGGCTTGGGAGGAGGAGACAGCGGGTAGTAGTGGAAGGCTCTTTTTCCAACCGGAGGTCAGTCACTAGTGGTGTGCCACAGGGCTCAGTACTAGGACCTCTTCTATTTGTGATTTATATAAATGACTTGGAAGAGGGGGTAGGTGGTGTGATCAGAAAATTTGCTGATGACACTAAGATACTTGGATTGGCGGGGACTGAGGAGCAGTGCCAGGCAATACAACAGGACATAGATAGGCTGGTAGATTGGCAGATAGATGGCAAATGGAATTTAATCCAGATAAATGCGAGGTGATGCATTTTGGCCGGAATAATGTAGAGGGGAGTTATAGGATAAAAGGTAAAACTATCCGGAGTATAGAGACGCAGAGAGACCTGGGGTGCAGGTTCACAAGTCTCTGAAGGTGTCAGTACAGGTGGAAAAAGTGATAAAGAAAGCATATGGTATGTTAGCCTTCATAGGAAGGGGTATAGAATACAAGAGTAGGAGTTTGATGTTGCAAGTGTATAGAAAGTTGGTTAGGCCTCACTTGGAGTACTGCGTCCAGTTCTGGTCGCCATACTACCGGAAGGATGTGGAGTCCCTGGAGAGAGTGCAGAGGAGATTTACCAGGATGCTGCCTGGTATGGAAGGGCTGTCTTACGAGGAAAGGTTGAACGCACTGGGGTTGTTTTCCCTTGAAAGACATCAGCTGAGAGGGGATCTATTAGAGGTATATAAGATTATGAGGGGTATAGATAGAGTAAATGGTGGTAAGCTTTTTCCACCATTAGATTCTGATAGAACAAGGGGTCACGGCCTTAGGGTGAAGGGGGCTATGTATAAGACTAATATTAGAGGGCATTTTTTCACACAAAGGGTAGTGGGGGTGTGAATGCACTACCGAGTAAGGTGGTGGGAGCAGGCACGCTAGGGTTGTTTAAGGGTCTCCTGGACAGCCACATGAGCAGTCTGCAGATAGAGGGATATAGGAGAACTGTTTAAATACTTTAATTGTTTCCACAGGCTGTTCGGTCCACCTTGTTGACCAACAAGGTGCATGCATTCGGCAGGTCGTGCGAGGGCTGCTCCTGGATGTTACTTCAGGAGTGGCCTAGTGCTTCATGTCGTTAGTGTATGCTTAAACTGGACCATCAGATGGGCAACATGACAGCTCAGAGACTATCGCTGTTGCTGTGCAGACACATGGATTTGGGCCTGTGTCTGCGGGAGTTTGCGCGTTCTCCCCATGGTTGCGTGGGTTTTCTCCAGGTGCTCCGTTTTCCTCCCACATCCCAAAAATGTGCTCTTAGGCTGATTGGGTAACAAATTGTCCCTATATTGGTCTCTATATGTCATTAAGACGTTAGGATGGCGGCGCGGGCTCGTTGGGCCGAAGGGCCTGTTTCCCGTGCTGTGTTGTTCTTTGTTCTTTGTTCCATAACATTACAACTCACTGCCTAAAGATTCTTTGGATGTCAGCATTGTTGACCAGGCCCAGCACTTGTTGCCTTTTCCTAATCATTCTTTTTCCCGTTGCACAAACAATGCAGAGACACTTTTGTTACTACATGTTGTGCCTTTTTTTAAATTTCACCATCCTCCTTTCGCAAGTGCCCCCAAAGCTGGGCATCACTGAGCCACTTTCAAGCTGTGGTTTAACTGAAGAATGCAATTTGATTTCTTTATCCAGGCCGTTTGGCCCATCAAGCCTGCGCTGACTCTTTGATAGACTATCTTATCCAGGCTCTCTACTCCTCCCTATCCCTGTAACCCCATACATTTACCATGGCCAATCCACCTCACCTACACATCTTGGGACAATAAGGTCAATTTAGCATGGCCAGTTCAACTAATCCGCACATTTTTGGATGCTGGGAGGAAACTGGAGCACTTGGAGGAAACCCACGCAGACATAGGGAGAAATTGCAAGCCCACTAAAGGGCAGTTTAGCATGGTAAATCCATCTAATCTACAATCTTGGGACACTAAGGGGCAATTTAGCGCGGTCAATCCTCTTAACCTGCAAGTCTTTGGAGTGTAAGAAGAAAACAGAGCATTCGGAGGAAAGCCACACGGGCATGAGGAGAATGTGTGGAGTTTACACAGTCACCCAAGGCTAGAATTGAACCCGGGTCCCTGGAGCTGTGAGGCAGCGGTGCTAGCCGTTAGACCACCATGCCACCTTAGAGTCAATGACATTGCTGTGAATCTGGAGACACATATAGGTCAGATGAGGTAAGGAAGGCAGATTTCCTTCCGCAAAGAACATCAGTGAACCAGATGGATGTTTATAACAATGACAAAGGTTTCATGGTAATCATTAGACTTTAAGTAAATTAAATTTCACTAGTTACCATGCTGGGATTTGAACCCAGATCCTCAGGTCATTCCCCTGGGCCTCTGGATTACTAATCCAATGGCATTATCACTGCACCTTCACTGCCTTGACACAACTGTTACAAGGTGATAAATGACTATTAAAAGAAATAACCTTATTACTTAATATATCTACACATTGCTTAGACTTATGGAGGAATGTTTTATATTCTAATATATCTAGTTCTTGAATATTACACACAACTTGCACAACTTGCGAAAGATCAGTTTGTGTATGCCTTAGCAAATTGAAAACCTAATTTTTAAATTAAAGGGACATTGTGTTTGTTCCTTTTTTGTATTAAATTAATATATTATTATTAATAATACATTAGAACAAGGTGACATAGTGGCACAGTGGTTAGCACTGCTGCCTCACAGTGTCAGAGACCCGAGTTCAATTCTGGTCTTGGGTCACTGTCTGTGTGAAGTTTGCACATTCTCCCCATATCTGCATTGATTTCCTCCAGTATGTGATCTCAGACTTTTGCATCTTTTTTCCCGACGGAAGAATGTGAAAGAGAGAATGTTCAAGGTTATGAGGTCCTTGATAATGCTAGCTGCTTTTCCTGAGGCAAGGGGAAGTGTAGGCAGAGTCAATGGGTGGAAGGCTGGTCTGTGCAATTGACTGGGCTACATTCACAACCCTTTGTAGTTTCTTGCAGTCTTGGTCAGAGCAGGAGCCATATCAAGATCAGGGACAGTGCGGTGGTTAGCATTGCTGCCTCACAGCACCACGAAGCCAGGTTCAATTCTGGTCTTGGATCATTGTCTGTGTGAAGTTTAGATGTTCTCTCCATGCTGGTGTGGATTTCTTCCGAGTACTCAGATTTCCTCCCACAGTCCAAAGATATACGCATTAGGTGGATAGGCCATGCTAAATTGCCACTTAGTGTCAGGGGGATTAGTAGAGTAAATATGTGGGGCAACGGGGATAGGATTGTGATTGGTGCATCATTGATGGGCTGAATGAGGAGGAGGAACCTCTTCACTCAAAGGATTGTGAGTCTGTGGAATTCCCTCCCAATGAAGCAGTTGAGGCTACCTCATTGAATGTTTTTAAAGCAAGGATAAATACATTTTTGAACAGTAAAGAAATTAAGGGTTATGGTGAGCAGGTGCATAAGTGCAGCTGAGTCCACAAAAAGATCAGCCATGATCTTATTTAATGGCGGAGCAGGCTCAAGGGGCCAAATGGCCTACTCCTGCTCCTAGTTCTTATAAATGGTCTCCTTCTCACTGTAGGGATTCTAAGATTCTATGAGAATGAAGAGCACAGGGAGAAGTGCAGTAAGGAACACAATTGTCACACTGGTACAGCTCATGTGGCTGTATTGAGGTTTGTGCAATGGCCTATTTTTGGAGCCAATAAAAAGAGCATCAGACATTCTCAATTGCTCTATATCTACATACTTGATGTCAGCATTTGGCTCTTGGCATTGCCAAACATTCTATTTTCCAACCATTGAACAGAGACATTCATATTTTTAGGTGTCCAGATCACCAACAACCTGTCCTGGACCCCCATGCCAACACTGTAGTTAAGAAAGTCCATCAATGCCTCTACTTTTTCAGAAGACTAAGGAAATTTGGCATCAAATTTGACATCAGCTACGACTCTCACCAATTTTTCAGATGCACCATAAAAAACATTCTTTCTGTTTGTATCATAGCTTGGTATAGCTCCTGTTCTGCCCCAGACCGCAAGGAACTACAACAGGTCATGAATGTAGCCCAATCCATCACGCAAACTAGTCTGACATCCATTGACTCAGTCTATAATTCCTGCTGCTCGGCAAAACAGCCAGCATAATTAAGGACCCCATGCACCTCGGACATTCTCTCTTCCACCTTCTTCCATCAGGAAAAAGATACAAAAGTCTGAGGTCACGTAACAACCAACTCAAAAACAGCTTCTTCCCTGCTGCTGTCAGACTTTTGAATGAACTTACTTTGCATTAAGTTGACCTTTCTCTACACCCTAGCTATGACTGTAACATTACATTCTGCACTCTCTCGTTTCTTTCTCTATGAATGGATATTTTGTCTGTATAGTGCACAAGAAATAATACTTCTCACTAGATGTTAATACATGTGACAATAATAAATCAAATAAAATCAAAACTGAACAAACTCCAAAAACAGCCCCTGTCTGATTAGATAGTCCACTGAAGCAATGTCTGTGAACATGTACTGGATAGGACTGCAGCATTGGGCGCACGGTGGCACAGTGATTAGTACCTCTGTCCCACAGCGCCAGTGACCCAGGTTTGATTCCCGGCTTGTATGGGGTTTGCGCATTCTCCCATGTCTGCATGGGTTTCCTGCAGTTTCCTCCCACAGTCCGAAAGGTGTGTGGGTTAGGTTGATTGACTGTGCTAAATTGCCCCTTAATGTCAGGGGGAATTAGCAGGGTAAATGTGTGAGGTTATGGAGACAGGGGATGGTGGGATTTAGCTGGTGCAGACTTGATGGCATCTTTCTGCACTATAGGGACTCTATCTAATTCTCTGATTCTACAATGTTTTTTTTTCCCAGATTGCTGGTCTTGTGCTTCTTGGATTCGGAGTCTGGGTGAAAGTTCATGGTGATTCCATCCTGCAAATCCTGGGACCGCGGGCCACTCACTTTCTGAATGTTGGATATTTCTGTATTGCTGCAGGGTTCATACTGGTAGTACTGGGGTTCATTGGCTGCTGTGGTGTTGTCAAGGAGAGCAAGATCCTTCTGATGCTGGTAGGCTTCTGATTTTGCTGTTTGCACAGATTTCCAAAAGGCATATGAAACCTATGCAGTTTTACACTGACAGGAGGGACTGCCTTGGGAGAATCCGGTGAATTAAGTGCTTTCAGACTACTGTAGGGTGGCATGGTGGGACAGTGGTTAGCACTGCATCAGGGACCAGGGTGATTGTCCATGTGGAGTTTGAACGTTCTCCCCGTGTCTACATGGGTTTCCTCCCACAGTCCAAAATACGTACTGGTTGGGTGGATTGGCCATGCTGAATTGTCCCTTAGTATCAGGTGGACTAGCTAGGGTAAATGTTATGGAGTTAGGGCTTGGGTGGGATTGTGGCCAGTGCAGACTTGATGGGCTGAATGACCTCCTTCTGCATTGTAGGTATTCTATGATTCTGTAAGTAGAACATAGAATTTTACAGCGCAGTACAGGCCCTTCGGTCCTAGATGTTGCGCCGATCAGTGGAACCAACGTAATGACCCTCTAACCTAAACTATTCCAATATTATTCATATATCAATCAATGGTCATTTGAATGCCCCTAAGTGGCCAGCAGTGGGCTTTCCCTGAGATCAAGGACTCGGCGCAGAAATTTCTCCATTCCACACCCCTCCCTTTCCCCGTACCCACCTCTCCCAGGATCTGCCAGCCAATAAAATGCTTGCAGCTGCCCATTGCGGGCAGTTCCAATTGGAGCACCCAGATAAAGCTCCAGGGTGACCAAACAAGTGAAACCGCAGGTGAATGAGGTCATGATGGGAGATGTGGGGTGGCAGGGGAGTGTCAAGGAAGAGAAAGGAAGGGAAGGTCAGCAGCAAGGCAAAGTCACCACAGTCCCGGATGACCATAGGTTAAAGTTAAAATTTATTTATGAATGTCAGAAGTAAGGCTTACATTAACACTGCAATGAAGTTACTGTGAAAATCCCCTATCTGCGGCACTCCGGTGCTTGTTCTGGTATACTGAGGGGTCACAGAAGGAGGTCATTTGGTCCATCGAGCCTGCACTGATACAATCCCACCAAGTCCTATCCCCATAACCTTACGGATTTACCCTATCTAGCTCTTCTGACACTACTTTTGCATGGACAAACCACTGAACCTGCACATCTTTGAGCATGGGAGGAAACTGGAGCACCCAGAGGAAACCCACGTAGACACAGGGAGAATGTGCAGACTCCACACAAACAGTGACCCAAGCTCGGAATCGAACCCGAGTCCCTGGAACTGTGAGACAGCAGTGCTAATCACTGTGCCACCCTGACGCCCCAAGGGGAAGGAATTGCTCTCCTCTTTGAGTGGAGGTGGGGGAGGAGGAGCTGATGAATGGTGATATAATCTGAGGGTCACCATTCCTCTCAGGGACAGAGGAGGGGATCTATGCTTAGAGCCTGAGGGAATGGGGGAGATCCTGAATGAGTACTTTGCGTCGGTATTCACGCAGGAGACTGGCCAGATGTCTGTGCCTGATGTTGACAAAGTTGAGGATTGGTTGAGGGAAATAAGGATTACGAGGAAAGAGGTGTTGGGGCTGTTAGGCAGCTTAAAGACATATAAAGCTCCGGGGCATGATGGCATTTACCCCAGGCTGCTAAGGGAGTTGAGGGAAGACTTGGCTGGGCCTCTGACGCAAATCTTTGTCTCTTCCTTGGACACAGGTGAGGTCCCAGAGGACTGGAGGATAGCAAACGTAGTACCGTTGTTTAAAAAAGGTCAGAGGGATCACCCAGGGAACTATAGGCCGGTGAGCTTGACTTCAGTTATAGGTAAGCTAATGGAGAGGATCCTCAGGGACAGGATGTATGAGCATCTGGAGCGCTGCGATCTGATCAGGGATACGCAGCATGGCTTCGTCAAGGGGAAGTCTTGTCTTACAAATCTAGTGGAATTTTTTGAAGAAGTGACAAAAACAGTTGATGAAGGACATGCTGTTGATGTCGTCTACATGGATTTCAGTAAGGCGTTTGACAAGGTTCCTCATGGTAGACTGATAGAGAAGGTGAAGGCGCATGGGATACAGGGCCGGGTATGTAGATGGGTCGAGAACTGGCTCGGGAGGAGGAGACAGAGGGTAGTAGTGGAAGGCTCTTTTTCCGACTGGAAGCCTGTCACTAGTGGAGTGCCACAAGGCTCAGTACTAGGTCCTCTTCTATTTGTGGTCTACATAAACGACTTGGAAGTTGGGGTAGGTGGTGAGATCAGCAAATTTGCTGATGACACTAAGATGCTTGGATTGGCGGGTACAGAGGAGCAGTGCCAGGCAATACAACAGGACATAGATAGGTTGGTAGACTGGGCAGATAGATGGCAAATGGAATTTAATCCGGATAAATGCGAGGTGATGCATTTTGGCCGGAAAAATGTAGAAGAGAGTTATAGGATAAAAGGTAAAACTATTCGGAGTATAGAGACGCAGAGAGACTTGGGGGTGCAGGTTCACAAGTCTCTGAAGGTGTCTTCACAGGTGGAGAAGGTGATAAAGAAAGCGTATAGTATGTTAGCTTTCATAGAAAAGGGTATAGAATACAAGAGTAGGAGTTTGATGTTGCAATTGTATAGAACGTTGGTTAGGCCTCACTTGGAATACTGCGTCCAGTTCTGGTCGCCTTACTATCGGAAGGATGTGGAGTCCTTGGAGAGATTGCAGAGGAGGTTTACCAGGATGCTGCCTGGTATGGAAGGACTGTCTTATGAGGAACGATTAGATAGACTGGGGTTGTTTTCCCTTGAAAGACGTCGGCTTAGAGGGGATCTCATAGAGGTGTATAAGATTATAAGGGGTATAGATAGATTAAATGGTGGTAAACTTTTCCCACCTTCAGAAATGGATAGGACGAGGGGTCACGGCCTTAGGGTGAGGGGGGCTATGTATAAGACGAATATTAGAGGGCAGTTTTTCACACAAAGGGTAGTGGGGGTGTGGAATGCACTGCCGAGTAAGGTGGTGGGAGCAGGCACGCTAGGGCTGTTTAAGGGTCTCTTGGACAGCCACATGAGCGTTATGCAGATAGAGGGATATAGTAGGACTGTTTAACTATGGCTTTTTTTTCCACAGGTAATTCGGTCCACACTTGACCAACAAGGAGCATGCATTCGGCAGGTGGTGCGAGGACAGCTCTTGGATGTTGATTCATGGGTTGCCCGGTGCTTCGTGTCGTAAATGAGTGCTTTATCTGGACCATCTAGAAGGGCACCATGACAGCTCAGTGACTATCGCTGTAGCTGTGCAGACACTTGGAATTGGGCCGGTGTCTGCGGGAGTTTGCGCGTTCTCCCCGTGGTTGCGTGGGTTTTCTCCGGGCGCTCCGGTTTCCTCCCACATCCCAAAAAATTCGCTCTTAGGCTGATTGGGAAACAAATTGTCCCTACATTGAGACTCTTCCATATTAGGAATAACCTAAAATTAGAATAGGATAACGGAATTGTTACTATATAGTTATGACGGCGGCACGGGCTCGTTGGGCCGAAGGGCCTGTTTCCCGTGCTGTGTTGCTCTAATCTAAAAAACCTCAGGCAAGGGGAGAGGTTCCTGAATAGCCTCAGCTGGTATGGGAATCGAACCCACGCTATTCAAGTCACTCTGCATCACTAATCAGCCATCCAGCCAACTGAACTAAACCGACCTCTGAGGAATTAAGGACGGGAGATGTACCTCAGCACCCCAAACATTCCCCTTACCTCTCCCAATGGCAGGTCCCTCAACTAGACATTGAATTAAGAAGGCCACATACAATCCCAATAACATTCCCATTTTGAGCTTCACATATAATAAGTCCTTTACCATCGCTGGTTCAATACGAGGAGTGATATGTGACCTTTCCATGCTCAGTAAGTTCCCACTTAAAGGCCTCATTTGACAGTGGGGTAGGAAAGTCAACCACAAGCATTCCTGCCCAAACATGGGCAGAGATGTGAAGCTGGTTTTGCTCCTTCCCTGCTGCCTGATTTAATATCACTGTCCCCCAAGCTAGCTTTCAGAGAGGTCAGTAAATTCTGTCCTATGACTAGGCCATTTTGAAGTCACGTGATCTAATACAAAATAGTCTCCAAGAGACTATAGAGTCATAGAGAATTACAGCATAAAAACAGGCCCTTTGGCCCAACTTGTGCATGCCATCCTTTTATTTAAACCCCAAAGCTAGTCCCAATTGCCCACAGTTGGCCCGTATCCCTCTACGATGGTTGCACAGTGGTTAGCATTGCTCAGCACCAGGGATCTGGGTTCGATTCCTGGCTTGGGTTACTCCTGTGTGGAGTCTGTACGTTCTCCCCATGCCTGTGTGGGTTTCCTCCGAGTGTTCTGGTTTCCTCCCACAGTCTAAAAGATTTGGTGGTTAGGGTGCATTGGCTATGCTAAATCCTCCCTCAGTTTACCCGAACAGGTGGACTAGAGGATTTTCACAGTAATTTCATTACAGTGTTAATGTGAGCTTACTTGCAACACTAATAAATAAACTTTAACTTTAAAACTCTATAGCCAACATATCCAAAACTTTGTCAATCTCTATTTCTATTGACCATGTGGGTTGCACTGCTGTCTCACAGTGCCAGGGGCCCAGGTTCGATTCCCACTTGGGCCACTGTCAGTTCGGAGTCTTCATGTTCTCCTGCATGGATTTCCTCCTGGTGATTCGATTTCCTCTCACAGTCTGAAAGACATGCTGGTTAGGATGCATTGGCCATGCTAAATTCTCCCTCAATGTACCCGAACAGGTGCCAGAGTGTGGCGACTGGAGGATTTTCACAGTAACTTCATTGCAGTGCAACCCACATAGTCAATAGAAATAGAGATTGACAAAGTTTTGGTTATGTTGGCTATAGAGTTTTAAACTTACTTGTGGCATTAATAAATAAATAAACTTGTATAACACTGGGATAAAGGTGAAATACTGCAGATGCTGAACTCTGAAACAAAAATAGAAAATGCTGGAAAATCTCAGCCAGTTTGACAATCTCTGGAGAGAGAACAGAGTCAACGTTTCGAGTCCAGATCATTCACAGATGCTGTCAGATCTGCTGGAATTTTCCAGAATTTTCTGTTTTTATAATATATATATATCACCTTTTTTTTGGAGATGTGTACACTGCGTGACACATCCCTGCACCTCTGAGATGTGGGTGTAAGTCTAATACAAACATCTTGCAAAACTGTAATTATTGTGTAAACAACCAGACTACCTGAGAAAGGATTATTATTTAAATTATTTGACTTTTTTTGTCAGAATCATCACATTTAACCTGTTAATTGCTGTGTCTTTCTATCTGGTTTATTGCAGAATATAATCATAGAAACTAATAATGCATAAGGAGGCCATTTGGCCCATTGAGTCTGCACTGACCACAATCCCACCTATTCCCATAATCCCATGCATTTACCCTAGCTAATCCCCCTGATACTAAGGGGTAATTTAGCATGGCCAATCCATCTAACCCCTGCATCTTTGGATTGTGAGAGGAAACCGGAGCACCCGGAGGAAACTCACGCAAACATGGGGAGAATATGCAAGCTCCACACAGACAGTGACCCAAGCCAGGAATCGAACCAAGCTCCCTGGAGTTGTGAGGCAGCAGTGCTAACCACTGTGTCACCCTGTCAATGCTATGCTCCAGAACCCTACACCATACGACAATAAGACATGGGAGCAGAATTAGGCCACTCAGCCCATCGAGTCTGTTCCACCATTCAATCATGGCTGATTTTTATCTCATCCCCATTCTTCTGCCTTTTCCCCATAACCCCCGATCCCCTTATTAATCAAGAACCTATCTATCTCTGTCTTAAAGATACTCAATGATCTCGCCTCCACAGCCTTCAGCACCAAAGAGTTCCACAGATTCATCAGTCTCTTGGCTGAAGAAATTCCTCCTCATCCCTTTAGTCTGAGGTTGTGCCCTCTGGTTCTAGTTTTTCCTACCAGTGGAAACATCTCTCTACGTCCACCCTATCCAGGCTTCACAGTATCCTGTAAGTTTCAGTAAGATTACCTCCCTCATCCTTCTAAACTCCAACAGTACAGATCCAGAGTTCTCAGCCAGATTGCTCCAAGACTTCCTCCCTAATCTTCAACACATCACAGCATGACATCGGCAGATAGTCCAATGTAGCCCACAGTCCACGGAAGGCGTCTATTTAAAGCTGAGTCCTTGAAACTTGCACTACAACCCTCTGCAACAGGCTTAAGAAACACTTGATCTCTTCTACACCATTTTTTTTAAACTGACCTTTTCACCCCAATTGTCCTAATTGTTCCAGAGGAGGGCAAGACAGCCCTTCTTCCTTCTTGCTCCATTGTACAACTCCAAAGCTCCAACAAGGTTGAGAAGCTCTGGATAATTTTTTTTTTTGATTTGATTTATTATTGTCACATGTATTAATACACATAGTCATAGATTTCTAAAGGTTTACAGCATGGAAACAGGCCCTTTGGCCCAATTTGTCATGCTGTCCTTTTTAAACCCTGAAGCTAATCCCAATTGCCTTTGTTTGGCCCTCTGTATCCATCTTACCCATGTAACTGCCTAAATGCTTTTTAAAAGACAAAGTTGTACCCTCCTCTACTACTACCTCTGGCAGCTTGTTCCAGACACTCACCACTCTCTGCCCCTTTTGTATCTCTCCCTTCTCACCTTAAATCTATGCCCTCTAGTTTTACACTCCCCTACCTTTGAGAAAAGATATTGACTATCTAGATGACATGCCCCTCATTATTTTATAGACTCTATAAATCGCCCCTCAGCCTTCTACATTCCAGAGGAAAAAAATCCCAATCTATCCAGCCTCTCCTTACAACTCAAACCATCAAGTCCCCATAGCATCCTACAGTGAAAAGTATTGTTTCTTGCATCCTATATAAACACATATTGTATATAGAGAAGGAAAGGATCGGGTGCAGAATGTAGTGTTACAGTCATAGCAGGGGCACAGAGAAAGATCAACTTAATGCAAGGTAGATCCATTCAAAAGTCTGATGGCAGCAGAGAAGAAGCTATTCTAGAGTTGGTTGTAATGTGATCTCAGACTTTTGTATCTTTTTCCCAACAGAAGAAGGTGGAAGAGAGAATGTCCGGGATGCATGGGATCCTTGATTATGCTGGCTCCTTTTCCTGAGGGAAAGAGTAAAAGATAAATTAGAGGGTAGGCTGGGCACAGCACAAAAGAAGTGGCCACACTCTGGCACTATCTTGTTCTCAAATAATGCGCTCCCCACAGATTGCCTTTCAATAGTGAACACTCCTTAATGTGACAACAGGCCTGTCAGATTTAGCCATATAGGAACAGGAATAGGCCATTCAGCCCATCAAACTGTGCTACCACATTCAATAAGATCATAGCTGACCATACTGTAACTCCACATATCTGCCTTTGGCCCATATCCCTTAATACATTTTTGACTGCTTCTCCTTGTGGGGCATTCTAAGACACGAGGTCATACACTTAGGATAAGAGGTAGTAAATTTAAAACAGAATTGAAGGGAAGCTACTTCTCCCAAAATGTTGTGTATCTGTAGAATTCACTGTCCCAAAGTGCGATGGCTGCTGGGACAGTGAGTAAATTTAAGGAGGAGTTAGACAGATTTTTAATTGGTAATGGGTTGAAGGGTTATGTGGAGAAAGCAGGAAAATGGGGATAAGGAGCATATCAGCCAGGATCAAATGATGGAGCAGACTCGATGGGCCGAATGGCCTAAGTCTTCTCTTGTATCTTATGAACTTAACAAAATATTATCCGTCAAAGATTTAAAGTTCGCAACCGATCTAGCATTTCCTGCCCATCCATTCTCAATTAATATGAGTATTTTTTTAGAACATAAATTTTTTTTAAATATCCCACAAAAAAAGTGGACATGTCATGTGTGTACCAGTGATGACTTAATGTGTTGGTCACCAGGCAACTCTGGTGAGGAGGAGTTATTTGTGTTGCAGGGAAACACCAGTCATCGCAATGGGGACTTGAAGCCCAAACCTTGTGGGGATTAACCTGAGACCTTATGATCCTGGGTAAACATGCTGTGTACATTATCGTTCCCCTCCCGAGAATATCCTCCCCATGTAACAACCAACAGCATTGCAAATGTATTTTAAAGGTACGCAATTTGAATATCTTATCATCGCTATGTGTTTACAGAAACTAGAAGCAAGACTAGGCCATTCGGCCCTTTGAGCCTGCTCCGCTATTCATTTTGATCATAGCTGATCATCAAATTGAATATCCTGATCCCTCTTCCCCTCCACATTCTTTGGTCCCTTTAGCCCCAAAAGCTACATCTAACTCCTTATTGAAATCACACAATGTTTTGGCCTCAACTACTTTCTGTGGGAGTGAATTCCACACATTCACCACCCTCTGGGTGAAGAAATTTCTCCTCACTTCAGTTCTAAAAGATTTACTCCTTATCCTCAAATTATGACCTCAAATTCCAAACTCCCCCCTACCTTGGAAACATTCTTTCTGAATCTACCCTGTCTAACTCTGTTAGAATTTTATAAGTTTCTATCAGATCCCCTCTGACTTCTAAACTCCAGTGAATATGATCCTAACCAACTTAATCTCTCCTCGTATGACAGACCTGCCATCGCAGGAATCAGCCTGGTAAACCTTCACTGTGCTCCCTCTATAGCAAGGACATCCTTCCTCAGATAAGGACACCAAAACTGCACACAATGTGCCTCACCCACACCTTGCACAACTGTAGTAAAACATCCCTATCCCTATATTCAAATCCTCTCGCTCTGAAGGCCAACATACCATTTGCCTTCTTTACTGCCTGCTGTACGTGCGCACTTACTTTCAGTGACTGATGAATGAGGACGCCAAGGTATCACTAAATATCCACCTTTCTCAATTTACACCCATTCAAATAATAATCTGGCTTCCTGTTTTTGCTATTTTGTATTTTGTTATGCAGATTATCTTACCTAGGTTGAAAAAGTTCCACAATGCCCTGATATTCCCCACAAATATGGCATGGTACTGCTATCCCACAGCACCAGGGACTCGGGTTCACTTCCAGCCTTGGGTCACGATCCTGCACATTCTCCCCATGTCTGTATGGGTTTCCTCCAGGTGCTCCAGTTTCCTCCCGCATTCTGAAAGATGTGCTGGTTAGGGTGCATTGACCTGAGCAGGCACTGTATTGTGGTGACAAGGGGAATTTCACAGTAACTTCATTGCAGTGTTGATGTAACATCTCACTTGTGACTAATAAATAAACTTTAAAACTTTAAGCTTGCACATTTTCTCCGTGTTTGTATGGGTTTCCTCCGGGTGCTCCGGTTTCCTCCCACACTCCGAAGATGTACAGATGTGGTGCATTTGCTGTGTTAAATTGCCCCTTAGTGTCCTGGATGCATGAATTGAAAGGATTAGAGGGGTAGATGTGTTGGATTATGGATAGGATCATTGTCAGTGTGGATGGGCTGAATGGCCTCCTCCTGCACTGTAGGGATTCTATGTTTCCAAATTGTCCTTTAGTGTCAAGGGGATTAGCAGGTAAATACATGGGGTTATGAGGATAGTCCCTGGGTGGAATTGTGGGTAGTGCAGGTTTGATGGGCTGAATGGCCTCCTCCTGCACTGTAGAACATAGAACATTACAGCGCAGTACAGGCCCTTCGGCCCTCAATGTTGCGCCGGCCAGCGGACCCTCTAACTTAAACTATTCCAATATCATCCATACGCCTATCCACCGACCATTTGAATGCCCCCAAAGTAGGCGAGTCCACAACTGCTGCAGGCAGGGCATTCCACGCTCTCACCACCCTCTGTGTAAAGAACCTGCCTCTGACATCAGTCCTATAACTACCACCTCTTAATTTAAAGTTATGTCCCCTCGTGTTGGTCATCACCATCCGAGGAAAAAGGCTCTCACTATCCACCCTATTCAATCCTTTGATCATCTTATACGCCTCAATTAGGTCACCGCGTAACTTTCTTCTCTCTAATGAAAATAACCTCAAGTCCCTCAGCCTTTCCTCATAAGGCCTTCCCACCATACCAGGCAACATCCTGGTAAACCTCCTCTGCAACCTTTCCAATGCTTCCACATCTTTCTTATAATGCGGCGACCAGAACTGTACGCAATACTCCAAGTGCGGCCGCACCAGAGTTTTGTACAACTGTAACATAACCTCACGGCTCCTAAATTCAATCCCTCTACCAATAAAAGCTAACACACCGTACACCTTCTTAACAACTTTATCAACCTGGGTGCCAACTTTCAAGGGCTATGTACTTGTACCCCAAGATCCCTCTGCTCGACAACACTATTAAGGGTCCTTCCATTAGCCCTATATTTCATATGCCTGTTATTCTACCAAAGTGAATCACCTCACACTTATCCGTATTGAATTCCATTTGCCACCTCACGGCCCAGCTCTGCAACCTATCTATGTCCCTCTGCAAACTGTAACATCCATCCTCGCTGTCTACAACTCCCCCCACTTTGGTATCGGCAGCAAATTTACTAATCCAACCCTCTACACCCTCATCTAGGTCATTTATAAAAATGACAAACAGCAGTGGCCCCAAAACAGATCCTTGAGGTACACCACTTGTAACTGCACTCCAGGGTGAATATTTCCCATCAACCACCACCCTCTGTCTTCTATCAGCTAGCCAATTCCTAATCCAAACTGCTAAATCACCTTCAATCCCATGCATCTGCACTTTCTGCAGTAGCCTACCATGGGGAACCTTATCAAACGCTTTGCTAAATTCCATATACACTACATCAACTGCCTTACCCTTATCTACCTCTTTGGTCACCTCCTCAAAAAAACTCAATAAGGTTTGTGAGGCACGACCTACCCTTCACAAAACCGTGCTGACTATCCCTAATCAATTTATTTCTCTCTGGATGCTTATAAATCCTATCCCTTATAATTCTTTCCAAGACTTTGCCCACAACAGAAGTCAGGCTCACCAGTCTATAATTTCCAGGATGGTCCCTACTCCCCTTTTTGAACAAAGGGACAACATTTGCCATCCTCCAGTCTTCCGGCACTATACCTGTAGCCAACGGCGACATGAAGATCAAAGCCAAAGGCTCTGCAATCTCCTCTCTAGCCTCCCAGAAAATCCTAGGGTAAATCCCATCTGGCCCAGGGGACTTATCAATTTTCATACCCAAATTCTATGATTCTAAAAATGAATCTTTGTCTTGTATTCCGTGTTTAACAGAATGACAAAGACCGGACAATCTACGTTTAGTGTATTAAGTGTTAGAATAAGAGCTTGTGAAAATGATTTTCTTGTTGTTTACTATTGAAAAGGAGTGAAATTACAGAACAAAATTAATATTTCTCTTTTTAACTTACAGTTCTTCATAGTCATGGCAGCGATTTTCATTGGAGAAATTACTTGTGCCATAGTCATTTTGGTCTTTCAATCAATTGTAAATATCACTCTTTTGGTCTTATTCCTGATAATGCAGATGCTTTCTGTATTAACACCGCAGAAATTCCCTGCATTCTTTATTTGCTATTTTAAGTGTGCTAATTGGCTGTGTGCCCTTCCTGAGTGTGAAGTGGTTTGCGCTACTGGGGAAGGGCCAGGAACATAGCAAGCGGTTTGGCACCAATCGGATTTTTAGCGTCGCACACTAGTTCCCTGGCTCACTGCACAGATGGTGAAATTGTAGCCGTGATCTTAAATTTGTCTATTCAAGACTATTCAGCCAGGTTTTCCAGGCAATGGGAAAACTCTGCATTGCAACTGTTCCGGACTCTGCCCTCAACACCACTAACCATTCCGTCCTCTATCAATATTCTTTCTCTCAATCCACTTGCAAAACAACATTTTCTTGGTTTTCATAGAATTGTAGAATCCGTACAGTGCAGAAGGAGACCATTCAGCCCATCGAGTTTATACCGACCACAATCCTACCCAGACCTTATTCCTGTAAACTGCCAACTGCCAACCCCCACCCCCCTCCATTTACCTTGCTAATACCCCTGATACTAGGGTCAATTTAGCCTGGCCAATCCACCTAATCCACACATCTTTGGACTGTGGGAGGAAACCCATGAAGACACGGGAAGAATGTGCAAACTGCACACAAACAGTGACCCAAGCCAGGAATTGAACCTGGGTCCCTGGTGCTGTGAGGTAGCAGTGCTAACCACTATGCTGCCTATAATATAAGTATTGCATCATCTTCAATGATTCTTGTTTCTCTTCCTCTCCACATTTAACGCAGGGGTACATTCTTGATCTCCTCGGCTACACCTTGGTAAAATTAATCAACAGCTCTGGGTCCAGCTTACAGTTGTACTACACTGACACACAACTTTACCTTCTTGCCAACAGCATTCATCGAAAAGCTGTTTTAGAATCTTCAATGTACTTCAGTCATCGATGTTTTGAGGAAGTGATATTTCTTCCACCTTAGTGTGGCTAAAACCAAAGCCATAATTTTTGGCTTGAAAAAGACACCTCACACGGCACAGTGACACAGTGGATAGCAGCCTCCTCACATGCCAGGGACCCAGGTTCGATTCCTGGCTTTGGTCATTGTGATGACTTCAGCCAGGCTAAAGAGGTTGCATTGCTACTGTATAAACTACCTGTTGAATCTTAATTGATGGTTAAATCAGAGAGCTGCATGCTCCCTACATGTGTGTCAGATTCCCAGCCTGCATTCATCAGGAAGCAACTGCAGAGCTGGCTGTGTACAGATGCATGCAGTAAATAAAGTAACTTGGTGATGGGACTTTTGCCTTCGTGGGGTTATTACAGTCACTGTCTATTTGAAGTTTGCACGTTCTCCCCGTGTCTTTGTGGGTTTCCTCTGGGTGCTCCAGTTTCCTCCCATAGTCCGAAAGACGTGCTAGTTCGGTGCTAAATTTTCCCTCAGTGTACCCGAACAGGCACTGAAGTGTGGTGACTAGGGAATTTTCACAGTGACTTCATTGCAGTGTGAAGAAGCCTGCTTGTGACTAATAAATAAACTTTAAAAAACAATTTCCCCACCTGCTCTTTTTCTTGCTGAATCATGGAACTTTGATGTACTGCTCAAAACATATTCGACTCAGCTGTACTACCCTCTTCCGTTTCCATTTCTCACTTTCTGGGTCATTCCCTTCTTAAATCTTACCCCTGATTAAGCTCTTTAATGCTGTTACCCTGTCACCACTATCCTAATCCATTTGTACTCACCTATTCACTACCTGTCATTTTGCTTTGAGTATGGAGGTGTCTTCCTGTACCTGACAGGAGTGTTATAGAAATGTCAGCCACTCTTTATGAGCAAGTTAATGTATTTTTAATAACACAAACTATGGTTATTTTTATTTCTGCGGTGTACCCTGCAAATTGCAACACTTACACCATGTTAGTTCAACTGTGTTCAAAGCCTGGGCTGCATTGGCAGCTATGGAATTCTGTGGGAAAGGAGCTACAGTAATTATCTAGTAATCCAGGTGCCCGGATTCATGATCTATTCCAAAACCACCATCACACCTTGAGAATTTGAATTTAGTTTTAAAAATTAATTGGAATCATTAAAAAATAATCTGGCTTCGATTCCCGGCTTGAGCCACTGTCTGTGTGGAGTTTGCGTGGATCTCCTCCGGGTGCTCTGGTTTCCTCCCACACTCCAAAGATGTGCCAGTTAAGTTGATTGGCCATGGTAAATTGACCCTTAATGTCTTGGGATGCGTGGATTAGAGGGATTAGTGGGGTTATTATGTGGAATTATGGGGATAGGGCCTGGGTCGATGCAGGGTTTGATGGGCTGAATGGTCTCCTTCTACACTGTAGGGATTCTATAATTGTATGAAAAACAGACTTAATAAAATGATATTAAACATACGGTAGGTTTACTAAAGTCCACTTTTAGAGTTTGGAAATCTGCCATTCTTTTCATGTCTGCTCTATATCTGACTCTCATCACACGTCAATATAGCTGACATATTGGTAGGACAGCACAGCGGTTAGCACTGCTGCCTTACAGCGTCAGGGCCCTGGGTTCAATTCCTAGCCTTGGATCATTGTCTGTGTGGAATCTGCTCATTCTCCCTGTGTCTGTGTGGGTTTCCTCCAGGTGCTTCTTCCCACAGTCCAAAGATTTGTTGGTCAGGAGGATTGGGAGTGCTCCCAATTGGTGTTGGGAGTTGTCCCCTTAGTGTCAGGGGGATTAGCAGAGGAAATGCATGGGGTTTCGTGAATATGGCCTGAGTGGGATTGTGGTCAGTACAGACTGGATGGCTGAATGCCTCCTTCTATGCTGCATAATTCCATGACTGATATACAAGGGAATTAAGGCTTATGGGGAGAAAGCAGGAAAGTGGAACTGATCCACTTCAGATCAGCCATGATCTTGTTGAATGGCGGGGCAGGCTCGAGGGGCTAGATGTCCTACTCCTGCTCCTATTTCTTATGTTCTTATGACTGTTAACTGCCCTTTGAAGTTACCCACTAACAACTCAGTTGCATTGGGGCAACTGTGGATGGGCAATAAATGTCAGTCTTTGCCAGCAATACTACAAATCCAAAGTGGATCACAAGAGGGAGGAGGAAGGGGTCAGTGTGGAAGGTTGGGCAACATACAGAAAGAAGCACAGTTACTAATTATTATCTGTTATCCTCTTAGCTTTCATCTGTATTCCAACAAGAGGCGCTTCAGTTATTAAAGCACAATTACACTGGATATGGTGACAAAAACTTTGCCACTTACGGTTGGGATTCTGTTATGTCAACTGTAAGTTCTACATACTTGCATCATTCTATACTGTACTTATATCTTGCTTCCTGTAATCATCTCCTGACTCCCCAAAGCTTGTCCACATCTTCAACGCACGAGTCAGGTGTGGATGGACTACTCCACACTTGTCTAGATGGCTACAGCTTGAGCAACACTCAAGAAGCTCGATACCATCCGGGACAAAGGAAAGATTTACTAGGATGCTGCTGGGACTTGATGGTTTGAGTTATAAAGAGAAGCTGGATAGAGTGGGAGTTTTGTCCATGGAGCATTGTAGGCTGAGGGGCGACCTTGTAGAAGTCTATAAAATAATGAGGGGCATAGATCAACTAGATGGTCAATATATTTTCCCAAAGGTAGGGGAGTCTAAACTAGAGGGCATAGGTTTAAGGTGAGAGGAGAGAGATACAAAAGTGTCCAGAGGGACAATTTTTTTCACAAAGAGGGTGGTGAGTGTCTAGAACAAGCTGCCAGAGTAGTGGCGGGTACAATTTGTCTTTTAGAAAGCAGTTAGACAGTTATATGGGTAAAATGGATATAGAAGGATATGGGTTAAATGCCCAATTGGGATTAGCTTAGTGGTTGAAAAAAAGGGCGAAAGGCCTATTTCCATGCTGTAAATCTCTATGACTCTATGGCTGTGTGACAAAGCAGCCCACTTGATTAGTGCCATATCCGCAAATATCCACTCCCTCCACCACCGACGCTCAGTAGCAGCAGTGTGGACTATCTACAAGATGTAATGCAGCAATTTACCAAAGATCCTTAAACAGCACCTTCCAAACCCACATTCACTTCCACCTAGAGGTACAAGGACAGCAGATACATGGGAACATCACCACCTCCAAGTTCCCCTTCAAGCTACTGACTTGGAAATATATTGTCCATTCCTTCACAGTTGCGGGATCAAAATCTCAGAATTCCCTCCCTGACAGCATTGTGGGTCAGCCCATAGCACGTAGACTGCAGCAATTCAAGAAGGCAGCTCACCACCACCTTCTCAAGGGGCAACTAGGGATGGGCAAGATGTGGACCCAGGTCCCACAAACGAATAAAAAAAGACATGTTGTTATAGAAACTCTACCTCCACATGCTAATCCAGAGGCATGGTGTCACTAAACCATATACAAAAAGGGAAAAACATGTTGGAAAAATATGGATAGCTCGGGTAGAAAATAATGACTCCCAATAGGATCAGCAATTGTATCCCATGAGCAGCTGAGATCCAGAGACCGTGATGATGTTGAGTTCGATTAGTCAATTGTTTTGTTAGCTTAACCTCTCTGAGCTATGTGAATGCATGGATGGAATTTTGATGGCCAGCAATGTTTGTAATCTGTTTTGATTTCTGTGTTAATAATAAGTTTGATTGGCAGCAGTGTTTGAGTTGGAGACCTGGCTTTTGCTCCTCAGCTTTGTAATTCTTTCAGTCTATTTGGTAACAGTCCTGGAACTCGAACCTGCTGCTCTTGATGTCTGATAGCCTTCACACTGCCAAGAATGCTCAGTACTCAGCCTGAAACTATCAGGATTTTCAGGCTGATAGAGGAGGCTCCAATTGGACATGAAACACACTTAGAAAATAGAAGGAGGCCATTTGACCCTTCGAGCCATTCATCATGATCATGGCTGATCATCAAACTCAATAGCCTAATCCTACTTTCTCCCCCAAACCTTTAATCCCATTTGCCCCAAGTACTGTATCTAAATGAGAAACTATATTTTCAAGGGTTGATTTTTGGGTGGGCATCAGTGCAAGGGAAACAGTTTTGTTGTTTTGGCATTCCAAGAAGATTATTGAAATCTTTAATTGCAAGTACATGCTTGTACTAACTACAGTACTTTTTGTTCATTTGTGGGACATGGATTTTGCTGGTTGGCTAGCATTTGTTGCCCATCCCCGGGTGCATGAGGGCATTTCTCTGCAGCCAGAGAACTCCGCCCAGTATCCTGATCCCCCCCATATCTCTTGATCCCCAAGAGCTATATCTGATTCCTTACTGAAATCAGACAATGTTTTTGCCTCAACTACTTTCTGTGGGAGTAAATTCCACACATTCACCGCCCTCTGGGTGAAGAAATTTCTCCTCACCTCAGTCCTAAAATATTTAGTCTCTGTCCTCAAACTGTGACTCCTAGTTCTGACTCCCCCGCCATTGGGAACATTCTTTCTGAATCTACCCTGTCTAACCCTGTTAGAATTTCATAAATTTCTATGAGATCCCCTCTCACTCTTCTAACTCTAAGAATAAGAATAAGAATAAAGAAAATACAGCACAGGAACAGGCCCTTCAACCCTCCAAGCCTGCACCGACCATGCTGCCCGATTGAACTAAAACTCCCAACCCTTCTGGGACCGTATCTCTCTATTCCCATCCTATTCGTGTATTTGTCTCATCCAAAACATTCTCTTCCTCCACCACCGACGCTCAGTAGCAGCAGCATGCACCATCTAGACAGGAACTGATCAAGATTCTTGAGGCAACACCTTCCAAACCCATGATTACTATCGTGTAGAAGGACAAGGGCGGCAGATACATGGGAACACCACTGCCTGAAATTTCGCTCCGAATCCCTCACCATCCTGATATGGAAATATACCACTTGTTCCTTCACTGTTGCTAGGCCAGAATCCTGGAATTCCCACCCTAACAGCACTGTGGGTTTACCTGCCCCAGGCAGACTGTAGCGGTTCAGTAGCCCACCCCGATCTACTCAAGAGACAATCAGCGATGCCCACATCTCATGAATCAAAAAAAGGTGATTAAAACGCAAGGTCACCAACCTGTTGCCACTTGTTCTGCTGAGTATTTTCAGTTGATTTTAACAGTATGCTTTGAAAATTAAAGAGGCATTAGGAGCAAAATGGGTTTCAGCAAATCCCTAAGAACGAACAAAGAACAGTACAGCACAGGAACAGGCTCTTCGGCCCACCAAGCCTGCAACAACACATGATGCCTTTCTAAAGATCTTTTGCTTCTATGTGGTCCATATTCCTCTATTCCCGGCCTATTCGGGTATCTGTCAGGATCTCTTTTAAACATTGCAATTGTATCTGCTTCTTCTCTGGTAGCACATTTCAGGCACTTACCACCCTCTGTGTAAAAAAACTTGCCTCTCACATGTCCTTTAAACTTTCCCCCTTTTAGTTTAAATCCACATCTCTCAATAATTGACATTTCCACTCTGGGAATAAGTTTCCATTCTATCTGAACCTTTCATTTTTTGTAAATGCTATCAGGTGGCCCCCTCAGCCTCAAATATTCAAGTGAAAACCAGCCAGTCTCTCCAAATACCCTCCAAACCAGGGTAATATCCTGGTAAACCCTTTCTGTTCTCTTGCCAAAGACACCATATCCTTCTGGTAGTGTGATGACCAGAACTGTACTCAATACTCCAAATGTGGCCTAACCAAAGTTCTATAAAGTACAATACAACTTGCCAATTTTTATACTCCATACCCCAACCAAAGAAGTCATGCACTTTCTTCACCACCTTATCCAATTGTGACTTGTACGCCCAGATCCCTCTGTATGTTAATGCTTCTAATGTCATTTACTGTATACTTTCCTCACGCATTAAACCTTCCAAAATACATCACCTCACATTTGCCTGGTTTAATCTGCCATTTCTCCACCCAAGTCTCTAGCCTATCTATATCCTGCTGCATCCTATGGCAATTCTTCTCATTATCCTCAGCTTCTCCACAATCTTTGTGCTGTCTATTAATCAGACCACCTAAATTCTTCTCCAAGTTGTAATACATATTATACACAACAGGGTCCCAGCAATGATCCCTGTGGAAAAACCACTGATGACAGAGCTCCTGTCAGAAAAAAAACATCCTTCTACCGCCTGTCTCTGACCTCTATGACCAAGCTGGTTCTGTATCCATCTTACCAGCTTACTACAGATCCCCTGTGACTTCACCTGTGTATTAGCCTGCCATGAGGGACCTTGTCAAAGGTCTTGCCACAGACCATATATACAACATCCACTGAGCTACCCTCCTCAAAACACTCAATAAAATTTCTGAGACATGATTTCTCCCGCACAAAGCCACGCTGCCTATCGCTAATAAGCCCACATTTTTCCAAAAGTGAGTAAATCCTGTCCCTAAGAATCTTCTCCAATAATTCCCCCACCACTGATGTAAGCCTCACTGGCCTGTAATTTCCCGGATTATCCCTGTTGCCCTTAAATAAAGGAACAACATTAGCTATTCTCCAGTCCTCTGGGACTTCCCTTGTAACTAAAGATTTCGTACAAAGCCCCAGCAATTTCCTCCCTCACCTCCCTCAATATGCTGGGATGGATCCCATTAGATCCTGGAGATTTGTCTATCTCAAGACTTTTCAAAACACTCACCTCCTCCTCGTTTTTTTTTTATTGACATGCCCTAAAATATTAGCGTACCTATCCCCAGATTCACCATCCACCATGTCATTCTCTTTTGTGAATATCGATGTAATGTATTCATTTAGGAGCTCACCAACTTTCTCTGCCTCCACGCATAAATTCCCTCCTTTATCCTTGAATGATTTTACCCTTTCCTAGCTATCCTGTTGTTCCTTATATAGTGTATCTTCTGATTGAACATTCCCACATTAGGACAACTCAGCAAAGAACAGAGCATAAAGTCCGAAGATTTTTTTAGTTTGATTTGATTTATTATTGTCACATGTATTAGCATACAGTGAAAAGTATTGTTTCTTGCGTGCTATACAGACAAAACATACCATTCATAGAGAAGGAAACTTACTACCAGAAAGATGTGGAGACTCTGGAGAGAGTGCAGAGGAGGTTTATCGGGATGCTGCCTGGTATGGAAGGTCTGAGTTATGAGGAGAGATTAGGCAAATTGGGACTGTTTTCCTTAGAAAGATGTAGACTTAGAGGAGATCTGATAGAGGTGTACAAGATCTTGAAGGGGATTGATAGAGTAAACAGGGTTAAGCTTTTTCCTTGGATGGACTCAAATAGCACGAGGGGTCACGGGCTTAGGGTGAGGGGGGTAAGGTATAATTTGGATGCTAGAGGGAGTTTTTTCACACAGAGGGTGGTGGGGGTATGGAATGCGCTGCCAAGTAAAGTGGTGGAGGCAGGTACTCTGGAGTTATTTAAGAAATACTTAGATGGGCACATGAACAGAATGGGAATGGAGGGGTATAGAAAACTGATTTAAAATAGGGATCATGAGCCTTGGGAGTCCCTGGGAAGTGTGTAAATAGATGATGATATTGATGTACTTGTTTTTATCCTACAGGTGCTTTGGTCCACCTTGTTGTCTAACGAGGGGCATACACGCGATGGGTCGTGAGAGGACTGCTCTTGGATCTTTTTCGAGAGTATCCTACTGCTTCACGTTGTTAGTGTACGCTTGACCTGGACCTTCTGATGGGCAACACGACAGCTCAGTGACTATCGCTGTGCTGTGCAGATACATGGATTTGGGCCTGTGTCTGTGGGAGTTTGCGCATTCTCCCCGTGCTTGCGTGGGTTTTCTCCGGGTGCTCCGGTTTCCTCCCACATCCCAAAGATGTGCTCTTAGGCTAATTAGCAAAACAAATTCTCCCTAAATTGTCTCAAATTTGGTTTTAAATCCACTGATCTATAAACATGGACAGGGATCGCAGGTAGAGATGGGAACATCGGGTTGGCGGCGCGGGCTCGTTGGGCTGAAGGGCCTGTTTCCTGTGCTGTTTTGTTCTTTGTTCTTTGAAACAAGAGAGTGCAGAATGTAGTGTTACAGTCATAGCTAGAGTGTAGAGAAAGATCAACTTAATGCGAGGTACGTCCATTCAGAAGACTGATGGTAGCAAGGCAGGAGCTGTTCTTGTGTCAGTTGGTATGTGATCTCAGACTTTTGTATCTTTTTCTCGATGGAAGAAGGTGGAAAAGAGAATGTTCGGGATGCGTAGGGTCCTTAATTATGCTGGCTGCTTTGCTGAGGCAGCAGGAAGTATAGATGGATTCGATGGATGGGAAGCTGGTTTGCATGATGGATTGGGCTACATTCATGATCTTTTGTAGTTTTTTGCAACCTTGGGCAGAGCAGAAGCCATTCCAAGCTGTGATACATCAGAAAGAATGCTTTCTATGGTGAGGGTCATAGCTGACATGCCAAATTTCCTTAGTCTTCTGAGAAAGTAGAAGCGTTGGTGGGCTTTTTAACTATAGTGTTGGCATGGGGGGAGCCAGGACAGGTTGTTGGTGATTTGGACACCTAAAAACTTGAAGCTCTCGACTTGGTAGATCTTGAGTGGATCTACCCTTTCCCTGCTACCTCTTGTTCCTTATGTAGTTTATGTTTTGATTGACGAAGGTGTCTCTCATAGGGACACCTTAGCAATAAATAAAGCATAAAGTCCAAAGATTTTCCAATTTTGATTTGATTCATTATTGTCACATCTACTGGAGTAAAGTGAAAAGTATTGTTTCTTGCACGTTATTCAGGCAAAGCATACCTAGTGCTATGCAGTGTTACAGTCAGAGCTAGACTGTAGAGAAAGATTAACTTACTGTGAGATAGGTCCATACAGATGTCTGATGGCAGTAGGGAAGAAGCTATTCTTGAGTTGGTACATGACCTCAGATTTTTGTATCTTTTTCTGATAGAAGAAGGTGGAAGAAAGAATGTCCGGGGTGCGTTGGGTGAAAATAAATTAAAATAAAACATGAATTAAAACAAAAAGCCTAAAGAAGTTAATATATACAGTAGTATTTGTCAAATATGTATCCATCCTTTTATTTGATTGGATAGTATATTTGTAACGTGTTTGTAGAGATTTCTGAAAGAGAGTTATTTTGATGCCATTTCAGTTTCATTGCTGTGGACTAAATAATTACACAGACTTTATAGGATCGTTCTACCAAAAGCAAAAAGACCGTCTTTACCCTAAGAGCTGTTGTCGAGACCCTACTTCTCCTGACTGTGATGGTGTAGACACCTCAGAAAGAGTAATCTATACAAAGGTAGGAGATTTGCAACAAATTGTGGATGGGTTAGAATAACCAGAGAGATTGGGGGGGTTTCACATTCAACTTTTGTTTTGTTAAAGTTTATGGGGAAAAAAAGCAAGGACACTAATTTTATTCTTTTTTTTTTAAGGGCTGTTTTAAGGCTGTACTATCGATGATTAAAAGGAACAGTGTGGTTATTGGTGGCATTGCTGTTGGGATTGCAGTAATAGAGGTAAGATCTAACAATCGCCATTGAAAGATAGCGTAGTCATTCACTAATAGAGGTTTAATAAGATGAGAGGGATTGATAGAGTGGATGTGCAGAGACTATTTCTCGGGTGGATGTAGTTGTTACTAGGGGGCATAACTATAAGGTTCATGGTGGGAGATATAGGAGGGATGTCCAAAGTAGATTCTTTACTCAGAGAGTGGTTGGAGCGTGGAATGCACTGCCTGCTGTGATAGTGGAGTCGGACACTTTAGGAACTTTCAAGCAATTATTGGATAGGTACATGGAGCACACCAAACTATAGGGATGGGTAGCTTGATCTTGGGTTTGGACATTGCTCGGCATAACATTGAGGGCTGAAGGGCCTGTACTTGCTGTAATGGTCTGTGTTTCTATTCCTCCGATGGTCAATAAAACGGCAGAGTGGGACCTCAGTCTGTCTGCATATTCCCACCAGCACTTGCTTGGTTACCTCTAGAGTGGGGGTTGTGGGATGCAGTGGAGAACTGGGAGTTGCTCTGCAGCATTCAAAAGCAATGATGGAAAAGGGATTCTCCACGGTGACCTAGGCACCAAGATTCTCAAAGCACAAAGAAAACAAAAAAAAGTACAGTACAGGAACAGGCCCTTCAGCCCTCCAAGCCCGTGCTGATTATGATGCCTTCAATAAACTTAAAAAAAACCCTTCTGCCCTTACTCAGTCCATATGCCTCTATTCACTCCCTATTTATGGACCCATCCAGATGCCTCTTAAATGTTGCTAATGTGTCTGCTTCCATCACCTCCTCTGGCAGCGTGTTCCAGACACTCACTACTCTCTGAGTGAAAAATTTCCCCTGCACATCTCCCTTAAACTTTCCCCCTCTCACCTTGAACCTGTTGCCCCCCCTGGGGAAAAAGCCTCTGACTATCCACTCTGTCTGTGCCTCTCATCATTTTGTAGAATTCTATTAGGTCTCCCCTCAGCGTCCGCCTTTCTAGTGAAAACAATCTTAATTTAGTCAACCTCTCCTCATAGCCAACACCGTCGAGACCAGGCAACATCCTTGTGAACCTTCTTGGCATTCTCTCCAAAGCTTCCATGTCCGTCTGGTAGAGTGGCAACCAGAACTGCACACAGTATGCCAAATGCAGCCTAAACAAGGTTTTAATTTGCTGCAACATGATTTGCCAATTCTTGTACTCAATGCCCCAGCTGATGAAAGCAAGCATCCCATATCTTCTTAAACACCTTGACTGCTTGTGTTGCCACTTTTAGGGAACTGTGGACAAGCATGCCTACTGTATGTGGGTATTGTCCAGAAGGTTCTTCTGACATGGAGGCATGATGGCAGAGTGGTTAGCGCTGCTGCCTCACAACGCCGGGGACTCAGGTTCAATTTCGGTCTTCAGTCACTGTCTGTGTGAAGTTTGCACATTCTCTCCTGTATCTGCATGGGTTTCCTCCGGGTGCTCCAGTTTCCTCCCACAGTCCAAAGATGTGTGGGTTAGATGGATTGACAATGCTAAATTGCCCCCTAATGTCCAAAGATGTGTGGGTTAGGTGGATTGACAATGCTAAATTGCCCCCTAATGTCCACTTTGTGTCCAAAAATTTGCAGGTTAGGTGGATTGGCCATGCTAAATTGCCCTTTAATGTCAGGGAGATTAACAGGGTAAATATGTGGGGTTATGGGGATAGGACCTTGGTGGTCAGAGCAGTCTCGATGGGTTAAATGGCCTCCTCCTGCACTGTAGGGACTCTATGATTATATTATTATTCATTAGCAGCCATGGGAAGTGTGAACTTTGGAGGGACGGCGATTACCATTTCCTCTGAGATTCTTAACATTACCTCTTTATTTTCTTTCTGAAGGTGATAGCAATGGTCATTTCCCTGACACTATTCATCAACCTATTCCGGACTGTATAGTTCACACTCAGATATCTGAAGACGCTGTTCAGCTCCATCTGATTGGTTCAATATGAATGTAAATAAAGGCCGGCGGAAAAATATGGGTGAATAGGAACAGTTGTAAGAAAATATCCTTCAAGGATTCCAATTCTTGTATAAACCTCTCGAGCATCAGATTAATTGTTCGGTAGGATTCCGTCACTGTCATATTCCACTCCAGGGTCAGACTGCTGTCTCACAGAACCAGGCCCCGCTTTGGTTCCAAGGCCGGGAATCGAACAGGGTTCCCTGGCGCTGTGAGGCAGCAGTGTTAACCTCTGTGCCACCCTGCCGCCCCTTAAGGTTTATGTCAAAAATGTATTGGTTGTTGTCAAACCTTAAATATGAATATTTTAGACTGAGAGAGGAACATTGTCAAGGCTGGGGCTTTGAATTTAATACCGTTTGATTATGGATGGTTAGGATTATAATGCTATAATATATTATGATCAAAAAATACCAATGATGTCACAAACCACATCGACCTTTGACTTTTTTTGTCATCATAAGCCCATGATGAAATTATAGTCTTCTACCATCTATTATCTTTATTTTAAGAAAATATTCTACCATTTTAAGAAAACACTAATTTTGATTTAATACAGGAAGCATTTTCTAATAAAATGTAATTGTTTGATTTCAGAATTAAAATACCTGATTATTTTTCTTCACTAATTTAGATTCCTATTAACTTGGAGACCGGGACGATGCTAAAGCAGGATACCATGGTTACAGTTTTTTAAATTGCACGGAATTAAATGTCTTGGATTGTGATCAGCGCAGTTTCTTATATTTTAGGTACATTTTGATCATTATACCCGGAAAGAAAGGTTGTATTCAAAATTGTGATCCATCATAGAATGCTGCAGTGCAGAAAGGAGCCATTTGGCCCATCGAGTCAGCACCGACTACAATCCCATTCAGGTCCTATCCCCATAACCCCGCTTATTTACCCTGATATTGAGGGGCATGGCCAATGCACCTAATCCACACATCTTTGGAGTGTAGGAGGGAACTGGATCACCCGGAGGAAACCCTCACAGACACGGGGAGAACATGCAAACTCCACACAGACAATTTCCCAAGCTGGGAATTGAACCCAGGTCCCTGGCACTATGAAGCAGCTGTACTAACCACCGTGCTGCCTCACAAGCACCACAGAATTTAAAAAAACATGAGAGAATATTTTTAAGAATCATTAGTTATTTACAGCTGTGATTCATAAACTGTTTCATAAAGAGATCCTCCATGAAAGATGTAACGTTCTTCAGTGTTAAACTACATTTACCACAGGCCTTGGTTTTAAATACAGCACAGACAGGAAGCTGATCCCTCCTCTTTCTTCACAGCTGCTAAGCAATTTCAAGCACGGCTGGAAGGATAAAAAAATTCCCGGAAAATGGGAATACCAATCCGCTACAGTTGAGACAGCTTTTCAGCGGCCGTGGTTCAGACATCTGTGGTTACTGTCAGAGGATTAGATACAAAAACGGAGGAACATATTTATTTCTCCTCCAACAGTTTCCTCTATTTACTACAGGATAGGATGTCAATGGATACACAATCACCAGGATGGCAATAAATACTTGCTACTTCATGTGGATGAATAAGAAAGAATATCTTATTTGCGTTATTTGCAGTGTAGACATGTCCTGATGTGACTCCGAAGTGAAGCAAGTAGTTACGCCGCTTTGGTTGGGCAACACAAAAAATGTGGCCTTAAACCAGGTTTATAAAACGCTCAGGGATCCTAAGGATTTTTTTTTAACCCATAAAACATCACTTTAGGGAGCGTTTTAATTCCTTGCTTTTTTAACACTTACATGCCTAACTGTTGGAAGAGAGCCTGTGCCATGTGTCTATTTTCAACAGAATCCCTACAGAGCAGAAGGAGGCCATTTGGCCCATTGAGTCTACACCTATCACAATCCCATCCATATTCCCAAACCCCACACAGTTACCCTGCTAATCCCCCAAGGACACGAGCATCAATGTAGTGGGGCCAATCATCTTACACGCACATCTTTAGACTGTGGGAGGACACCGGAGTAAGCCCACGCAGACATGGGGAGAACGTGCAAACTCCACACAGTGACCCAAGCCAGGAATCAAACCTGGGTCCCTGGTGCTGAGAGACAGCAGTGCTAACGACTGCGCCATCATGCCACCCTTGCAAATACAGGCAGGATTTAATGTCTCTCTTCAGATCCCGTCCAAAAAAGAAAAATTCCACACAGACAGTGGTGACCTGAGGCAGGAATTAAACCTGGATCCCTGATGCTGTAAGGCAGCAGTGTTAATCACTGTGCCACTGTGCCAGGCAAGCTATACTTCTAAGCACTTTAGCCTTGAGTCAGCTAGGATCTGAGCAATGCAAACACAGATCTGCCTGGGCAGGACTTGAATTGGTAACAGTACCCTCTGAATTCACAACGTCAAAACAGTACTCGTGTCACTCTCCTGCCTCATTGTTACAAAAGTCTACATAAGCCTCTAATTTACACATCTCAAGACACTAAGAGGCAATTTTAGCATGTCCAATCAACCTAACCCCTACATCTTTGGACTGTGGGAGGAAACTGAAGCACCTGGAGGAAACCTATGCAGACACGAGGAGAATGTGCAGACTCCACACAGACGGTGACCCGAGCCGGGAATCGAATCCAGGCCGCTGGAGTTGTGAAGCAGCAGTGCTAACCACTGTGCTACCGTGCTGCCACTAAATTGCCCCTTAGTGTCCAAAGATGTGTGGGTGGATTAGGTGGATTGGCCATGCTAAATTGCCCTTTAGTGTCAGGGGGACTAGCTAGGGTAAATGCATGGGGTTATGGGATAGGGTCTGGAACGGATTGTTGGCAGTGCAGACCTGATGGGCTGAATGGCCTCCTGTACTGGAAAGATTCTATGAGTGTGTAAGGTAGTGGCAACAGGACTTGCACAGTCAGATAGTAAAGCAAAATTGAACGTGTAAATGACAACTGCAATGATGTTTGCAAATACAGGAAGAATAAAAGCTTTGGGGAGGGGGAGAGAAAGAATGCAGGAGGTGATGAGTTGTAGCTGCTCGCCATTAAAAGCCCTCACACTGCACAACACATTTCCTACCCTGCCTTCGCAAACTCTTGCTGCCCCCTACTGATAGGCTCAGTGACTGCAACATTTATTCATAAAATCATTACAGTGCAGAAGGAGGCCGTTCAGCCCATTGAGCCTGCATCTACGCCAGGGAGAGGTGATGGCCTAGTAGTATTATCACCAGACTATTAATCCAGAAACTCAGCTAATGTTCTGGGGACCCGGGTTCAAATCCCACCATGATAGATGGTGGAATTTGAGTTCAATGAAAAAGATCTGGAATTAAGAATCAACTGATGACCATGAAACCATTGTCAGAAGAACCCATCTAGTTCACCACTGAGCCTTAGGGAAGGAAAGAACAAAGAACAAAGAGCAACACAGCACGGGAAACAGGCCCTTCGGCCCAACGAGCCTGCGCCGCCGTCCTAACGTCTTAATGACATATAGGGACCAATATAGGGACAATTTGTTACCCAATCAGCCTCAGAGCACATTTTTGGGATGTGGGAGGAAACCGGAGCACCCGGGGAAAACCCACGCAACCACGGGGAGAACGCGCAAACTCCCGCAGACACAGGCCCAAATCCATGTGTCTGCACAGCAACAGCGATAGTCTCTGAGCTGTCATGTTGCCCATCTGATGGTCCAGTTTAAGCATACACTAACGACGTAAAGCACTAGGCCACTCCTGAAGCAACATCCAAGAGCAGCCCTCGCACGACCTGCCGAGTGCATGGACCGAATAACCTGTGGAAACAAATAAGATATTTAGACAGTCCTGCTATATCCCTCTATCTGCAGACCGCTCATGTGGCTGCCCAAGAGACCCTTAAACAACCCTAGCGTGCCTGCTCCCACCACCTTACTCAGTAGTGCATTCCACACCCCCACTACCCTTTGTGTGAAAAACTGGCCTCTAATATTCGTCTTATACATAGCCCCCTCACCCTGAGCCTGTGACCCCTCGTTCTATCCATTTCTAATGGTGGAAAAAGCTTGCCACCATTTACTCTATCTATACCCCTCATAATCTTATATACCTCTAATAGATCCCCTCTCAGCCTACGTCCTTATCTGGTCAGGCCTACACGAGACTCCAGAGCCACAGCAATGTGGTTGACTGTCAACTGCCCTCGGGCAACTAGGGATGGGCAATAAACGCTGGCCCAGCCAGCAACGCCCATGTCCCACAAAAGAATAGTTTTTAAACAATAACACTTTTACCCAGGCCATATCCCCAAAATCCATTGTATTTACCCTGCCAATGCCTCTGATATTAAGGGTTAATTTAGCATGGTCAATCAACCTGACCAGCACACCTTTGGGAGGGAACTGGAGCACCCGGAAGAAACCCACATAGACACGGGGAGAATGTGCAAACTCTGCATAGACAGTCACCTAAGCTGGGAATCGAACCCAGGTCCCTGGCACTGTGAGGTAGCAGTGCCAACCACTGTGACGCCCCTTACTCAACTCCACCTCTGACTCAGCCCATCTGCTCCTGTAATGTGTCTGCTTTTGTTACTCCAGAATCATTCCAATGTTCTTTCAGTTCGCATCCCATCTTTTACATTCTGTATGGGTGGCACAGTGGTTAGCCCTGCTGCCTCACGGTGCCAGGGACCCAATTTCAATTCCCCGTCTGTGTGGAATTTCAATTCACACCGTCTGTGTGGAATTTGCATGTTCCCCTTGTGTCTGTGTGGGTTTCTCCTGGATGCTCCAGTTTTCTCTGAAACTGGTTAGGGTGCATTGGCCGTGCTAAATTCTCCCTCAGTGTACCTGAATAGGTGCAGGAGTATGACAATTAGGGGATTTTTCACAGTAACTTTATTGCAGTGTTAATGTAAGCTTACTTGTGACACTAATAAATAAAAAGTAAAAACGATAAATTTAAGCTCAATCTTAATTAAGGTCGGCATGGCAGCACAGCGGTTAGCATCGCTGCTTCACAGCACTCAGGGACGTGGGTTCAATTCCCGATTTGGGTCACTGTCTGTGTGGTGCCTGCACATTCTCCCTGTGTCTGCGTGGGTTTCCTCCCATAGTCTATAGATGTGCAGATTAGTTGGACTGGCCGTGCTAAATTGCCCCTTAGTGTCAGGGAGATTAGTAAAGTTTATTTATAAGTCACAAGTAAGGCTAACATTAACACTGCAATGATGTTACTGTGAAATTCTCCTAGTTGCCACATTCCGGTGCCTGTTGGGTTCAACGTATTTAACCAGCACATCTTTCAGAATGTGGGTTGAAACTGGAGCACCCAGAGGAAACCCACACAAACACAGGGAGAATGTGCAGACTCCATGCAGACAGGAAGGTAAATATGTGAGGTTATGGGGAGGTAGGGCCTTGGTGAAATTGTGGTCAGTGCAGGCTCGATGGGCCAAATGGCCTCCTTCTGCACTGTAAGGATTCTATGATTCCAAACTCTCGCCCTTATCCTAATATGCACCAACTTCTGTCACTCGTTAGCCATCATTGGCCTCCATTGGCTCCTAGCTCTGTTTTGTCTTGCCCTCTGTGCTAACACTGTGCCTTTAAGGAGGATTTACATTCACATACAGTAGAGCTCTCCAGTCACCCACCCAATCTGAGACCAGGGTTGGAGCTGGGATCTTTCTCCTCCGTGTGACTCAGTGCCGCACGAGTCAACACCATCTGTTCCCAGCAGCAAGAGCAGCAGATGGAACGGGGACATCTTGGCTTTCTCTTCACAGCTTCAGCCAAGTTTCCACCAACGCGTTTCCAAGCACCCTCGATAAACATCACACCTACAAATATCACAATGAGTTTCTAATTTAAACAAAAAGCATCGGGCAGGCATAACTCAACAATCAGCAAACAGAAGTATTGGGTCTGCGAGAAAGATGTCCAAAGATGTGGGGGTGAGGTAGATTGGCCATGCTAAATTGACCCTGAGTGTCAGGGGGACTGGCTAGGGTAAACGTATGGGGTTATGGCAATAGGGTTTGGGTGGGATTATGGTGCAGACTTGATGGGTCAAATGAACATAGAATATAGAACGTTACAGCACAGTCCAGGCCCTTCGGCCCTCAATGTTGCGCCGACCAGTGGAACGAATCAAATGACCCTCTAACTTGAACTATTCCAATGTTATCCATATGCCTATCCACTGACCATTTGAACGCAATGACTTCCTTCTTCTCTATAGGGATTCTACAATTCTATGAGAATTAATAAGCAACCAGCAAGATGCTTTGAAATAATCCAAATTCAACCAACTTAATGCTTTACAAGAAGCTGTTCTAACTATAGTGCCTCACAGCGCCAGGGACCTGGGTTCAATTCCAGTCTTAGTGTAGACAGAGTCAATGGACGGGAGGCTGGTTTGCATGATGGACTGGACTATATTCACAACATTTTGTAGTTTCTTATGGTCTTGGGCCGAGCAGGAGCTCATACCAAGTTGTGGTACAACTAGAAAGAATACTTTCTATGGTGTACCTGTGAAAGTTAGTGAGAGTCGTAGCGGACATGCCAAATTTCCTTAGTCTTCTGAAAAAGTAGAGGTGTTGGTGCGCTTTCTTAACTATAGTGTTGGCAGGTGGGACCAGGACAGGTTGTTGGTGAGCTGGACACCTAAAAACTTGAAGCTCTTGACCCTTTCTACTTTGTCCCCATTGCTGTAGACAGAGGCATGTTCTCCTTTATGTTTCCTGAAATCGATGACAATCTCCTTCATTTTGTTGACACTGAGGGAGAGATTATTGTTGCTGCACCAGTTCACCAGATTCTCTATCTCATTCCTGTACTCCATCTCATCATTGAGATCCAACCCAATACAGTGGTGTCATCAGCAAACTTGAAAATTGAATTGGAGGAGAATTTGGCCACACAATCATAGTGTACAAGGAATATAGTAAGGGGCCGAGAACACAGGCTTGTGGGTCATCAGTGTTGAGAATGATCGTGGAGGAGGTGTTGTTGCCTATCTTTACTGATTGAGGTCTGTGAGTTTGGAAGTTCAAGATCTAGTCACAGAGGGAAGTGCCGAGGCACAGGCCATGGATTTTGGAGATGAGTTTCATGGGAATAATGGTGTTGAAGGCTGAGCTGTAGTCAATAAATAGGAGTCTGACATAGATGTCTTTGTTATCTAGGTATTCCAGGGTTGAGTGCAGGGCCAGGAAAATGGGGGTCAGCTGTGGATCCTTGTTGCGGTGATAGGTGAACTGTTTTGGATGCACGTAGTCCGGGAGGCTGGAATTGATTCGTGCCATGACTAACTTTTCGAAGCACTTCATAATGATGGATGTCAGAGCATCATTATGGCACGCTGCTTGGTTTTTCTTATGTACTGGGAAAATGGTTATCTTCTTGAAGCAGATAGGGACCTCAGATTATTGTAAAGAGAGGTTGAAGATGTCTGTAAATGCTGGCCTAGCCAGTGACTCCCACATTCCTTACATACAATCCCCACGATGCAGAAGGAAGCCGTTTGTCCCATCAAGTCAGCACCAACTCTCTGACAGAGCATTTTACCCAGACTCTCTCCCCATTTTATCCCCATAACCATTAACCATCCATTTAACCTACACATTTTGGACAATTTAGCATGATCAATCAACCTAACTCTTACTTCATCTTAAACTCGCTAATAAAAGTTCTCAATCTTCATGGTGAATCCCCAGATCAGTTTGAGATGAATATTTCACAGGGGTGGTTGACGTATTCCCCACCCCTCCCCAAGCTATACAGCAGACCAACACTTGACAGGCTCGACCTGGATAGCTCTGGGGTAGCTGTTTCCATGGAAATCACAGAAACCCTACAGTGCAGAAAGAGGCCATTTGGCCCATCAAGTCTGCACCAATCACAATCCCACCCAGCCTCTATCCCCATAACCACACTCATTTACCCCAGCTGGCCCCCTGACACTAAGGAGCAATTTAGCATGGCCAATCCACCTAACCTTGGAGTGTGAGAGGAAATTGGAACATCTGGAGGAAACCCATGCAGACACAGGGAGAACGTACAAACTCTACAAAGTCACCCGAGACTGGAATCAAAGCTGGGTCCCTGATGCTGGGAGGCAGCAGTGCTAACCACCCACTTATTGCCCATCCCTAATTGCTCTTGAACTGAGTGGCTTGCTAGGCCATTTCAGAGGGCCATTTTAAGTCAACCACATTGCTGTGACTCTGGAGTCACATGTAGGCCAGACCAGATAAGGACGGCAGATTTCCTTCCGTAAAGGACATTAGTGAACCAGATGGGTTTTTCCAACAATTGTTTCACTTTTTTATTGAATTCAAACTTCACCATCTGCTGTGGTGGGATTGGAACCTAGGTCCCTAGAACATTACCCTGGGTCTCAGGATTCCTGTCCCCGTGACAATTCCACCACAGTATCGTCTCCTACCAGTGCAGAAATGACAATGAAATTTGCACTGAGAAAATGTGACCATAAATACGAACAATGCAAGATTAATGCCGGAACTTTGCCGGCACACCCACTCGAGGCTGGTAAGATCTCGCCTGAGGCTAATGGGGAATGCCGTTCTGCAAGCCTTGTCCACCTGGTTCTAGGGTGGGTGTGCTGGTAAAATCCTAGCATGTGTTTCAGGTTTATACACCCAGTTGTACAAGAATATTTTACGTACTTGCACCTTGGCGAAAAATCCCACGTTAGTTTGGGATCGAGAAAATGCTATGTCAATTCATGAGTTTACCACCAGATGGTGCTCAAGTCCAAGATCTAGCTCCCCATTTCTGAAGAGTCACATTTGACTTAACTCTCTCTCCCCACAGATGCTACCAAACCTGCTGTGTTTTTGCAATACCTCTTGTTCTTGTTTTAGATTTCCAACCATTCGGCCCATCAAACCTGCATTGACAACAGTCCCACCCGGGCCCTATCCCCGTAACACCATTTATTTATCCTGCTAGCTATGATTCATCAATCTTTACAGGTGCACCATAGAAGGCGTTCTTTCTGGATGTATCACAGCTTGGTATGGCTCCTGCTCTGCCAAGAACACAAGAAATTACATAGGGTCATGAACGAAGCCCAGTGCATTACGCAAACTAGCTTCCCATCCATTGACTCCGTCTACATTTCCCGCTGTCTCGGGAAAGCAGCCAGCTTAATTAAGGACCCCACGTACCTCGGACATTCTCTCTTCCACCTTCTTCCGTCAGAAAAGCAATACAAAAGCCTGAGGTCACATACCAACCGACTCAAGGACAGCTTCTTCCCTGCTGCTGCCAGATTTTTGAATTGAATTATATTGAGTTGATCTTTCTCTATACCCTAGCTATAACACTACATTCTGCTCCTTTCCTTCTCTATGAACAGTATGCTTTGCCTGTAAAGCATGCAAAAAGCAATACTTTTCACTGCATGTTAGTACACGCGACAAGAATAAATCAAATCAAAGACACAAAGGGGAAATTTAGCATGGTCAATCCAACTTAACTTCACGTCTTTGGACTGTCAAGCAGGCAGTAAACTTACCAGACCAATGCAAATGATTCCACAGCAGAATTTTGAAGAATGTTTTTCCTTTAATCGATGTAATGAAAACAGATATTCTGGTCATTATCAGTGCGACCACTGGGCCGCTGTGCTGCCCTTTCAGCAAATTGTTCTGTGCTGGTGGCCCATGTTCCACTAGTGGCACAGTGGTTAGCACTGCTGCCTCACAGTGCCAGGAACCCGGGTTCGATTCCAGCCTTGGGTCACTGTCTGTGTGGACTCCCTGTGGGTTTCCTCCAGGTGTTCCAGTTTCCTCCCACAGTCTGAAAAATGAGCAGGTTAGGTGGATTGGCTGTGCTAAATTGCCCCTTACTGTCAGGGGGAATGGAATCTGCACATTTTCCCCGCTGTGTCTGTGTGGGTTTCCGCCGGGTGCTCCGGTTTCCTCCCATAGTCCAAAAGCCGTGCTGGTTAGGGTGCATTGGCTGTGCTAAATTCTCCCTCAGTGTACCAAAACAGGCGCCAGAGTGTGGACTTTCACATTAACTTCATTGCAGTGTTAATGTAAGTCAACTTGTGATACTGATAAATAAACTTCAAACTTTTTATCCATGTAACTACAGTATCATTTCTCCCCCCCCCCCCCTGCTTCCCCCCACCAAACCGAGTCTCCCCTTGTAGCTCCTTCACTGCCTCTGAAAAAGTCCATTTGATTGGTCTGTAATCTGAACATCATTCCCATGACTGCTCATCCTATCCCTGGCCCAGAAAGGACAACTGAGTGGCAATGACTAAGATCTCTTTGCTGTCCTTGATGGGACCAGGCTTCGTTCTGCCAAGATTAACACTTGACTCATCATTTTGTCTCCCATACGAGGGGTGAATCACAGACTACAGAATGATTCATTACAGGAACAGTGTCACAATCGGAGCTAATGGAAGCTCTTTGATTTAATCTTAAAAGTGAAATGAGTCACTGTTACTTCCGCACTGCTGGCACACTCTCTCTTCTTGCACTAACCCATCTAAAAACACCTACCCCGCCCCCCCAACTTCACACCGACAAACCCCATCGAACAATATTGATTCCTATCAAGGTTCAGCTCTGCAGACAATATTAGTCTCCTAGGCGATGGCTTCTTGTTGGTATTATTGCTACATTATTAATCCAGAAACTCAGCTAATGTTCTGGGGACCTGGATTCAAATCCCACCACAGCGGGTGGTGGAATTTGAAGTCAATAAAAAATATTGGGAATTATGAATTTACTTTGGAATCAAAGAACATAGAAAAGTACAGCACAGGGACAGGCCCTTCGGCCCTCCAAGCCTGCACCAATCTTGATGCCCCAACTAAACTACACAAACAAAATCTGCTACTCTTACTTGGTCTGTACCCCTCTATTCCCTCCCTATTCATGTACCCATCCGGGTGCCTCTTAAATGTTGCTAATGTGTCACTTCCATCACCTCCTCTGGCAGCGCGTTCCAGGCACCCACCACTCCCTGCGTTAAAAACTTTCCGTGCACATCTCCCTTAAATTCTCCCCTCTCCCCTTGAACCTGTGCCCTCTTGTAATTGACACCTCCACCCTGGGGAAAAGCCTCTGACTATCCACCCTGTCTACACCTCTCATCATTTTGTAGAGCTCTATCAGGTCTCCCCGCAGCCTCCATTTTTCCAATGAAAACAATCCTAGTTTGTTCAACCTCTCCTCACAGCCAACACCCTCGAGACCAGGCAACATCCTGGTGAACCTTCTTTGCATTCTCTCCAAAGCTTCCACGTCTTTTTGGAATGTTGTATAAACCCATCCGGTTCAATAATGTCCTTTAGGGAAAGGAATCTGCCATTCTTACCCGGTCTGGCCTACATGTGACTCCTGAGCCACAGCAATGTGGTTAACTCTCAACTACCCTCTGAAATGGCCAAGTGAGAAGCTCAGTTCAAGAGCAATTAGGGATGGGCAAGAAATATTGGCCCAGCTAGCGATGGCCATGTCCCGCAAATGAATTTTAAAAAGTTGCCTGAACAAAATAGACCAAGTGACCCTAAGCAGAACTTGTTTCTGTCCTGACCCACCACTTCGACACGGGGCCCAGAAATTCACAGAAGCCCAGTGCCAGTATATCCTTTCTCAAATAAAGAGACCAAAACTGTACACATTACTCCAGGTATGGCCTCACCAGCACCTTATACAGCAGCAACATAACCTCACTGTTTTTAAACTTCATCTCTCTAGCAACAAAGGACAAAATTCTACTTGCCTTCTTTATTACCTGCTGCACCTGCAAACTAACTCCTTGTGATTCGTGCACAAGGACACCCAGGTCCCTCTGCACAGCAGCATGCTGCAATTCTTTACCATTTAAATAATAAGTGAAGATGGAAGAACATTTCTTCACAAAGATTGGTTATGCCATGGAATGCTTTACCATGCGCCAAGTCAATCAGGATATATAAGTAGGAGTTAAGTAAATATGAATAATGGGATAAAGTTAGAATGAAAGCACAAGGGGATGGGAAAACCTGCCTCCAGAGGAATGACCCACAGACCGATTCAACTGCTACTGTTGATCTGTCACATACTTATTCCTTTATCTATCAAAAACCAACATCTCTGGTCACAGGAATTAGGAGCAGAAGTCGGCAGATTCAGCCCTTCGAGCATGCTCCGCCATTTCATCAGATGATGGTCAATCACTCCCTGGTTTCAAATCCACCCTCCCACCTGTTCCCCATATCCCTTTTTTATAAATCAGGAATATATCCATCTCCATCTTGAAACCATTCAATGATTCAGATTCCACTGTGCTATGGGGCAGTGAGTTCACCACTCTGTGCGAAAAGTACTTCCTCCTCAACTCAGTGTTAAATCTACCGCCTCTCAACCTATACCTGTGACCTCTTACATTGTCCCCGGCACAACGTTGAGGGCCGAAGGGCCTGTACTGTGCTATACTGTTCTATGTTTGGTCACCCCACAGCCTCCATCATTCCAGTGAGATCAAATAAAGTTTCTCCCAACCTCTCCTCATAGCTAATGCCCTCCATACCAGGCAACATCCTAGTAAATCCTTTCTGTACCCTCTCCAAAGCCTCCACATCCTTCTGGTAATGTGGTGACCAGAATTGAACACTATATTCCAAGTGCGGCCTAACTAAGGTTCTATAAAGGTGCAACCAAGTGACTTCCCAATTTTTAATCTCACTACCCTGGCCAATAAAGGCAAGCATGCCGTATGCCTTCTTGACTACCTTCTCTACTTGCATTGCCACTTTCAGTGACCTGTGTACCTGTACACCCAGATCCCTCTGCCTATCAATTATCTTAAGGTTTCTGCCATTTACTGTATATTTTCCTATTTTTTTAGATCCTCCAAAATGCATACCTCATATTTGTAATGAGAGGTTGGAGAAACTTGGTTTGTTCTCACTGGAACAATGGAGGTTGAGGGGAGACCTGATAGAAGTCTACAAGACTACAAGAGGCATGGACAGAGTGGATAGTCAGAAGCTTTTTCCCAGGGTGGAAGAGTCAATTACTCGGGTTAAGGTGCAAGAGGCAAGGTTTAAAGAGTATGTCTGAGGCAAGTTTTCTTTTATACTGAAGGTGGTGGGTGCCTGGAACTCGCTCCCAGGGGAGGCAGTGGAGGCAGATACCATAGTGACTTTTAAGGTCTGTCTTGAGAAATACATGAATAGGATTGGAATAGAGGGACACAGTCCCTAGAAGGGTAGGGGGTTTAGATCAGTTCAGCCAAGTCAGGCTTGTAGGGCCAAATGTCCTGTTCCTGTGCTGTAATTTTCTTTGTTCTAATGTGGGATGGGCAATAAATGCTGGTCTAGCCAGCGAAACCCATGTCCCATGAATGAATAAAAGGAGGATCAATCTGTTCACTCATGCATTGTTATTTGAGGAATCCTGCTGAGCATAAATTATTCCTGACAGCACAACAGCAACTATACTTGAAAGGACTTTATAGCCATTGAGCACTTTGAGTTATCCTGAGAGTCTCCCTATCCCCTTTCCAGAACATTGAATACAGGAGTTGGGACATCTTGTTGAAGTTGTACAAGATTTTGATAAGGCCACAGTTGGAATACTGTGTACACTTCTGGTCACGTTATATAGAAAGGATATTATTAAACTAGAAAACATGCAGAAAAGATTTACTGGTTTGAGTTATAAGGAGAGGCTGGATAGACTAGGACTTTTCTCTCTGGAGCACAGGAGGCTGAGGGGTGATCTTATAGAGGTCTATAAAATAGAGGGGCATAGATCAGCTAGATAGTCAATATCTTTTCCCAAAGGTAGAGGAGACTCTAAAACTAGAGGGCATAGGTTTAAGGTGAGAAGGGAGAGGGAGATACAAAAGTGTCCAGAGGGGCAAATCTTTCAGAGGGTGGTGAGTGTCTGGAATGAGCTGCCAGAGGCAGTAGTAGAGGCTGGTACAATTTTGTCTTTTAAAAAGCATTTAGATAGTTACATGGGTATAGATGGATATAGAGGGATAATTGGAATTAGCTTAGGGATTTAAAAGAAAAGGCAGCATGGCCAAGATGGGCCGAAGGGCCTGTTTCCATGCTGTAAACCTCTGTAACTATGACCCTATGGCTCTCCCCTCCACAATTCTGATTACACAAGTGGAGTTAGGTTTGAATAACAGAGACACAAACTTGCAATTTGAATATCAATCTTTATTTTTTTGACTTAATTTTTTGCAACGTTGAACACACAGAAAACATTGTACACAAATGAGGTGGCTACATCATCTCAACAGAAAGCACAAGATGGGGAAAAGTCAACATTCCTGGTGCCTTTTTTTATTCCAGCTTTCCTGCCTCTGTTCCTCCTAAACCTCACACAAAAAAAAAAAATCCCTAATTATTATCCATAGGCAACATGGAAAATACTCGTGAAATTCGGTGCGTTGGATGTAGAATTGAACGCTCTTAGAAATAAATATAATTTGGGTCTATGTGAGACTTTGAAAAAGTTTTACTCATGACTATCTGGAGTTGTTTCACAGTCAAGTCCTGTTTTCTCCTGTCGTCACTTACAGGTAAGGCAATGTAAACGTGAATCGGCCGCTTTCCCCACTCCCTTCCCCCAAACCTTGTAGTGTTGGGTAAATCCGACTATCCGTAATACCCTGATTTTGTCATAGGTCCCACTGCACCAATCAGGTTGAGGGAGGATCTTACAGAAACATGTAAGATTATGAAGGGAAAAGGTAAGATAGAAGCGGGCAAGTTGTTTCCACTGGCAGGTCAAACTAGGACTAACTAAAGGACATGGCCTCAAAATAAGGGGGGAGCAGATTTAGGACTGAGTTGAGGAGAAACTTCTTCACACAAAGGGTTGTGAATCTGTGGAATTCCCTGCCCAGTTGAGGCTCCCTCATTGAACGTTTTTAAGGCAAGGATAGATAGATTTTTGAACAGTGAAGGAATTAAGGATTATGGTGAGCGGGCGAGTAAGTGGAGCTGAGTTCACAAAAAGATCAGCCATGATTTTATTGAATGGTGGAGCAGCCTCGAGAGGCCAGAGGGCCAACTCCTGCTCCTGGTTCTGATGTTCACCTGAGGTCCAATATCGCCCAATAGACTGTCCTGTCACCTTCAGCACTTAAGCCAACATTGCAGTGACAATTTGTTTCCCATCTAGCTTCTAATTGGCTGGAAAGAATCAATGAAGAGTTGTAATTCTCCCATGATACAGCCACCATCCCAAATCAGGCACTTGCAACACAATTGGCACACAGCACTCAAAATAACTAATGTATAACGTGGAGGTGATCATGTAAGACGTCCATCTCTGCACCCCCTCACCCTTCCACCATCCTGTATGTCACATCGACCTTGAGAAACAACACCACACAAGATGGGTCAATGCATACAGTCACTCACAATTTCACAGGATCACAATTTCCAAGGCAATAAGTTTCATCAACTGTCCCATCACACAAACCAGCCCCCTTCCCCCCTCCTTCCATCGGCTCTGTCCACACTTCCTGTTGCCTCGGGAAAAGCAGCCAGCGTAACTAAGGGCCCCACGCACCCGGCTTTCCCTCTTCCGCCTTCTTCCGTTGGGAAAAAGATACAAAAAGTCTGAGAGCAGCTGACTCGAGAACAGCTTCCTCCCTGCTGCTGTCAGAAGTTTGAATGGACCTACCTCGCACTAAGTTGATCTTTCTCTACACCCTAGCTATGACTGTAACACTACAGTCTGCACTCTCTCCTTTCCTTCTCTATTAGTACTCTATGAACGGTATGTTTTTTCTGTATCGCACGCAGGAAACAATACTTTTCAGTGTATGTTAATACATGTGATAATCATAAATCAAATCAAATCCCCCAGCTCAGTAAAATCACAGAAGCCCTACAGTGCCAAAGGAAGCCATTCAGCCTATCGAGTCTGTCTGTCTGTCATCCTACCAGGCCGTACATTTACCCTGCTAATTCCCCTGACACAAAGGGGCAATTTAGCAGGGCCAATCAACCTAACCCGCATGCATTTGGACTGTGGGAGGAAACCGGAGTGCCTGAAGGAAACCCACGTAGATACAGGGAGAATATGCAAACATAGACAGTGACTCAAGCTGGGAATCGAACCCAGGTCCCTGGCACTGTGAGAAAGTAATGCTAACCACTGTGCCACCATTAATTGAATTTCATTTGTCATTTGATTGCTTCACTTAATTCACCAGTTCCCTCCAAAATGTTCCCTTGGGGTTAGTGGAAGCGTAAGGCACAGATACAGAAAAATATGCCAAATGTAGGGGTGCACAGTGGTTGGCATTGCTGCCCCTCAGCGTCAGAAACCCGGTTTTCATTCTGACCTTGGATGACTGTTTGAGCTTGCATGTTATCCCAGTGTCTGCGTGTTCCGGTTTCCTCCCACACTCCAAGATGCACATGTTAGGTGGATTGACCACGCTAAATTGGCCCTTAGTGTCCAAAGCTGTACTCAGGGAATTGGCCATGATCGAAGCGCAGGATTATGGAAATAGGGTAGAGGATTGGGCCTAGGTAGCTCTTTAGATAGTTGGTGTATACTCAACAGGCTGACTGCTCTTCTCCTGCACTGTTGGGATTCTATAAGATAGTCACTATCCATTCAGAATTAATCAGGAGAAATGTCATTTACCAGGGAATGGAGTTATGTTTCAGATCGACCATGACATTGAATAGCAGAAGAACAGGCTCAAAGGCCTTCACCCCCACCCCAGTTCCTACGAAAGATGACATGTTCGATTTCTAGGGTGGGGTTTTCTGCCTTCACTCGCCCCGAGACCAGAACATCTCGCCTGAGGTCAACAGGCTGGAGGTCCACCCCTCATCCGTGCCATTGCGTGCAATGGCCAGAGTAGGAAAATTCACCCCCCCCTGCTGTGAATCAGTCTCTTAGGACACACCCATACCACAGCTTCTTCAACAGCAAACTATCTAGCAGGGCAAGGGCAACAAGTCTTTTAATTCATTTGTGGGACATGGGCATCGCTGGCTGGGCCAGCATTTATTGCCCATCCCTAGTTGTCTGACAGCAATTGAGAGTCATGGTATTGTTCTGGAGTCACGTGTAGGCCAGATCTGTAAGGACAGCAGTATTCCTTCCCTACAGGAATATTAGTGAGCCAGATGGGTTTTTCTGACAACGGTTATCAATAGATTCTTAATTCCAGATTTTTAAAAATTATTGAATTCGAATTACACCAACTGCCGTGGCGGGATTCGAACCCGGGTCCCCAGAACATGAGCTGAGGTTCGGGATTACTGGTCTAATCTCACTAGGCCATCGCCTCCCCTATGCACGGGAAATCCATCGGGTGCACATTCCCCTCCAAGGTGCACATCATCCTGACTTGGAACGAGTTCCCCCATCGTCACTGGGTCAAGGATTTCAAACTAACTGCCCCCCCTCCACCCCAACAGCATTGTGGGTGCACCCACACCACATGGACTGCAGCGTTTCAAGACGGCAGCTCACCACCATCTTTGCGAACACGGTGAGGGACGGGAACTAAATGCTGACCCAGCTTGCATCTGAGGAAAAATACAACAGCTGCAGATTGTAATATGGCAGTCAAACTGCAAAAGCACCACTGATAAATTAGAAGAGAATCCTGGGCTGGGCCACCTTCCAAAATTTCCTACTGCTGAAAGTTACCCACTGGCAGTGGGCCATCGACGGCTGAGATGTCTGCTACTGTTTGGGTTCATACTTCACCTAGGGGACAAGCCACAAGCAAAGAGGCATCCCACCAACTAACAAATAACTTTCAAAAGCAACACCTTTGAAAAAGAGCAAAGAAAAGGGGTGCCACGGTGGTTGGCACTTTGGCCTCACAGCACCAGGGATCCAGGTTCAATTCTGGCCTTGGGTGACTGTCTGTGTGAGTTTGCATGTTCTCCTTGTGTCTGAGTGGATTTCCTCCCACAGTTCAAAAGATGCACAGGTTAGGTTGTTTGGTCATTCTAAGTTGTCCCTTAGTGCCAGGGGAACTAGCAAGGTGAGGATAGGGCCAGGATGGGATTGTCATTGGTGGCACAGCTTCAATGGGCCAAATGGCCTCCTTCTGCTCTGTAGGGAATCTAAAAATAAGTTCTTTCCATTTCAGGATTTGAGGCAGTCTGAACTTTGGGTGCATCAATTTTCCCGACTTACTATCAAGCCTCCCAATGGGACAATGGCATCATCAGCAAATCAAACCATCGTCCCAACTCTTCCCCAATCCCTGGACGGACAGGAGTGAAAAAAGCCCCTCAGTCTGAAGAGTTAAGACCACAGAAACTTTGACAAGAGATGTCCTCAATGTTAATGGAATCAAGTCTTCTTAGTGAGTTAGTCCTTCAACCTGGCAAAGAACTAGAAAAGCATAGAGGAATTGTAGAACAATATGAAACTGTCTTGGCAATTCCCAACCCTCCTGGGTGGATTCAAACACTCTTACTAATCAATACTTGGCCCTTTTCGTGTATTCAGAAATCTTTGTTGACTCCCTTCAGTTGATTTAGAATTCGTTGAAAATGTTACGTTAAACTTCTCTTGAGCCTTGGCCAAACCACATTTGGGATTAGTGTGCACAGTTCTGCTCCCCACACTATAAAGGTGTAGAGGCACTGGAGAAGGCAGAAAGCACTCGAAGGAGAAAGAAATAGAAGGATGACACAGAGGGTACTACAGAGTAAGTTAGGAGGACGTTCGTGTGGAGCATAAACACTGGTGCGGAGCAGTTGGGCTGAATGGCCTCTATTATAAATTCTACGCAAACATTATTTCACTCAAAGGGATATGCTTTTGGTTTTAACAATATAAACAACAGACTGTGCCTGCAAAGCTCCTGATTGGTCACTACTCTTGGGACAACCTTCAACCCAAGACACATATGAAGGGTCTCCAGTAAAAACCCAACGAGGAACAGGTACGCAGTGGCAAGTAGGGAAATGAAACGCACTCCCAAAGAGCCCAACTAATGTGGGCTTAACTACTTCCCGCTGGCGAGTCAACATCTGGAGCGGAACCACACCAAAACCACAGCACACAGAAATGATCCAACTGGCCCTCACCAATTCTGAAAATTATTCATTGGTACGTATCAGGCAGAGAACTGGCAACTTGCACGTACAAATACCATTCCAAACTGGCAGTAAATGCTTCGCGTTAATCAATGCTAGGACTGCAGTAATGGCAACGTTATAGATTTGGTTTACATCTTGCGGTAGGAAGGGCAGTGGGGGCGATGACTCAACAACTGTCCACACATTTGTGCGACCGATTACCAATAACCCATATTAAGAAGCGGTGTGGTCGTTATTATCGCTGCAATTCTGCCTATCAAACATAAAAGTAAAACTTGGGGGGAGGACACTTCTTTTGAAATCATTACTTATTCCCACAAGTTCTCAATTTGGAAATATCCGATCCAACAAAGAGGGGGGCCCACAGACTGGCAATGACCGTGTATTAATTTATTCACCAATTCCTAATACCCAGTATCAGCTGTAGCTGGCTTAGACCTAGACAAGTGAAGGGAAGCAACACGTCAACTAGACGGGCAAGTGGATTCCAATGCCCGTCTACCAGAATAGAAATGTTTGGCCAATTTGTTAATTAACAAAAAAAAGATATACTTTGACAAGTTTTAATCCTGAATCTTAAATATGTTCTGGAGCCTTCCTTCCCACAAATCCATCCTCAGCGGAGATCCTCCCTCTGTGGTTGATGATCGTAGAGCGAGAGGTCCAACATGGGGGTTCCTAGCAGGGGCACCCACTCTGCTGTGGCTGGGACTTCTCGGCGAGGGACGAGTTCTTGTTGTTGCTGATCAGCGTGGGGTCCACGTCGAGACTCTCCGACATCTTCACGCAGATGATATCAACCAGCCGCTCAAAGACCTGCTTCACGTTGATGTTCTCCTTTGCACTCGCCTCGAAAAACTCAAAGCCTGCGGGACAGGGCAAAAGAGGAACGCAATGGCGAGTGGTGAACAATCAGTAACTCCTTATCGTACCCTCAGACTGGGGGCATCTCTGGCTGGGCCAGCATTTATTGTCCATCCTTAGTTACCCTTGAAACAAAGTGGCTCGACCAGGCCATCTCGGAGGACAGTTAAGAGTCAACCGCATTGTTGCGGCTCTGTAGGCCAGACCGGATAAGGGCGGCAGATTTCCTTCCCTAAATTCTTTCCCTACTATAGTATTCTGTGATTAGGTGGGCAGGTCAGGGAATTTCACGCAGACACGATGGGCAGAAGGGTCTCTTCTGCACCGTTGTATTCTGTGATTCTGTAAAAATGACACAGAATCCCCACAGGACGGAAGGAGCCATTCGGCCCATCAAGCCTGCCCGAACAACAATACCACCCTATCCTATTTACCCTGCTAATCCGCCACCCCTCCCGGAACTAGGGTCAATTTAGACAGCCAATCAACCTAACCCGCACATCTTTGGACTATAGGAGGAATCCAGAGCACCCGCAGGAAACCCACGCAGACACGGGGAGAGTGTGCAAACACCACACAGACATGAGCTGGAAGCAAACCCGATGCCTGGTCCTGTGAGGCAGCAGTGCTAACCACTGTGCCGCCCCAATTTGTGAACCAGATGGAGTTTTCCAACAATTGACAATGCTTTCATGGTCATCAGTAGATTCTTAATTCCAAACATTTTTTTAATTACTGAATTCAAATTCCACCACCTGCCAGTGGCAGGATTTGAATCCGGGTCTCCGGAACATTAGTGGAGTTTCTGGATTAATAGTCTAACGATAATACCACTAGGCCATCGCCTCCTCTTAATAATACCATTAGTAAGTGGGTTAGTGTGTGTGCAATAATTCCTGTTGCTATGCTAAGGGCAGCACCGTGGGTTAGCACTGTTGCCCCTCAGCACCAGGGACCCGGATTCGATTCCCAGCTTGGGTCACTGTGCGGACTCTGCACATTGTCCCCATGTCTGCGTGGATTTCCTCCCACAGTCCAAAAGACATGCTGGTTAGGGTGCATTGGCCACGCTAAATTCTCCCTCAGCGTATGCAAACAGTGCCGAAGTGTGGCGATTAAAGGATTTTCACAGTAACTTCATTGCAGTGTTAATATGTCTACTTGTGACACTAATAAATAAACTTAAAATGTAATGCTGTCCTCGCCAATCTCCCACTATCTTTAAAAAGAGTTCATCCAAAACTCTAACAGCTGTATCTTCATGGTACCAAGTAACATGAGCCTATCACTCCCACACTGCCTACACTGCATCTCGGTCTGACCATGCTTCGAATTGAAAATCCTTGCCCTCATTTTCAAATCTATGTCTGAAACCTCCTCCAGCACTACAACCCTCCTAGGCCTCTGCGCTCCTCCAATTACAATCTCCAGTGCATCGTTAGTTTTTAAAAATTATTCACCCATAATGGCCATGCTTTCAGCTACCTCGTCCCAAATTCTGGAATCCCCTCTTTTCTCCTCCCTCCTTTAAGATGTCCCTGAAAACTGACCAAGCCAACGTACAATCATAGAACCTCTACAAGTCTTCTAAAGAAGATAGTCATATGGCCCACCGAGTCTGCACCGATTCTCCGACAGAGAATCGCACCCAGTCCCTATCTCCGTACACCCGCATATTTACCCCATTAATTCCCCTAACCTACACATCTTGCGACACTAAGGGGCAATTTAGCATGGCCAATCCACATAATCTGCATATCTTTGGACTGTGGGAGGAAACTGGAGCGCCCGGAGGAAACCCACGCAGACACGAGGAGAACATGCAAACCCCACACACCTGAGGCCAGAATTGAACCCATGTCCCTGGCACATTGAGACAGCAGTGCTAACCACTCTGCCACCCACATATCTTTGAATTCTATCTGAGCTCTATTTTTGAGTCTTTCTCAACCTATCAAATCACGTCCTGAGGTGATTCCTCGCCCTCTGAGATTGGGAAAACCCCTCTAATTGCATTCCTATTGTGCTTGTCACAATCACCGGATCACCATGATTTACATTATAGGAGAAAAAGGTGCCAATTGGCAGAGGGGATAGAGCATCTGAAATTCAACATGGTCTTTGTCCTGATGAGTACAAGGGGAAAAGATTCGACAGCATATGTCTTTCTTGCTGATGTCCTTTGCCACCAAGGCATTGAAGGTTTGTAGAAATTGAAACTAAATATCAGTAAGATACTCCCAGTGCTCCACCCATCAGATTTGAGTTTGGTTAAATTCCTAATACACCCAGTGATTGACAATGCAACACTGGGGTGGAAAAAAAACAGTTCAGACACCTCTAGCCTACAGGATTAGTTAGCTTATTTTGTTACTGTCACAAGTAGGCTTACATTAACACTGCAATGAAGTTACAGTGAAAATCTCCTAGATGGCCGGCACAGTGATTAGCACTGCTGCCTTACAGTGCCAGGGATCCGGGTTCGATTCCTGACTTGGGTCACTGTTTGTGCAGACTTTGCACATTCTCCCCATGTCTGTGTGGGGGTTTCTTCCAGGTGCACCGGTTTCCTCTAATAGTCTAAAGATGTGTAGGTTAGGTGGATTGGCCATGCTAAATTGCCCCTCTATGTCGGGGGGGGATTAGGAGGATAAATATATGGGGTTACAGGGGTAGAGCCCGAGTGGGATTGTTATCAGCACAGACTCGATGGTCCAAATGGTCTCTTTCTGCGCTGTAAATCCTACAATTCTAATCGCCACACTCCAGTGCCTGTTCAGGTACACTGAGGGAGAATGTAGCACAGCCAATGCACCCTAACCAACACATCCTTCAGACTGTGGGAGAGAACCAGAGCACCCAGACGAAACCCATGCAGACACGGGGCGAGTGTGTTGACTCCGCACAGACAGCGACCCAAGCCAGGAATCGAACCTGGTCCCTGGCACTGTGAAGCAGCAGCGCTAACCACTGCGCCGCCATATTGTTTGCCTCATGCGAGCAGCAAGTGGCGTGATCCGTATTTCGCATACCTAACTCATCAGCCAATCGCTTTCCGTCTTCCGTGGGGACCACGCGCTCATCTTCCAGGTCCGATTTATTGGCAACTAGGATCACCTGAGCATTGTCCCAGGAGTAGGTTTTGATCTGCGTGGCCCTGTTTAGAAAAAAAGGACACCAACAAGAATGAAACTTGACTGATAAAGTTAGCTCGACAACTCCTATCGCTGTCTGAGTTAGCCAAGTTTGGATTCAATCACAGGAGGACCTCGCTTGGCCTGTCATGACCTTGCTTCTTGAAAGACTTGTCCAATTAAGCCTCATATCTCAAACCTTCCTCGAGAACAGCTTCTTCCCTGTTGCTGTCAAGCTTTTGAATGGACCTACCTCGCACTAAGTTGATCTTTCTCTACACCCTAGCTATAACTTTAACACTACATTCTGCACTTTCTCCTTTCATACTCTATGAACAAAGAACAAAACAGCACGGGAAACAGGCCCTTCGGCCCAACGAGCCCGCGCCGCCACCTCAATGTTCCCACTTCTACAAGTGATCCCTGTCCATGTTTATAGATCTATGGATTAAAAACCAAATTTGAGACAATTTAGGGAGAATTTGTTTAGCCAATTAGCCTAAGAGCACATCTTTGGGATGTGGGAGGAAACCAGAGCTCCCGGAGAAAACCCATGCAAGCACAGGGAGAATGCGCAAACTCCCACAGACACAGACCCAAATCCACGTATCTGCACAGCACAGCAATAGTCACTGCACTGTTGGTATGCTTTGTCTGTCTAGCACGCAAGAAACAATATTTTTTCACTACTGTTAATGCATGTGACAATAATAAATCAAATCAAATCTTGTAGATGGAGCACACTGCCAGTGGCGGAGGGAGTGAATGTTGAAGATAATGGTTAAGGTGCCATCATGCTGCTTTGACTGGGATCGATATCAGCATTTCAATTCAGGGCTTGTGTCTCTGAGGTAAGAGAAACTAGGCTGTTCTCATCCAATACGCAGGTTAAATTTATCACTCGTGTACATATTCCAACAAGTCTTTTAACCCAGCTGACATTCACAGTGACTTCAAACTCCCAGACACATCCACAGGGCGGGTGAGCATACAGCATTCTATTACAACGGGGATGAAGTACAATAGAAAGGGTGCAGAAAAAATTTATGAGGATGCTACGGGGACTTGATGGTTTAAGGAGAGGCTGAACAGACTGGGACATTTTTCCCTGGAGTGTAGGAGACTTAAGGGTGATCTTATAGAGGTCTAATGAGGGACATAGATCAGCTAGATATTCAACATTTTTTTCCCCAAAGGTAGGGGAGTCTAAAACTAGAGGAGATAGGTTTAAGGTAAGAGGGGAGAGACACAAAAGGGTCCAGAGGGGCAATTCTTTTACATGGAGGGTGCTGAGTGTCTGGAATGAGCTGCCAGAGGTAGTAGTAGAGGCAGGTACAATTTTGTCTTTTAAAAAGCATTTAGACAGTTACATTGGTAAGATGGGTATAGAGGGATATTTGGGCCATATGTGAGCAATTGGGATTGGCTTAGTGGTTAAAAGGTGAAAGGGCAGCATGGACAAGTTGAAGGGCCTGTTTCCACGCCGTAAACTTCTATGACCACACCATTAATAAACTGCCTTTGGACAATGACAATTGATTATTCAGTAGCAAATACACCCAGCCCACAAAATTTAAGACACAATACAACATGACTCAATGTCCTCAGATCCTGTTTGCCAACCAGGATGCCAAGGCCTAGCTACATCCTCACCCATCCAGCCACCCACCAATCCCCCTAACCCCAGCATTGACTACTGTTCACAGTACCTGTACCCAGGTACAGGTCAGTACCTGTGGCTCACCATGGGAACACCAGGGGGAAACCAATGTCCCATCCTGCATCACTGCAAGTGTTGCCAACTTTCCTGGATTGCCCTGGAGTCTCCGGGAATTATCTTCGGGACACGGCCGTGTGCGAATTCCCACAGTAAGACCCAGAGGGACGGGGGTGCGGGGCACTGAAAATAATTGTGAACTAAACAAAAAATGTCTTTAACGGCTGTAGCCACATTGATTTTGAGAAAGGGATACTTGAAGGACTCTGGTTATGAAATGTGTAGCCTCCGGCCAACTGGCGTAGGGCGGTGGAGTGCTGCAAAAGGTAGATGCCTTGGGCAACCAATGTGGGAGTCTAGGGCCAGAGTGATGGATGATACCTGATAAAACCTGGCAGATCCTTCCAGAGTTGGCAGCACTGCCCACATCATTGCAAATGTCAGTACCCAACTAACCCATGGCCCCAGCATGAGTCAACCATGTCAGCAGAGGAAGGGGCAGGGGCTGGAGACAGGGCAATGGAGGGCATCAAGAATGAAAAGGACCTCTTGCCAACGTCAATGATGGCGTTGTGGATTTGACCCAGGATTTGTGTGTACTCACCAGTCGTGTACAGCATTGAAGGAGTCTTGATTGGCAATATCATACATTAGCAGGAATCCCATGGCCCCTCTGTAATAGGCTGTAGTGATGGTACGGTAGCGTTCCTGGCCTGCAGTGTCCTGTGAAGATCAGAGACAAAGAAAATCGGTGCTACTACACAAGGCCCTGCTTCAGGAGGAGGCCATTCCAAGCAGAAGACCACAAAATAAGGCAAGAAATCACACTTATATTACAGAAGCAGAAAATGCCCGCAGATGCTGGAAATCTGAAATATAAACATTGTGCAAACTCCACACAGACATTCTCTCCGTTTCTCTGTGGGGTTCCTCAGCTTCCTTCCACAGTCTGAAAGACATACTGGTTCGGTGGATGGGCCAGGCTAAATTGCCCCTTAGTGTCAGGGGGGATCAGCAGGGTAAACACATGGGGTTAACCCATGTCTTGTTCTTACCCCAAATACTGACCGAGCCACTGAACATTTCTTCCAATTTGAAGATTTTACCTTAAGCAATGTTCCAGGTTCCAAGCACTTTGGGTTATTTATAGCAATGCAGAAACCCATCAAGTCTGCACTGATTCTCCAAAGGGTCATTTTAACTGCACTCGATGTGCAGGGGAGGGGGGGCGGGGGAGTGGGTAGGTTCAGTAAGTTTGCCAATTACCTCAAGATTGGCCGGGTGGCTAGCAGTGAGATTGAGTGTCTTGGTTATAGGGAAATATAGATGAGATGGTCAAATAGGCGGATAAGTGGCAGATGGAATTTAACCCTGAAAAATGTGAGTGGACACTTTGGAAGGAGTAATTTGACAAGTTTACTACAAAAGGTCTGACACTGGAAAGTTCTGAAGAACAAAGGGACCTTGGCATGTTTGTCCATAGGTCTGTGAAGGCAGAATGGCAGGTAACAAGGGTGATGAGAAGGGTATAAGGCTCATTTGCCTTTATCAATCGGGGTATAGGTTACAAAAACAGAGAGATCATGATGGAGTTGTATAGAACTTCGATGAGGCCACAGCTGGAGTATTGTGTGCAGTTCTGGTCACCACATTATAGGAAGTACATGAACACGCTGGAGGGGGAAGCAGAGGAGATTCACGAAGATGCTGCCTGGGATGGAATATTTAAGTTATGAAAAGAGATTAGGTAGGTTTGGGTTGTTTTCGTTGGAGCAAAGATCTGATTGAGGTGTTCAAGCTTATGAGGGACAGGATGAATAGGGAGCAGCTGTTCCCCCTTAGTTAAAGACTGAGTTTTGAGGGGACACAAGTTAAAAGTGAGGGGTGGAAGGTTTAGGGGGAATTTGAGGAAAAACCTTTTTACCCAGAGGGTGGTGTGGTCTGGAATGCACTGCGTGGGAGGGTGGAGGAGATGGGATGCCTCACATCCTTTAAAAAGTACTTGGATGGGTACTTGGCACACCATAACATTCAATGTTGTGGGCCAAGTGCTGGCAAGTGGGATTAGGTGGGCAGCTCAGGGCTTTTCATGACTCAACGGGCTGAAGGGCCTCTTCTGCGCTGTAGTATTGTGTGTGACTCTATCCCCATAATCCTACGTATTTACCCTACCAATCCATCTAACCTGCACATCTTTGGGGATATGGGAAGAAACCCATGCAGACGAGGAGAGAATGTGCAAACTCCACACAGACAGTGACCCGAGGCCAGAATCGAACCTGGATCCCTGGCACTGTGAGGCAGCAGTGCTAACCATTATACTTTGTCATATCCCTTCATTGACAAATCCTGAAAATACTTTCAACCTTCTAACAATGAAAAGATGCCTCTTGCAGCTGGACTGATGACAGCCTGAGTGCTTCATACAGAAGGCTGCTGCCAAGCATCGCCTAAAACCTTAGCAACGGTAACTGGCCTTGACGCAGAAAATAGCTCAGTAAATTTAGGTCCATTGAAAATTGCCCAGTTGCTATAGGATTCAGAGTGGGTGACGCACATAGTGCCCGCTCCCTGCGAGGTCACCTGAATGAGCTACCTGACAGGTAACGTGCATCAAAACCTACTTCAAAACATGCTGAGAAACAGAAGCTGACTCATAGGGCAATCAGAGCTTTGAAATGAATAGATTGAGAGAGAAGAGAATGATTGGCACAGTGGGTAGCACTGCCACCTCACAACGCCAGGGATCATGGTTCAATTCCAACCTCAGGTCACTGTCTGTGTGGAGTTTGCGTGTTCTCCCCGTGTCTGCATGGGTTTCCTCCCATAGTCCGAAGATGTGCAGGTTAGGTGGCTTGGTCATGCTAAATTGTCCCCAAGCATCAGGGGGATTAGTGAGATAAATATAAGGGGTTATGGAGGATAAGACCTGGCTGGGATCGTAGTTAGTACAGGTTCAACGTGTCGAATGGCCTCTTTCTGCACCGTAGGGATTCTACGAAGACTCATTTGACAACAAAACCGGCATTGATATGGCGTCTTTAACAGGAGAATTAATCAAATAAAAATGAGACAACGAGCCATTAAAAAAAAGATGATCAAAGAATTGACGGGAATAAAGATGTAGGGAAGAGGTTTCAGGAGGGAATAACAGATCTTACAGCCTGAACCGCTAAGGGATGGCTACCAATGATGGAGTGATAGAAATCAGGGATACTGGGCCACAGAATTGGAGGAATGCAGAGACTTTGAAGGAACATACAAGTGGAGGTGTAGAAAGAGATAGGAAAGGCGAGACTATGGTGGAATCCCACCCTTCCCCATAACTCCAGGCATTTATCCTGCTAATCCTTCTGACACTAAGGGGCAATTTAGCATGGCCAAAGTTTAGTTTATTTATTATTGTCACAATTCGGCTTACATTAACACTGCAATGAAGTTACTATGAAATTCCCCTAGTCGCCACACTCTGGCGCCCATTCGGATACACTGAAGGAGAATTTAGCACAGTCAATGCACCCTAACCAGCACGTCTTTTGGACTGTGGGAGGAAACCCATGCAGACACGGGGAGAATATGCAATCTCCACACAGACAGTGACCTGAGGCTGGAATCGAACCCGGGTCCCTGGTGCTGTGAGGCAGCAATGCTAACCACTGTGCCACCGTGCCGCTCAGTAGTTCCATATCACTCAGCAGATACATCAGCCCGAGTCCACTGAATGTTCTGGGTGCTTCAACAGATAAACAAGGTGCACAGCTTCAGCAAGTGTCCTGATCTATTGTACTTTCTGAATAGGAGGATCTTTGTGGAATGGTTGCTATTCTAAGCCTGGCAGCAAAACTTTTTCCTTTTGGAACCTAATAAAATGTGTCGAGTGAATGTGACTTCATGGAAATATTGCCACGCCAGACAGCATTCCCACTCAAATCTCTCAACCCACATCTCATGTGAATTTTTTAACGTTGACTTCTTAGTGTCAAAAGTAAGGTAGATTAGTACTGCAATGAAGTAACTGTGAAAATTCCATGCCACCCACCGCCTCCTCCCTTACAATCACCCTTGTTTCCCATATAGTCCGTATTGGAAAGGGAACTTCAATAGAATGCAGTGTGGGGTGGCACGGTGGTTAGCACTGCTGCCTCTCAGTGCCAAGGAGCCAGGTTCGCTTCCCAGTTTAAGATTCTCTTAAGGTTCACGTGCAAGTTCAGTTGGCAGTTAGGAAGACAAATGCAATATTAAAATTCATGTCGAGAGGGCTAGAATACAACAGCAGGGATGCACTTCTCAGCTGTATAAGGCTCTGGTCAGACCCCATTTGGAGTAATGGGAGCAGTTTTGGGCCCCATATTGAAGGAAGAATGTGCCAGCCTTTGAAAGGGTCCAGAAAAGATCACAAGAATGATCCCTGGAATGAAGAGCTTGTGGTATGAGGAACGGTTGAGGACTCTGGGTCTGTACTCAATGGAGTTTAGAAGGTTAGAGGGGATCTTATTGAAACTTACAGGATACTGCGAGGCCTGGACAGAGTGGATGTGGAGAGTATGTTTCCACTAGTAGGGAAAAACTAGAACCAGAGAGCCCAACCTTAAGGTAAAGGACAGTCCTTAAAATCAGAGACGAGGAGGAATTTCTTCAGCCAGAGAGTGGTGAATCTGTGGAGGCCAGGTCAAAAGATAGCTAGGTTCTTGATTAATAAAGGGGACCGGGGTTATGGAGAAAAGGCAGGAGAATGGGGATGAGGAGCATAGCAGCCATGGTTGAATGGCGGTTGAGACTTGATAGGCTAAGAAGCCTAATTCTGTTCCTATGTTTTATGGATTGGGTCACTGTTTGTGCAGAGTCAGCACATTCTCCCCGTGTCTGCGTGGCTTTCCTCCGGGCGCTCCAGTTTCCTCCCACAGTCCGAAAGTCAAACTGGTGCATTGGCCAAGCTAAATTCTCCCTCAGTGTACCCAAACAGGTGCTGCAGTGTGGCGACTAGGGGATTTTCACAGTAACTTCACTGCAGTGTTAATGTACTTGCGACACTAATAAATAAGATTTATTTTTACTTTGCTCGTTGATAATCCAGCAACCATAAAATCTCTACCTCTGTGATGGAACTGTGCAGATGTTCAGTTCCAGAGTTAGAGCTATCTGACTAAGTAAATGGTTCCAGAGAAACGTTAACCTAACACACAGCGAGTATTTTGTTTGACCAATCCTGCTGAATTTCGTCAAGTACTTTTTCCAATCTCACGGTAGCCCCAAGCATTTTACAGAGAATGAAACACTTCTGTCAGTTGATAGAGTCACCGTTGAAATGAAAAGTCATGATGTAGAGAAGCCGGCTTTGGACTGGGGTAAACAGAATAAGAAGTCTCACAGCACCAGGTTAACGTCTAACAGGGTTATTTGGTAGCACGAGCCATTAGCTTTCGGAGCACTGCACTCACCTGATGAAGGAGCAGCACTCCGAAAGCTTGTGACTTGTGCTACCAAATAAACCTGTTGGACGTTAACCTGGTGTTGTGAGACTTCTTACAGAATGAAAGCTGGCGGCCAATTGCTGAATCCCCCCTATCCTGCGGTTTACTATTGACCAGAAACCAAACTGGATGACTCATAAATACTGCAGCTGCCAAATGGGGTCAGAGGCTAGGAATCCTGCGGAGAGTAACTCACTTCCTGATTCCCCAAAGCCTGTCCTCCATCTATAAGGTACAAGTCAAGAGGCACGTTCTTTATTTTCATATGGAGGAGAATTTGGCCATTTTCCTTCCAAACCTGTCGGAACGAAACCAGAGCAGTGAATGTGCAGGGTTCTGTCTGCACTGGCCCCAGAATGACTGATACACCGTCTGTTCATCCAGTTGTTCCTCTATTTCCACAAGAGTGCGAATTCCATTCGTTGTACGCAGGGAATGTTGGATTGGGGCATGCTCGATCCACCAAAAAGAACTATTAAGGCTCAAACCAGGGATCAGTAACTTTTTTTTTTCCCCAAACCCAAAAGCCTTTTCAAAACAGGAGTGACAAGATAGAACATTTAGTATTTTTAAACCACATATTTGGTAAATTGCCATGTACCTCTGGGAAAGAATGCAGAGTGCGCATATGTAATAAATTCAATACATGCAAATACGCTATTTTTCATAGAGTCCTTAACGTGCAGTAGGGACAATTTGTCCCATCGAGTCTGCAATGTCTCCGAATGGGCATCTTACTTAAGCCCTCTCCTCCACTCGATCCCTGTTAGCCCTTGCATTTAGCATGGCCAATCCATCTAACCTACACATCTTTGGACACTAAGGGGCAATTTAGATGGCCAATTCACCATGTTAGTTGCATTGGTCATGCTAAATTGCCCCCTAGATGGGCTGAAGGGTCTCCTTCTGCATTGTAGAGTTTCTACAAAGATGCAAGTTGCAGCAAAATGATTTCCTTTCTAAAAAAATTTGCAACTCTCCTCTTTTCTTGACTTAATCTTTTTCAGACTTTTTCTGCAGTAATGTGACTCAATTGCAACAAACACAAAGTTAGGAGAGTCCGTTGTGTGCCTGAGCCACAGGTTAGAGAGCCTTGCTTGAACTCTTCCTGTTTCAAGGCTGACCTGCTTTAAACTGCCTGGTTCAGGTGATTGAGAGAGAAGGTATTTCCCTAATTCAAAGCATTGCCAAGTGACAGAACCGGTTTGGCTCCATTCAGAGCCGGTACAGCAGATGCCTGAGGAAGGGAAACCATTCCTTTCAGTGTGGAGAGTTTGCAATCTAAACCACAATCAGCAAGACAGCCATAGAAAGACACTTAGTTTGGTGGATTGGCCATGCTAAATTGTCCCTTAGCGTTAGGGGGAATTATTGTGGTAAACGTGTGGGGTTACTGGGATAAAGCCTGGACAAGATGGTCTATCAGAGAGTTGGTGCAAACACAATGGGCTGAATGGCCTCCTTCTGCTGGTTAAGTGCATTGGCCAAGCTAAATTCCCCTTCAGTGTACCCGAACAGGCGTCGTAGTGGGCGACAATGATTGGCACTGCTGCCTCGCAGCCCCAGGGACCTGGGTCCAATTCCCGGCTTGGGTCACTGTGCGGAGTTTGCATGTTCTCCCCACGTCTGCATGGGTTTCCTCCGGAAGCTTCAATTTCCTCTCGTAGTCCAAAGATGAGCGGGTTAGGTGGATTCGCTTGCAAAATTGTCCCTTTGTGTCCAAAGATGTACAGGTTAGGTGCACTGGTCATGCTAAATTGCCCCTTAGTGTCCAAAGATGTGAAGGTTAGGGGAATTAATGGGGTAAATATGTGGATTACAGGGACAAGGTCTGGGCAAGATGCTCTGAGAGAGAGTTGGTGCAGACCTGATGGGCCAAGTGGCCTCCTTCTACACTGTAGTGACTCTATGATGATTCTCTGATTAGGAAGAGGAGGCAATTCAGGTTATCGAACTTGTTTCGTGCAGACATTTTTCTTGCTTTACATTTTCTACCTCTTCCAAAGGAAAATTAATTCATTGGGCCCTTGGTCAATACAGCATCATTATCTATAGAACACCTCAAATGTTATCATCCTCCTAATCAACACAGACTACAACCAAAGTTTAACAAGTCTTCATCCATACATTCCTGATTAATTTGTTGGGCTCCTTCAAACACAAACATATCCCTCTTGAGATAAGAGGCACAACCTTGGATCCCAATTTTAAACCCAATCTGACGGATGGGAAGGGGGTTGAATCAGTTAAAGGATCCACTGCACTTATAATCGGGCCTAGTAAGTCAGGCTTTCAACTCAAACAATCCATGCTACTAATGGACACACTCAAAAGTGCCACTGGGAAGGCACTGGCCTAGTGATATCGTTGCTAGTCTATTAATCCAGAAACACAGCGATTTCTCTGGGGACCGGGTTCGAATCCCTGTTGCGACAGATGGTGGAATTTCAATTCAATTTTGTATAAATCTGGGTTTAAAAGTCTAATGATGACCATGAAAGCATTGTTGATTGTTGGAAAAACCTATCTTTTGATATATTATTGTCACACATATTTACAGCAAAAAGTATTGTTTGTTGCATGCTAATCAGGCAAATACTATTCATAGAGAAGGAAAGGAGAGAGTGCAGAATATAGTGTTCCAGTCATAGCTAGGGTGTAGAGAAAGATCAACTTAATGCAAGGTAAGTTCAATCAAAAGTCTGACGACAGCAGGGAACAAGCTGTTCTTGAATCAGTTGGTACGTGACCTCAGACTTTTGTATCTTTTTCTTGAAGGAAGAAAGTGGAAGAGAGAATATCTGGGGTGTGTGGGATCCTTATTTATGCTGGCTGCTTTGCCAAGGCAGCGGGAAGTGTAGACAGAGTCAATGGATCTGGTTCCTTTAGGGAAGGAAATCTGCTGTCCTTACCCGGTCTGGCCTACAAGTGACTCCAGAGCCACGGCAATGTGGTTGACTCTCAACTGCCCTCGGGCAACTGGGATTGGGCAATAAAATGCTGGCTCAGCCTGCGACACCCATATCCCAGAAATAAATTTAAAAAACCCTCCCCAGAATTGCCTGGGTGCCTCCAAGAATAAAAGCCCAGGACACAGCTGGAATAAAATCCTGGAGATAAATTGCTGGGGGGGGAAATTGGAAAAAAAACTCTTACAAAAATACCGGAGAAGGCTGTTTGACCAACAGTATTGAATCATCCAATCAGATAATGAAGAGTATCCTCTTTGAATTGGGGAGGGTGGAGCACCCCTAGGATTGGCCGGTTCAACAAGCCAATAAGAGGAGTGGCTGGGGTGGTGGTGGAGTGGGCAGGGCTCTTGGTAATGTGATGAAACCTCCAAGAAACGAATCCTAATCCTGTGCAGGGCGAGTTAGTTTGACATTGAGGCGTTGTTGATTAAAATACTCTTAATTACTGATAAGGTCACACTTAAAGTATCAAAGCCAGTCATGTTTGCAAATCTCGTACTACGGTTTACTACAACATAACGCTTGGGTGCCCTTTCAAGTGTGCATACCAGAGCAGGAAGCTCGTGCTTGTTAAGTGGCTTTATAACATCCCATAACACCACAGAGTTTATAATAATAGCTCTTTATTTGTGCAGTTAAGCGCGAGATGCTAAGGTCAACCCTAACCATTCACACAAAAATAGGAGCAGGAGGATGCCATTCGGCCCTCCGAGCCCACTTTGCCATTCATCACGATCATGGCTGATCATCCAACTCAATAACCTAATCCTGCTTTCTCCCATTCACCCCAAGTGCTATATCCAGCCGCCTCTTGAATACATTCAATATTTTAGCATCAACTGTTTCCTGTGGGAATTAATTCCACAGGCTCACCACTCTTTGGGTGAAGAAATGTCTCCCCACCTCCATCCTAAATGGTCAACCCCGAATCCTCAGATTGTTGCATTTATCATCCAGATTAAACTGTACAGAAACCAAAATACTCCCCTGGTCCCCAAATTACTTTAACTGTCAAAGTAACTGACGGTAGCATTGAAACCATTGTGAGAATGTAAAGTGCGTCACCGGGAGTTTTGGTACTCCATGTAAGAGATGGAATCAACAGGATTCGGAAGCAGAAGTAGGCCATTCGGCCCACTGAGCCTGTTCTACAAAACTTCACACAATAGTCCAAGTTGGCCTCACCAACGCCCTATACAATTTCAGCAAAATATTGCTATTCCTATGTCCAAATCCTCTTGCTTATGAAAGCCAAAATACCATTTGCCTTCTTTACTGCCTGCTGTGCCTGCACACTTACATTTCAGCGACTGATGATTGTGGCTTCCAAAGAATCCCCACAGTGAAGGAGGAGGCCATGGCCCATCAAGTCTGCACCGACTGATACTCAGGCCTATCCCGTGATCTCTCGTATTTAGCCTGCCAATTCACCAACCTGTATATCTAGGGACATAATTTAGCACAGCCAATCCAGCTAACCTGCATACCTTTGTTCCAACATCTGGAGAACAATTAATCTCACTGAACTCAAGTAGTTGAGAAATGCATGCAAGGTTACAACAACATCTATTTGAACAGAGATATTCTGCAATTCCTTTTATCTTTCTAAAGAGGCTAGAGTGTTGACTGGGTTGACACTGAGTAGGGATCAGTGCAGAGGCAACAGCTGAACACTGAAGTATACAGGCATCAGCTCACTGGGTCTACGTGGCATGTGATGGATCAGAGTTCCCCCTAAGCTAGGATAAAGGATAAGGTTAACAAGTAAGGTTAAACTGATCCTTTACCTGATGCAATTTTTCCAAAGCCATCTCATGCTCTTGACAAAGACGTAGCATTAATTTAAGCTCAGAAGGGGATGCCATGGGTCATTCTGTCAGCTTGGATCTCAGTTATTCGAGCCCAAGATGGGATGAAATGTCTCATCTTGTTACCTAGGATCTACTTTGTACCTCATATGGGGACCATGTTTGGACTTAATTTGAATTATTTTTGATTCTTTCATGGTCACATGGGTATTGCTGGCTAGGCCAGCATTTATTGTCCACCCCTAAGTTGCCCCTTCAGGTGGTGCGCTGTAGTCATACAAACATAGAACATAGAACATAGAACATAGAACAATACAGCACAGAACAGGCCCTTCGGCCTTCGATGTTGTGCCGACCAAAATAAAAAGCAATGCCCCTCAAACTAAACCATTCCCTTCTCATCCATATACTTATCAACTAACCTCTTAAACGCCACCAAACTTGGCGCATCTACAACAGCTGCAGGCAGGGCATTCCACTCCCTAATCACTCTTGAGTAAAGAACCTACTCTGATATCCGTCCTATAACTCATACCCCTTAATTTAAAGCTGTGTCCCCTCGTGCTAGCTTTCTCCATCCTAGGAAAAAGCTATCACTGTCCACCCTATCTAAACCTCTAATCATCTTATATGCTTCAATAAGATCCCCTCTTAGCCGCCTCCTTTATAACGAAAACAACCTCAAATCCTTCAACCTCTCTTCATAGGACCTGCCCTCCATACCAGGCAACATCCTGGTAAACCTCCTCTGTACCTCTCCAATGCCTCCACATCTTTCTTATAATGTGGGACCAGAACTGCACACAATACTCCAAGTGCGGCGCACTAGAGTTTTGTACAGGCAACATGATGCTGCGGCTCCTAAATTCAATCCCCTACCAATAAAAGCTAAGACTCCATAGCCTTCTTAACAACTTTATCCACTTGACTGCCTACTTTCAGGGATCTATTGACACATACACCAAATCCTTCTGTTCCTCAACACTATTAAGAGCCCCACCATTAGCCCTATACTCTACACATTTATTGTTCCTGCCAAATGCATTACCTCACACTTTTCCACATTAACCTCCATTTGCCACCTCTCGGCCCAGCTCTGCAACTTGTCCAAGTCACTCTTAAACTAAAACACCCCTCTTCACTATCTACCACACCACCAACTTAGTATCATCTGCAAATTTACTGATCCATCCCTCAATACCCTCATCCAGATCATTTATAAAAATTACAAACACAGGGGCCCCAAAACAGACCCCTGAGGCACACCACTCGTCACCGAACTCCACGATGAAATCCCCATCAACCACCACCCTCTGTCTTCTATCTGCCAGCCAATTTCTAATCCAATTAGCTAAATCACCCTCTATTCCACACATCTGCATTCAATCTGTGGATTGTATTCCACACATACAATCCCTACAATGCAAAAGTAGGTCATTGGATCCATCAAGTTTCCCTCAGCCACAATCCCACCCAGGTCCTATTCCCGTAAACCCTGAGCCAATCACTCCCTTCGCTAAGGGGCAATTTTAGCATGGCCAATCCACCTAACCCACACATCTCTGGGCTGTGGCAGGAAACCCATGCAGACTTCGCACAGTGATCCAAAAATTGAACCCGGGTCCCTGGTGCTGTGAGACGACAGTGCTAACCACTGTAGCACCATTTGATCAAGCCCAAGATTGTCAGCTTGGATCTGGTTTGTCCCTCGTGGGAGGGAAGGGATGGCACACACATTTGGACTTAATTTCAATTTTTTTTATTATTTGTGGGACACGGGTGTCGCTGGCTGGGCCAGCATTTATTGCCCATCCCCAGTTGCCCCTTGAGAAGGTGGTGGTGAGCTTCCTCCTTGAATCACTGCAGTCCCTGTGCTGTACGTTGACCCACAATGCCATTAGGGAGGGAATTCCAGGATTTTGACCCAGTGACTGTGAAGGAACGGCCGATATATTTCCAAGTTAGGGTGGAGAGTGGCTTGGAGGGGAACTTGCAGGTGGTGTTCCCCATGTATCTGCTGCTCTTGTCCTTCTAAATGGAAGTGTTTGTTTTTCAATTTAGAAATAAAGTACCACTAGGTACCCAAAAAAAAAATCAGAGATATCTCAGATTCGTAGAATCCTACAGTGCAGGAGGCGGCCATTCGGCCCATTGAGTCTGTACCGACTCAATGGCTCTATCCCCGTAACCTCATATTTATTCACCTAATCCCCCTAATACCAAGAGCAATTTTAGCATGGCCAATCAACCTAACCCACACATCTTTGAACTGTAGGAGGAAACCCGTGCAGACATGGGGAGAATGTGCAATCTCCACACAGACAGTGACACAAGGCTGGAATTGAACCCAGATCCCTGGTGCTGAGAGGCAGTAGTGTTAACTGCTGTGCCACTGCCTTTTTCAATCGCTGCAGTCCAGGTGCTGTGGGGTTGACCCACAATGCCGTTGAGGAGGGAAATCCAGGATTTTGACTGTGAAGGAATGGTCAATATGTTTCTAAATCAGGATGGTTTGAAGGGAAAATTGATTTGATTTGGATTTGATTTATTATTGTCACATTTATTATTGTTTCTTGCGTGCTCTGCAGACAAAGCATACCATTCATAGAAAAGGGGACAGCGTAGAATGTGGTGTTACAATCATAGCTAGGATGTAGAGAAAGATCAATTTAATGTGAGGTAGATCCATTCAAAAGTCTGACAACAGCAGAGAAGAAGCTGATCTTGAGTTAGCTGGTATGTGACCTCAGACTTTTGTATCTTTTTCTTGAAGGAAGAAGATGGGAGAGAGAATATCCGGGGCTTGTTGCCCTTACCCTTCTAGATGGAAAGGGTTGTGGGTTCGGCTTTTTCAATTAGAAATAAAATATCGGAAGGTACCAAAAAGAGGTTTAAGAGATATTTTATCTCGTCTTCTTGCTGCATCAGCGCTGGTTATTGACGGAGCTTTATCCTGCCAAGTCACTGGGCTCAGTGCCAAAGAAACTGCCTCACTGGCAGAGTTAGTGAGGAGGGCCACAAAGCAGGAAACAACAGAGCAGCCTCCTGTAAAAGCTAATCCCGACTGTCCCTTGATGGAGCTGCGTGATTCTTACTGAGGGAACTGGATCCCATCCGGTCACATGCAAGATACAGCCTACCCTCCCCCTCCAGCACACTCACACCCAAGTGTTTAGTGAGTGAGTCAGCCCTGGATTTCACACACCCGCCCATCAGCGACAAGGACAATTACAGGTTTATTTTTTTTTAGGTGGATGTGCGGAGGCCCCTTCCATTCTGTCGCTGACTTCCTGGATTCCAGCCTCGGCAGCCTCCACTGCCTAACAGCAATCGCATCGCCGCGACTAAACTCCTGCAAACTGCGGGGTCATAGCAACCACTAAACGTGACAGCTCAATACTCAGGAAGCAGAACGATACCAGCAGGGCAGCCAGACGAGGAAACAGTCTGAAATTGTAGCCAAATAATTCCCTGCGTTATTCCCCAAGTGTAGTCAACTTATTTCAAAATCAATCGCAGTTGCAAGGCTTCACCAAGTTTTTTGAGCACCTCTAGGTAAACATATCCCATTCTAGAATCATCGAATCCTTACAGTGCAGGAGAGACCATTCTACCCATCGAGTCCGTACTGACTCTCCAACAGAGCATCCCAATCAGGCCTATCCCTGTAACCCCACTAATCCCTTAATCTGCATATTTTGGGACACTAAGGGGCCAATTTAGCAATGGCCAATATACCTAACTACATATCTTTGGACACTAAGGGAAATTTAGATGGCCAATCCACTTAACCTACACGTCTTTGGACACAAAGGGGCAACTGATCACTGCCAATCTGCCTAACTTACACATCTTTGGACCATGGGAGGAAACTGGAACAACTGGAGGAAACCCACACAGACATGGGGAGAATGCGCAAACTCCACACACACAGTTACCCAAGGCCGAATCGAATTTGGGTCGCTGGTGCTGTGAAGCAGCAGTGCTAATCACTATATCACCCAATCACATATAGGCCAGCCTGGGTAAAAGCAACAGACCCTAACATGATTTGGATGGAATTTTAATAGTATTCCAATCGTTTCCAGGATGCAAGTATTTAAACAAGATTTATTTAATTAATTGAATTTAAAGTGCCCAGTTTCTGGGGTGGGATTTGAACTCATGTCTGTAGACCATGAATCCAGGCCTCTGGATTATCAATCCGGTAACGTAATAACTACACAATAAACTCCAAGGGGAGGCGATGGTCTAGTGGTATTATCACTGGACTATTAATCCAGAACCTGCTTTGGGGACCTGAGTTCGAATCCTGCCACAGCAAGTAGTGGAATTTGAATTCAATATAAAAAATACCTGGAATGAAGAATCTACTGATGACCATGAAACAATTGTTGGAAAAATCCATCTGGGTCACCAGTGTCCCTTTAGGGAAGGAAATCTGCAGTCCTTATCACATCTGGCCTACCTGTGAGTCCAGAAACACAGCAATGTCGTTGATTCTCAACTGCCCTCCAAGAGCAACTGGGGATGGGCAATAAATGCTGGTCAGCCAGCGATACCCATGTCCCAGGAATGAATTAAACAAAAAGTTTAGAAAAATCAAGCGTTAAAGCCCCACTCCTTAAGGCTTGAGCACAAAACCCAGGCTGACACACACTCTGTAGTACAGAGGGGACGCTGCATGTTTAGAAGGGGGAACATCTTTCAGATAAGACAAGTTCCATCGACCTCAGGGGTGAGTGTAAAGCTTCCCACAGGAGTTCACAAAAATGCAAATGTCTGATAGAAATCTGAGAGATACGAGGAGGACAGGACACGAAGAATTAAACTCTGAAGGGAACACATTTCTGGAATACATACCCATATCTGCAGCTTCACCCGTTTCTCATTCCTGTAGACGGTTTTCACTTTGAAGTCAATACCCACTGTGCTGACAAAGGCAGAGGTGAAGGAGTCATCCGCGTATCGAAACAGAAAGGAGGTCTTGCCAACGCTGCTGTTCCCAATAATCAGCAATTTGAACATGTAGTCAAAGTTCTGGTCCGCAGCATCTTTCTGCACTTGTTTGGACTCATTCGCTGAAGCCATCTGTCGGGAACGGAGATAGGAGAGAATGTTTTTTTATTATTAGTGTCAGTGATGAGCCTGATCACCCTTCCCTTCAAATGGGGCTTATTCGAGCAGCACCAGGGACCTGGATTCAATTCCCGGTTTGGGTGACTGTCTGTGTGGAGTTTGCACCTTCTCCCCCGTGACTGCTTGGGTTTCCTCCGGGTGCTCCAGTTTCCTCCCACTGACGTCCTCCCCCTCCACCCCAACAGTGCAGCACTCCCTCTGTACTGCACAGGAGGTGTCACCCTGGATTTTGCGTTCAAACCTCAAGGAATGGGCTTTACCCTTTCATTTTTCAAATGTTTCTTATTCATTTGTGGAACATGGATGTTGCTGGCTTGGTTAGGGTGCACTGGCCGTGCTAAATTCACTCTCAGTGTACCCGAACAGGCTCCAGAGTGCAGCAACTAGGGGATTTGCACAGTAGCTTCATTGCAGTGTGAATATAAGCCTACTTGTACTAATAAATAAATTTTAAAAACAATAATATATATTCTATACTCTTAAATCTAGAGAAGGTTTCACACTGAAATTGCAGCATTACATATTACAATTTCGTGAGTTATACAGAAGCATCCTTTCACAGGTATTATAGCTTGGTTTGGCTCCTACTTTCCCTGCAAAACTGCAAGAAACTACAAAGGGTCATATGAATGTAGCCCAATCCATCACGCAAACCAGCCTCCCATCCACTGATTGTCTACACTTCCCGCCACCTCAGCAAAGCAGCCAGCATAATTAAGGACCCCACGTGCCCCGGACATTCTCTTTTCCACCTTCTTCTGTTGGCAAAAGATACAAAAGTCTGAGATCAGAGTATCAACCGACTCAAGAACAGCTATTTCCCTGTTGCCATCAGACTTCTGAATGGACCTATCTCCCATTAAGTTGTTCTTTCTCTACACCCTATGACTGTAACACTACATTCTGTAGTCTCTCCTTTCCTTCTCTATGAACGGTATCCTTTGTCTGTATAGGGTGCAAGAAACAATACTTTTCACTGTATCCCAATATGAAACAATAAATCAAAGACTGTAACACGACATTCTGCAGCCTCTCCTTTCCTTCTCTATGAACGATATGTTTTGTCCGTACAGTGCACAAGAAACAATACTTTTCACTGTATCCCAATACACGTAACAATAATAAATCAAATTAAAATCAAATGAAGTATTGAATGTCAGTCCTGTCTGGTGCTCTGTGAGAATCCAATGGAGTTTACCGAGCCTTGGATCCCATCAGGATTTTCAGGAGCACCCTGGAGTCTCTCGAATCTCCTGGGCATTTCCAAAACAAAAACAAAATCACTGGCTGCTTTCAGAGATATGGCATTTTCTTCTGTTTGTTTGTGGGATGGGATGATTATCCAATGGAGCCTTAGAAAGAAAGAAAATAGAAGCAGGAGGAGGGGCACAGTGGTTAGCACTGCTGCCTCACAGCACCAGGGATCAGAGTTCGATTCCGACTTGGGTCACTGTCTGTGTGCATGTTCTCCTCGTATCTACATGGATTTCCTCCACGTGCTTCTCAAAGTATGACCCCAGTTCTGGACTCTCCTACCATCAGGAACATTCTTTCTGAAGAGAATCTACCCTGTCTAATCCTGTTAGAATTTTAAAATTCTCTCTGAGATCCCCTCTTCTAAACTCCAGTGAATATAATCCTAACTGACTTAGTCTCTTCTCATATGACAGACCTGCCATCCCAGGAATCAGCCTGGTAAACCCTCGCTGCGCTCCCTCTATAGCGAGGGGCATCCTTCCTCAGATAAGGACACCAAACAGAAAGGTGAAGGACTTCTCGCTGGTGCATTATCAACATTTATACCTCCACCAACAGCACTGAAACAGATATCCTGTTCATTTCTACAACGCCTTTCATGGGAGCTTTCTGTGCACCAAGATCATCTGCCATGTTCCTGATATGACTGTAATCTTCACACAGATGATTAACGTAGATCTGAGTACAGTATCACCCACACAGTGATACAAGAGAGCACATGACCTGCATCCAGAGACAGTCTAGCATTGAACAGAGACGTGTGCACCAGCCAGCATGGAGACAGCCAATAGCTTGTACCCAAGACTTAGAGTTAATCTACACAGGCCAACAGAGGTTTCTTCAGAAGCACTGAGCTTAACCAACTACACTTCAAAAGTATTTCACTGGCTGTCAAGGAATTTGGGATGTCTTGCAAGGTGCTATAGAAATGCAAGCTCTTTTTTCTCTTCAGGAGCACCAAGGCCAAACATGGTGTCCCTATATCAACCAATATCAGATTCATAGAATCATACAGTGTAGGAAGTTGCCATTTGGCCCATCGAGTCTGCACTGACCACAGTCCCACCTATCCCCGTGCATTTAACCTCATTAATCCTCCGACACTAAGGGGCAATTTAGCATGGTCAATCAACCAAACCCACATATCTTTGGACTGTGGGGGGAAACCAGAGCATCCAGAGGAAACCCTCGCAGACATGGGAGAACGTGCAGACAGTGACCCAAGCCAGGAATCGAACCCTAGTTCTAACCACTATGCCACCTGTGTGGTTCATGCCATCTGCTTTCTGGATTTATCTCAGTCATAAACCAGGCAAATCATTCTGGTTGAGTGTGGAGTTACTGAAGCCATACACACACACACGAGCGAACACCAGAAATCCCCCGGCTGGCTTCCAGTCTCAATAATTTTGCTGCATTAACTTCTCAGTGCTCAGACTGAGCAGAGGAACTGAACACCTCCCCATTGCTTCAGTCACACCCTACACCCAGTGCTGACACTTCCAGGCAGAGCACAAAGAAATTCATAGATATTACCTAATCCTAAGTATGATCAAATATTAGGTCAGGGATGGGTTGGGAATCGCTTTGCCTTTGCGATGCACAACCTTCAAATGATTACAGAGAATCTACAACACCTACACCAACTTAACATACAGAGGGATCTGGGCATACAGGTCTATAGTTCTGAGAGTTTCAACAGAAGTTGGTCAAGAAGGCATATGATGCGTTTACCTTCATCAATCAGGGGCATAGACTATAAAAGATTGGCAAGTCATGTTACAGCTGTAACATGTAAACTTTAGTTCGGCCACATTTGGAGTATTGCATACAGTTCTGGTTGCCACATTACCAGAAGGATGTAGAGGCTTTGGAGACGTTACCTGGCTTGGAGAGCATTAGCTGCAAGGAGATATTAGTTTGTTTTTACTTGAACTGAGGGTTGACCCAATGGAAGTTCACAAAATGATGGGAGTCGTACCTAGAATGGATAATCAGAGTCTTTTTCCCAGAGTTATGGGAATAGGACCTGGGTGGGATTGTGGTCAGTGCATTGTAGGATTCTATGATCTTGAGCATATTTCTGCCCTCCAGAAATTGTTGGTGGGGGGAGCTTTCCCAAAAAATTTCTAAGCGCCATAATAAAGAGAAAAAAATATGGTGACAGCCCCAAATGGCAGCCTCCAGAGAGAGAAAAAAAAACATATTTCAGGACATGTCAGAACACTATTTCAAAATAAAAGAGAAACTGTGCATCTTCTCTGCAAGTTTAGTTTCTCCTATTAGCACATGATTCTGCTTCTTGTCAATCAACTTAATCAAAATCCTCCACAGGAACTTCAAGAGAAGCCTAAGTAAATACGAATGTATTATTTATTTAAATAAACACACCATTAGCTAAAATCAGTCATTATCCTGCTTCTCTTCATCCGAGTTGCTTGTTGCCTAGACAAATTGACACCACAAAAATGGAGCTGAATTTTAAACATATCCCTGACTAGAAACATAAGATACATTTCTTAAAAAGGTATTGTCACAACACTCATCCTAACAAACTATTTCATTGTTTTAACAAATTGTTTTCTTTCCTGCAAAAAAAAAAAGCCCCTCGCCTGCATCTACTGAGACACTGTGCTCTATGAAGGATGGGGCTGCAGAATGGTTAGTACTGTTGTATCACAGTAAAAAGTCTCACAACACCAGGTTAAAGTCCAACAGGTTTATCTGGAATCATGAACTTTTAGAGCACTGCTCCTTCATCAGGTGAATGGAGAGGTAGTTTCACAAAAACAGCATATATAGACAGAGGCAGAATTGTAAGATAATTACAGGTTAGATTGTGAAGAACGATTGGAATGTGAATCTTTACAGGTACGAACAGTGTGATGGAGACAGGGGTAATCACAGTTAAAGAGGTTTCAATTGTCTCAAGTCAGGACAGTTAGGAGCATTTTGCAAACTCAGGCAGTATGGTGTGGCTTACAAATAGTGCGACATCAACCCAAGATCCAACGTGAGGGTGCGCGGAACTTGGCTATCAAGGAGCGGCGTTCCAAAACTGTGCCCAGTCCAACATCAGCATTTCCACATGGTGGCTACCACAGGCCTCACAACGACAGGGACCCGGGTTCGATTCCTAGCTTGGGTGACAGTCTGTGTGGAGTTTGCATGTTCTCTCCACGTCTGTGTGGGTTTCCTCCCACAGTGACAGCCACACATCTGCCAGTCCACTTTGCATCAGAGATCAGCTTCAAAACAACATGTTGGCTTTCACCAGAACAGATTACTGGAAGATTGATTGGGTGGACTGCAACGTAAGGAGCTTTGCCAGTTGGCTTGTGTCTTTCCCTCTGCACTCCATCAACATCCTGATTCAAGCAAAACATATCCTGATAAAACCAGTCATGTATTCCTCGCTGCATCAGCAGAGAGAGAGAGAGAGAAAGTGAAAATATAGGGACTAAATTTTTCATATCATCAATTCCTCCAATACTTTTGCAGAGCCTGCAATAAACCTTGCGCTGCTTGCTCAGGGCTCGAAAGGTTTTATTTTTAATAAAAAGGTATTCATCAAACACCGAGGTGTGAACATTCTGGAAGCTTCTCCACATGGGCCAATGCTCAGATTTGCTCCTTCAGTCTCCTCTCCTGAGTTACAGGAAATGGAAACTATCCAGAGGACACAATTCAGTGTGCTTACAGCAAATTGAAACAATGGCTTCCTTCCTAGATTCGCCACGGTGGAAATTCCAGCCAGGTTCCTGCAGATCAAACTGGGTATTCCACTAGGGAAAACACTCGCTCACATCTTTATATTCTTTCCTAACCAAAAGACGACCCGATGAAGTTATTATAATGCAATTTATATGCAGCAAGCTCTCACCAACAGGAATGAGGTCTATTCACTAGAATCTAGTTAGGGGATACACTTGCATACATAAGATAACCCCTTCCAAGCACTACGGCGGCACAGTGGTTAGCACTGCAGCCTCACAGCACCAAGGACCCAGGTTCAATTCCGGCCTTGGGTGACTGTGTGAAGTTTGCACATTATGCGTGTGCGCACGTGTGCGCGTGTGTGTGTGTTTTTCCTCTGAGTGCTCTGGTTTACTCCAACACTGCAAAGATATGCGATTTAGGTGGCTTAGTCATGCTAAGTTGCCCCTTAGAGTCCAAAGGTGTGCAGGTTAGGTGGATTGGCCATGCTAAATTGCCCCTTAGTGTCAAGGAGACTAGCTAGGGTAATTGCACGGGGTTATGGGGATAGAGTCAGGGTGGGATTGTGGTCAGTGCAGACACAATGGCCTCCTTCTGCAATACAGGGATTCTTTGATTCTAAAAGTGCGGCTGCCAGGCTCAGAGTAACAGTGACTATGGAAGGTGAATAAATCATCTGAATTTGGCATGTTTGCTGTGTAAACAAAGTGTGTGTTCCACAACTTGTTTACTTTCACTTTGAAGAGCCCAGATAATGACCTAGTCACTTGATTTGACAAAAATAGACACAGGGTGAAGAACACACTACAATGTATTGATGTGACACGCCATCCAATCAGATAACTGATATCCCCACCTATACCGATCCTGGGGTCCAAACATGTCCAAACAAAGCTAAACTCCAGAAACAAATCTCTCCCCAATGCGGACGTCATGTCAAATTACCCAATACCTCATAACCCATTTCACTGGCTTCCACACACACCCTGCCGGATGGAGGCATTGGCCTAGTGGTGTTATCGATGGACTATTAATGCAGAAACTCAGCTAATGTTCTGGGGACCCGGGTTCGAATCATTGACTCTGTCTATACTTCACGCTGCCTTGGTGAAAGCAGCCAGTGCAATTAAGGACCCCCCACACCCCGGACATCCTCTCTTCCACCTTCTTCCATTAGGAAAAAAAAGAGACAAAAGTCTGAGATCACATACCAACCAACTCAAGAGTAGCTTCTTCTCTGCTGCCATCAGACTTTTGGTTGGAAGGTATTTTACAGACTCTCCCTGTCCCTGCCTACCTTCACCCCATTCTCCCACCTACATCCCACATTATAACCAGGAATTCTGTGGATTAAAAGAGATACTGGCTGCTCTCCACTGTTTCTCTGCATTGTGGTTATGACTGGAATACTATATTCTGCACTCTTTCCGTCCCTTCTCCCCTCTATACAGTATGATCGGTATGCTTTGTTTGTATAGTGCACAAGAAACAATATTTTTCATGTATTCCAATACATGTGACAATAATAAATCAAATCCTACAGGCCTTCATACAGACAGAGTGCCTCACATAAACCACTATCTGAAGCCTAGACAGTTAATATTTTGCCCACAAATCACAGAATCCCTACAGTGCAGAAGGAGGCCATTCAGCCCATTGAGTCTGCACCAACCACAAACCCATCCAGGCCCTATATAACCCCATATATTTACTCTGCTAATCTCTACCACCATCATCAATTTAGCACCACCAATCCACCTAACCCGCACATCTGCGGGACGAAACCGGAGCACATGGGGAAAACCCACGCAGACCCGGGGAGAACGTGCAAACTCCACACAGACAGTGACCCGAGGACAGACCTGAACCTGGGTCCCTGGCGCTGTGAGAGGGCAGTGTTAGTCACTGTATGCTCTCTCTCTGTAATGCGTCAGCAGGAAGAGGTACTGAGCAACTTTTTCTATTGCCTGTTCCAGGTTGCTGGAGGGTATTTTACAGACTCTCCTTCTCCCCACCCACCCCAAATTATAACCAGGAATTCTGTGGATTAAAGGAGACACTCCCGAGGGGTCACTGCTGTGCTGGATACCAGATTTACCCATGGGTATTGTGGCACTGTGAAGAGGGAGAGCCACCAGTTGGCACTCTCAAGTGTGGGTAGAAGACCCCAAATCAGTACTTGGAGGAAGAGAGAGGGATGTCTCGCCAGCGCTTTGGGCATATTCTCATCCCTCAACCGGCACCCAAATTAGGATCTCCAACTGTGATTAAAAATACGCTTGGAGATTTCATCACGATTTGCCCTTTACACACACTTCAACCATTCACCAGCCTCGTGGCGCACTCCCTTCCCGCGCCAGTTGGAAAGCAAAATGATTTATTACCCAATCAGATTTATGCTCGACTGTCAGTCAAACAGCCTTCCTCCCCCCATCCTGTCTCCATTGGTACAGAGAAATGCTCAAATGAGGGCGACACAGTGGTTAGCACTGCTGCCTTACAGTTGTGATGTGGAGATGTCACTGCTGGACTGGGGTAAACACAGCAAGAAGTCTCACAACACCAGGTTAAAGTCCAACCAGTGTATTTGATAGTAATCCAGGGGCCTGGATTCGATTCCAGCCTCACGTCACTGTGTATATGCATGTGCGCACGAATAGCGAGTGCTGACTTTATCACAAGGCAGAACAGGCTCGAGGGAGTGAAAGGCTGACTCCTGCCCCTATTTGCTATGCTCATGTGTACATTGCTCCAAGCAGCGTCCAGGAGATTAAGTTTCAATTGCCGGATACAGCAGGCCAGCTCTGCACTGTTGACAAGCCCAGCATCACTGGAACACGTTTCCATGGCAAGATTTGAGAGGGTTGAGGAGCATTCCCCACCCCTCCCCCTCCCCATCCCAGTAATAGGCAGCGAGAATTACTGAAACCTCACTGGCAGCAAATTGAGCAAAACTATCAGTTAATACACACAGACAGTACAATTGCTGCCAATATCCCATCCATTAGCTCAGCATTGCCCAGCAATTCTAATCAACTTGAAACACTCACTCACTTTTAGAAAATTCCAGCATCGATTGGCTACACTGGTGGAAGAAGAGACATTTAAAAACAGCAACCCCCAGCCCTCATTACCACCCACTGTGCCCCAGCCAAACACCACAGTAACTGTCAGTGTTTGGTGGGGGTGCCATGGTCCAATGATCTCTCTCTCAGGCCCGCTTTTGAGAAGCGTTTTGCGGTGAAATCATGCTGGGGGTCCAGAGGACGGGGCGAATCTCCAAACTGGGAAAAGGCCAACAACAAGAAGCTAACAGAGGCCCAAGGGTCAGGATTATTCGAGATTGAATTGCTGTGTTCGAATGCACTGCCTGAAACAGATTCCATAACTTTCGAAAGGGAATTGGATGAGGGTTGAACAGATGAAATTTCTTTGAATCGTAGAATCCTTACAGTGCAGAAAGAAGCCATTTGGCCCATCATGTTTATTTACACCAACTGTCTGACAGGCCCTCCCCCTCCACTGTCCCCACACATTCATCATGACTAATCTACCTAACCTACACATCTAGGGACACAAAGGGCAATTTACCATGGGATCAATGCAGAGGGCAGCATGGTGGCACAGTGGTTAGTACTGCTGCCTCTCAGTGCCAGGGAGCCGGGTTCGATTCCTGGCTTGGGTCACTGTCTGTGTGGAGTCTGCATGTTCTCCCCGTGTCTGCATAGGTTTCCTCCTGAAGGTGTGCTGGTTAGGGTGCATTGGCCATGCTAAATTCTCCCTCGGTGTTACCCAAACATACACCAGAGTGTGGCAACTCGGGGATTTTCACAATAACTTCATTGCAGTGTTAATGTAAATCTACTTGTGAAATAATAAATAAAATTTAAAAAAAAACCAACCTACACATCTTTGGACAATAAGGGGCAACGTAGCATGGCCAATCCATCTGACCTGCCCACTTTTTGATGTGGGAGAAAACCGGAGCACCTAGGGGAAACCCAGAGAGACATGGGGACAATGTGCAAACTCCACGCAGACAGGGACCTGACGCCAGAATTGAACCTGGGTCTCTGGTGCTGTGAGGCCTCAGTGCTAACCACTCTGCCTACCCTGAATGGTGAAAGAGCAGAGGGAATGGAATGATTTCAATTCAATAGTTCTTTCAAAGAGCCAGTACTGGTGTGATGGACCAAATGGACCATTTACGTTGTAAGTTTCTATGATTAATATAGCGGAATTCTCAAGAAAAAGATAATATCCTATAGAATGGGTGTAACATCAATCTGATGACTTTGATGATGTGTGAAGCGGTCCAGGAGGTGGGAGACGCAACACATTGAACCTTTCACCTTGTACATAGATACTAGAAGCAGGAGGAGGCCACTCGCCCTTCATGTCTGCTTCACTATTCATTTTGATCATGGCTGATCATGGAATTCAATATCCTTATTTCCCCTCTTCCTTCATATCCCTCAATCCCTTTAGCCCCAAGAGCTATACCTAAATTTCTTCTTGAAATCAGATGTTTTGGCCTCAGCTATTTTCTGTGGGGGTGAATTTCACACATTCACCCTCTGGCTGAAGAAATTTCTCTTCACCTCGATCCTAAAAGGCTTAGTCCTTATCCTCAAACTATGATCCCTAGTTCTGGACTCCCCTCAGCATTGGGAATATTCTTTCTGAATCTACCCTGTCTAATCCTGTTAGAATTTTATAAGTTTCTATGAGAACTTTCTTGCTGTTCTAAATTCTAGTGAATATAATTTTAACTGACTTAGTCTCTCCTCGTGTAGCAGATCTGCCATCCCAGGAATCAGCCTGGTAAACCTTCGCTGCACTCCCTCTATGGCAAGGACATCCTTCATCAAATAAGGATATCAAAACTGCACACAATATTCCAAGTGTGGCCTGACCAACACACAATACAATTGCAGCAAAACATCCCTATTCCTGTCCTCAAATCCTCCCGCTACGAAGACCAACATACAATTTGCCTTCTTCACTGCCTGCTGTATCTGAACGTTATACAGGAATGTTAAAAGGAAGATCAATTTCAGCAAAGCAAATCTCTTCACATTCTGGTTCAGAAGAGTCTTGTATAAATCAGGTTCATTGCTTGTTGTGTTCCCATTCAGAATGCCTGGGTCAGGCCTCAGTGGGAGGCAGACAGAGAGAGAGAGAGAGAGACAGAAGTAGAACCAGAAGTCAAGTAGTAGAATAAATCTGCTCCATTCGCCAATTAAATTGGGGCGGCATGGGGGCACAGTGGTTAGCACAGCTGCCTCATAGCACCAGGGACCCGGGTTCAATTCCCGGCTTGAGTCACAGTTTATCAAGAGCCTGTATGCTCTCCCCATGCCTGAGTGGGTTTCCTCCTCTTTCCTTATGAACAGTGTGCTTTGTCTCTATAGCGCACAAGAAACAATACTTTTCATTGTATACCTGTGACGATAATAAATCAAAAAGTTTATCCATGATTGTATTGAATGCAGAACAGGCTCGATGGGCCGAGTGGCCTATTCCTGCTCCTATTTTTGTTATGTCCCATTCTTCTCAGCAGATGAATGTGTGTGAGAATTAGCCCGTTTTGGTGCAGAAGTCTGTGATTCAACAGCAAGAAAACCATTATATCAATTGCCATGAACGTTAATGATTTTGTAAGGACGTACGACCAGATTACACAATTGGACAGTTATACAACACGTACCCCGACATTCTCTCTTCCACTTTCTTCCGTTGGAAAAAAGATACAAAAATCTGAGATCACGCACCAACCGACTCAAGAACAGCCTCGTCCCTTTTGCCGTCAGATTTTTGAATGGACCTACCTCACATTAAGTTGATCTTTAGAACATAGAACATTACAGCGCAGAACAGGCCCTTCGGCCTTCGATGTTGCGCTGACCAACTATGAAAAAAGCAATGACCCTCCAAACTAAACCATTCCCTTCTCTTCCATAAACTTATCAACTAACCTCTTAAACGCCACCAAACTTGGCGCATCTACAACTGCCGCAGGCAGGGCATTCCACTCCCTAACCACCCTCTGGGTAAAGAACCTACCTCTGATATCCGTCCTATAACTATCACCCCTTAATTTAAAGCTGTGTCCCCTCGTGCTAGCTTTCTCCATCCTAGGAAAAAGGCTATCACTGTCCACCCTATCTAAACCTCTAATCATCTTATATGTTTCGATAAGGTCTCCTCTTAGCCGCCTCCTTTCTAACGAAAACAACCTCAAATCCCTCAGCCTCTCTTCATAAGACCTGCCCTCCATACCAGGCAACATCCTGGTAAACCTCCTCTGTACCCTCTCCAATGCCTCCACATCTTTCTTATAATGTGGGGACCAGAACTGCACACAATACTCCAAGTGCGGCCGCACTAGAGTTTTGTACAGTTGCAACATGACGTTTCGGCTCCGAAATTCAATCCCCCTGGCTACGACTGTAACACTACATTCTGTACCCACCCCCCTCTTCTTCTCCCCTGTGCACCCTAGGCACAGTGGTTCGCACTGCTACTTCACAGCACCAGGGACCTGGGTTCAATTCCGGCCTCGGGTCACTGTCTGTGTGGAGTTTACACATTCTCCTTGTGTCTGCATGGGTTTCCTCTGGGTGCTCTGGTTTCCTCACACAGTCCAAAGAAGTGTCGGTTAGGAGGATTGACCATGCTAAATTGTCCAAGTGTAGATTAGGAGGATTAGTGGGATAAATATGTGGGGTTGTGGGGAAAGTTCCTTGATGGGGGAGGGGGGGGGCTTATACTTGTTGGAGATTTGGTGCAGACTTGACTTATTTTTCACTGCATCCCAATATTGACAATGCCAACTACAAACTGACAGTAATAAATCGAATGAGCTTGGCAGGGGAGGGGGGCAGTGTCAGTGAGTGAGTGCTTTTATTTGAGGTTTCATTTTTTTAACACAGGAAAAACACAGCTGACTCAGACAGTTCACAACAAACATGGCTGATACCCAGTTATTCAGGACAATAATGATGTTTGGTAACATCAAAGAGTTTTAAAATAATGTCCCTCTTTTAAAAAGCTGCATTCAATTACAAAACAAAATTGCTACTGATTCTCGTGAGGCAGAACATAGAATTCCCACAGTGCAGAAGGAAGCCATTCGGCCCATCAAGTCTGCACCAACCTTTTCCCACCCAGACCCTAATCTCACATTTTTACCTTGCTCATCCCCCTGAAATGAAGGGTCAATTTTAGCAAAGCCAATCAACCTAACCCCCATTTTTGGACTGTGGGAGGAAACTGGAGCACCCAGAGGGAACCCATGCTGATACTGAGAACTTGCAGACTCCACACAGACAGTGACCCAAGTCACTAATCGAACCTAAATCCCTGACGTTGTGAGGCAGCAGCGCTAACCACTATGCCTTGAATCTGAAGTCAGGCTGTGTGTTTGATATCTGGTGCCTCGGCTGTGTCTCAAAGTCGGAAAGATGCATTGATTAGATGCATTCGCCATGTTGAATTCTCATTGCACCCGAATAGGAGCCGGAGTGTGGCGGCTAGGAGATTTTCACAGTAATTTAATTAGCGTTGATGCAAGCCTACTTGTGGCAATAAATAAACTTTAAACTATGTACTTCTGGCTTCTACTTACCCAACTGTTGCATTCATTGCACCAAAATCCCACACTCAACATATCGAGCAAAAGACAACCAGACCTGACAGAGCATTGTAACATCCACCTCTCTTCTTATGATATTATCTGCCAAGTTGGGGGAAACTTGTCTTACTGGTAATAGCTTTTTATTTTGTATTTGGAAAATGTGGAGCAAGTTACTGACCCCAGGAGCGTAAATTCCAGTAATACTTCCAGGATTTTAAAAGATTTATGAACAAGAAGAAAATTTAATCATACAAGATTAAGTTTACACTATTAAAACTGTTTTACAAAGTATTCACCTCCCCAGAAAAAGATGCCAGAATATACCCTTCTTGGTGACACTCCCCAATCGATTTTTAACTCAAAAATCCAGTAAAATTACCCAAGGCAAAATTGGAAATTTTGAATTAGTAAAGGTATAACACACAACTTCTCATAACACCTTCACTCTGCTATGAAAATTCAAGGATACTCAGAAACCAGACTGCTTTAGATCATAGATAAGATAGATTGTCAACATCTTTTCCCAATGCTAAGGGGAATCTAAAACTAGAAGTTCAAGCTGAGAGGGGAGAGATATAAAAGAGTTCAGAGGGGCAAGTTTTTCACACAGAGGGTGAGTGGTGAGTGTCTGGAACGGGCTGCCAGAGGCAGTGGTAGAGGCGGGTACAATTTTCTCTTTTAAAAAGCATTTCAACAGTTAAATGAGTTGTATAGAGGGGTATGAACCAAATGCAGGCAATTGGGATTAGCTTAATGGTAAAAACTGGGCAGAATGGACTGGTTGGATCAGAGGGCCTGTTTCCATGCTGTAAACCTCTATGACACTACGGCTAATACAGATTTTGCACCTTTTCTCAGAACAGAACTGTTGCCGTGATATCTTCCCACACATCTCAACAGTTACCCTGAAGTATCCTTTTCTCCCTTCATCTACAATCCCATTGTCCTTGGTACCTTTCTGAAATCAGCTTTTCCAAAATTATTTTCTAACAACTCATTCTCATATCCTTCCATATTGCAAGAAGTTGGTGTCTTGGCTTGCACTTGCTCCAAGGAGAGGGTTTGGTGTAAGAAAATAAGAACCATTCAGCCCCTTTAGGCTATCCACCATTAATCTTCTATCTCAATTTCACTTCCCCAATCCTATCCCACCATGTTTATTGGCCACAGTCTTGAATATATTCAAAACAGAAATATCCAGAGCTATGGGGTAGAGAACCAAGGGACCGGAGTTTGATTCATGTCTGTGTGGAGTCTGCGTGTTCTCCTCGTGTCTGCGTGGGTTTCCTTTCGGGTGCTCTGGTTTCCTCCCACAGTCCGAAAGATGTGCAGGTTAGGTGGATTGGCCATGCTAAATTGCCCCTTAGTGTGCAAACGTGTGTAGATTAGGTGGATTGGTCATGGGAATTGCACAGGGTTATGGCAGGAATGAGGTGGGTGGGATGCTCTTTCAGAGAGTCAGTGCAGACCCAATGCAGATCAGATGGGCCAAATGGCCTTCTTGTGCACTGCAGATGTGATCCTATGCTGTCAGATCTGCTGAGTGTGTCCAATTTCTTTCTTTGTCTCAGATTTCCAGAATCTGCAGTATTTTACTTTTGTTGTTAAGTGTTGCACCCCCCCACCCTCCCCAGTGTGTCGAATGCCCTACAATAGCCCAGGCTGGAATTGAGTCAAATACAGTGTCCTCAACCCTGATCCATGAGACAATATCTCGGAGCACAGATACCAGCTCAGTACCAAACACTCACTGGCATGGCACCCAGCCAATGCAAACAGATGCTTGGGATTCCCATCCAATCAGGAGATTGCAAAGTGCCTCCCCCCGGTGGTTCAGTTGATAAGTGCACCATTCTTCATGCATTCACAAGTGCCCTGGAGAGATCTTTGGTTAACTCCAAACTTTGTTGCTGAGTTGCCCTATTTCCGTCAGCTTCACCACCCCCAGGCTAGGGAGTAGATCTCACCCAATCCTTGCCCTCTGACATCGCTCCAGTTTTCTCTTTGTGGTTAACAAAACTAAATCTCCTGCCTCTAAAACACAACAGGTCGAATTTTTGGAGAAAAAATCTCAAGGATTTCTTTTAGTACAATTTACTCAAGGCACAAGCATACAGATAGATTCTAATTGCATGCAACTAACACAGACTGTTTAGAGGTCTATAAAATAATAAGGTGCACAGATCAGTTAGACAGTCAATATCTTTTCCCAAAGGTAGGGGAGTCTAAAACTAGAAGGCATAGGTTTAAGATGAGAGGGGAGAGATACAAAAGGGTCTCCAAAAATTTGACCTGTTGTGTTTTAGAGGGGCAATTTTTTCACACAGAAGTAGTAAGTGCTTGCAACAAGCTGCCAGAAGTAGTAATAGAGATGGGTACAATTTTGTCTTCTAAAAAGCATTTAAATAGTTACATGGGTAAGATGGGTATAGATGGATATGGGCCAAATGCGGGCAATTGGGACTAGCTTTGGGGTTTTAATAAAAAGGGCAGCATGACAAATTGGGCCAAAGAGCCTTTTTTTGTTGCTGTAAACGTCTATGACTCTATTTATTTGCAGTAACAAGCCTCACAACACCAGGTTAAAGTCCAAAAGCTTACCTGGAATCAGGAGCTTTCAGAGCACTGCTCCTTCATTGGCTAAGTGCTCACCTCATGAAGCAGCAGCACTCCAAAAGCTCCTGATTCCAAATCAACCTGTTGGATTTATCTAAAAGTAAATGATTCACAGAATTTCTACAGTGCAGAAGGATGCCTATCGAGCCTGCACCGACAATATAACCCAGGCTCTATCCCCACAATCTCACTTATTTACCCTCCATTCCCAGACACCAAGGGACAATTTTTCATGGCTGATCCACCTAACCTGCACATCTTTGAACTGAGGGGGGGACACCGGAGCACCCAGAGGAAACCCACGCAGACATGGGGAGAATGTGCAAATTCCACACAGACAGTGACCCCAGGCCAGAACTGAACCCGGCACTTTTAAATCAACCAGTGTGCTACTGTGCAGGGCAGAGAAAGTATCTAAGGGTGTGCAAAACATGCAACTTCAAGGAGGAATTAGATATAGCTCTTGGGGCTAAAGGGATCAAGGGATATGGTGGGATGGGGGGGGGGAAATCAAGATATTGAATTAAAAAGTGAAGTTTATTTTATCAGTCGCAAGTAGGCTTTCATTAACACTGCAATGAAGTTACTGTGAAATTCCCCTACTTACCACACTTGGGTGCCAGTTCAGGTACACTGAGGGAGAATTTAGCACAGCCAATTCACCTAACGCACACATTTTTGGACTGTGGGAAGAAACCGGACAGCCCGGAGGAAACCCACGCAGACATGGAGAGAATGTACAGACTCCACACAGACAGTAATCCAAGCTGGGAATCGAACCCAGGTCCCTGGCATTGTGAGGCAGCAGTGCTGACCAGTGTGCCACCAGCCGTGACTAAAAGGAATGGCAGTGCAGGCTCAAAGGGCCGAATGGGCTACTCCTGCTTCTCGATTCTACGTGGTGTTTTTTTGAGGGATAACGGTTGGCGGAAAGGCCAGGAGCTCTCTGCTGGTGTTCTTTGCAACAGCAACACGCCATTTTTATTTAAACACCATGAGAAGACAGAGAGCATTTTGGTTTGAAGTCCGTTATGAAAGAGAGCTGAGGCTTGATTAGGGGCTCACACTCAGCTCTGAATCACCAGCTTCCAGACTCAGGATCCACTCCATGGTTTGAGCATATCAATCGAGGCTTATGCCCCAGGGAGTGCTGCACGGTCAGAGGCATCATTTTCCGGAAGCATTATTAAATGAAGGCCCCATCTGTCTGTCAGGGTGAGGGTAAGAGATCACATGGCATGAGTTTGAAGAAGAACAGGGGAATTTTTCTAGGTGTCCTGGCTAATATTTATTCCTCAATCAGTATCACAAAAATACGGATTATGTGCTTGCTAGCATGTTGCAGTCTGTCGGAGATTGCTAGCGGTATATTAGCTACCACGTACATCACAGCTTCAAAACTACGTTGATGATGGAAAGCACTGGGAGAAGTCTGTTAGTTGTGAAATGCGCTTTATATCCTGATCCCCCCATATCCCTTGATCCCCAAGAGCGATGTCTAATTTCTTTTTGAAATCGCACAATGTTTTGGCCTCAGCTACTTTTCTGTGGGAGTGAATTCCACACATTCACCACCCTCTGGGTGAAGAAATTTCTCCTCACCTCAGTCCTAAAATGTTTACCTCTTATCCTCAAACGATGACCCCTAGTTCTGGACTCCCCCACATTGGGAACATTCTTTCTGAATCTACCTGGTCTAATCCTGTTAGAATTTTATAAGTTTCTCTGAGATTCTCTCTCACTTTTCTAAACTCCAGTGAATATAATCCTAACCGACTTTAATACATCCTCATATGACAGTTCTGCCATAGAAACCATCAGTGCAGAAGGAGGCCATTCAGCCCATCAAGTCTGCACCAACAATAAGCCTATCCGGGCCCTATCCTCATAACCCTACATATTTACCCCACTAATCCCTCTGGGATGGGGCTGTGTGTGGGGAGGGGGGGGGGGAGTTGGGGATTAGGGGTTTGGGGGGGGGTCAAGCATGTCAGTGTCTGAAGCAAGCCTTCACTTTACGAGGGGAGCGTCGATGCTAAAAGAGGCAGAAGATTTGAAATGAGGATCTGAGGGGTGGGGGAGACAATCTGTCACTTTGCAGTTTGAGCAGTTGGGAGATTCCAGAATGTCCTGCTTTTACTGTGTGTGTGTATTTAAAGTGTTGTCCTCTCCCTTTCGTCCTGTCACTGTTTCTCTGTCTGCATTTTTCAACATTTTAACTGCCTCATCATTTTGATGCATCATCCACCACAGTTCACTACGCAGCTTCCCACACAACCCCAACTGACAACCACTCCTCCCCGGCCCTACTCATTCTCTCTCTCTGTCCCATTCTCTCTCTGTCCCATTCTCTCTCTCAGTCCCCCTACTATTTTTCATTCTCTCCATCATCTCTTCTCTCTCGTGCTAACTCCATCCTCATCCACTTCCTCCCATGTCTCTCCCTCTCCATTCTATCTGTCCAACCCATCCCTCCCCTCACTTGTCCCCACCTCACTCTTTCTCCCCATTCCCCTCCCCTCCCCAACACCCCCCACACCACTCCCTCCTCACCTCACCCCTAACCCACTCCCCTCCCCACATATACCACTCCACCTCCACCTCGTCCCCGCCATACAATAATGTTTAATAGTGTTTAATAATGAAATCAGGATCTAGTTTTGCCTTTTTACACACCCTGTCCTGTTTGCTACCAATTCCCAATCTAGTTGGAAACATTTTTTTTTCCTCCCCAAAACTCTCCTTCTTTAGGAGAGAGGGGGAAAAGGGTATGCAAACTGTCCAGTAATCTAGGATAGGAAACGCAGCCTGCTTCCCCGGAGTGGAGATGCACAGAGAATTTTACACTTAGGCAAGCACTGGGCTTCATCCAGATTGAGACAAGGTGTGGGACTCCAGCTCCGAGTAACAGCTGCTCAACATAAAAAAAACACACACAAGGCTAACATCTTTCCGTGCTGAGCAAATATTTCCTGCAATCTCACAAACCATTCTCTCATTAAGCAGCCTGGGCACAGCTAAGAAAGTGGGGCTTTTTTTTCCACTGGTAGGTTTGGGAAATTGAAATACAAAAAAAATGTTTAAAGAGACTGTAATCGATAGTAGCGCTGGTGAAACTAACACACTCCCTCACAGATACAAATTTACATCCCATTAATATATAACAAGATATAGATGGAGCAAAAAAAATGGAAACTTTCAAAGTGTCTTAAGACTGATACATTTAAACAATCTCCTTTCTGCATTGCCATTTAGATCACAATTAATTTTTTCCCATTGGAATTATTTCCACTAGCGTACAGTTAGCAGGAGAACTTAATACAGAGGGGCTGTTTGATATTTAAGGACCTCTGCGCTTATACAGCCCGGAGTTTTCTTACCTCTCTCTGTATCAGCTGGAGACCGTGTCTCGCTTTCTCCTCCCCACCCGGATCTTTACAGAGAGGGAAGGTGTGACTGGTTTCGCAGCAGGCAGTAGCAATCAACTCCCCACGTCATCCACCCAAAAACACACACATCAACCACTCACAGAACTATCGATAGAGCAATACAACCTCTTCTCCCCTCCCCTCTCTCTTTCTTTCTTTGACCACACTTTTGGGTCACCAGTCCTCAATATCCCCCAGTGTGGCTCAAGGTGGCACACTTGACGCCTCACACCGCCAGGAAGACGGGTTTGATTCCCCTTTGGGTCACACGTTTGTACATTCTCCCCATGTCTGCGTGGGTTTCCCCCATGTTCTGGTTTCTTCTCAAAGTCTGAAAGCCGTACTGGTTAGGGTGCCTTGGCCGTGTTAAATTCTCTGTCAGTGTACCCAAACAGGCGCCGGAGTGTGGTGACTAGAGGATTTTCACAGTAACTTCATTGCAGTGTTAATCTAAACCTACTTCTGACGCTAATAAATAAACTTAGCCCTTGATACAGTTTCATTAAAGTTTATTTATTAGTGTTACAAGTAGGCTTACATTAACATTGCAAAGGAAATTTGGCGTGTCAAATCTACGACTCTCACCAGCTGTTACAGACACACCATAGAAGGCATTCTTTCTGGTTGTATCACACCTTGGTATGGGCTCCTACTCTGCCCAAGATCACAAGGAATTACAAAGGTTGTGAATGTAGCCCAGTCCATCATGCAAACCAGCCTTCCATCCATTAACTCTACACTTCCAAGCACCAGGATACAGCGATTAGGGGATTTTCACAGTAACTTTATTTGCAGTGTCAATGTAAGCCTACTTGTTAAAACTTAAGAAACATGTGCTGGTTAGGGAGCAGTGGTCATGCTAAATTCTCTTTCAGTATACCCAGCAGCTGTCGGAGTGTGGCAACCAGGGGATTTTCACAGCAACTTCATTGCAGTGTTAATGCAAGCCTACTTGTGATACTAATAAATAAGCTTTAAAAATTGAACACACAACTTCTTTAATTTGTGAGTCCAGATGCAGAAACACTGCAACCGTGAAGTAACCAGACAGCACGCTGACTTCCAATTGCATTGATATAGCACCTTTACATCAAGGGGATGATACCAGGTCCTTCATGGTAGTGTTTGATCCTGTTTATTTATTAGTGTCACAAGTAGGCTTACATTAACACTGCAGTGAAGTTATCCCCACAAGGAGAACGTGCAGACTCCGCACAGATAGTGACCCAAGCCGGGAATTGAACCCAGGTCCCTGCTGTTGTGAGGCAGCAGTGCTAATCGCTGTGCTACCATTCACCCTCAATGAACAGGAGCAACAAGAAATAGAAGGGGTGGGGTGAAATGGAACCATCAACATTTTTTTCAATCTATCGTTCTAAGGGTGGAGCCCTGAATCCTACTTAATTTTGATTTGATTTATTATTGTCACATTCCCCTCACTTTCTAAGCTCTGTCTCATAGAAGATAGAGGGTGGTGGAGGAGGAAAAATTTTCAGCCTGGAGGCCAGTTACCAGCAGCGTATCACAGGATCAGTGCTGGGTCCTCTGCTATTTGTGATTTTTATCAATGACTTGGAAGAGTGGGGTGAAGGGTGGGTTAGTAAATTTGCTGATGACACCAAGATTGGTGGAGTAGTGGATGAGGTGGAGGGTTCTTGGAAGGCTGCAAAGAGACATTGATAGGATGCAGAACTGAGCCGAAAAGTGGCAGATGGAGTTTAACCCTGATAAGTGTGGGGTGATTCATTTTGGTAGGACAAATTTGAATGCAGATTACAGGTTCAACAGCAGGATTCTGAGGAATGTAGAGGGACAGAGAGATCTTGGGGTTCATATTCATAGACCTCTCAATGCTGCCACTCAAATGAGCCATGAAGAAGGCTTATAGCATGTTAGCATTTATTAACAGGGGGTTTGAATTTAAGAGTTGTGGGGTTATGCTGCAACTATACAGGATCTTGGTGAGACCACATTTGGAATGTGTGCTATTCTGCTCACCTCACTATATGTAGGATGTGGAAGCATTGGAGAGAGTGCCAAATTTCCTCAATCCTCTGAGGAAGTAGTGACGTTGGTGAGCTTTCTTAACTATGTAGTTATAGTTGATTTGATTTATTATTGTCACATGCATTAACATGTGGTGAAAAATATTGTTTCTTGTGTGCCATACAGACAAAATATACCGTTCATAGAGATGAACTACAACTAAATATAAAACTAACCCTGCAGGCACTTGGAAAAGGTCTCCTACACAACCAAAGGTTGCAGCGATTTGTGGACTCCCATTTATCGTGACCTGTGAAGTTTGTGGACTGTGTGTCCCCACAGTTTGTTTTAGGCTGCGATCTCTCTTCAGTGTTCCAACTCTATTTCAGCCCCACACGTTCCTCATGTACAGGCACCCAGTGCGGGACTGGGCGGCAGAGAAAGCAGAGGACCTCCTGGTGAACCTAGTCCTGGACAGGGCCAAGCTCACCATCAACAGATCCAGGCATGGGCGATTGAGGGGGGGTCATCCAACCTGACGGTCTGCCCTTCTACCACATTCACAACTGATTGTCCCTGGAGAGAGAACAGGCGTTGCCCATGGGCACCATCGAGAATTTTCGTACCCTTTGGGCACTGCAGGGTCTGGATTTAATGATCGCTTTAATCACATTTTAATTTGTTGTCTGAAGTTTCAAAGAACAAAGAAAACTACAGCACAGGAACAGGACATGCTGAACTAAGCCCCCCCTCCCCTTACCCTTCCAGGCACCATATCCCTCTATTCCCATTCTATGCATCCAAGTTTTTTAACACAGAGGGTGGTGGGTGCCTGGAACTCATTGCTGGGGAAGCTAGTGGAAGCAGATTCAATAGTGACTTTTAAGGGGTGTCTGGACAAATACATGAATGGGATGGGAATAGAGGGATACGATCCCGGAAATGGTAGGATTTTAGTTCAGTCGGGGAGCATGGTTGGTGCTGGGCCGAAGGGCCTGTTCCTGTGCTGTAATTTTCTTTGTTCTTAGTTCTACTCTCAGTGTTCCAAACACAGAAGTCTCTTCCCAGCCTTTTGGCTAAGATTAAGATGAACTAAATTAAGATTAATTTGCTGTCTGAAGTTTCAAGGAACAAAAGTCACAATTGTACCAGCTTCTGCTACCTCCCTCGGCAGCGAATTCCAGGCACCCACCACCCTCTATGTTAAAAACTTGCCTCATACATCTCTTTTACACCTTGAAACTATTATTTCATTTGTATTTTTACTGAAGGCAGTGTCCCTTTAAGCAGCTGCCTTTTTTCTACTTTGTTCCTCAGTTTGTTTAATTTAACTTTTTTTTTCAACAAAGGAGTTGGAATAGTTTGCCCTGTGTACCTGGGGACCAGGTGTGGTGTGAACTAATTGCAATGGAAAGCAGCCCTTGCCTCTGCACAGACTGTGCATCATTCCTACTCTGTCTCAGGTGTGGGTTTGCAGACATGGCTACCTCAGCCACCACTCCCTCCAACTCTGCTGGCTTCACAGACACAGGGAGAATAACCTCAAATTGTAAAGAGCGGGGAGAGAAGGAGAGGGGATGGTGCTGCTGGAATGGAGAGAGAGAGGGGGTAGTGGGAAGGAGGGATGGAGGGAGGAGGAAATAGGACAGGTGGGAATGGAGAGAGGGGAAGTGGGGTGGGATAGATGGAGGGAGGGGGGAAGTGGGGCAGGAGGAATGGAGGGAGGGAAGAAGTGGAGCAGGAGGGATGGAGGGAGGAAGAAGTGGAGTGGGAGTGATGGAGAGAGGGGGAAGTGGGGCAGGAGGAATGGAGGGAGGGAAAGTGGGGGTAGGTGGCATGGAGAGAGGAGGAAGTGGGACTGGTGAGATGGAGGGAGGGAAAGTGGAGTGGGAGGGATGGAGGGAGGGGGAAGTGGGGCAGGAGGAATGGAGGAAGGTAGGTGGGACGGAGAGGGGAAAAGAGGCAGGTGGCGTGGATGGAGGGGGAAATGGGGCAGGAGGGATGGAGAGAGGGGAAGTGGGGCAGGAAGGTTGGGGGGAGGGGAAGTGGGACGGGAGGGATGGAGGGAGGGGGAAGTGGCGAAGGAAGGAGGGAGATGAAAGTGGGGAGAAGGGAGGGAGAAATGGGTTAGATGGGAGGAAGGGGGAAGTGAAGAGGGAGGGGAAAGTGGGGCAAGAGGCAGGGAAAGTGGACGGGAGAGATGGAGATTTGGGTTAAGTGGAAGGGAAGGAGGGGGAAGCAGGGAGGGAAGGAGTGGGAAATGGGATAGGTGGGAAGGAGGGAGTGGGAATCTCGCAGCTGATATTGAAGATGATCTTTAGGAAGTTCCTTTGTCTGTCCTTTCATTGCGATCAATGTGAGATCGCTGGAACTCTTTTGATATATTTTTAAAAATTACTCCAGGTTTAACATCATGGGGATTTGGCCCTGTTCGGAACAGTTCCCAGTCTCCCTAACAATCAACACTCCCCACAGGATGCCTACTACTATACAAATCTGTCAGGAATTTCTGCCTTAGAAAGGTTACAGTACAGAAAGAGGCCATTCAGACCATCAGGGCTGGAAGAACCTCACTTTGACACTAGGTTCATCACTTGAACTCCAAAAGAAGAGACACACTGGACTCGAAACGTGAACTCTGTTTTTTTTCTCTCTCTCTCTCTCCACAGATCTGCTAAGTTATTCCACCACTTAACATCCAAGGATGAATAATGTGCAGGTTTGGTAAATGGGCAGGGCTATGGGCACTGGCAGTATTTTGCTTCAATTATATCAATCACCTGAGGGGGTGGATGAGTTACAGAGATCCTCACACACAATTCCCCAACCGCCTTTAACACCACTGCTGTCCCTATAACGTTAACCCCAGTTCAGCTTCCATAAATTTGGTTTTCCATCCTTTGCAGAAGATTGCCCCTTGTCCCCAGATGTGGGATTAGATGGATCGGCCGTGCTAATTTGCCCCTTAGTGTTCAATCATGTACAGGTTAGGTGAATTGTCCATGCTAAATTGTCTCTTGATATCCAAAGATCTGCAAGTTGGGGGATTAGTGAAGTAGATATATGGGATTGAGAAGGATCTGAATGGGATGCTCTTTGGAAAGTTGGTGCAGACTTGATGGGCCAAATTCTTCTGCACTGTAGGGATTCTATGAGCCCTGACTAATTAATTAAGTCAAAAAGCTGGCATAGCCACAATGGGCCAAATGGCCTTCTATCCTATAAACTTCAAAGTTCCATTCTGGACTCGATACTTTAGCTGTTTCTCTCTCCACTGGCGCTGCCACACTAGCCGAGCTTTCCCAGAATTTTCTGTTTGTATTTCCGATCTCTCAGCATTGTTTTGATGAAATTCTGAAGAGGTTTTCAACAAAGTTTTTGTTTTGTAAAGGCAACAGAGCTGCGAAGGATACAACATTCCTCAGTATAAAATTGGAGTGAACAGTTTCCTGTGAGAGTTACCACTGCTCCGAATCGCTGACTGTGGTGAAGTGAATTGCCTTGAAAAAGCAACCACACCATCTACTGAGTAAAAATGGGAAATGCTGCAACAACTTCAATTATAGAATCATAGAATCCCTACCATGCAGAAGGAGGCCATTCAGCCTATTGAGCCCTATCCCTATAACCCCATATATTTACCCTAGCTAGTCCCCTATGATACTATGAGGCAATTTCACATGGCCAATCCATCTAACCCTAACTGGGGTGGCACAGTGGTCAGCACTGCTGCCTCACAGCGCCAAGGACTAGATTTGATTCTCAACTTGGGCCACTACCTGTGTAGAGTTTGCACATTGTCCCCATATCTGTGTGGGTTTCCTCTGGGTGCTCCGGTTTCCTCCCACAGTCACAAAGATGTGTGGGTTAGATGGATTGGCCATGTTAAATTGCCACTTAGTGTCATGGGGATTAACAGGGTAAATACGTGGGGTCAAGGGGCTAGCGTTTGGGTGGGATTGTGCTTGATGGGCTGAATGGCCTCCTTCTGCAGTGAAGGACACTTTGGGGCAACCTTCTGCGAAAGATGGAGAATCAAGCTTTTTCGGAAACTGAACTGGGGTTAGCAGGGGGCAGGAGCGGTGTTGGAGGCAGTTGGGTTTTCCATCCTTTGCAGAAGATTGCCCCTAGCTGATCTTTCTCTATACCCTAGCTATGATTGTAAAATTACATTCTGCACTCTCTTCTTCCCTTCTCTATGTATGGTATGCACCGTCTGCATAGTGCAAGAAATAATTTTCATGTGTATTAATACATGTGACAATAATAAATCAAATCAAATCAAAATTTGTCTAAATCTTTTCAATAGATAGCTGGATCAACAGGATAAGTATCTGGAGTGCTTGTTTTAAGCTGAGTGAATGCATTTGTGTTTACTTAGGTTTGCACTAGGGTTTCAGAGTCAAGTTTTGATTATATTGATTGACATGGTTGATCTGTGACTTTTGGCTCATATTTCAGCAGTCTTTCTTTAGTTCAACTCCTGATTCATAATAAATGTTCAAACATTTTGTTTCTACATTTTGTTTCAGTTATCAAGAGAGAGACCGACTCTACCTCACTGATATGTATGTCACACTGGCCAATAGATGCTCTCCAGGAGCTCAGCAATTAGGAACAGGAGGCCATTCAGCCCTTCAAGCCTGCTCTGCCTTTCAATTAGATCATGGTTGACCTCTTCCTGTCCGTACGAGGATTTCATCTCTCCTCCAGCAAACCCTCGGGTCAGCTGACTATCTCTAACAATCTGTAGCATCTAGTATCTAATACTCACCTACACTTTGTGACATGAAGAGAATGGGTACCTTATTGAACCTTAACCTTATTGAAACATATAAGATGATTAGAGGTTTAGATGGGGTGGACAGTGATAGCCTTTTTCCTAGGATGGAAAAAGCTAGCACGAGGGGACACAGCTTTAAATTAAGGGGTGATAGTTATAGGACGGATATCAGAGGTAGGTTCTTTACCCAAAGGGTGGTTCGGGAGTGGAATGCCCTGCCTGCAGCAGTTGTAGATGCGCCAAGTTTGGTGGCGTTTAAGAGGTTAGTTGATAAGTATATGGAAGAGAAGGGAATGGTTTAGTTTGGAGGGGCATTGCTTTTTATATTGGTCGGCGCAACATCGAAGGCCAAAGGGCCTGTTCTGTGCTGTAATGTTCTATGTTCTATGTTCTATGGTACAGTGTGGAAGGAGGCCCTTCAGCCCAGTGAGTCTGTGCTGGTCCTCTGCAAGAGCAGTTTAGCTAGATCTGTTCCCTCTTCTGTAGCCTTCCAATTTTCTTCTTCCAAGAGGTTATCCAATTTCCTCCAATGTCTTTATATATCTTCCCCTTCACCACACTCTCAGACAGTACATCCCAGATCCTAACCACTCGCTGTGTGAATCAGTCTCCACCACACTCTCAGACAGTACATTGCAGATCCAAACCACTCATTAAGTAGAAATGTTTTCCCTCTCATCACCTTTGGTTATTTTCTAATTATTTTAAATCAGTGTCCCCAGTCTACCCTGTCCAGACCCCTCATGGTTTTGAAATAACTCTATTCAATGACCTCTCAACTTTTTTTTTTCCAGGGAGAAAGATGTTTGATCCTCCAAGAGATCCATATGAATGGAGTTCTCCTACAACAGAGCCATTCACCAGATTGTATGAGGAGAGATTAAACAGTTTGAGCTTGTACTCGCTGGAATTTAGAAGGATGAAAGGGGATCTGACCAAGTTATATAGAATACTAAAAGGGATTGATAAAACAAATGTAGACAAAAGGTTGGCACAGTGATTAGCATTGCCGCCTCACACCTCTGGGGACCCGGGTTCGATTCCTGGCTTGGGTCACTGTCTGTGTGGAGTCTGCACATTCTCCCCATGTCTGTGTGGGTTTCCTCCCAAAGATGTACAGGTCAGGTTGATTGGCCATGCTAACTTGCCCCTTAGTGTCTCAGGATGTGTATGTTAGAGGGATCGTAGGGTAAGTATATGGGGTTTCAGGGATAGGGCCTGGGTGGGATTGTGGTCGGTGCAGAGTCAATGGGCCAAATGGCCTCCTTCTCCACTGTAGGATTTCTATGAAATTTATGAAATGTTTATACTTATTGGTCAAGCTGAAACAAGAGGTCACAGAGACAGTTTGAGAAGTTATAGATTAAAACTGGGATGAGGGGGAACTACTTCTCGCTGAGGATGGTGAATTTGTGGAACTCATTGCCCCCATAGCACAATGGATTCTGAATCATTGAATGGTTTCAAGAAGGATATGGATATATTTCTGATTTGTAAAAAGAGATATAGGGGGACAGGTAGGGAGACGGATTTGAGACCAGGGAGAGATCAGCCATAATCTGATTGAATGGCAGAGCAACTCGATGGGCTGAATTTGCCCACTTCTCTCCTAATTCCTATGTAGCTGGCACAGTGGTTGGCACTGCTGCTTCACAGTGCCAGGAACCAGGGTTCAATTCCCGGTTTGGGTCACTGTCTGTGCGGAGTTTGCACTTTCTCCCCATCTCTGCGTGAGTTTCCTCAGGGTGTTCCGGTTTCTTCCCACAGTCCAAAGATGTGCGGGTTAGGTGAACTGGCCGTGCTAAATTGCCCCTTAGTGTCAGCTAGGGGAAATGCATGGAGCTGTGGGGATAGTGCCCAGGTGGGATTGTGGTCGGGACAGACTCAATGGGATGAATGGCCTCTTTCTGCACCGCTCTATGAACATAAATTCTCCCTTAGTGTCAGCGGGAAATAGTTTGGGTAAATGCACGGGGTTGTGGGGATAGAATAGGATCGTGGTCAGTGCAGACTCGATGGCTGAATAGCCTCATTCTGCACTGTAGAATGCTATGTTCCTATGACCCACATGAGTGGAGTCCCTCTATCGTGGAGCCATTCTCACCCTCACACGCTCATTTACTTACCCATGGGCACCTGGGCAGACATTTCATCAACTGTATTTGAAACCCACGACTAAAGTCTTCATGGTGGCTGAGCGGTGTGAGGCCCTGGATTTAGGCTGTGGATGCATGGGTTCGAATCCCACTGCTGCCAGCATTTCAGGTGTGGCATCTTATGGTGCCAGTGTACACAGGGCTACAGCGGAATGTCACTCAACTCATCTGAGGAGCTCGTGCGGATACAATGGGCGGCATTTTACGGCCTTGCTCATCCTGAAATTGTAATTCCGCCTGAGGTCAACAGACCTTCCCATTGTCCACTTCTCGCCCACTCCAATTCCCGTGATGGGCGAGACGATAAAATTCCGCCAATGGGCCAAATGGCCTCCTTCTGCACCATAACAATCTCGAAAGGAAACCAAACAGAGAGATTCGAAGACACAAAAAAAAAACCCTTTCCCTCAGGGTAACACAATTCACCTTAACCACAGGCTCAATGCAATAATCATTTCCTTTATTTTTATGCGTCAGGTTTTACACAATTCAGATGTTAAATCTACAGCCCTGCTTAAAGTATTGGATGGCGGTAGGAACACACACTCTACATTCACAGGAAGGGAGTAGAGATTACACCAAAGGCTCTCCCTTATCAAAAGCACCCTCTGAAAACTAATCATGCCTACTTATACAAGTCTCAGGATCATACCCTCACTGTGCTGCGGAGGAATGTAAGCATTAACTCAACTGTCTGAGACACATGGAATGCAAAGCGTTTGGAGCCTCCGATTTACCCTGTGCTCAGATTATCTCCCTCCTCCCCTGAAAAGTTCAGATTCACCCATGTGGACACCACAGGTAATTTTAAGAGAAAGAGAGACAATGAAATCTTGTGCCAAAAACACATTAATCATGCTCTGAGTTTCAATTCACTTGTGGGACATGGACATCGCTGGCTGGCCAGCATTTATTGATGTGGAGATGCTGGCGTTGGACTGGGGTGGACACCGTAAGAAGTTTCACAACAGCAGATTAAAGTCCAACAAGTTTATTTGGTAGCAAAAGCCACCAGCTTTCAGAGCGCTGCCCCTTCATCAGTCATGTTCACAAACAGGGCATATAAAGACACAAACTCCATTTACAAAATAATGGTTGGAATGCGAGGTTTTACAGGTAATCAAACTGTTACTTTTACAGGTAATCGGGAGCAGCGCTTTTGCTGCCAAATAAACATGTTGGACTTTAATCTGCTGTCATGAAACTTCTTACAGCATTTATTGCCCATCCCTAGTTGCCCTTGGAGGGCAGTAACCACATTGCACATAGGCCAGACCAGGTAAAGACAGCAGATTTCCTTCCCTAAAGAACCAGATGGGCTTTTCCAATGATCAACAATGGTCATCAGTAGATTCTTAATTCCAGATTTATTTTTAATGAAATCAAATTCCACCATCTGCCAAGGCAGGATTTGAACCCACCATCCTGGAACATTAACTAAGTTTCTGGGTTAACAAACTAGCAATAATACCACTAGGCCAATGCCTCTCCATACGTTCCTTAGTCCTCGACTCCCCTGCCAAAAGGAATATTTTCTTTATTTACCCCATCAGTCCCCTACAATATCTTGAAAACTTTGATCAAACAACCCTTCAAATTTCTGTTTTCCAACCATTAGACACATCCTGCCAATTGGCTGTTCACCTGTTAACTGTAAAGAAGTTTATTGCTTAGGATAAGTGACAGAGGTGACACGCCACAACAGAAATCATTTCTCCAGTGTAGGAAATTGAAGTTTTCCCTTCACAATTACACAGCTTTTTGTACATCCGAACCTTAATTCAAATTCTGCCATGGCAGAATTTGAACCCAAGTCTCCCAAAACATTAGCTGAATTTCTGGATTAATAGTCTAGTGATAAATCCATCGCAACACATTTTACTTTGGTGCAAAGTAGGGTGAGGTTTGACAAACATGTTTAGTAGTTTGGACTTTGGTGTCGTTGTGGAAAATTAATCCCATCCCTTCACATTTTTCATTTTCCAATGGCTCCGACTTACGCTGCCCTCTGTTACAAAATAATTCCTGCTATTATTCTTTAAGACACAACTTTGACTTTGTCGCCGCAAGCGTGATTGCAAAGGACAATTCCTCAAAGACTGAGTAAAGCGTCCCCTACCAACCCCTTTTCCTAACCTTTCCGCCTGAGGGAGAGGGAGGGGGTGAACATTTCAGAGGTGTGCGGGAATAGGGAAAGGAAAGAATAAAAAGTCAAAACAATCCCTGAGAGAAAGACTTCAGTTTGCGAAACAAAAACTGAAAGTCAATGTATTGCTGCTGCAGTGTGACTCAACAACCACCAGGCAGCGCCATTGCCCCACTCTCCGCAGTAGAATAGGTTACTCGAGACAGGACATGTCTCTCTCATCAAAACAGCGTCGAGCAGTTAGCAAGTCTGACAGTGACATTACGAAGCAAAACCTCAGTGGTTAGCACTGCTGCCTCACAGCCCCAGGAACACAGGTTTGATTCCCAGCCTTGGGTCACTGCCTGTACCTTCTCCCCGTGTCTGCTTGGGTTTCCTCCGGCTGATCCGGTTTCCTCCCACAGTCCAAAAGACACACAGGTTAGGTTGATTGGCCTTTTCCAAGTTGACCCTACTGTCAGGGGATTAATGGTAAATATGTGAGGTTATAGGGATAGGGCCTGAGGGGGATTATGGTTGGTACAGACTCGATGGGCCGAATGGCCTCCTTTTGCACTGCACTGGAGTTCTATGATTCTAGAATTCAATGATAATGTGGTCGTGTGGGGTTTTTTCACACCCAATTGAAAGGGCCAACAGAACCTCAGTTTCAGCTTTTACTTGAAAGGTAGCACTTCCCAACAGTGCTGCACTCCCTCGGCGCTGCACTGCACTGGGAGATTTTTGCTCCAGTCTTTCAAGTGGGACTTTCACCTCTGAGGTAGCAGTGCTATACCCTGAGCACTGCCTGACACATGGCTCATTTGATGGTATCCCTTCCCCAGTGTCGGAGAGACAGGAAGGTTCAGCCATCCTGAAAGGTAGACAGATGAAAAAAATTAGTAGGGTATATTTCTTAGTCCACTGGAATTGGGAACCTGAGCTTCCTGGAATCCCAGTCTCTGGAGCATTGTATCCTGTAGCCATATATCCTGTACTGAATCCCACTGTCCAAAGATCATAGAATCCATACAATGCAGAAGAAGGCTATTCAGCCTATCGAATCTGCACCAACCACAATCCCACCCAGACCCTATCCTCATAACCTCATGCATTTACCTTAGCTAGTTCCCCTGACAATAAGGGGCAATTTAGCATGGCCAATCTACCCAACCCGCACATCTTTGAACACTAACGGGCAATTTAGCAAAGCCAATCCAACCAACCTGCACATCTTTGGACACTAAGGGGCAACTTAGCATGGCCAATGCACACACATCTTGGGACACTGTCGATGCAAGCTCGATGGGTCAAACGGTCTCCTTCTGTATTTTAGAGGTTCTATGATTCTAAGGGACAATTTAGCATGGGTAATTCACCTAACCTTCACACCTTTAGACTGTAGGAGGAAACCGGAGCACCTGAAGGAAACCCACACAGACTCGAGAAGAACATGCAAACTCCACATAGACAGTGACCCGAGCCGGAAATTGAACCCGGGTCCTTGGTGATGTGAGACAGCGGTGCTAACCACTGTGCAGTTCCCCCCGGCAGTGGTGTCTTTAAAATAGCAAAATGGCCCCAGGGATATTAAAAATGTGACAGGGAGGTGGAGAAGATTGGGATAGGTGACCATGGTCAAAGAGATAGATTGTAAGGAGTGTCTGAAAGAGCGAGGTGGACATGCGCAGTGTCTCAGAGGAGTCAGAGAAGGGGAGATGGAGAAGTTTATGGAGGGAATTCCGGAGCTGAGGACTGAATAACTTAGTTGCCCAAAGGTGAAGGGTTAAAATTGAGTTTGGGGATGTGGGTGAGGTGCACCAGGGGCCAGAATGGGACAAGTGCAGAGATCTGAGTTGGGGGAGGGATAATCATAGAATCCTACAGTGCAGGGGAGACCACTCAGTCCATCAGGTCTGCACTGACCACAATCACCTCCCCCTCCATCCTCACAACCCCATGCATTTACCCAAACTAGTCCCCCTGACACTAAGGGTGAATTTAAGTTCATAGAATCCTACAGTGCAGAAAGAGGCCGTTCGTCCCATGAAGTCTGCACCGACTGCAATCCCATCCAGGCTCCTATCCCCATAACCCCATGGCAGTTACCCTAGCGAGTCCCCCTGTCGCTAAGCGGCAGTTTAGCACGGCCAATCCAACCGAACCTACACATCTTTGGGCTGTGGGAGGAAGCAGTTCATTCAACTCATTCCAGGCACTTGCCTTAGGAAGAGAGATTGGGCAGTTTAGCCTCTACTCCTTGGAGTTTAGGAGAATGAGCAAAGTTCAAATTGAGGTCTACAAGGTGAGAAGAAGGATTGACAAAATGTGGAGAGGATTCTTCCTCTTCAGGGGGAATTTAGAACTTGAGGTCATAGTTTTAGAATGAGAGGTTTTAATATAGAGGCAAAAAGAAAATACTCCCCCGGGGAACTCAGAGTGCAGTGGATGCCGGACTTTGAGTAAATTTAAGAAGATAGGCAGATTTTTAAATTAGCAATGGGCTGTGGAGATCGATAGTACTCATGATGTAGAGATGCCAGCGTTGGACTGGGGTAAACACAGTAAGCAGTCTGACAACACCAGGTTTAAGTCCAACCGATCTATTTGATAGTAAACTCACAAGCTTTCGACTCTATGGCCTTCATCAGGCGAAACAGGCCTGACAAAGGCCATAGAGTCAAAAGCTTGCGAGTTTACTATCAAATAAATCGGTTGGACTTAAACCTGGTGTTGTCAGACTGCTTACTGTGGAGAACGGGCAGGAACATTAAGCGAAGGCCGGGGAGAGATCAGCCATGATCTTATTGAATGATGGAGCAGGGTCGAGGGGCTGAATGGCCTCCTTCTGCTCCTAAGTTCTGACCATGGTCACAGAGGATTGTACAGTTAGAGGAAAGGGGACGGAGGCCATGGAGAGGCTGGAACCCTAAGGTGAGGATTCTTCGCTGGAGGCATTGGCGAGATCATATGAGCCCAGGCCCAGTGCGTGAGCAGGATTCACCATGAGATCAGTCAATGATCACCAACAGGGCAGAGCAGGAACAATTTCTGATGCAAGTTCATGAGAATCTGGATAACCTCACGCGCGCACGCACGCGCACGCACCAGTGGAGGCAGAATTCATAAAAGCTTGTCAAAATAAAGGTTTGGGGGAAGGGAATGAATTGGGTTCACTCTTTCTGCTCGGCACCAATGGGCTATCTACGTGTAATCACTGCTCCATCATTCACTGCCTCAACGCTGAGAGTGAAAGAAACTGTGGGGGAATTCGGAACGCAAAGTGTCAGCTCCGTAAGGAGTGGGACATGAGCCACCCTGCCTGCTCTTCAATAAGAAGTCTCACAACATCTCAATAAGGCACTGTTAAGATTAAATCATTACTGAAGATGGTGCATAATTCACAGTCATCTTACACACACTCACACATACACACGCACACACACAAATACACATGCACGCACAAATACATGCATACACAAACGCATGTACACATGCACTTACACAAGTGCACACACATGCAACACCCACATACACACACACACACACACACACAAATCACATGGACTAGGAGGGCCTTCAAGGCTGTGATGCCACCCATTGTGGATCAGCTCAAGGTGACCTCCATTGACCCAGAAATAGAATCTAAACCCATTTTCCTTCATTTTGAATTACACGCTACATTTCCTTTTCATTTCTGTTTCCTTTCCAGAAAGAGGACACTTAAAAAGGAGCATTTTAAAATTCTGAGCTGTAGAAATTCTTCCCTCCCTCCCCACTTCCCTCCTCCCCTACCAATCGTTGCCCGCTAGCCCAGGGGAGCGCGCAGGCCGGAGAGGATGCAGTGGCTCATTGTGAAGGCCAACATTCACACAGATCCTGCCCGGTAACATCCCTCGGTCAGTTTTAGTCCCCATTATCACCGTTCCCGTCGTCCGATTTTTCTGTCGAGTCCTCATCTTCCTCAGTTGTATTAGCCCCCTCCTCCTCCTCCTCCTCTTCCTCTTCCTCCAGGATATCTTCCTCGATGATCTCCTCCACAGGGCACTCCATCAGGCTCCCCTGACTCAGGCAGGTGGCGATGGTGGATCCCGTGCTATCATGTTCCGGACTTGGGAAGAGAACCCTCGGGAGCCCTTTGCGATGCCGGCTACGCGGGTGGACGCAATGTGTCCCCGGGACGTGGGGCTCTGAGGCGAGGGAGGGCGGAAAAGACAAGTTAGTCCCTGCGTATTGCACGGAAAGTGGTATTTACATAGAGCCTTTTGCGACCCCAGGCTACTCTTCACACCCGGTGAGGTCTCGTCACTGCTGGAAAGGAGGAAGTGGGGCAGCCAATTTGTGCATAGCAAGCTCTCACAAGCAGCACTAGTGTCATAGAGGTTTACAGTATGGAAACAGGCCCTTCAGCCCAACTTGTCCATGCCGATCCTTTATCTTTTTAACCATTAAGCTAATCCCAATTGCCCACTGTGTGGCACTGTGATGTCCACCTCACCCTCATTCAAGATGAAGGAATTGGCCAACAAGACACACACACACGCACACATGACTTGTCAGCAAGGACAGGGGGTCTCTGACACAACTGGACTCCAACGGAGAGGCAAGAGGCCAGACAGGGAAAACACCTCCCACAAAAAGAGAGAGAGAAGTGAATAAAAGATGTTGGGAGTAAGCGCTCAGGAGGCTGGGACAGGGGGAGGAGCATAGAACATAACAGCACAGAACAGGCCCTTTGGCCTTCGATGTTGCACCGACCAATATAAAAAGCAATGCCCCTCCAAACTAAACCATTCCCTTCTCTTCCATATACTTATCAACTAACCTCTTAAACGCCACCAAACTTGGCGCATCTACAACTGCTGCGGGCAGGGCATTCCACTCCCGAACCACCCTTTGGGTAAAGAACCTACCTCTGATATCCGTCCTATAACTATCACCCCTTAATTTAAAGCTGTGTCCCCTCGTGCTAGCTTTCTCCATCCTAGGAAAAAGGCTATCACTGTCCACCCTATCTAAACCTCTAATCATCTTATATGTTTCGATTAGGTCCCCTCTTAGCCGCCTCCTTTCTAACGAAAACAACCTCAAATCCCTCAGCCTCTCTTCATAAGACCTGCCCTCCATACCAGGCAACATCCTGGTAAACCTCCTCTGTACCCTCTCCAATGCCTCCACATCTTTCTTATAATGCGGGGACCAGAACTGCACACAATACTCCAAGCGCGGCCGCACTAGAGTTTTGTACAGTTGCAACATGACGTTGCGGCTCCGAAATTCAATCCCCCTACCAATAAAGAGCAGTGCGGGGAGACACTGACCTTTGCGGTTGTAGCAATCCTCGGCATAGCAGCTATGGGGTCTGGGAGTACGAGGGCCCACTCCCTTCTTTGGTGGCAGGATGCAAGAGGGGGTCACCCGGCTGTGGCAGACGTAGCAGGGAGCCGGCAGTCCCATCTGTCCAAAGCCCCTGCAGAAGGGAGGAAGAACAACATTGGAACGAAATACGGTGGCACGATGGTTAGCACTGCTGCCTCACAGCGCCATCGACCTTGGTTCAATTCCCGGCTTGCCTCACCAACTGTGGGGAGTTTGCACATTCTTCCCGTATCTGCGTGGGTTTCTTCTGCATGCTCCAGTTTCCTCTCACGCTCCAAAAGCCGTGTTGGTTAGGATGTACCGACTCAAACAGGCACTGCAGTGTGGTGACTGGAGGAGTTTCACATTAACTTCATTGCAGTGTTAATGTAAACCTTACACGTGACTAATAAATAAAGTGTAAACTTCAAGAAATATCATGGGACAGGGAGGAGGGACATACTTCGCCCCTATTTCCAGCAGGCAGGAGTGACAGAGGGAGCTGAGGCTGGAGCAGGAGATCTGGTGGGATTTCCTCACTCAATTGTCCTGAACTCCCCTCCTGCCACCCTCCAAATAGTGATGGAATGGAGGGAGTCTGTGTGGGAAGGGGTGGGAGATGGGGTCTACATCCGTGGAGTGGGAGGGAACCTCCATTCCGTGGAGGAGGGGTGTTGTTCCGTAATAATGGGGGGGAAGATGGCATTCTGTGTCCCAGGCCCATGATGGAACTGAGGTACTATTTAATCTATACTTGATATTGGAACGCCCTCTCTGTGAAGAATCGAGGTTGGTGATGGGACAGGTTCCTTGGGATCGACTTTTTATTTGTCGAAGTGTTTTAAGAACAAGATGGGAAGAGTCAGCCCTGCAGCTGACCAGCTACACTCTGCTTTGATCTACCTCTAGACCAGAATTTCTTTTTATATTCTTATATTCATTCCTGGGACTCAGACGTCGCTTGCTGGGCCAGCATTTATTGCCCATTCCTAGTTGCCTGAGGGTAGTTGAGAGTTAATTACATTGCTGTGGCTCTGGAGTCACACGTAGGCCAGACCAGGTAAGGACATTAGTGAACCAGATGGGTTTTTCCCAACAATGGTTTCATGATTATCAGTGGATTCTTAATTTGACAGATTTTTTAATTGAATTCAAATTCCTGTGGCAGGATTCGAACCCGGGTCCCCAGAACATTAGCTGAGTTTCTGGATTAATAGTCTAGCAATAATACCACTAGGCCATTGCCTCCCCCTATAATAATGAGAAAACTCCACCATTGCTAGGGGCGCAGCCAGATAAAGGAGACAGTTTGTGGTCCAGTTTCTGGCAATGAGGTTATGGGATTCTCCATCAGAGCAATGGGAAAACAGCTACAGATCATAGAGTCTTATAGTGCAGAAGGAGGCCATTCAGCCCACTGGATCTGCACCAACTCTGATGGAGCAGAGGACGTCTCTATTGGAATTACCTTTCCCTTAGAACTCTAAATGGTTTGGAGTGCTGACCTTCCCCACCCACCTTACCCAAAGACATTGCCACAATGCTGGCAGTGGTATTCAGCGTAGCCCCACATCTTGTCACGCGGCACTGGGTCATACTTCATCTTGCATTTCCGGCACCTTGAGACCTACAAGAGAGAGAGACAAGAGGTCCCAGGTCAGCCTGCTCCTCAGACATCATCCCAGGCGTAACAGAGAGCATTTGGAGAGTTTTACAGCACAGAGACCATTCAGCCCATTTTGTCTATGCCTGCAATTAAGCATCTATTTATTCTAGTCCCATTTTCCAATATTTGGTCCATAGACTTGTCTGCTATGGTGTCTCTGGATTAGAATATCCCTGCTCACTTTTCCCAAAAGAACCACGGTCAGGAATGACCCACACCGCACTAACATTCAACACAACCATGTCTGATCTTCATAGAATCCCTACAGTGCAGAAGGAGGCCACTCAGCCCATTGAGTCTGCACCGACAACAATCTCACCCAGCTCCTATTCCCATAATCCCATGTATTTATCCTGCTAATCTCTCTTACCTACGCTTCCCGGGACACTAATCCTTCTCGTATACTAATATGAGATCTTCCCTATGTACTCCTAACCCTCCTCGTGTACTAATACCCAATCTTCCCTGTGCACTAAATCCCAATCCTCCCTGTGTACTAATCTCCAACCCCTCCCAAGTACTAATACCCAATCATCCCCATGTAATAATCCCTAACCCTCCCCACGTACTAATACCCTATCTTCCCTGTGTACTAAATCTCAATCCTCTCCGTGTACTATTACCCAATTCTCCCTGTGTACTAATCTCCAATCCTCCCCATGTACTAAATCTCATAATTTCACCCACCAGACTAATTGAACAGGAAGGAAAGGTGCTCAGGATTAATTGAGCATTAACAGGATGTTCTGAAACCCTGCAGAATCCCTAGTTAGTTACAGAACCCAGACGGTGCAGAAGAGGCCATTCATTCCATCGACTCTGCACTGGCTCTCTGACAGAGTATCCTACCCAGGCCCTCTCTTCGTAACCTACTTATCATTTTTTTACCTACACATCTTTGGACAGTCGATTTAGCATGGCTAATCCCCCTAATGTACACGTCTGTGGAGTGTAGAGGGGAGACCAGAGCACCCAGAGGAAACCCACACAGACACAGGGAGAATGTACAGTCTCCAAACAGACAGGGACCCAAGCCAGGAATCAAACCCAGGTCTATGAGGCAACTATGAGGCAACAGTGCTAACCATAGTGCCACTATCTCGCCCCTCCGACATCAACGCTCCTTCCTCCCCCTGATGACGGCTCTGATTTGCGAGGAGACTTGAATGTTGTCCACCTCGCTGGGACCCAGATTGGGAGTTGTGGCCGGTAGGGTCCCAATGACTCTCACTGTGACCAATGCATCCATCCAAAGACCTACAGAATGGTGATTAGAAGCTGGAAAGATGGGTAATTTTAACCCCCCCCCCACCCTCTCCAAACAAAAAAGGGATACACGGAAGCCCAATTCTAAAATCAAAGGTTAAATCCGAGACCAACCTATTGGGCACAGCACAGATAAAAAGGTGAAGGCGCATGGGATACAGAGCCAGGTATGTAGATGGGTTGAGAACTGGCTTGGGAGGAGGAGGAGACAGCGGGTAGTAGTGGAAGGCTCTTTTTCCAACCGGAGGTCAGTCACTAGTGGTGTGCCACAGGGCTCAGTACTAGGACCTCTTCTATTTGTGATTTATATAAATGACTTGGAAGAGGGGGTAGGTGGTGTGATCAGCAAATTTGCTGATGACACTAAGATACTTGGATTGGCGGGGACTGAGGAGCAGTGCCAGGCAATACAACAGGACATAAATAGGCTGGTAGATTGAGCAGATAGATGGCAAATGGAATTTAATCCGGATAAATGCGAGGTGATGCATTTTGGCCGGAATAATGTAGAGGGGAGTTATAGGATAAAAGGTAAAACTATCCGGAGTATAGAGATGCAGAGAGACCTGGGGGTGCAAGTTCACAAGTCTCTGAAGGTGTCAGTACAGGTGGAGAATGTGGTAAAAAAAGTGTATGGTATGTTAGCCTTCATAGGAAGGGGTATAGAATACAAGAGTAGGAGTCTGATGTTGCAGGTGTATAGAACGTTGGTTAGGCCTCATCTGGAGTACTGCGTCCAGTTCTGGTCGCCGTACTACAGGAAGGATGTAGAGGCCCTGGAGAGAGTGCAGAGGAGATTTACCAGGATGCTGCCTGGTATGGAAGGGCTGTCTTACGAGGAAAGGTTGAACGCACTGGGGTTGTTTTCCCTTGAAAGACGTCGGCTGAGAGGGGATCTATTAGAGGTATATAAGATTATGAGGGGTATAGATAGAGTAAATGGTGGTAAGCTTTTTCCACCATTAGATTCAGATAGAACGAGGGGTCACGGCCTTAGGGTGAGGGGGCTATGTATAAGACTAATATTAGAGGGCATTTTTTCACACAAAGGGTAGTGGGGGTGTGGAATGCACTACCGAGTAAGGTGGTGGGAGCAGGCACGCTAGGGTTGTTTAAGGGTCTCTTGGACAGCCACATGAGCGGTCTGCAGATAGAGGGATATAGGAGGACTGTTTAAATACTTTAATTGTTTCCACAGGCTGTTCGGTCCACCTTGTTGACCAACAAGGCGCATGCATTCGGCAGGTCGTGCGAGGGCTGCTCCTGGATGTTACTTCAGGAGTGGCCTAGTGCTTCATGTCGTTAGTGTATGCTTAAACTGGACCATCAGATGGGCAACATGACAGCTCAGAGACTATCGCTGTTGCTGTGCAGACACATGGATTTGGGCCTGTGTCTGCGGGAGTTTGCGCGTTCTCCCCGTGGTTGCGTGGGTTTTCTCCGGGTGCTCCGGTTTCCTCCCACATCCCAAAAATGTGCTCTTAGGCTGATTGGGTAACAAATTGTCCCTATATTGGTCTCTATATGTCATTAAGACGTTAGGACGGCAGCGCGGGCTCGTTGGGCCGAAGGGCCTGTTTCCTGTGCTGTGTTGTTCTTTGTTCTTTGTTCACAGATCAGTTTTTTGGTAGTACATAGCTCATTTGTCCTTTGACTGAGTGGAACTTTATTCAGAAGAAAGTACAAAACCCCTCCTGGCCGCACATCACCCCACCCCCCCCTCGCCCCCACTTCCGCACCATCTCCCTCGACCACGACCCTCCATGGACCCCCACCCCACCCTTCCCCCTCACCATCCACCCTTCCTTCTCCACACCCTCCCTCCTCATACTCCCCCTCCAACCCTCTCTCCCCATCCACCCTCCCTCCCCCCAACCACCAACCAGCACGGACCTGTACTCCCCCACTTCACTCTCCCCCACAATATCCACCTCCCCCTCACCCTTCATCTCCACCCTCCCCCCCCAATCCTCCCTCCTCCCTCCAACCACCAACCCCCCATGACCCCCATCCCTCCTCCTGTCCCTCTGCCCCCCACCCCTCCCTCTCCTCACCATCTCCCCCATCTCCCTCCACCCCCCCTCCCCTTTCACCATCTCCCTTCCCCCCCACCCCCCTCCCCAATCCCTCCAACACCCCCCACCCAGGCACTGCTCCCTACCTGTTTTCTTTCAGGCACCCTCCTCCACCAGTAATGGTCGCACCGTCTGCACGCAAACTGTCTCTCCTCCCAGGGGATGAGTTTGTCATTGGCCAGGTTAAATAGCTTCAGGTTCTTCACTGTCAAATCTACAGCTAGATTCTGGGAATAAAAACAAAAAGAGAGTGGGGGAGGCAAAAATGAAAGATTTCTTTTAACTTTGGAGTTGCCATTCTACAGCAGAAGCTTTGGTTGTCCCCTCGCCTTCTTTTAATTGATAATGGGTCGAAGGGTTATGGGGAGAAGGCAGGAAAATGGGGATGAGGAGCACATCAGCCATGATCGAATGGTGGAGCGAGCTCGATGGGCCGAATGGCCTAATTCTGCTCGTATATCGTATGAACTTTTCCGACCCCTTTCCTCTCCTTGGCACATTCCCTGTTGGATTTCTCCCATGAAATTAGACACGAGTGGGATATTTTAGATTGATTCCTTCATGAGATGTGCTTTGTTGCCCTTTGAACCTAGTGCCTTGCTGGGCCGTTTCAGAGGGTGGCTGAGTGTCAGCCACATTTGCTGTGGCTCTGGAGTCACATGTAGGCCAGACCAGGTAAGGACAGCAGATTTCCATTCCTTAAGAGCGGTACAATGGCATAGTATGGCTGTGTGTGTGTGTGTGTGTGTGTGTGTGTGTGGTAGAATACTGAGTAATACTGTTGCCTCACAGTGCCCAGGGAGCTGGGTTCGATTCCCGGCTTGGGTCACTGTCTGTGTGGAGTTTGCACATTCTCCCTGTGTCCGAGTGGGTTTCCTCCAGGTGCTCCAGTTTCCTCCCAGAGTCCAAAGATGTGCCGGTTACGTATATTTGCCATGCTAAATTGTCCCTTAAATATCCTGGGATGCGTAGGTCAGAGTTAAGAGCAGGTAAATATGTGTGGTTATGGGGATAGGACCTGGGTGGAATTATTGTGAGCTCAGACTCAATGGGCCGAATGTCCTCATTCTACACTGTAGGGATTCTATGAAGGGGCATTAATGAACTAGATGGGTTTTTTTTTTATAACAATTGACAATAGTTTTACGCTCATCGCTTCTGAGACTAGGGGCAGAATTTACCATCCCGCCCATCAGGGGAATCATAGTGAGTGGGGACAGGACCACGCAAAGATCCATTGATCTCAGGCAGGATTTTCCAGTCTTGGGGCGGGTGCAGAAAATCCCGCCCTAGTTTTCAATTCCAGATTTTATCAATTGAATTTTAATCTCACCAGCTGCCGTGATGGCATTTGAACCAGTGTCCACCACAGCATTAACCTGGGTCTCAGGATGACTAGCCCACGAGACCATGATCTCTACCTTTTTATAGCTCTCTACCAATTTACCTGTCCCACCATTCGGGTTGGGGAGATGGTGGTGTTGGAATGGGGTGGGCACAGTACGAAGTCTCACAACACCAGCTTAAAGTCCAACAGGTTCATTTGGTAGCACGAGCCATAAGCTTTCAGTGCTCCTGTGGCTCGTGCTATCAAATAAACCCATTGGACTTTAATCTGGTGTTATGAGACTTCTTACTATCATTCAGATGCCGGACCCGATTGTGATGGCCATCTGTCAGACTGGGAGTTTGAACCTTGGACTGTGTGCGATTTCATAAACATCAGTCGTACTCTTCCCAAACTGCCACGATGAGAATGTAATCAAGAGGCGGTTAGATATAACACTTGGGGCGAACAGGAATCAAAGGTTATAGGAAGGAAGCAGGATTAAACTATTAAGTTGGACAATCAGCCATTATCGTAATGAATTCGGACAGCATGTTGACACACTGCTGTTAGCACTGCTGCCTGACAGTGCCAGGGAGTCAGATTCGATTCCAGCCTCGGGTCGCTGTCTGTGTGGAGTTTGTACATTCATAAGAACATTAGAACTAGGAGCAGGAATAGGCCATTTAGCCCCTCGAGCCTGCCCCACCATTCAATAAGATCATGGCTGATCAGATAGTGGGTTCAGTTCCACTTTCCCGCCTGCTTCCCATAGCCCTTAATTCCCTTATTGGTCAAAAATCTATTTTTCCTCGTGTCTGCGTGGGTTTCCTCCGCCAGTTTTCTCCCACACTCCAAACATGTACGGGTCAGGTTGATTGGCCATGATAAATTGTCCCGAAGTGTCAGGAGACTAAGAGGGTAAAAGTGGATTTATGGGAATAGGACCTGGCTGGGATAGTTGTCAATACAGGCCAAATGGGCTCCTTCTGCTCTGTAGATTCTATGAGTGGCGGAGTAGGTTCGAAGGGCCAAATGACCTCCTTATCTTCTATGTTTCTCTGCCACATGGCTTCAGTTTAATATCCATTTAATCACGGCTAATGATAAATATCAAGGCTGGATCATTCTCTCTAATACCTCTCTGTCATGGAAGAAAATCAGTAAGAAGTCTCAGGTTAAAGTCCAACAGGTTTATTTGGAATGCTAATGAAGGAGCAGTGCTCCGAAAGCTCGTGATTCCAAATAAACCTGTTGGACTTTAACCTGGTGTTGTGAGACTTCTAGCTGTGTCCAACCCTAGTCCAATGGCAGCATCTCCACATCACAGAGGAAAATGGCTGGTGTCTGCCCAGAGATTTCTGAGACTTGGAAAACACATCACGGAGTTAAAATTCCACTCTGCTGCTGAACACAATTGATTGTGATTCCAGCTACTCTGGTTTATAAAGTTCCAGGGTTGCCAAGCTCCTTCATCTCTGACAGCACATTTCAAGAACCACCCCCAATTATAGAATCATAGAATCCTACAGTGCAGAAAGACGCTCTTTGGCCCATCGAGTCTGCACTGAACACAATCACACCCAGGCCTAACCCCATATCTCTACATATTATAACCACTAATCCCTCTAACCTACACATTCCTGGACACTAAGGGGCAATTTCTTAGCATGGCTAATCCCCCTAACTCACACGTTTGGACTGTGGGGGGAAACCTGAGTACCCGGAGGAAACCCACGCAGATACTGGAGAATATGCAAACTTCACAGTCACTGGGTAAAAATCCTGGAATTCCCTCCCTAATGGAATTGTAGGTCAACCCACAGCACGTGGACTGCAAGATTTTGAAGGGGACTGATAGAGTAAACAGGGCTAAGCTTTTTCCTAGGAATGGACTCAAATAGAACGAGGGGTCACGGGTGTAGGGTGAGGGGGGTAAGGTATAATCTGGATGCTAGAGGGAGTTTTTTCACACAGAGGGTGGTGGGGGTATGGAATGCGCTGCCAAGTAAAGTGGTGGAGGCAGGTACTCTGGAGTTATTTAAGAAATACTTAGATGGGCACATGAACAGAATGGGAATGGAGGGGTATAGAAAACTGATTTAAAATAGGGATCATGAGCCTTGGGAGTCCTGGGAAGTGTGTAAATAGATGATGATATTGATGTACTTGTTTTTATCCTACAGGTGCTTTGGTCCACCTTGTTGTCTAACGAGGGGCATACACGCGATGGGTCGTGAGAGGACTGCTCTTAGATCTTTTTTGAGAGTATCCTAGTGCTTCACGTTGTTAGTGTATGCTTGACCTGGACCATCTGATGGGCAACACGACAGCTCAGTGACTATCTCTGTGCTGTGCAGATACATGGATTTTGGCCTGTGTCTGTGGGAGTTTGCGCATTCTCCCCGTGCTTGCGTGGGTTTTCTCCGGGAGCTCCGGTTTCCTCCCACATCCCAAAGATGTGCTCTTAGGCTAATTGGCAAAACAAATTCTCCCTAAATTGTCTCAAATTTGGTTTTTAATCCATAGATCTATAAACATGGACAGGGATCGCAGGTAGAGATGGGAACATCGGGGTGGCGGCGCAGGCTCGTTGGGCCGAAGGGCCTGTTTCCCGTGCTGTTTTGTTCTTTGTTCTTTGATTCAAGAAGGCAGCTCACCGCCACCTTCTCAAGGGGCAATGAGGGATGGGTAATAAATGCTGGACCAATCTGCCACACCCACATCCTGGAATTATTCCTTTTAAATCTGTGTCAGAAATAGCGGTCGGTGAGGATTTCCCACACTCACAAGAGGAAAAAATGGGTCCATCTCTCCCACAACAATGTGGCCATTTGGACCACAGCAAGTGAGAATATCTAGAAGCCTCCTGTTAGTCTAGGGGGGTGTGTGTGTTAAAGCTGAGCACCTCCACAGCACCATCACAGTAAACTCAGTGAGCAGCCCCCCTCGGCACTGACCAATTGCACTCCACCACCTCAGCCTGTGCACCCGAGAGTCATTTGCCCATATACCAAAATACCCCGTGAATCAGCAACCTACCACGTCCGCCATCCCTGTGAGCTATGGAATCATTGAATCCCTACAGTGCAGAAGGAGACCATTCGTCCCATCTAGTCTGCACCAAACAAATCCCACCTATCCCCTTAACCCCATGCATTTACCCTGCTATTCCTAAAGGACATTTTATCATGGCCAATTCACCTAACCCACATATCCTGGGAGGAAACTGTAGCATCCGGAGGAAACTCATGCAAAACTAGGGAGAACGTGCAAACTCTGCACAGTGACCCAAACCGGGAATTGAACCCGGGTCCCTGGCGCTGTGAGGCAGCAGTGCTAACCACTGTGCCACCCTGAGTCAGACTCACTCTTACCTTTACATCGGGATCCTCTTTAATTTTCACTTTCGGGCCCTGGAACGAGAGGAGGTTTGATCAGCTGTCAGTAACGAGGGGTAGATACTACTAGGAGGCCATTTTCCTACACTTAGGTCACAACCTACTCGCCATTTCTAACTGGGCATATCTCTGGAAGTTGAAGACACATGACTTGCTGCTTTGGACCAATGGGCACCCTCACTGCTTTGCTGTCACGTGTGTCATCATGACAGCCGTCTTCCTATGGCCAATCAGCACACAGATAGACACCATTACCTGATTGGCCGACAAATGTTTTTTCCCCACTTTGGAAAACAAAAGTAGATCTTATTTTCTTTATTGGTGTCACATTGCAGTGTCATTACATTAACACTGCAATGAAGTTACTGTGCAAACCCCCTAGCTGCCACACACAGGCATCTGTACGGGTACACTGACGGAGAATTTAGTGTGTGACAATTGTATTGTCACTAGATTAGTAATCCAGAGACCCAGGGTAACGTTCTGGGGATCCTGGTTCGAATCCCATCGCGACAAATGGTGAAATGTGAAGTCAATAAAAAAAATCTTTTTTATATATTAGTGTCACAAGTAGGCTTGCATTAACACTGCAATGAAATTAATGTGAAAACCTCCTTTCTGCCACACTCTAGATACACTGAGGATGAATTTAGCATGACCAATGACCGAACCAGTTTTCACAAAGGTGTCCTGTGGCAAAGAAACTCAATGAATGAGATTGGACAGAGAAACCAACTGCTCATTGGGTAACATTACCCTTCACTCAGTCAACAGTGAGGAGAGGGCCAATAATCAGAGGATGCTGTTTTTATATTTATCCGTGGGAATGGGTATCGCTGGCTGGGCCAGCATTTATTGCCCATCCCTAGTTGCCCTTGGAGGGCAGTTGAGAGTCAACCACATTGCTGTGGCTCTGGAGTCACATGTAGGCCAGATCAGGTGAGGATGGCAGATTTCCTTCCCTAAAGGACATTGGTGAACCAGACAGGTTTTTCTGTCAATGGTTTCATGGTCACGAATAGATTCTTAATTCCAGATTTTTTTTTATTTGAATTCAAATTCCATCTGCCATGGCGGGATTCGAACCTGGATTCCCAGAACATAAACCCAGCTTCTGGATTGATAATCTTGTGATAATATCACCAAGTCATCATCTCCCCTGAGGCATTAGAAGATTAAATGGAAGCTTCACATATAGGATAGGTCATAAATCCAATCTCGATAACTCGCCACCCCAGAGAAAAACAGAGCTACAAAAAGCCAGTCACTCTATTGAACCCCCATCATAGTTGAGCGGAGAGCTTGTTAACTACACAGGATTCAACTCCAAGAACTGAAGATTCATCTCCACTTGTTGCGAGCAAGTACCTCCAATAGACTGCAAACCCAAAAGGACAGAGCCGAACTCTGCCAGAGGTAGGGGAGTCGAAAACTAGAGGGCATTGGGTTAAGGTGAGGGGGAAGAGATACAATAGGTCCAGAAGGGCAATGTATTCACACAGAAGGTGGTGAGTGTCTGGAACAAGCTGCCAGAGGCAGTAGTAGAGATGGGACCAATTTTGTCTTTTAAAAAGCATTTGGACAGTTACATGGGTAAGACGGGTATAGAGGGATATGGGCCAAATGCAGGCAGTTGGAATTAGCTTAGTGGTTAGAAAAAGGGGCAGCATGGACGGTTGCAATGTACCACCTCATGGACAGGTGAGGCTTTTTAAACTTTTATTTTTTACATTTGTGTGTTACGTATTAATGCGTGTGTGTGTGTCTGTGTACTATCAGGGCTGGGAGGGGATGCGGGTGGTCTGGCTGAACTGACTCTTATGAAGAGTAAATGAATTTGGATTGTGAAAAGGTCTCCATGAGAAAGGAGGTCTTTGTTGAGGCCAACTGAGGAGGTTGGAAAATAGGGGAGCCAATTTACTCTCCGTCAACCCCTTTCCTTCTGAAAAGAAAGCTTAGAGTCACAGAGGTTTCGGCCCAACTTGTCTACGTCACCCCTTTTTTTTAAACTATTAAGCTAATCCCAATAGCCCGCTTTTGGACCATATCCCTCTATTGCCATCATAACCATGTAATTGTCTAAATGCTTTTTAAAAGGCAAAATTGTACCTGCCTCTACTACTGCCTCTGGCAGTTCATTCCAGACATTCACCACCCTCTGTGTGAAAAATTGCTCCTTTGGACCCTTTCGTATCTCTCCCCTCTCGCTTTAGACCATACCCTCTAGTTTTAGACTCCCCTACTTTGGGAAAAGATATTGACTATCTCGCTGATCTGTGCCCCTCATTATTTTATAGACCTGTATAAGATCACCCCTCAGCCTCCTACACTTAGGGAAGAAAGTCCCACACTATTCAGCCTCTCTTTATAACTCAAACCACAAAATCCTGGTAGCATCCTAGTAAATCTTTTCTGCACTCTTTCTAGTTTAATAGTATTCTTTCTATAATAGGGTGACCAGAACTCTACACAGTATTCCAAGTGTGGTCTTACCAATGTCTTGTAAAACTTCAACAAGACGTCCCAACTCCTGTATTCAATGTTCTGACCGATGAAACCAAGCATGCCAAATGCTTTCTTCGCCTCTGTTCACCTGTGACTCCATTTTCAAGGAGTTATGAACATGTACCACTAGATCTCTTAGCTTTATAACCCTCCCAGCAATCTACCATTAACTGAGTAAGCCCTGCCCTAGTACCAATATGCACCACCTCGCATCTATCCAAATTAAACTCCATCTGCCATTTGTCAGCCCACTGGCCCAATTGATCCAGATAACCACTTGGCTTCAGTCTCTTTGGGCTGAGGGTTCAAGTGCGCAGATGATGGGATGGATGGGCTGAGGCTTTCCAGCTCCGATTTTGATGGCCGTTTCCCAGTCCCGGGTAACCACATTGTGGACCCACCTTATTCTTTGCTCTCCTTTCTTCCTCTCGAAGGGTGTCAATAACACTCTGTGGAAAAATACGGAATTAGTGGCTTCGTCTCAAGATAATTACAACTCCCCCTTCCAATTCTCTCGCCACTCCCCAATTTAAAACCACGTAACAAAGTGACGTATTGGGTGACTAACTCCAACTGTGTTGCTGACACGCACCTTCCCCTAACTCTTTACAGACAGTCAACCCAACTGATGCCTTGGATTGAATTTTCCTTGTTTCCCCCCACAACTCCCCGCACCATGGCGTGAATGGCCAGAAGAATCTGGCTCTTGTCTTTGCTACCTCTGTCCTTGCTGTCAAGAGTCTCCTCAGTACTGGACACCCGCAGCTTACCGTGACCATTCAGGATGGAATGTGGAACTCACTATTGCAGGGAACATGGGTGCAAAGGGTAAACTACAGAAACACGGGCCCGGGGTGGGTGGGGAAGGAATAAAAGTCTAATGAGACTGGGAGGAGATTTACGTGGAATATAAACACACACATATACATTGATATACAGAAACGTGTGCAGGCTGTCGCATGCACAGACAGACACACACATTGACATACACACATAGGCAAACATACACATACAAAGACGTATGTACATAAACACAGACACATGTACGCACACACAGGCTGACAGACATACAAATATATGAACACACACACAGAGGCAGAAATACATATGCATACACTGACACACACAAAGATGCACAAGCAGGACATGTCTCTCACACACATACACACACAGTGACACAGAAGTAGAAAAAAATATGTGCGCACACTGACACATGTATACACACATATGCATACACAGAAACACACACAAGCTGAAAAATGTACATACACACACATACATACATAGACGCAGAGACTGACACACGGACACGCACACGCTGCCACACATAAACAGACACATGTACATTTGCGCACACACAGATGCACATACACAAACACAGAAACATGCACACACACACACACAGATAGACATATGCACATATGCATACAGAGACACACACGCACCGACACATGTACACACAATCACAGATGTACACACACAGACACATATGCAAACATGGACATGGATGCACACACAAGCACATGTACGCACACATGCATATTGACACAAGTACATAAACACACACGCAGAGTGTGGTCTGTGCACCTCAGTAACATGTGCGTCAATGTGTTCACTGGCCTGGCTATTCTGTTTCTGCTTTGTAAAGTGCCCATCTCCCACACTGACCCAACACAACATGTTTGTGCCCACGGCTTGCCAGGTAGTGACCCTGGATCTTGGTTTCTCTAACAGACGCAGGCGGTCAGATCAAGTCAGACACTTGGCAAGAACCAGTAAAGAGTGAATCTGCCATTAGTCTGTGACACAATGCCGTTTACTCAACTATTATTGAAGGCAATCACCGCGAATCGAGAGCAGGGTGAAACCTTTCTGGAGGGGTTGGGCGAGGTGGAGGGGGGGGGGGGGGGGTGGAGGGGGGGTTCAGAGCCTGGTCAGGCGTATTTTGGGGCAGGTGTCTCCACCATTGAGGTTAGATAGTGTCTCAGGTCAAGAGTTCACCTTGAAACACCTTCCACCAACAGAAAAACACATCATTCCTGCTCACCTGGACATCTGGGCTATTCTCGATCTCTATTCTGTCGTCCGCATCCAGACCTTGAAGAAATAAAAGCAAAAACCTCGAAACGTTGGCTCTATTCTCTCTCCGCGGACGCTGTCAGACCTGCTGAGATTTTTCCAGCATTTTCTGTTTTGGCTCATTAACCAAAGCTTGACAGAAACATTTTCTCTCTCTGGCAAATTCGCAACAAGAAAGAGTTGTGTTTCTAAATCATTTTGAGAACCTTGAGCCACCTCAACACAGTTCACACGCAATGAAATACTGTTGAAATGCAGTCATTGTGTAATAGTAGGAAACACAGCACCCAATTTACAAAAACTGTAAACACCCACATAACATATACCAACCATGACGCCCTTATGGGGGTGATTGAGAAATAAATATTGTCTCGGGACGCCAGGAGGTAACATTCTTGCTCCTCTTCAAACCAGCGCCAGAGAACCTTCTGACAGAACCAACCAGCCAAACCAAGGAAACAAAGAAAAAGCCAAACCAAACCAAACACTTCCTCAAAGTAACAACAAACATTCGAATTGGGGAACTATTTCCAAATTAATTGCCGACTATTTTGGACAGGGTGGGGAGTTTGGAGGACTGTCCCTAAAGGCAAATGTATGATCTCTGCTTCTCATTGGGGCATCATCATCGAGACCATTCAGTCCATCGAGCCTGCACTGACTTTGGCTATTGTGCATTAGTGTCAGGGAGAATTAGCGAAATAAAATATATTTGGGGTTATGGGATGGGATTGCTGTTGATGCAGACTTGATGGGCTGAATGGCCTCCTTCTGCACTGTAGGATTCTGTCAAGACAATTCTACCCAGCCCCTATCCCCATAACCCCATGTATTTACCCTGTCATTTCCCTGACACTATGGGGCCATTTAGCACAGCCAATCCATCTAGACTACACATCATTGGACTGTGGGAGGAAACCCACACAGACATGGGAAGAATGTGCAGGCCCTGCACAGGCAGTGACTCCAAGCTGGGAATCGAACCTGGGTCCCCGGCACTGTGCGGCAGCAGTGCTAACCACTGCGCCATTGCTTTGCAGATGGCAGTGTTTCCACGTGTTTGCTGCTTTCTAGCCGGTAGTGGCAGTGCATTTAGAAGGTGCTCTCTGAAGTCTGTACCATCGTTCCTGCAAAAATTCCAGTTGGCAACCCCCATCTTGAACAAGGACACAGGATTTCAGTGAGGAAGGGAGAGGAGCAAGGAGGGATTTGAGAGAATCATTGAATCATACACTGCAGAAAGAGGCCATTCGGTCCATCAGGAGTGCACTGACCACAAACCCACCAGGCCCAATCCCCACAACCCATGCATTTACCCTAACTAGTCCCCCTAACACTAAGGGGCAATTTAGCATGGCCGATCCACCTAACTCACACATCTTTGGACACTAAGGGGCAATTTAGCATGGCCAATCCACCTAATCCACACATCTTTGGACACTAAGGGGCAATTTAGCATGGCCAATCCACCTAATCCACACATCTTTGGACACTAAGGGGCAATTTATCATGACCAATCCACCGAACCCGCACACATTTGGACTATGGGAGGAAACTGGAGCACCTAGAGGAAACCCACTCAGATACGGGGAGAATGTGCATACTGCATACAGATGGTGACCCAAGCCGGGAGTCAAATCCAGGTCCTTAGTGCTGTGAGGCAACAGTGCCAACCACTGCGCCAGCTTCGGAGAGGCGGGATAAGGACGCGCGGATGGGGAGCGAGCGGGCAGAGCTGGCTCCAATTCTGGAGGCACGCTGACAGAGACGAGGGCGCCACTTACCGTCGCCATCCTGGTCCGATGCCATCAGGACGATGTGCTTGATTACCAGTCGGTAATCCCCGTGGTATCTCTTCATGAGGAGGACGGCTCGCTCCAGGGCTACCTTGCCCCGAAACATCTCCCTGAACCTTCTGACACTCTTCTCAAGCTGGGGTGGGGTGGGTGGTGGAATTGTTGGATAAAGGGGATGGGGAGAAAGGGGAGGAAACAAGAAAGGCAACATTAAGTCAAAGGCACAAATAACAGTGCTGGCAGGAGCGAGCTCAGGTGGAGAAAAACTCCTAGGAAAATGTAGCCCCACCCCGGGTGAAAGCTGAATGCAATGTTATCACCTCCACTCTCTGTCTCATATCCCGATGAGCCATGGTTAGTTAGTGTTTAAAGAACAAAACGGACAAGCGTCTTAAATCTGCACCCGTTCTTCCTTCTCCCTTTCTCCTTCTGTCCATCAAACGCAATTTCCTGATTGTTTCTCGGTTACTTTCACTTTCGTTACATTTGTTCTCGCATTTAAAGAGGTAGCGGGAGCTCTCTTCCTGCAGGAGTTAGAAGCAGCTTCTTAAACTCCGGTATCAATAACCCAGGATTAAACTTCGAAACTGCCGTTTGCAAAAATAAAATCATCAATAAAATCAGCCATGACCGTTTGTTCTTGCAGAATAAGTTGCAAGGCAAGTTATTTCGTTTTGGTTTTAAACTCCTGATTGGAAGGGAGGAGGGGTAGGGGTAGGGGTAGGGGTGGGGGGGTTGACCAGAAACTGAACTGGATTAGACAAGTGTGGCTACCAGATTCCCAGAGGGAGGGACTTTTCCCATCCCTCCTGCCACAGGAATCAGAGGGGCGGAGGACCGTGCAATTGTCCGTTGACCTCAGGTGGGATTTTCCGGATATTCCGGATCTTGTGGGTGGGGCAGTGGGGTTGCAAATGTGGCTGGAAAATCCCATCCCCGGTTAGAGGTTGGGAATTTTGTGTAACTCGCCCACTAGCTCCGCAAAGCCTGTCCGCCATCTACAAGGTCCAAGTCAGGAGTAAGAAGCCTCTCAAGCCTCTTCTAATGTCCAATGGGTTTATTTGGAATCACGAGCTTTTGGAGCACTGCTCCTTCATCAGGTGAATGGAGTCACTCAACTGAGTAAAGAACGCTCATGACTCCAAATAAAGCTATTGGACTTTAACCTGGTGTTGTGAGACTTCTTACTGTGCCCACCCCAGTCCAACGCCGACATCCCTACATCAAGTCAGGAGTGTGATGGGATACTCCCCACTTGCCTGGATGGAAGCAGCTCCAATAACACTTAACAAGCTCGAAACCATTCAGGACAAAGCACTTGATTAGAACCCCACCCACAGACATTCACCCCCTCCACCACTGACGCTCAGTAGCAGCAGTGTGTACTATCTACAACATGCACTGTAGCAATTCACCAAAGATCTTTAGACAGCACCTTCCAAACTGTGACTGTTAGCATCTCAAAAGACAAAGACATGGAAATACCAATCTCTACAAAACGGTGGCACAGTGGTTAACACTGTTGCCTTATAGCACCAGGGACTTAAGTTCGATTCCCCGGCTTGGGTCACTATCTACCTGCGGTTTGCACATTCACCCCGTGTCTGTGTGGGTTCCTTCTGAGTGCTCCGGTTTCCTCCCACATTCTGAAAGACATGTTGGTTAAGTTGCATTGGTCATGAACAATGTGTGGGGTTATAAGGTTAGACTGACTGGCTTCTTCTGCACTGTAGGAATTCTAGGATTGCCCATCCCTAATTGCTTATGAACGGAGCAGCCATTTCAGGGGGTATTTAAGAGTCAGACACCTTGCTGTGGCTCTGGAGTCATGTGTAAATAAGACCAGGCATGGATCGCAGATTTTCTTCCTCAAAGGACATTTGTTTAGACCATAAGGATATTGTAAATAGTGAGAAGACAAGAAGTATTGAAGACCATAAGATAGAAGAGCAGAATTAGGCCACTCGGCCCATCAAGTCTGCTCTACTATTCAATCATGGCTGATATTTTTCTCATCCCATTCTCCTGCCTTTTCCCCGTAACCCCTGATCCCCTTATTAATCAAGAACCTATCTATCTCTGTCTTAAAGACACTCAATGACCTTCTGCAACATGTTGGGTGTACCCATAGCAGCAAGCCAGCGTCTCAGTGCACTTTCAACCCCATCTATTTTTAAATGTCTTCCATTCAAGGTGTATTTTGAGTTGTCGGCAATTTGAAAGATGAGGGTAGGTTGGATAGAGTTGATGAGGTGGGGAGGGAGTGGGTCGGATGGGGGGCATGCAGCAAGTTAGCTAATGCTTGCTTTCTCAGCTGGCAAGCATAGATGTGTCCCAGACTGGGTAGCTCACCCCACCAGCCTCGCCATTGGGTTACCTACCAGTTACCATTTGTATCCGCTTACTGCAATGATTTCAAATTCCACCCCCCACACAGTTCCACATCAACAGAGATTACAACACGAGCAGGCAGTCACAGAAAGTAGCCCAACAAACCTTCACACACCCTCCCCAGAGATTGTACATGGCACGGTGGTTAGCACTGCTATCTCACAGCACCAGGGGCCCAGGGGTTCGTTTCCAGCCTCGGGTCACTGTCTGTGTGGAGATTGCGCATTCTCCCTGTGTCTGCATGGATTTCCTCTGGCTGCTCCGGGTGTTTCCTCTCACACTCCAAAGATATGCGGGTTGGGTGCATTGGCCGTGCTAAATTGCCCATTGTTGGAAGGGGGATTAGTAGAGTAAATATGAGGGGCTAAAGTGTTAGTGTCTGGGTGGGATTGATGTCAGTGCAGACTCGATGGGCGAAATGGCCTCTTCTGCAGTGTAGGGATTGTCTTATTCTATGACATATGGGCAGTGTAAGTGTTACTGAGGGGAGAAATGTAATGAAACTACAGTACGAATTAATATTACGCTGGATTAAATAAATTTATTTAAACTCTCTGCATCTTGTATTAGCCAAACAAAGGGTCACACTGATTAGCCAAAAGCCATCGTGAGGATACACTTTGACTTGTTAAAGACATCACAGCAGTTGGCAATCTTATTTTTTATTCATTCATGGGACACAGGTGTCACTGGCTGGGTCAACATTTATTGCCCATTCCTAGTTGTCCTTGGAGGGCAGTTGAGAGTCAACCACATTGCTGTGGCTTTGGAGTCACATGTAGGCCAGATCAGGTAAGGACAGCAGATTTCCTTCCCTAAAGGGACATTAATGAACCAGATGGGTTTTTCCGACAATAGTTTCACGGCCATCAGCAGATTCTTAATTCCAGATATTTTTTATTGAACTCAAATTCTATTATCTGTCATTGGCGGAATTCGAACCTGGGTCCCCAGAACATTAGATGAGTTTCTGGATTAGTAACCTAGCGATGACACAACTGGACCATCACCTCCTCATATGTGAACAGCCCCTCCTAAAGCACAGCTATAGCACTTCTTGCTTAGCTGTGTTTCGTAGAACCAAAGTCTCATAGGATGGAGGTTGACATTTATTCTCGATGGGTAGCCAGGATGATTGAGCCATGTCGAATAGTGGGTATCATCTTCCTCAGGTCTTCAGGGATCAAATGTGTGAGATTACATTTGTGCAGAGTTGTTTTGCCTTGCTGAACTTGCAGAAAAGACTTTGGACGAACACAATAAATTGGGCATGAGTAATTCTAAGTGTAAAAATGATGGATGGCACAGTAGTTAGTGCTGCTGCCTCACAACATCAGGGACCCAGGTTCGATTCCAAGCCTTGGGTCACTGTCTGCGCATTCTCCCCGTGTCTGTGTGGGTTTCCTCTGGTGCTCCAGTTTTCTCGCACACCCCAAAGAAATGTAGGTTAGGTGGATTGGCCATGTTAAATTGCCCTCTCAGTGTAAATATATGTAGCTTAGAGGTATTAGCAGGGTAAATGTAAGAGGGTGAGGTGGGCGTGGGTGAGATGCTCTAATTGGTGCAGACTCAATGGGCTGAATGGCCTCGTTCAGCACTTTAGGGATTCTATAATTCCATGAAAAACATGCCGAAAATGACAAGTGCAAGTAATGAGGTGAGATGGATTTGGACGTTGCTATTTTTGATAGATTGTGAAAGAACAAAAGAGGAAACAGGAAAGTTGAGAAAGTTAGGATTAAGTAGGAGAATCCATGTTTACATTGGAAGTAGTTCAAAGAAGGTTTACTAGATTAATACCTGGAATAGGAGGGTTGTCTTATGAGGAAAACGCAGTGAGGTTAGGTTTGTATCCACTAAAGTTTAGAAGAGTAAGAAGTGACCTGATTGAAACACATGAGATTCTGTGATAGAATTAATATGGAGAGATTTCTTCCTCTTATGGGGAGATCTCGAATTAGGGGGTCACTGTTTAAAAATAAGGGGTCATCCATTGAAGACAGGGATCATAGAATCATAGAATTCCTACATGCAGAAGGAGGCCATTCAGTCCATCGAGTCTGCAGCGACCGCAATCCCACACCCCCCCCTAACCCCCCTAACATTGCAGCTCAGCTTTAAGAGGTAGCTGGTGGCAATGCTCTGAGTCCAAAGATTGTGGGTTCAAGTCCCAGCCTTAACCTGATAAAGGCTGACACTCCCACGTAGACAGCGCTCCAATTGTCCGAGACACCAACCTTTGGTCTGGCGATGTTAAAGTGAGGCTGCTCCAGGTGAAAGTGAAGGATCCCGTGGTTCTGTTTCGAGGAACAGCAGAGTGCTCTTCCCAATGTCCTGGCAAATTCTCCAACCCACATCCAACACCAGGGTCTGGTCACATTGCAGTTTGCTTGCTGCATTTTATATGTAGATGGATAAGCTTGGAGAATGGGCCAAAATTAGGCAGATGGAGTTTAATGTGGATAAGGATCAGATAATCTTGATCAGAAAGGGATCTGACCGAGGTATATAAAATTCTAAAAGGAACTGATGGAGTAAATATAGACCAAACGTTTCCCCCTGTGGGGAATCCTGAACAAGAGATCACAGGTATTGGATTGAGAAATGGTAGATTTAAAACTGAAATGAGGAATTACATCTTAAAGGGGCAGACAGTGGTTAGCACTGCTGCCTCACAGCTCCAGGGACCCGGGTTTGATTCCTGGTTTGGGTGAGTGCCTGAGCAGAGTTTGCACATTCTCCCTGTATCTGTGTGGGTTTCCTCCAGGTGCTCCGGTTTCCTCCCACAGTCTGAAAGATGTGCTGGTTAGATTGCATTGGCCATGCTAACAGGTGCCAGAGTGTGGCAACCAAAGGGATTTTCACAGTAACTTCATTGCAGTGTTAATGTAATCCCAGTTGTGATACTAATAAATAAACATTAATTTGTGGAACTCTCTGCCCCATAGCACGGTGAAATCTGAATCATTAAATAGTCCCAAGAAGGAGATAGATAGATTTCTAACAAAAGAAATGGGTTCAGGGGATATGGGGAACAGGTGGGGTGGTGGTTTTGAGACCAGGAAGAGATTAGCCATGATCTGATTGAATGTTGGAGAAGGCTGGAAGGGGTTATTTGCTGACTTCTGCTCCTAATTCCTATTTCCTCTATTTCCTGCTTCATAAAACGCATTACTGGCTGAAGAGGAACAGATCCAAGTAACAAAATGCAAATTCTCTCTCTGCTGTGGCTTTTAGTGGGTGGGACAGTGGTTAGCACTGCTGCCTTATGGTGCCAGGGACCCAGGATCGAGTCCCACCTTGGTCACTGTCTGTGCGGAGTCTGCACGTACTCTGCGTGGGTTTCTTCCGGGTGCTCCAGATCCCTCTCACAGTCCGAAAGATTTGCTAGTTAGAGTGCATTGGCCGTGCTAAATTCTCCCTCAGTGTACCCGAACAGGCACCGGAGTGTGGAGACTAAGGGATTTTTCACAGTAACTTATTGCAGTGTTAATATGAGCCAACTTGTGACACCAATAAATTGTGACCAACATTGCTGAATTGAGAAAGTTCCCGTAATTTCACTGAGAAAAAAAGCATTATTTACAGAAGAAAATTAAATAACCAATTTGAGAGAACAATGGACTTTTTTTAAAAAAACGTGCGGCAGTACCAGTGGGGGTCAGAGGATGGCGACAGCGAGCCAGTCCAATAGTGTGCTCGGCAGCGCCACCTGACTGCACGGAGGCAAACACATTTACAAGCCCACATTTTACAAGCACAAATTGAGGTGGAACATTAAACTCAACAGAGTAGAACAGAACAGTCATGGTTTGCAAACCAGAGAGCTTATGCCTTCTAACGAGGGAACGGCCAAGAGACTGGTCTCATTTTCATTGACGTGGCTTTAAGAGAGTAGTAATAACCAGTCCAGGTGGCCCAATGGACCCCTTTGGCGTAGGATGGATGGGGACCCCTCAAGTAAAGGCCATTGAGGTTGGCCGTGTGACAAGACTTGTACCAAAATGCCCCAGAACTATTCTGGGCGCAGTTGAAGGCGCCCTGGTGATTCCTGTCAAAGGTGTTGAATTTGAGTCCGTTGTGATAGGCAAGAGAGTCACCTGCAAAACATCACACGCCAAGGAGGCCAGTTAATCACGGGCAAAAACAAAATCTCATTTTATCCCAGACACAAGATGTACGCAACCCTGCACCCCTCTCCCCATCCCTCGCCCCTCATGTGAAAGCCCCACTTACCTCAGATGGTGGGTGGCACAGTGGCACAGTGGTTAGCACTGCTACCTCACTATTCCAGAGACCTGGGTTCGATTCCCGGCTTGGGTGACAGTGTGGAGTCTGCATGTTCTCCCCGTGTCTGCATGTGTTTCCTCCAGATGCTCCAGTTTCCTCCCACAGTCCAAAGATGTGAAGGTTAGGTGGATTGGTCATGCCAAATTGTCCCTTAGTGTCTCAGGGAGGTTAGAGGGTTTAGTAAGTAAATTGCGGGGATAGGGTCTGGGTGGGATTGGTGTCAGTGCTGAATGGGCCAAGTGCTCTCTTTGTACATTGTAGGGATTCTATAATCCAGGGTGTTTAATGTGAAAATAAAGGATACATTTATAAACCATCTTTTATAATGTTCAAAAAGTTTATTTATTAGTATCACAAGTAGGCTTATATTAACTCTGCAATGCAGTTACTGTGAAAGTCCCCTGTTTGCCACATTCCTGTTTGGGTACACTGAGGGAGGATTTAGCATGGCCAATGCACCCTAACCAGCACGTCTTTCAGACTATTGGAGGAAACCCACGCAGACACGAGGAGAACATGCAGACTCCACATAGACACTGACCCAAGACAGGAATCAAGCCTGGCAGTAAAATACTTTCTGAAGCTTAGTTGCTGTCAGAAATGAAGTGGCTAATTTGTGCACAGCAAGATCCCAAAAACTGCAAGATGATGTCTGAGGGATTAATATCAGCCAGCCTATTGGGGAAAAGTGCCCATACTCATCTGAGTGATAGTCCCTCGGGACTCTGTATATTCAGCTTAGAGTGTTTAACATCTGCTCTAAGAGAGAGAGAGAGAAATAGAAAGCATCGCTGGCAGTGTAGCACAACCCCAGTCCTGCGCTGGGATGGTCAGCCCTGGAACTTGTGCTCAAGTCTCCGGAGTGGGATGTGAACCTGCAACCTTGGGGGAGGGCGGGGACAGGGATGGGGGAATGGGGGATGGTGGATGGGGGCGAGTGGCGGGGGAGAGGAGCTGGGGAGTGGTGAACCATGGCTGACATGCAGGCAAGGCGAACACAGAGGAGGAGGGATGTCTAATGGAGCTCTCAGGGAGATGGGATACCTGCTCCTCCATCAATGAAACCCTGAATCTGCAGCCTGTAGCCATTTTCTTCTGCGTTAATAGCAGTGGGTGACAGAGCAAACTCCTTGTACTTTGCGTATACAGTCTTGTTCTCAAAATCTTCCAAGTCAATTCTCAGCTCATATCGCCTCCTGGCTGTTAATGAGTGTATGTTCTCCAGACCTGCAGAGAGAGCAAGAGAGTTGTTGTCATAAAGTTTATTTAAAGTTTATTTATTTATTAGTCACAAGAAGGCTTACATTAGTACTGCAACAAAGTAATTGTGAAAATCCCCTCGTTCCACACTCTGGTGCCGCTTTGGGTACACTGAGGGAGAACTTAACATGGCCAATTCAGCTAACTTGCAGGTTTTTAGACATTTATGTCTGAGAGAACATGTTTCACTATCCCTCCGGTCACTATGCGGCAGCTGTTTATTGTAGAGGATGGCACCCTGTACAGATGTTAAAAAGCATTGTCGTGAAAGGTTAAAACTTCAATTTGTGCAAACACTTGAGATAAGAAGACACGTTTGATGTTGTTAATCTTTTACAATGAAATTAGTCAGACTGGTCATCAAAAGCAGCCACTAACTCGCAAGAGATAATTCCTTTGGAAGGGAGCCTCAATTATTCAGGTCATTGAAGGATAAGCTTGGCGTGGCATGGTGGCAGAGTGGATAGCACTGCTGCCTCACAGTGCCAGGGAACCAAGTTTGATTCCCGGCTTGGGTCACTGTCTGTGCGGATTCTGCACATTTTCCCCTGTCTGCATGGGTTTCCTCCAGCTGCTCTAGTTTCCTCCCACAATCCAAAGATGTGCGTGTTAAGTGGATTGGCCATGCTAAATTGCCCCTTAGTGTCCAAAGATGTGGAATAGGTGGATTGGCCATGGTAAACTGTCCCTTAGCGTCAGGAGGATTAGAAGGGCAAAGGCATGGAGTTACGGGGACTGGGTCTGGGTGGAATTCCATTGGAACAGAGTACCCCATTTACTCTGGTCTTTGAAGGATACGTTTGCAGCTCACTGTGGCACAGTGGTTCCCATTGCTGCCTCACAGCGCCAGGGACCTGGGTTCGATTCTGGCCTCGGGTCACTGTAAATGTTTGGGCTCAATGGGCTGAATGGCCTCCTTCTGCACTGTAGAGATTCTATGATTCTAACCTAGACTATCACTTGCCCTTGCCTGGGTTATTGCAATAAAATACATCTTTTAGATTTATCCTTTTATCCATTCTAAAGATGCAGACTTCGCTGGTTAGACCATTAATTACCCTTGAGAAACTGCGTTCTTGAATTGCTGTAGTCCATGCAGTGTAGGCACATCATCAGTGCTGCCAGGGAGAGTGTTCTAGGATTTTGATCTGGCGACAGTGAGGGAACGGCCAATACCTTTCCAACACAGGATGGCTTGGAGGGGAACTGGTGGTGTTCCCATGTGTCTACTGCCTTTGCCCTTCTAGATGGCAGTAGTCGTGGGAATATGAATCTGTCTAAGAAGTCTTGGTGAGTTCCTGCACTGCCTCATGTAGATGGTACATACAGCTCGTCGGTGGGAAGGAAGTGGAGGTTGTGGAAAGGGTAGCAATCAAGTGGAACTGCTTTCCCCTGGTGTCGAGTGTTGTTGGAGCTGCACTCACCCAGGCAAGTGGAGAGAGTATTCCATCACATTCCTGACTTGTGCCTTGTAGATAGATGGTGGACAGGCTTTTGGGAGTCAGAAGATGAGTTATTAGCTGCCTCTGACATTTCCCAAAAAAATCCTTTTTATTTTAGAAACTCCAAAAGCTCCACAGAGGTTGCAGTTGTCCAAAATCTGAAGGGGTTTTGACAGGGGAAGCTGTAAGGTTTATTTATTAGCGTCACAAATAGGCTTGCATTAAAACTGTAACGAAGTTACTGTGAAAATCCCCTAGTTGCCACACTCCAGCACCTGTCCGGGTACACTGAGGGAGAACTTAGCATGACCAATGCCCCCTAACCAGCTCATCTTTCAGAGTGTGGGACGAAACCGGAGACCCAAAGAAAACCCATGCAGACAATGTGCAGACCCCGCACAGACAGTGACCCAAGCCGGGAATCGAACACGGGTTGCTGTGAGGCACTAGTGCTAACCCACTGTGCTGCCCAATAAGCAGGGGGAAACAGATTTAAAATAAATGGTAAAAGATTCAGGGAGAAGAGGTTTTTTTTTCACATTACAAGTTTTGTTTTGGAATGCACTGCCTGTAAAGGAAGCAGATTCAATTCTAACTTTCAGAAGGGAATTGGAGAAAGACTGCAGAAGGAAGAAACTGAAAGGTTATGGGGAAGTGGAGGAGAGTGAGGCCAACTCTTCCAAAGAGCCAGCACAGGTATGGTGATGGGCCAAATGGCCACCTTGCTGCATGTCTCTATAACAATCAGTAACCCGGGTTGAGCAGAGAAGCCTCCACTCTCCACTTACCCAGCCAATATTCACCATCCGCTGTCCCAAAGCCCTGCTTGTAATCAGCCCATCCTCTGTAGAAGTCAACGGAACCATCATTCCTTGCCTGAAAGACCTTGGGAAGACAAGATGGCAGAGTCACTGCATTTTTATCACCCAAATCCTTCCTGTCTAACTTCTCGACAAGGTCAATGAAAAGATTTGAATTTCAGTAATGTCTTCCCCAAACTCCAGTCACCCAAAAACATTCTGGGGGTGTAAGCACTGTTGTAATATAGGCACTAGGGCAGCCAATTTGTACACAGCAAGATCCCACAACAGCAATGTACTTGATCAAGTGGCCTATCGAAGATGTCTTCAACAATGGCCATGCCAAAGTTGCCCATTTGTGTCCAAAGATGTGCAGGTTATGTGGATTAGCTCTGATCAATGTGTGGGGTTTGGGGGAAGAGCAGACTAGATAGAGTGCTCTAAATTCAAAGTCCAAAGATGTGCAGGTTTGGTGGATTGGCCATATTAAATTGTCCCTTGGTGTCCAAAGTTGTGCAGGTTAGGTGGATTAGCCATGCTAAAATGCCCCTTAGTGTTCAAAGATTTGTAGGTTAGGTGGATTGGCCATGCTAAATTGCCCATTGATGTCCAAAGATCTATAGGTTAGATAGATTGCCATGCTAAATTGCCCCTTAGTGCCCAAAGATGTGCAAGTAAAGTGGATTAGCCATGCTAAGTTGCCCCTTAGTATCAGGGAGGATTAGCAGGGCAAATATGTGAGGTTACAGAGAATAGGATCTGGGTGGGATTGTTCTTGGTGCAGACTCAGTGGGTTAAAGGGCCTCCTTCTGCATTATAGAGATTCTATGATGACACATTCTATGAAGAATAAAATACGTCAACTTACAGTCCAGCCCCCACCATCAATCTCCATGTCACAGTAAACATTTAGAGGAAGGAAAGGCCTTGAAGGGTAGATTTGGTAAACGCCGCTGGTATGAAATCCTTGGTGATAAATATCCATACAATCCAATCCAAGGTAATGTGCAGGATGCTTATTCCTCTGGGATCCTGTGCAGGATTAGAAAGTCAGGAATGTATAGGATTGGCTGCGAATGTGTGTGGAGTTACCACACCAATCATTGTTGGTCTTTGTGATTCAGCAGGGCCTCTTTTATCACTCAAATCAGAAAAGTTAACCTTCTAATCTTTCTCCCTCGTGTTTCCCTTGATGTAAATCTTACATATTTAACTTAACCACTCTCTGTGGCAGTGAGTTCCACGTTCTCGCCACTCTGTGACTGACTATATTTCTTCTCAATTCCCGATCGGATTTCTCAGTGACCGTCTTATTTTGATGGCTCTGTTTTTCCCTCTCTGTGTTGAGATTATTTAACTGTTAATAAAGAACTCAATCATGTTTCCCCTCGAACTTCTAACAGTAAAGACGCTCAGCCTGATCAACTTCTCCCGGCAAGATCTGGAATTCTCCGATGTCACTTCCAGTGAGGACGGAGAATTTGGCGCTCGGCCACAACCCCGTTCACTGCAGCGGGACTGGAGAATCCTAGTGGCAGGCAAGGCTGGCGATTTCCAGCCCAGGGATCACTTTTCAGCTCCTGAATTATAAACCATTGGATAAAGTGTAGTCTTTGGACATGGTGGCACAATAGTTAGCATTGCTGTCTCACAGCGCCAGGGAGCCAGTTTCGATTCCTGGCTTGGGTCACTGTCTGTGTAGAGTTTGAACATTCGCCCTTGTGTTTGCGTGAGTTTCCTCTGGGTGATCCGGTTTCCTCCCTCGGTCTGAAAGACGTGTTGGTTAGGTACATTGGCCGTGCTAAATTCTCCATCAGTGTACCCAAACAAGCACTGGAGTGTGGCAATTTTCACAGTAGCTTCATTGCAGTGTTAATCTAAGCCTACTTGTGATACTATAACTCTGAATAGTTACTCTCTACGTTTTGTCTTGAAGCCAGCTAGCAATCGATTTAACCACTTGTCCCTTGACTCCACATTCTCTAAGCCGTATCCAATGGTTTATTCTAAGGCAGTTCATTGAAAGCATTTTGAAAATCCATATCAATCTATCACATTGCTGACTGTCTCTGTCACTTTCTCAAATTAAGGTCTATCAGGGAAAACATGCCCTTTTCAAATCCATTATTTATTATAATATTTTTCATTTCTTTTGTGCCCTTCTTGTTGAGGGACTTTATTCTTATTTTTATCATCAATGTTGGGCTGACACAGAGGTTAGCACTGCTGCCTCATAGCGCCAGGGACCCGGGTTCGATTCCTGGCTTGGATCACTCTCTGGATGGAGAGTGCACATTCTCCCTGTGTCTGCGTGGGTTTCCTCTGGGTGCTTCGGTTTCCCCCCACAGTCCGAAAGATGTGCTGGTTAGGGTGCATTGACCGTGTCAAATTCTCCCTCAGTGTTACCTGAATAGGTGCCAGAATTTGGAGACTGGGCAATTCTCACAGTAAATTCATTTGCAGTATTAATCTAAGCCTACTTATGACACTAATAAATAAACTGAACTCTGAGACCATAATGTTCCCATCCCGCTCACCACGGGAATTGTAGCGGGAGTTGGGGTGGGGGGGAGGAAACATCAGAAGGTCCAATGCCCTTGGGCAGGATTTTCTGGTTTTTGGGGGAAGCTCAGCTGGGACAATCTCATCCCTAACCTTTTCCAGATTCTGCTTCCCATCCCCGCATGAACATCTTGTGGAATTCTGCTATAGCGGACATTCCACATTCCCTTAATTCTATGGAATTGCAACAGCTCAGGGCCCAGTGATGCCAGTCTGACTTTCACACTTACATGACGTGTCACCGAGCTGAGGATTAAGGACCGTAACGTGGTGATTTTCAAATGCTTGTTTCTTCTGGAAGAAACGTGTTGGGAGCTTACCCGAGGGTTCGGAGTCAAACGTCGAGTGTGGAGGATCGAGTTTCAGTACAGACCAGTTCCATTCACCACCAGGTACTGCTGAGACTTGCTGAATGAGCCAAGCAGACAGACAGAGCCCAAGGGAGAACTGTAATACAATACGGCATGTTTAAAACTCTCTGTATCCAACCGATTGATTTGGTTTGATTTTGATTTATTATTGTCACAAGTATTGCAATACAGTGAAAAGTATTGTTTCTTACGTGCTATACAGACAAAGCATACCATTCATAGATTACATAGAGTAGAAGGAAACAAGAGAGTGCAGAATGTAATGTTACAGTCATAGCTAAGGTATAGAGAAAAATCAGTTTAATATATGGTAGATATATTCAAAGGTTTGATGGCGGCAGGAAGAAGCTGTTCTTGAGTCAGTTGGTACGTGACCTCAGACTTTTGTATCTTTTTCTGAATGGATGAAGGTAGAAGAGAAAATGTCCAGGAGTGCGTAGGGTCCTTAATTATGCCGGCTGCTTTCCCGAGATAGTGGGAAGTGTAGACAGAGTCAGTGGATGGGAGGCTGGTTTGTGTGATGGATTGGGCTACATTCACGACCTTTTGTACTTTCTTGCAGTCTTGGGGCAGAGTAGGAACCCATACCAAGCTGTGATACAACCAGACAGAATGCTTTCCATGGTGCGTCTGTAAAATTTGTAATGGTCATTGCAGACATGCCAAATTTCCTTAGCTTCCTGTGAAAGATGGTGGGTTTTCTTAACTATAACGTCGGTACGGATGTCCTCCATACAGGGAATTTATCCCACTCCCTTCTGGAACAAGCAAGCAATGGATGCTGCTCCTCACAATCTACCGTCTCACCACTAAAAAGGGGGAATAAAGGTTCAGGTGGGTGGGGAGAAAGCTGGGGAGCAAAGGGAAGATGAGATAGGGGTTGTGGAATTCTGCCACTTTGTCAACCCCGTCCCCACCCGGCAGGCTAGTTTCCCTGGAATGCTTGTTGGCAGGGTTATCCCTCAACAAACAGAGTGGTCAATGAAGTCCATTCCCATCTGTTCAACTGCACCTCCCCCCCCCCAAACCCATCCCCCGAGATTCAGGCTCGCTCCTCAGGTAGCTATGTGAGAGAGACAGTCCCCACCCCCTCACAACCCGCAAACACTCCTACCCCGTTGAGGCACTGGAGACGGGTGGCGGAACCTGGGGAAGTGGAGGGCGGTTCAGCCCTCCAGGCAAACTTTATGACTCTCTGAGCTATAGCTCCCACTGCAGGCTGTCCTGAGGTGGCTGTTCCCCTCCACCAATCACCCTCACCTTGTATCGTTTGAAAGGAGATAAAGGCTGACTAACCTTGGGGTTTGGGGGGGGGGGGGAGGGGGGGGGGGGGGGGACTGTCTCTCTCATATACCTACCTGACAAGTGAACTTGAATCTTCTTCAGTACTGGAGGAGTTCCAATTGGACCTCAAGTTTCATAACCATCAACTGACCATCCTTAACTGCAAGTTGAACCCACCTTCTGACCACTAATTGGTCAATTTGGACAAATCACTACTGGATAATCAACCCTTCTGCCCCTCCCCTTCCCATCCCCTCAGGGGTGTGGGTGATTCCTGTGGCTTAGTGAGATAGGTCACTGAACTGGTGATCCCCACAAAAATTCTGGAGCAATGCTGTGGATTCCAATTTCGAATCCCACCACGGCAGATGGTTAAATTTGAATTCTAAACTAAACCACAGAGTGTGGGCATCTGAACTCAATTTGATCCGAGATGTCGTAATCCCAATACCGGTGGAACTAATCCAACTCTTTGAGATTAGCACTGCCAGGGACCCAAGTTCAATTGCAGCCTCGGGTCACTGTCTATATTTCTATAAACGTAGACAGGGATCACAGGTAGAGGTGGGAACATCGGGGTGGTGGCGCAGGTTCGTTGGGCCAAAGGGCCTGTTTCCCGTGCTGTTTTGTTCTCTGTGCTTTGTTCTTTGAGTCTGCACATTCGCCATGTGGCGTTTCTCAGGGTGCTCCAGTTTCTCCCATAGTCTGAAAGACATACTTGTTAGGTGGATTGGCTATGCTAAATTGCCCCTTAATGTTCAAAGATGTGCTGGTTAGGTTGATTGGCGATGTTAAATTGCCCTTAGTATCCAAAGATGTTTAGGTTAGGTGGATTGGCCGTGCTAAATTGCCCATTAGAATCAGGGGTATTAGCAGGGTGTGGTAATGGTGATAGGGCCTGGGTAGGATTGTGGTCGGTGCAGATTCGATGGGCCAAATGGTCTCCTTCTGCACTGTCGGGATTCTATGATTCTATGTGGTCCAACCACACAGTTGTTTCCTCAGAACCTCCCCCAGTGCCTCAGCGATCACCCACACTCAGCGTCTACCTTACAATCCAGGAGGAAGCTGGCAATGTTTGTCCAGACTGTGTTTTGTAAAACGAGGACTGTGTTTAGAGTTCTTGCATCTTCTGCCAAAAACAAAAACCATCAAAGGAAGAAAAACAAAACGGAATCCTGCACTGGGGAGAGGTACGATAATTTATGGCCTTCTTGACCAGGTGACTAAAATAGCTGAACTTATCCCAAGGGCTTGAAGCATTAACATGCGAGAAGAGGCTGCATAAACTACAGCCGCATTTCTTTGAACTTACCGCACATCACAGCACATAACACAAACTCTGTGACTTTAACCAACCTGTTCAATACCAGGTTTACACTGAGGTTAAAATGTAAACCGCAGAAAACTCGAAAGCAGGTAATACAGCAGGTAATAAAGAAAGTGAATAGAATGTTGGCATTTATAGCTAAAGGAATAGAATATAAAAGGAAGGAAATGTTGTTGCAACTATACAAGGCATTGGTGAGGCCGCACCTGGGTATTGTGCACAGTTTTGGTCCCTGTATTTGAGGAAGGATGTAGTGGGATTGGAGGCAGCTCAGAGGGGTTTCACTGGATTGATTCCAGAGATGAGGGGTTTGTTGTATGAAGAAAAATTGAACAGTTTAGGCCGATACTGTCTGGAATTTAGAAGAATGAGAAGAGATCAAATTGAGGTGTACAAGATGATAAAAGGTCTGGATAAAGTAGATGCGGAGTGGATGCTTCCTCTTATGGGACATTCAAGGTCGAGAGGTCTTAGTCTTAGGATAAGGGGCAGCAAATTTAAAACAGAGAAACTATTTCTTCCAAAGGGTTGTGAATCTGTGGAATTCGCTGCCCCAAAGTGTGTTGGATGCTGGGCCAGTGAGTAAATTTAGGGAGAGTTAGACAGATTTTTAATTGGTGATGGGTTGAAGAGTTATGGGGAGAAGGCAGGAAAATAGGGATGAGGAGCACATCAGCAATGATCAAATGGCAGAGCAGATTCGATGGGCCGAATGGCTGAATTCTGATGCTCTATCTTATGAACTTATGAACCCATTTCTGTTTGCCGGTGGCCACATGTGGTTTACTTTGTTTGAGCATGCGTTAAACTCCTGTGCATCTCCTAGGCAACACAACCTCATGCCTCCTGCTCCATCCTATGTGCCAACTTAGAAGGCGAGCATAGTCCTAAATATGTATTCCTGAGATGGAAAAGTGAGGCTTACTCCTAATATGAAACTAGCTCTGAACATGTATTTATTGACTGGAAAAGGGTGAGGCGATAGGGTGGTTATCTTTATGTTCACCGTAGCCCTGAACATTGGTGCCGAGAAGCAGCTGGTCATGGACTTCAGGAAGCGTTACTGGAGGACATGCCCCTGGCTACATCAACAGCGATGAAGTGGAAATAGTCAAGAGCTTCATGTTTTTAGGTGTCCAGATCACCAACGGTCCTGATCACTCCATGGCGAGTCTATTGTTAAGAAAGTCCACTAATGCCTCTACTTTCTCAGAAGGCTAAGGAAATTCAGTCCTCAGCAATTTTTACAGGTGCACCATAGAAAGCATCCTTTCTGGATGTATCATAGCTTGGTATGGCTCCTGCTCTGTTTAAGACCGCAAGCAACTATAAAGGGTTCATAGAATCATAGAATCTACAGTGCAGAAGGAGGCCATTTGGCCCATCGAGCCTACGCTGACAACAATCCCACCAGGTCTTATCCCTGTAATGCCACATATTTACCCTCCTAGTCCCCCTGACACTAAGGAGCAATTTATCATGGCCAACTAACCCGCACATCTTTGAATTGTGGGAGGAAACCGGAGCAGTCGGAGGAAACCCATGCAGACACGGGGAGAACATGTAGACTCTGCACAGACAGTGACCTCAGGCTGGAATCAAACCCTGCCGCTGTGAGGCAGCAGTGCAAACCACTGTGTTGTGAATGAAGCCCAGTCCATTATACAAGCCAGCCTCCCATCCATTGACTCTGTTTACGCTTCCTGCTTCCTCGGGGAAAAGCATAATTAAGGACCCCCACACACCCTGGACGTTCTCTCTTCCACCTTCTTCCATCGGGAAAAGGATATAAAAGTCCGAAAATGCATTCCAACCAAGTCAAGAACAGTTACTTCCTTGCTGCTATCAGATGCCGAATGAATATACCATAAACTAAGCTAATCTTTCACTACACCCTAGCTGTGATTGTAACACTGCATTCTACACTTCAGGTAGCATTGTGGCACAGTGGTTAGCACAAAGGTCCTCCTTAGGGCAGAGAAGGTAAGGAAAGATTCAATGAAATTGGTCGAAAGCCAGTGGGACCCAGGTTCGATTCCTGGGTTGGGTCACTGTCTGTGTGGAGTCTGCACGTTCTCCTCATTTCTGTGTGGGTTTTCCTCCGGGTGCTCTGGTTTCCTCCCACAGTCTGAAAGACGTGCTGGTTAGGGTGCATTGGCCATGCTAAATTCCTCCTCAGTGTAGCCACACAGGTGCCGGACTGTGGCCACTAGGGGATTTTCATAGTAACTTCATTGCAGTGTTAATGTGAGCCGAATTGTGACACTGATAAATAAAACTCCTTTCTTTCTCCTCTATGTACTCTATGAATAGTATGCTTTATATAGTGTGCAGGGGATAGTACTTTTCGCTGTGTATTAATACATGACAATAATAAATTAAATCAAATTAAGAAAATTAGGTTGTCTTATATACTAGGTTAGCTTGCGCACTTTGATCTACAATAAATTTAAAGTGTTTAATGTGTTTAAAATTATAAGAAGGATAGGATAAGGGCATTCGGCAGAGTAAGGGTTAACATGGGAATGGGGAACATTACCAGTCATAGCAGGGATCTCGAAAGTCACTTGATAGTTAACTGTGTGAAGACTCGAGTTGGTGAGGAACCAACATGGAGACAGTGGCAGTGCCTCAGATATCTACATTGGTCAACAATAAACCATTTAGCATCCTAGGTCGGTGGCACAGTGGTTAGCACTGCTGCCTCATAGCACCAGGGACCCACGTTCAATTCTGACCTCCGGTCACTGTCTGTGTGGAGCTTGCTCATTCTCCCCGTGTCTGCGTGGTTTCCTCCGAGTGCTCCGGTTTCTTCCAAAGGTGTGCGGGTTAGGTGGATTGGCCATGCTAAATCACCCTTTAGTGTCAGGGAAACTAGCTGGGGTAAATGCTTGGGGTTATGAGGATAGGGCCTTGGTGGGACTGTTGTCAGTGCAAACTCGGTGGGCCGAATGGCCTCCTTCTGCACTGTAGGAATTCTATAATTCTGTCTCCTATTAAGTCAATGTTAAAACAGGATGGTGACAGTGAGTGTCTGGGACGCTGGCCATCAAATATGGTTGATTGAGTATGACTGGGCTGACTTCGTCGTGTCAAACAATCTGTTCTGTTCCAGAGAAGGGGAAAGATGAACATTGTACAACTGACAGATCAGCGACGAGTAGATTAGCTTTGAAAATGAATCTTTGAATGGTGGCACAGTAGTTATCACTGCTGCCTCACACTGCCTAGAACCCATGTTCAATTCCCGGCTTGGGTCACTGTCCGTGTGAAGTCTGCACATTCTCCCTGTGTCTGCATGGGTTTCCTCTGGGTGCTCCAGTTTCCTCTCACGGTCCCAAAGATTAGGTGCATTGGCCGTGCTAAGTTGCCCCTTAGTGTCTCATAATCCATAGGTTAGAGGGATTAGCGAGGTAAATATATGGGATTACGGGGATAGGGCCTGGGGTGGAATCATTGTCAATGCAGGTTTGATGGGCTGAATGGCCTCTTTCTGCGCTGCAAGAATTCTACAGCTGGGATTTTACGGCCTCGCTCGTCTCAAAACCGTAATTTCCCGTCCAAGGGCCTTTCTGTTCTCCACCTCTCACCCATTTCAATTCCTATGGCGGGCAGGGTGGTAAAATCTACAAACAGTGTGGACAAAAGGGTTCCTCAAATCAGTAATCTCTCCATCGCCGATGGCAGCAGTGAGATTCATTTACAAGATGCACAGTAGGAGCTCACCGAGTCTCCTTCAACATCATCGCCCCAACCCGTGACCTTTACCACTCTGAAAGACAATTTAATTTTCAAAATTCACGGGTGGGACTTTAGCAATGGCAGCAGAGGAGAGACACCATTCCCTGCCAGCTTCCCGCAGTACTCTGACTGTCGCCGCCTCTTTGCTGGGTGAAACTTCTAGAACTTCCTCCCTAAGCGCACCTTGGGTGTACCTGCACCTGCAGCAGAAACTCACCATCAGCTTCCCTTGGAAGACAGTACAAACTTTTGACTCTCTCCCCTTTGCAGCGACTAAATATAAACACACTTTTTTTTTGTACTATTTGTAGCTCTTACCTGTACCAGCATCATGACTCCCCTCCTCCACAGACGGGCAAGGATGAATGAGATGTAGCAAGAGAAGAAAATGCTCCAATCAGTGACTCATCACTCAGTTAAACAACAGGTTTTCATCACTGCCAATATCTTGCCCTTGGCATTTTGCAAGTTCCTCAGGAACATTTCATGAACGTCATCTGTTCTGATGTGGTTAAGAACAGAGTTAACTCTTGACGGTCTAGAAAAGTGGCTTTATATTTGGCCACCGATTTATGAAATGAACACAGGAATTCTCTAACTGGCAGATTGCCTGAATGCTTATCCCTGGACAACCAAGAAAGGACAGAGTAAAAATTGAAACATATGAATTAAGAGCAGAAGTAGGCCATTTAGCCCTTCAAGCCTACTCCGCCATTCAATCAGATCATGATTGAACGCTCCCTGGTCTCAAATCCACCTCCCCACCAGTTCCCTGTATCCCTTTAATCCATTTTATTAATCACAAATCTATCTATTTCCTTCGTGAACCCATCCAATGATTCAGACTCCCACTGGGGCAGCAAATTCCAGAAATTTACCACCCTCTGCAAAAAGTTAGTAGAGGCAGCTACAATTTTGTCTTTTAAAAAAAAATGTTAAGATGGTTACAGGGATAAGATGGGTATAGAGGGATAGGGGCCAAACGTGGGCAATTGGGATTAGCTTAGTGGTTAAAAAAAAAGGGCAGCATGGACAAGTTGGGCTGAAGGGCCTGTTTCTATGCTGTAAACCTTTATATATAGCTGGTGGCACAGTGGTATAGTGGTTAGCACTGCTGCCTCACGGTGCCAGGGACGTGGGTTCAATTCCAGGAGTCTACACATTCTCCTTGTGTCTCTGGTTTCCTCCAACACTCCAAAGAGTTAGTGTGACAAAGAAGTCATACTAAATCGCCCCTTAGTTGACCTCTTGTTCCAGATTGCCCCATTAGGGGAAAGATTTGATCTATATTTATTTTATCAACGCCGTTTCATACACCTCGATCCGATCCCCTCTCATTCTTTTACACTCCAGTAAGTACAAGGCCAAACTGTTTAATCTCCCCTCGTACATTAACCTCTTCATCCCTGGGCTATTCTCAAAATGACCAAGATTTGGCTTACTATACACGTATCTTGCTCTCACTGTGACATTTTTGTACAAGGGGACCCCATCAAGACATAAGAACATAAGAAATAGGAGCAGGAGTAGGCCATCTAACCCTTCAAGACAATTCTTTTTGAAATGTTCACGAGCGGCTGTCTAGAACAGCTACCCCTAGATCTGTCCGAATCGCCCCTGTCGAACTTGGAGTGCACCCTCCCTGTGAAATACTCATCCCAAACCGATTTGGGGATTCATCATTAAGACTGAGATCTTTTCATCACGAGTTTGAGATAAGTTAGACGTAAGTGAGATATTGGGCAAATTAAAATGCTACAGAACGGAAGGAGGCCATTTGGCTCACTATACTGGTGCTAGCAGTTTGATAGAATGATCGAATTTAGCACCACTTTCCCCAAATCCTGCAGATTTCCCCCTTCAAGTCTTTAATCCAATTTCCTTTTCCAGTTTCCCATTTGAATCTGTTTCCATTGCCCTTTTAGGCAGTGCCTTCCGGATAAGAACAATAATCCCTGCCTCCTTATAAACTGAGATCAGCAAAGGTGGCACAGTTATTGACCCTGCTACCTCAGAGTGCCAGGGATCCGGTTCAATTCCCATCTTGGGTCACGGTCTATGTGGAGTTTGCACGTTCTCCTCATGTCTGTGTGGGTTTCCTCCGGATGCTCCGGTTTCTTCCCAAAGCCCAAAGGGCTGGGTTGATTGGCCATTCTAAATTGCCCCTCGGTGTCAGAGGGATTAACTAGGGTAAGTAGTTATGGGGATGGGGTCTGCGTGGGATTGTCAGACTTGATGGGTTGAATAGCCTCCTTCTGCACTGTAGGGACTCTATTATTCTATAACAATGGGTTAAAACCTGACCTCTTCCGGCTCCGTAGAGTTCCTGGCCACACCGGACACTGCATTTATCCACTGTATTAACTGTTTAAACCTTTTGGTTGCAAACTCACCTTCCCCTGTTGATATTTTGAGCTTGAGCACTGACCTGAGCTTCCAGCTCATTCCTCGGGCAGGTTAATGTGAGGGGAGACTGGGCTTCAGTGTCACTTTGACATGGTGTGCATCAACTCTGGTTTTGGCATCTGTCCAAAGTCCTTTTGAGTTGATACAGGGAATGAGAGGAACACAGGCAACAAATTTCACCAACAATCATTAAAAAAATCTCAGCCAACTTCAGATAAAAATGAATAGGGACCCAATCTAACTTACTGAATAAAACCCACGAGCTTTCTCTCTCAGACTCCATTGGCGTTGATTCTGAGTTCCATGGGGCGGATGTTGCACAGAAAAACACACTGCCCGGTATGGAAGGTCTGAGTTACGAGGAGAGGTTAGGCAAATTGAGAGGTTAGAAAGACGTAGACTTAGAGGAGATCTAATAGAGGTGTACAAGATTATGAGGGGTATAGATAGAATAAACAGGGTTAAGCTTTTTCCTAGGATGGACTCGAATAGCACAAGGGGTCACGGGCTTAGGGTGAGGGGGGTAAGGTATAATTTGGATGCTAGAGGGAGTTTTTTCACACAGAGGGTGGTGGGGGTATGGAATGCGCTGCCAAGTAAAGTGGTGGAGGCAGGTACTCTGGAGTTATTTAAGAAATACTTAGATGGGCACATGAACAGAATGGGAATGGAGGGGTATAGAAAACTGATTTAAAATAGGGATCATGAGCCTTGGGAGTCCCTGGGAAGTGTGTAAATAGATGATGATATTGATGTACTTGTTTTTATCCTACAGGTGCTTTGGTCCACCATGTTGTCTAACGAGGGGCATACACGCGATGGGTCGTGAGAGGGCTGCTCTTGGATTTTTTTCAAGAGTATCCTACTGCTTCACGTCGTTAGTGTACGCTTGACCTGGACCATTTGATGGGCAACACGACAGCTCAGTGACTATCGCTGTGCTGTGCAGATACATGGATTTGGGCCTGTGTCTGTGGGAGTTTGCGCATTCTCCCTGTGCTTGCGTGGGTTTTCTCCGGGTGCTCCGGTTTCCTCCCACATCCCAAAGATGTGCTCTTAGGCTAATTGGCAAAACAAACTCTCCCTAAATTGTCTCAAATTTGGTTTTTAATCCATAGATCTGTAAACATAGACAGGGATCACGGGTAGAGGTGGGAACATTGGGGTGGCGGTGCGGGTTCGTTGGGCCAAAGGGCCTGTTTCCCATGCTGTTTTGTTCTTTGTTCTTTGTTCTTAATCTAAAGCATCGCTGTTTGATTGAAGTCAGAAAGCATCAGGGTATGGTAGCCGGGAGTATTTGCCCTGGTTTAGTGAGTTATGATGTCAAAATATATACCAAGAGAAACTTAGAACCGGAGCAGGTCAAGCGTTGCCAGAACTGATCCAAAACAAGAATGATTAAACTATCATTTTTAATGCAATAACGCGGTGGCACAGTGGTTAGCACTGCTGTCTCACAGTGCCAGGGACCCAGGTTCGATTCCAACCTCGGGTGTCTGTCCGTGTGGAATCCGCACATTCTTCCCCTGCGTGGGTTTCCTCTGGGTGCTCCGGTTTTCTCTCATAGTCCAAAGATGTGCAGGTTAGGAGGATTGGCCATGCTAAATTGCCCCTTAGTGTCCAAAGATGCGTAGGTTAGGGGGATTATTGGCTGTGCTAAATTACCCCTCAGTGGAATCTGTGTCTGTCACATTGCTGTGGCTCCAGAGCCACATGTAGGCCCAACAGGTAAGGACAAGAGATTCCCCTTTCCCCAATGTAATTTTAATGACAATAAATAGCGAGCAGTTTTATCTTCCAGATTTTAATGAATTGCTGCTGTTGTGGGATCTGAACCCATGTCCCTCCTCAGAGCTTTCGCTGGAACTCTGGGACACTGACCCAAGTGGCTTTACCACAGTGCCACTGCCTCTGGGATGAGATGATTGAGAATTACAGAGAGCCACAGGTATATGACAGGACGTACCTGCTGTCGATGTGGTGTGCGGATAGACAAGGTGGCAAAGTAAGGGGACACAGGAATTCATGTGGTAATTCATAGAGTCACGGAGGTTTACAGCATGGAAACTGGCCCTTCGGCCCAACTTTGCCATGCTGCCCCTTTCTTTAACCACTAAGTTAGTCCCAATTGCCCGTGTTTGGCCCATATCCCTCTATACACATGTAACTGTCTAAACGCTTCTTAAAAGACAAAATTGTATCTGCCTCTACTACTGTCTCTGGCAACTTGTTTGAGACACTCACCGCCCTCTGTGTGAAAAAACTGCTCCTCTTCTGGAACTATAGCTTATTATAAATATATATAGAAATATTTCCTGAATCATAACAATATAGTTTAATGCCAGGGGTTTGCCTAACCTGCTGGGTTACTTTAGAAACAGTCAGCAGCTTCAGGATGTTTGTCACACTGTGGAGAATAGGTGGATAGAGCTGTGTAACATATAAAATCCAGTGATTAAATCCCTTGCTCATTTCCCTCAGCATTACACAGAAACTAGAAGCAGGAGGAGGCCATTCGGCCCTTCGAGCCTGCTCCGCCATTCATTTTGATCATGGCTGATCATCAAATGCAATACTCTGATCCCACATTTCCTCACCCCCACAGCCCCATATCTGGTGGCACGGTGACGCAGTGGTTAGCACTGCTGCTTCACAGCGCCAGGGACTCGCGTTCGATTCCCGGCTTGGGTCTGCACTTTCTACCCGTGTCTGCGTGGGTTTCCTCCAGGTGCTCCAGTTTCCTCTCATAGTCTGGAAGACGTGTTGTGCATTGGCCATGCTAGATTCTCCCTCAGTGTACCCGAACAGGCACCGGAATGTGGCAACTAGGGGATTTTCATAGTGACTTCATTGCCATGTTAATGTAAGCCCTACTTGTGACACTAATAAATAAACTTTAAAAACGTAAACAAAGTGTCATTTTTGTGTAGGAAATAGTTCAAATTCAGAGTGGACATGGATTAGAGGCTGGGAATTCAGCTCCTCACATCCTTTCATTAGCTACGCTTTCTTTAAAATAAATACTTGTTGTTAAATTAGTCTCAAATCTGGAGATAACTTTAGACCGAGGCTCAGCCTCAACTGGTGCTTATCACTCCCTACCCTGTGGCCACTGGCAGTACTGTTTGGAGGAGGAGGAGGAGGAGGAAGTCAGCAAGGGACGGACAGAGTGAGCAGGGTTAGGGGAAAGAGGGGGTGGAGGAAATAAGGTGAAAGAGGAAGGGGGAACGGGGGAAGGGCAGGAATAAAGAGAGGGGAAAAGGGGGAAGTGATGGGGAAAGGAGGAGGAGAGGGCGAGGGAGGAGGAGAGGGAAGGGGAAAGGAATGGGGAGGAAAGGGAGAGGGGGAGAGGGAGGGGAAAAGAGGGGAGGGAAGGAGGGGAGAGTAGGGAAGAAAGGGGGGGGCGAGTTGGGGAGAAGGGGAGCAGAGAAGGAGGGGAAGAGGGGAGAGAGAGAGAGGAAGAGGGAGGGAGGAGAGGGAGAAAGAGGGAGAGGGGGAGAGAGAGAGAGAGAGATGAGGAGAGGAAAGTGGAAGGGGAGAAGGCAGGGAAAGGGAGCAGAGGGAGGGAGAGAAAGAGGAAGGGGAAAGAGGGGAGAGAGGGAGGGAGAGAAAGAGGAAGGGGAAAGAGGGGAGAGGGAGGGGAGAGAGGGAGGGGGAGAGAGGGGGGAGGAGGAAGAGAGGGGGGGGAGAGAGGAGGGAGGGGGGAGAGAGGGAGGGGGAGAGAGGGAGGAGGAGAGAGGGAGGGGGAGAGAGAGAGGGGGAGAGAGGGAGGGGGAGAGAGGGAGGGGGAGGAGGGAGGGGGAGGAGAGGAGGGGGAGAGAGGGAGGAGGAGAGAGGGAGGGGGAGGGGGAGAGAGGGAGGGGGAGAGAGGGAGGGGGAGAGAGGGAGGGGGAGAGAGGGAGGGGCAAGTTTTAAAACTAGTGAATGCGGGACCAGACAAGAGGCGCGATATCACTGACCACTGCTTCTCTTTGGCTGTTGATTCCGCGATATTAGATGATGTTTTCCTTTAAGATGTGAAGATTAAAGCAAAAAATAAAATCTTGAAAATTTGAAAAACTGTTTAATAAAAATATTTCTAGAAGAATAAACAAAATCGAAAGTGGTTTTACTGGGAGTTACCAAACGCTACGATGTCAGTCAGGTTTTCCTGGCTTGGGAGGGGGGTGCCTCGATCTTCTCAGCAGGGATTGAACATTGGTTAATGCTGTCAGGGGAACGTCTTTCCATCATTCTCTGTTCACGTCATTCTCGGCTCACAACAATTCGGAAGGACCGGCGTTTCAAGGGGTGGAGGCAAGGCCACTTTCCCCGACTCGGGCTCGCTCACTCATCCTCCTCTTCTTCCGGGATCGCTCTCAAGTCTTCCTGGATGATATCCTCCACCTCGCACTCCATCGAGGAGTCCTGACTAATGCAGCTGGCGACAGTCGATCCGGTGGAGTCGTGCGCCAGGCTGGGGTACAGCACCTTGGGAAGGCCACGCACCTGACGTGTCTTCGGGTGGACGCAGTGCGTGCCAGGCACGTACGGTTCTGCCAGGGATAAAGGAATTCTCTGTTACAGTGGAACATTGGCACCAAAGAACGTTTAAAACCAGCCCGAGGGCAGCTGAGCCATTTAGTCTGTTCACTCAGGGCCATCTTGACTTACTGTTGAGATGACATCTCCACCTCCGTGTAAGTTCATTTTAATTTCAGGGAAGCTCAAAGATGTGCGGGTTAGGTTCACTGGCCGTGCGAAATTGACCCTAGTTTCAAGGGGATTAGCAGGTGGTTTGCTGGAGTAGAGCCTGGATGGGATTGTGATCAGTACAGACTCGATGGGCCAAGTGGCGTCCTTCTGTACTGTAGGGACTCTAGGAAGCTGTCTTCAGCACTGCCATTAGTTTAAAGTTTACTTATTCATCACAGATCAGCTTACATTAACACTGCAATGAAGTTACCATGAAAATCCCCTACTCGCCACACTATAAAACTGAGGGAGTATTTAGCACGGCCAATGCACCCTAACCAGCACATCTTTTGTACTGTGGGAGGAAACTGGAGAACACGGAGGAAACCCACGCAGTTTCTAAGGTTCTATGAAATCCTCCACTAACAGCACTATGGCTGTACCTACACCAATGGACTGTGACAAAGGCAGCTCACCATCGCCTTGTCAAGGGCCGTGGCAGATTAACTACCACCCGGACCCCTCGGCTGAGCTTTAGTACGGCCCCTAACCCTGCCCCACCTTCACTGAATAGGATAAAGTGATGTTAAGTAACATTAGATAACTCATATTATTGTATTATGTATCATGTACTACATGAATAGTATCATAATATCATATGAATCAATTATTCATTTATTTTTCAGTTTCTTTAATATTTGTATTTTAAAAAGCTTCTGTGTTTTTTGGTTTGCAGAAGTGTCAATAGCAGCATGTGAATCAACAAATCGAAGCATGTCTGATTCAATGTGCGTGACTGCTGATGACTAAGTTTCTCATTGTTGAGCGCAAATAGATTTTGATCCTTTTCAATGCCGGAAAGGAACGCTCACCTGAACAGTTAGTGATCACTAGGGACAGATAAATTCTAAAGCAAATGTATGTATTTGGATACACCTCATGCTGTCAATCTCTTGCCGGAGCTCAATACATTCCTAAGTAAGCATAAAATAATCACGTATACATGTTATAGCATGACAATAAACTCTTTGTTGCATTTATTTTGTACTTATTTGCATGTAGTACAAGTCCAGGGACAAAGCTTTTCTATTTATAGGTATTTATTAATTCACCCACGGGGTATAGTTATGAAAATTTATTCACCTTTAAAAGGGTTAAACCAATTTTTTTTTGCTCTGGGGCCTCCATCCTTTCAGGCCCCAAGGCTTAAACTTACTGATCCTAATGGTTAATCCGTCACTGAATTAGGGATGGGCCAGTCAGTGATGCCCCCGCCCTGGAAATGTTTTTCTAACAATATCTTGCACTGTGGGCTTCGGAGCACCACGGTGGTTAGCACTGCTACCTCACAGTGCCAGGATTCAATTCCCAGATTGGCTCACTGTTTGTCTCTACTTTACCAGGAGGCTAAGGAAATTTAGCATGTTAGCTACAACTCTCACCAACTTTCACAGATGCACCGTAGAAAACATTCTTTCTAGTTGTATCACAGCTTGGTGTGGGTCCTCCTCTGCCCAAGACCGCAAGGAACTACAAAAGGTCGTGAATGTAGCCCAATCCATCACACAAACCAGCCTCCTATCCATTGACTCTGTCTACACTTCCCGCTGCCTCGGAAAAGCAGTCGGCATAATTAAGGACCCCAAGGACCCCAGACATTCTCCCTTCCATCAGGAAAAAAGATACAAAAGTCTGAGGTCATGTACCAACCGACTCAAGAACAGCTTCTTCCCTGCTGCCATCAGACTCTTGAATGGAACATAGATCATAGAACATAGAACATAGAATGTTACAGCGCAGAACAGGCCCTTTGGCCTTCGATGTTGCGCCGACCAATTAGGAAAAAGCCATGACCCTCCAAACTAAACCATTCCCTTTTCATCCATAAACTTATCTACTAACCTCTTAAACGCCACCAAACTTGGTGCATCTACAACTGCCGCAGGCAAGGCATTCCACTCCCGAACCACCCTTTGGGTAAAGAACCTACCTCTGATATCCGTCCTATAACTATCACCCCTTAATTTAAAGCTGTGTCCCCTCGTGCTAGCTTTCTCCATTCTGGGAAAAAGGCTATCACTGTCCACCTTATCTAAACCTCTAATCATCTTATATGTTTCGATAAGGTTTCCTCTTAGCCGCCTCCTTTCTAACGAAAACAACCTCAAATCCCTCAGCCTCTCTTCATAAGACCTGCCCTCCATACCTGGCAACATCCTGATAAACCTCCTCTGTACCCTCTCCAATGCCTCCACATCTTTCTTATATTGCGGGGACCAGAACTGCACACAATACTCCAAGTGCGGCCGCACTAGAGTTTTGTACAGTTGCAACATGACGTTGCGGCTCCGAAATTCAATCCCCCTACCAATAAAAGCTAAGACTCCGTATGCCTTCTTAACAACTTATCGACTTGATTGCCAACTTTCAGGGATCTATGCACATATACACCAAGATCCCTCTGTTCTTCAACACTATTAAGAGGCCTACCATTAGCCCTATACTCTACACATTTGTTATTCCTGCCAAAGTGAATTACCTCACACTTTTCCGCATTAAACTCCATTTGCCACCTCTCGGCCCAGCTCTGCCACTTGTCCAAGTCTCTCTGCAAACTATAACACCCCTCTTCACTATCTACCACTCCTCCGACTTTGGTGTCATCCGCAAATTTACTAATCCATCCTTCAATACCCTCATCCAGATCATTTATAAAAATTACAAACAGCAGGGGCACCAAAACAGACCCCTGAGGTACACCACTTGTCACCGAACTCCACGATGAATATCTCCCATCAACCACCACCCTCTGTCTTCTATCTGCTAGCAAATTCCTAATCCAATTAGCTAAATCACCCTCAATCCCATACATCTGCATTTTCTGCAGAAGCCTTCCATGGGGCACCTTATCGAACGCCTTACTAAAGTCCATATATACCACATCAACTGCCTTACCCCCATCACCTCTTTGGTCACTTTTTCAAAAAACTCAATAAGGTTAGTAAGGCACGACCTACCCTTCACAAAACCATGCTGACTATCCCAAATCAATTCATTTCTCTCTAAATAACTATAAATCCTATCCCTAATAATTCTCTCCAATACTTTGCCCACAACAGAAGTAAGACTCACCGGCCTATAATTCCCCGGAAAGTCTCTATTCCCCTTCTTGAACAATGGGACCACATTCGCTATCTTCCAGTCTTCCTAGACCTACCTGATATTAAGTTGATCTTTCTCTACATCCTATTTGTGACTGTAGCACTGCATTCTGCATTCTCTCTTTCTCTCTGAGCGGTATGCTTTGTCTGTGTAGTGTGCAAGAAACAATACTTTTCACTGTATCACAATACATATGACAATAATAAATCAAATCAACTCATCGGAAAGCAATGATGAGCACACAGACTCCAATAGACTGTTGAAACAAAGGGATCTTGATTCATGTTAAAGTTGAGGTCTGATGCCTGGGATGTGAAGTTATTAAAAGTGGGTGTAATATCCGGAGAGTGATTCACTAAGACTCATGAGCAAAAGGTTTCATTGCCAATTCCTATATTTACAATGGGGTCAGACAGAATAATGGTGTGACTGTGACCACCATTCCCGATTCCAACTGCAGATATTCCCCCACCCGGGATACACATGCTCTCACTCGATTGGCTCTCCCTCTGGCCGTGACATTATGTGAGGTCTGTAGATTCCCTCCATGGCTCCCAGCAAACACCCCCTTAAAGGGGCCACGCTACCACGGTGGGACAAGAGCTGGCGAGATCACGAAACTGATTTTCAATGATCAGCCCTGATCATAATGAACGGTGGAGCAAACTAGAAGGGCTGAATGGCCTCCTCCTGCTCTTAGTGTCTACGTCTCTACGTTACCTTGTCTGTTGTAACAATCCTCAGCACAGCAGCCGTGCGGAATCCGCCTCCTGTTTTCTGGGTACATCCGGTCTTGTTGGGGTGGGATGATGTGGATGGGGAGGACAGCACTCCGACACCTGTAGCATGAAGCTGCAAGTCCCATCTGTCCAAAATGCCTGACATTGAGAGAGACAGAGAGAGAGAGACAGAGAGACGCAAACAGAGAGAGAGAGACAGAGAGACGCAACTTATTGATGGATTAGAGTCGCCAACATTGGCTTCATCACATGATCTCCATTGGGGTGCCCATTCCCATGATGCCTCATCTTCACATGACCAATTAGGAAGCTATCAGACTTTATTGGCCAATCAGATGATTCTCCACTCTAATTCATAAAGTAAAAGTTTACTTATTATTGTCACAAGTAGGCTTACGTTAACAGTGCAATGAAGTTACTGTGAAAATCTCCTAGTCGCCACATTCCAGCACCTGTTCGGGTTACACTGATAGAGAATTTAGCACGGCCAATGCACCCTAACTGGATTCTGGGAAGAAACCGGACGAAATCCGTGCACACACAGGGAGAAAGTGCAAACTCCACACACACACACACACACACACACACACACACACACGGTGGCCCAAGCCAGGAATCAAACCAGGGATCCTGGCACTGTGAGGGCGCAGTGCTAACCATGCCACCCCCTCACTGTTCCAGCTCACATGCAGAAACTTGGATAACTCAGTTCCAAATTAACCCAGGAAAGTTGCACTGCATCAGTGTCAGTTCAAATTGAGACCAGAGCAGGTCCCCTCAGTACCGGGGAACCCATCCCTAATGGAGAGATCTCTGGCATTCCTGCCTCAGAATCAGAAGGGTAGATTCCAGACTCCACCCTGAACAGTACAGCAGATTCAGAGACAGCTATGAATGCTGGGCTGATGTTCAGCAGAGAACAGGGGTCCCATTGCTGAGAAAAATTCCCACCCTTCCTCCTCTATCAGGGAGGGTACGCAACACCTCTTTAGCCTTGGAAAACACGAGAATATCTTTCAAAAATGAAAACTGTGAGGAACTCAATCAGAAACCACAGTGCAGTCCCTCTCCCCTGGGTATGAGATCATCAGATGAATTATTACATCTGAACGATGGCACAGTGAGCTTTCCAGGTGCCATGCAGCAAAAAACATTTGAAGGCCAAAGGCGAGGTAAAGTTGCCTGCATTGTCTTCCAAATTTTGACTGATAGATTCTTGATTGCTAAGGTTACAGGGAAAAGATGGAAGAATGGGGTTGAGAAACATATCAGCAAATGGCGGAATAGATTCAATGGGCTGAATGGCCTAATTCTGCCCCTATATAGTATAGTCTTGCATCGTAAGCACCAATTTCTTCATCGCATGATTGGTAGAAGAGCCAAGACCACCCATTAATAACCCTTCTTGTTTTGCCCCAGTCAGAATTCTGCTGTATCTAGACCTTACCTGAAAGAATTGTTGCAAATTTCACAGATATACTCAGCGTAACCCCACTCCTGATCTCTCGGCACTGCATCGTACTTATGTTTACAACACCGACATCTGGAGACCTGTGGAGAAAGTGAATGCATCATCTCCGCTCCGATAGTTTTCCATGCAGCTAATTAAGAGACTAAACCCTCACAACCCCAGATGGTAGAAGCTCTTATAAAACATTCACTCACATCAAACGTGCAGTACACAAACAGGCCAGTCGGCCCATCTGCTCTGTGCTGCTCCATAGGCGATGGCATTGTCATAGGACTCCTACTGGAAAGACCCAGAACAAGATCTGGGTTCAAATCCCACCACAGCAGCAATGGGGTTTACTCTCAATTGCCCCTCTGAATTGGAGGGCACTTAGGAATGGGCAATAAATACTGGGCCTCCTCCCACCATCCCCCCTGCTCCCCTCCCTCCCCGTAGCTCCCTCCCTTACCCTCCTCATCCCATTCCATCAGCAAAACCTTCTTTCCCTCGCTTTGCCTTCAATACATTTAAATGAATTCACCGTCTCCTCCCATCCAATTTTTCAAGCAACTAATTATAAGGTAAGCTGAGGAAGGCAGTGGTGTCATGGTATTGTCACAAGACTAGTAATCCAGCGACCCAGAGCAAGACCTGGGGACCCGGGTTCGAATCCCACCACCACAGATGGTGAATTTTGAATTCAATAAAAACTGGGATCTTACATTCGTGTCACACTCTCTGTTACCCTCACAACTTGCCTGGGTTTGCAAAATCTCACTGTCCTGGCTGGAGACAATACACATCTCTTTAACCTGTGCTTAACCCTCTCTGTACATTGTCTGTACTTTTAAGATTTGTTTACCTGTAAAGACTCATATTCCAACCATTATCTTGTAATTGAGTCTGTGTTTGTATACATGTCCTGATAGTGAACCCTGCTCCTGATGAAGGAGCAACGTTCCGAAAGCTTGTGTTACCAAATAAACCTGTTGGACTTTAACCTGGTGTTGTGAGACTTCTTACACTCCAGTTCAACACCAGCATCTCTACATTATGCACTTAAGTTCTTATGTTGCAGTGAGGAGAGGTTAGAGAAACATGGTTTGTTCTCACTGGAACGACAGAGGTTGAGGGGCTGGAAGTCTACAAGATTGTGAGGGGCCTGGACAGAGTGGGTAGTCGGAAGCTTTTTCTCAGGTTGGAAGAGCCAATTACTGTGGAGGGTCTTGTAGGTTTAAGGTGTGAGGGCCAAAGTTTGAAGGAGATGTAAATTTTTTTACCCAGAGGGTGGTGGGTGCCTGGAATTCGCTGCTGGGGGAGGTACTGAAAGCAGATAAGACAGTGATTTGTAAGGGCTATCTGGATAAATATATGAATACATTAAAGTTTATTTATTTGTCACAAGTAAGGCTTACATTAACAGTGCAATGAAGTTACTGTGAAATTGCTCTAGTTGCTGGCGCCCGTTTGGGTCAATGCACCTTACCAACACATCTTTCAGACTGTGGGAGGAAATTGGAGCACATGGAGAAAACCCATGCAGACATGGGGAGAATGTACAAACTCCACATAGATAGTGACCCCCCACCCCCCTCCCCACCCCGCAGCTGGGAATCGAACCACAGTGCTACTGTGTCACCCTCTATGATAGAATAGGATGGGAATAGAGGAATACGATCCCTGGAAGGGTAGGGAGTTTAGTTCAATCGAGCAGCATGGTTGGTGCAGGTTTGGAGGGCTACAGGGCCTGTTCCTGTGCTGTAATTTTCTTTCTTCTTTGTGCTGTGTTCTCCTTAACCCACTCCCTGCAGCAGCGAATTCCACATTCTCATCAATCTCTGACTAAGAATTTTCTTTCAAATACTCGATTGGAATGACGAGCAACCATTTTATGATCTTCAAATTCAAATTCACTCTCTTCTTGCTCTCCTGAAACATCATCCCTCCCAAACATCTATCCTACAACATTCCCAGGACCTCAGGTCACAGCCCTCCACCCCACCCCACCCGTCTCTTTTCTGGGAGCCTGTGATGATTGTCCCTTTAAGGGCAGCATAGCAGAAGAGGGTCAGCTGACCAAGAATGGGTCATCACTCTGGGGGTGGGGGGAGTGGAGGGCAGGGTGGGGGGTGGGGGGAGGCATTAGAGTCCTCCATTAGGTAGAAAACTTCTAAAAGATTGTAGGGGAAGGTATGGGGGGGGGGGGGCAGTCATAGAGTCATAGAAATTTACAGGCCCTTCGGCTCAACTTGTCCATGCCGCCCTTTCTTTTAATCATTAAGCTAGTCCCAATTTCTCACATTGGGCCCAAATTGCTCTATACCCCATCGTACCCATGTAACTGTCTACATAAAAAACAAAATTGTACCTGCCATTACTACTATTTCTGGCAGATTATTCCAGACACTCACCACCCTTTGTGTGAAAAAAATTCCCCCTCTGGACACTTTTGTATCTCTCCCCTTCTCACCTGTAACCTATGCCCTCTAGTTCTAGACCCCCTCTACCTTTGGGAAAAGATATTGACTATCTAGCTGATCTGTGCCCCTCGTTATATTATAGATCTCTATAAGGTCATCCCTCAACCTTCCATGCTCCAGGGAAAAAAGTCCCAGTCTATCCAGCCTCTCCTTATAACTCAAAAAATTAAGTCCTGGTAGCATCATAGTAAATTTTTTTCTGCACTCTTTCTAGTTTAATAAAATCCTTTCTATAATGGATGATCAGAACTGTACACAGTATTCCAAGTGTGGCTTTACAAATGTCTTGTACAACTTCAATAATATGTCCCAACTCCTGTATTCAATGTTCTATCCAATGAAACCAGGCATGTCGAATGCCTTCTTTACCACTCTGTCCACCTGTGACTCCACTTTTAAGAAGCTATGAACTTGTACCCCTAGATCTCTTTGATCTGTAATTCTCCCCAACGCCCTACCATTAACTGAGCAAGTCCTGCCCTGGTTCAATCTACCAAAATGCATTTATCTAAATTAAACTCCATCTGCCATTTGTCAGCCCACTAGCCCAATTGATTAAGATCCTGTAGCAATTGGAAATAATTTTCTTCAGTGCCCAAAATGCCACCAGTTGTGGTGTCATATGCAAACTTGCTAACCTATATTCACATCCAAATCATTAACATAAATTTGTGTGGGATTTACAA